>JAGPOW010003316.1:31101620-31151165 GCA_030014935.1 Caiman crocodilus
CCCTCAGACGCTCCTCATAAGGCCTATCCTGCTGCCCGCATATCAGTCTAGTGGCCCTCCTCTGGACCCTCTCGAGGCCGTCCACATCCCTCTTGAAGTCACTGCTGTTCCTCCCTGTCCTTCTGGCTTTGTGCCCTGACTTACACATGGCTTCTGCCTGGGATATGTGTACCTCTGTCATGAATAAAGTATCTGGGGTAAGAGAGCCAATACATCAAAAGCTTCCTGGTGCTGTGTTCTGTCAATTGCATCCAGCACAGATTAGTCCCCTTTTTTAATTTAAGGCCATACCATATAAACATTACACTTTTACTGGTACAAGTGATCAGTAACCAGTCTACATCCATAACAGAACACTGGTTGGCGCACACAGATTGGTTTAAAAATGGTGGAACCTGGTATAAGATTTGCTTCCACCCCAAACAAAGGGAGAATGCATGCACTGTTTGCTGCTGATCTAAACTATGCCACTTTCTGAAAGCTGTGCAACTTGGATTGACTCCATGTTGGGCTTTTTGAATGTCTGTATCTAGCTTAAATTCCTACTTTTATATCTCTGGGGTAAACCTTTATGGCCTGTATGAGATGCATACAGCATGGTCATTGAAACTCCACAAGGTTCTACAGATGGGTCTAGATAGGACCCAGGCACTTAATTTAGCTCCTTAGGAAATGGCAGCATCATAAAATCTCTTGAAATATTCTGTGCATTTTCTGACTTTCTCCTGTGGTGATGACATTTGGCAATCACTCCAAGAGTCAGGAGGTAGCATTAATCCTCATCATCACTTTATAAAACAGTCAGCCTCTCAGATTTGAAACCTACCTGGCTTATCTTGGAGTCACTCTTGACTGGACTTTAACTTATAAATCACATCTCCACAAAACTGTTTTAAAAATCAAAACAAGGAATAACCTACTTGCCAAACTTGCAGGCTCCACTTGGGATGCTAATGCCTCCACACAACATTAATCTGTTCTTGCATCAATATTCATCTGCTCTTGTTATTCAGTTATTCACCCCTGTACGGGTTTGTTCATCTCACAGAAGACTAGTGGACACTCAACTGCATGCTACAATGCATCTGGTTGTCAAGCATATTGTGCCCCACTTCACTCTTGTGGTTACCAGTCTTTAATAACATTGCTCCCTCTCATCTCTGCTGCACTAATGGTGAAGTAAACTTATTGTCCAGACTCTGGGATAATCCTGCGTTGCCAGGGAACTGGGGCATATGCCACCTACCAATAGCTCAACTCTCCTGAAGATGCCCAGTATGGTCCACCCTTTCAAAACTCTGGCTTTTCCTTGCTTAATGACATGAAGAATGGTCAGCACAAGCACCGATCAACCACGTCATCTCTGACCCTACAGTCAGTCAACTAGGATTTAACTGGCCATGCCACTACTGGGCACTCCTTAACTGTTTTCAAACTGGACAGTGTCACTGTACCTCAAACCTATACCAATGGAGTCTTTGCAATGACAACAAATGCCTCTCTTATATCCCACATTGTTGACTCATATCCGTTTACAAGCAACCTGGTAGCCTTCAAGCTCTTCACACTGGTGACATCACCTTAAGATGGCTGAAACAACATGTCAAAACTACACATGCTAAATAAATAATTCCCCTCTCCTACTGCAAGCTCTAGCCCCTTGCAGCAAATTCTTACCAAAGATAGCATCACTAAGTGCTCATCGGGGGGGTCTGCAATACCCTCTTTCCTTCAGGGAAAACCTGGCCGAGGCATTCTATTAGCTTTGAGGCCTATGGAGTTCAACAGGAGGCTGCAATTTCAGAATTCACCACTACAAATATAAGCCAAGTTGTCAGGCTATGTCAGCTGGGCAACTGAAGATATAGGTGTAAAATAGGGAAGCAAAGCCAAGCTAGTTTTTATCTAGCAAGTCTGGGTACTACTGCTAATGAAGATGGCTTGACACAGGTTAGCAGCCATTCAGGGTAACCAGGGCTCCCTGACAGCTTGTTTTGCACTTTGCTTTCTTGTTAGTTGCAGTACTTAAACTAAATTCAGTGGAGGTATGCTTACCTTTGATACAAATGCAATTGCATTCTGCTGTGTAGGCTTCTCACTCCAGATGAGACAGGGGCCATCTTTGGACATTTGATTGCTGGGGCTTGGGAGGGAGGCATTATGGGTGGAAGGTTTTTCCCTGTTGCAAAACCTTATTTTCTTCTCTCTTTCTGCCTTTGGGCTGTTTGCCAGAGAGCAAGAGAGAGGTGTTGGCTTTCCCCTGCCCTGCATTGTTGATCAAGTTTTGTCCTTAGCTCCCAGCCATATTCTCAGGGAGAAAAAAAAAATCTTCAGCTGGACTTAAGTAGCATTTCAAATTGCAGCTGGACACAACTGCGTACGAAGGAGAGATTTTGACATTCTAGTACCTAATTCATGAGGCAGTCCCTCTGCACGGCTTGGTCACATCAGGATTACCTCCAGCATATTCAATGCAGTGAAGATAGGCTCACTGGAGGGATGGTGGGAAACTGACTCATGTTTCTAACCAGCATCAAGCTAAAGAAATAGGCAGAAGGAACCAGATTGGGATTTGTTATCATTGATAATTGACACTGCATCCTGTAAGGTAGGAGCCATAGCGTTGACAGTCGCACAGTTTTCAGGCAGTGTTGGAGAGGAACATGATGGACTATAGTTGTGTACCACTTAGATATTATCAACTTGCTCAACTTTGTCTGAGGAAGCATTACTGGTGATGGGAACGATGCAGAATATGACCTGTGGAAAAATAATCATGCACTCTGTTGTGATTCGTGTCCCCAGCCCTAAAATCTTCAGCAAAGCAGGCCCCTGCACTTCACTACCAGGCTGGCCTTGGCCTCATAAAGAACAGATACAAAACTACTCTGACCCATAGTGCAATGCCACAATCCTTGGCTCTGCCTGTCTAAAGCAGAATGGAAGTGGAGAGTAAGTCACATGATAATATCTCCAGCATAAGCAATGGAGGAGCAACATAGCTGAGAGACAGCGTTCAGCAAATCATTCTTAGTCAGGGAGTTTCACACCTATATGGCAAGTTGGGGTTGTAGTGACATAATCATACCACTACACTGCGACTCCTCCAGGAATGTATTTATTTATAGTAAAACACTATTATACAAACTGAAAAAAAGATGATGACATTTTTGAGGGAAAGGCATGCCAAGGCCAGCACACCCTCTGCACGCTGCCAGTTTTGCATGCCGTATAATTCAAACCATGAATGTTTTATGATTTGTATCAGCTTCTAGGAAAATCCCTCCCCTACTCCTTATCCCAAATGTTTGATGTTTATTAAGTTGCTTTCAAAAACCAGTTTTATGACTCCAAAGAAAACTCTTGCCCAAAGGTTTTTTTCTTAATTTATTTATGTAACACAGTGTAGAAAGCTATCAATTCATAAGCAATGATTCTGTACAATCATCCTGCAGAGACGTTGGTAGGATCCCCATTAATTGTAGGCCAGCAGGCACTTTTTCCCCCTATAAGTGCTCTTAATTAATAGGGATCCCTTTTAAAATTTTATTTTTTTTTCTAAAAGATCCAAAAGATACATGAAAAAGAAAATAACTTTTACCTTTCAATGCCTAAGGTGTGCACATAAAACAGGCACAAAGAAACAAATGTATAGTCCCATGATTTCTACATCACTAATACAGCAGAAGCAACAATCTGTACAATAAAATGCAACTGCAGAGGAAAATAATCTCGATAACTCATCTGGAATACTTTAAAAAATGTAGTTGTACTTTAAAATGCATAGTGATCAGAAAAAAATACTCAGCAAGGAGAAGCAGCTAAACCCCACAGACACAGAAAGCATCCCCCTTCAATTCTTAAAGCATATTTCAATTAGGACTTAATTTTTTTGTCACAAATCACAAGAATAATATACAACTGGCTAAGGAGTTATATGATAAATAATTGGGAAAGAGAATCTATTCATGCACTAGTTAAATACAGCTAAACTCTTTACAGTACACAAAAAACATTCATTAATAATGTAGTGTAAAGACTGAAATGTAAAGAGAGAGCGAGAGAGACAGAGAGAGAGACAGAGAGAGAGAGAGAGAAAATACATTACTGATTTTATTAATTCAAGTTCAGGCATCTACTTGTGTTACAGCACAGCTGTCAAAAGGCGATAATGAGTAAATAATAAAACAGAGTGTTTTTATTTCTTCCCACATTATTCTATAACTGAACACCGAAGGGCAGTGAAGCAATCTTTTTGCTGTCCAACACATGAGGCTGCTGCGGTGTTCTAGTTCTGCATCTGTTCAAAGAACTTGTAGGTTGGATTTTCATAGCCGTTTTGCTGCATCTTGGAAAGATGGCGTTCCTCTGGTGTCACTGCAGCATCCACCTGTGGTAGGGAGGAAAGACTGCGGTCAGAGCTCCTCTTTAAACCACACACCATCATAAATTCACTGAGAATCAGAGAATGGCGCTGACTGAATGTGGTTGTAAGCCACAAAACCCCCAGAAGTGAAAGATTTAAAAGCTTCTATGCACACATCAAAAAGAGAAGCAAGCAAATTCATCCCTGCTCAACCCCAACCTGACTGAAATATCCTCAATAAACACATAAGTAAATCTTGGGAGCGTGCTCACATGGTCAATGGATTCTGGCTCTGTAGGAATAACTGCTCTACTGGAGGGTCTCCACTACGGAGCATATCCCCCTCAGGCAGTATCACAAGTGGCATGAGCAGCTGCTGTGTGGCACTAAGTACAGGGAGGCACTGCAATGGAGGCAGGGAACAAAGCACTTGGTGGACTGGATAGTGAGGCAGGATGCTGTTGTGAGGTATGGCAGGTGTCAGGGCCAAGAGCCACGTTAACCCTTTCCTGGCCCTGCAGCCATGGCTGAATTTGGACTTTGGATCCTCACTCACCATATAACAGTGCAGCATCTGTAGTGCCAGGAAAGGGCTAACCTGGCTCTTGGTGATGATACGCATTCTCCCAGCAGTCTCCTAACTACCCCTCACCCCCCATCTTTGCTCTGTGCAGCCAGAGGCTTGAGCCCCATTTCCATTCTGGCTCACTAGGGTGTAAACTCTATTGCAGGGACAGGTAACCCCTGCCACAGGTGCTAGAGTGTGGCACTCGAAGGCATTTTGCTTGGCACACGTGCCTCTGGGTGGATGGCAGGGAAGGAGCCGGGACTGCACAGAAACAGCAAGGACTGGGCCCCTCATGGCTCCCCTGTTGTCCATCCCTGGCACACCAACATCTTACAAGTTGAAGTTGTGGGTGTTTTTGGCACACTGCCCAAAAATGTTGCTGACCCCAGCTCTATCAGGTATGCCTTGGTGGGGAGAGGAGTGGGGGAAGGGGTGGTGGGGGACAGAGTGGTACTCAATGATGGACAGGGTTTACCTTGTGGTATGTCTGCCAGAAAGGCTGACCACCTTTGCCCTAGGGCATAACAGCTCATTGTAAACTAACCTCAACAGCCAGGTTAAAGACAGAGGCCAAGATACTCAGGGCTCAAACCACAGAAGGGCTCACAGACAGATGTCACCATCTTGAACTGAACCTGGACATGACCTAGAAGCCAACAAAGATCCAAGAAGCAGTGTGCAGGAAAAGCTATTCCTACTGGCTGGACCCGAAGGAAATTTCTTCTTCACCTAAACATCCCGTTTCACTTTTGTGCCGAAGTACCATGCAGGGTGTGTCTTGGTACGCACTAGAGCTGAACTGTGCTGTTCTAGGACCTGACAGACAAAGCAGCATCATTCTATAATGTTGGTTTGACTGTTTTATTTGTCCCTGCTCCAAACTGTTTGCAACCTAGCAGGTTAAAACAAAGTACAGGGATGGGGTGTGCTTTCCTGACTGTTTTCCTATTTCTCTTGCCTTTCAGGTTGAAATACCTTCTGGACACTATCTCTGCCTGTGCTCAGTGAATTCCTGGCATGCTGGGGGCGTGCCTAGTCTCCACACAAGGAAAACAACACTACGCAGAACAAAGAACTTTGAAGAGACTCTGATGGCCTGTGCTGGACTCCCAGACACTGTCTGGGTGGTCAGCTGGCACTCCTCAAGACTTTTAACATTTGTTAATAAAAGTTTAAAATAAAGATACTTGATGGGGGGCCAAAAGAAACTACAGAATAAGCCAGCACAATTCCCATTGCATTCTCTGGGAAGACAGCCCTGTTATTCCAGGCTGAATTTGGCCTCAAAGTATCAGAAAAAGCACTTTACACGTCAGAACTAGTTACATATTTTCTATTTAACCAAAATTGACTGCTGATTTTCTTAGAATAAAGACCAGTCAATGGTTAAAACCCCATTGCCAAACAACTGCTGATCCATAGATTAGTTACATCCTTTACTGAACATTAAAATAATATGACACTACATCAAATCAGAGCTGGTAAGAACAGTCCCAAAATGATAATTAGATGCTTTATCTCTGCTACATGAGCTCAATAACTGTTGTGTATTCAAAACGTACCATTTCCTGACTATATTGCTAAATACCTATTAAAAAGGAGATAAGGGAACCTTGTCTGTCAGCTATTCTCTTTGCTGTTATCTCTACTATTTGACAGCTTAAAAGAAAAAAAAGTTATTGAGTTTGTACTGTGTCCAAAGAGTTAGAAGCAAGAAGGGTACATGGGTTTTTAAACTATGCTAAAATATTAGCTATGGAAATTTTAATGTTTTGTTAAGTAGTGACCTTTAGCAAAAATAACTTTTTGTTTAGCATAAATAACCTTCTGGATAATGGAAAATGTATTCTCTTAAGAAATCTTCTATAGTGGGCCGGCTTAGCCTAACCTTTTGATGAACAAGTAAAGAGGTGTTCATGCCCCACATTTAGTTGAAAAATGGCCTATACTACTGGAAACATTTTAGTTTGATGAGGGCAGCCTGCTGGCCACATACTTATTTCCTGGGGTGTTGGGTGCTATAACCTGTAGGGGAAAGTAAGGCAAGTTGCTTTACTCCTTAGACAAATACAACCTGATCTCATGATTTTTGTCACCATCCCTACTGGGGCTCTAAAGTTCTCTGCTTTCTACATTGAGTTAAACCTTCCAGTCATAACCATTTCCTACACATAATGTATTCCCATTGACTATTAAAAAAAGATTTAACATTATGGAAGATACCAATACAGATATATAGGGTACTTGCTGTATTTAAGTGAGACCTATAGATAACCACCCTACCTTTCTCTTCACATTTGTCCCAGTTCTCAAAAGAGAGCAGTGTAAAACACTCACCACTGTCTCCAGGTTATCTGGAATTCTGTTTCTCTTTACGTATGGGAAAATCCCTGCCCTTTAATCAAGCAAGGACACCAACTTTAGGGGTACGTGCTGTTTCCACACGCAGGTCTGCATCATTTTCTACACAGGGTGTCTTACCTCTTCCACAGAAGCTCAGCTGCTGGTGGAGAAAGGGTATTAGACGGAATGGACCGTAGCTCTGTTCTGAAATGGCACTTTCTATGCTCCCTGTTCTGGAATGTAACCAGACCCCTGGGTTGTTAAAATGCTGTTAGTAAAAGATGGCTTTAAACAGTTTGAAGGCAAGGTAGATCTTAACAGCTGAGTCAGCAGTGAGCATTTCTTTCTTGCAGCAATATGGACAATGTTTGCTTCTTCTTTTCCTGTAAATCATTCTGTACAAGCCAGCTGCTGGTGAGAGAGGAGGCCCTTTTGCTTTTAAACTGCCCTCACTTCACATTTCTCTAGCTTCTGCTGTTAGGAACAAACCTGCCCTTTTCTAAAGAAAAACAAAAGAAATAAACAGTTCTTTTTCTCGGTTCTGCCAGAACATTAGTTTCTTTAGCTGGGGCAAAAGGCAGCTGAATGCTCAGCTGAGCTGTTAACAATCATTTCAATTTATCAAGGGCAGGAGCACCCTTAGGAATTTCACATCCTGGCTTCTCTTTCACCTCTATGCTCAAATCCCCAAGACACTTCTCACACAATGACTTGCTCAGCAGCTAGTGCACAATCCTGCACTTTCATTTTAATGCCACTCTCCATGCCTGCCACTGCTCCTTCCTTTCTACCCACAGTGAGAGTGGGGCTGGTGATGGCCTGTGACAAACCACTACAGAGTCTCAGCAATTATCTTCAGGCTGGTTGACTAGCTCCTGATGTTTAAATTCCTTTTCCTCAGAGGTTACCATTTCCCTTGTATGTAGACATACTGTACGTAACACAAGGAATACCTGGCTAGAATTATGTTCCCCTACCAGGAATCTGTACAACAGCACTTTTAATTAATATGTATGAATAGACAGTGCCCAATGGATTCAATCAGGTGTGTGCTGTACAAACAAACATATGAGATGTCAAACCTACCCAGAAGACTTTATAAAATGTGATGTGACATTGCTAGCTATTCTTGTCATGACAATGTCATGATCAAAACATTACTGTGTACCAACTGCTGCTTGAAAAGTGGCTGTTGTCACAGACATAAAGCAAAAAGGACAGTAAAGAATAAGCTATACAATTTTTAATAAGCTTCTAGCATGGGCTTAAAATGATTGAGAAGGGCATACAGGTACCCAGTAAAAAGCACCAACTCTTTCCCCTGAATGAACTGCTGTAATGTTAATATGCTTCACATGTTGTGCTTGATTTGGGCTCTTATCTGTGCATGTAACATGCACAGAAACAACTGCTTTTTGTTCAGATCAACCAATGCAAGCCATAGGACAGCTCACAGTCAAAGACAGTATTATAAGAAGACTCTCAAGCTCTACAAAAGGGGTAGGGCAACCCCTAGCATGGGTGGCAGAATGTGGCATGCAAAGGCATTTTGTTTGGTGCGCATACTTTAGGGTGGATGGTGGTGAAGGGGTCAGGGCTGTACTGCCACAACAAGGATTGGGCCCTTCACAGCTCCCCTGCCATCCACCCCTGGAACATCAATATCATACATGTTGAGGTTGTGGGTGTTTTTGCCACCCTACCCCAAAATGTTGTTGACCCCTGCTCTAGAAGTTAGGTTGATTTCATTCTGGGCCACAAGATTAGGGATTTCTGTATGTCACAACATTGATATAGATACCTTAAATACCACAGAAGTGGTTAGGTCTATTAGCCTAACTATCAGACTGGTCTGGACAGACTTTCTGCCCATGCTGTGCTCTGCCCGTATTGAAGCCAGAGAATTCTCTAGGAGAGGAATGGTAGAAAGCTTTGTAGCAAATTTGATATCTCATTTAAACTTGGGGATTTAGCTCATAGCAATTTTATCCAGAATCACAGAACAAAGCACACAATCAGTATTATCTTCTTGGAGGAACCAGAGAGTGAAAACACTAAAGAAATAAATGGAAGAGTCCACAGGAATCAAAGAAAGAGGAAACAGGCAAAAAACTGAGGAGGTAATCAGGAAAGAAAGATTAAGAACACCAAAAACAATGAATGGCAATATAAATAAGGCTGTATCTAGCACTGTTCATAACCCTGCAGATAATGCCATAAGAAGGGAAGCTGAGCCTAATTTGCAATGCATTCTGATCCTCACTGGAACATGTAACCTATAGGGCCTTCCAATTTATCTTCAAACTAATATTCATTATTTTAAATTTCTGGTGGTTTTTGCAGTTTAACTTTAAAAGCCCCAAGTGATGAGACTTCTCCCACTTCTGCTGAGTGATTATGCTACCAGCAGACTGCTTTTTCTACCAAGAAATCTCACATAATTCATCAGCCTGAATTTTCCTTCTAATCTTTTTTCAATATGCTAAATAATTACTCTCAAATAATTTTTGCTCTTGTCTCCATATTTGCTATGCAGAAGCCCCTGCATTTGGCATCAGGAGTTCATTTTCAGAAAGTATAAACAAATTCTGTGTTACATTCAGGATGCTTTTGTAACTGGATAGCAGGCTCAGAAACTTGGGCAATATTTTTCAACAGACAAAGATACTGTGAACAAAAAGTGTTTATTTGCAATGAGATTTTTCCAAATCAATGAATGCACAATGTATGTCTGGACTGGTTCTTTAACTGTGCCTATCTAGTAGCCCACTTTCAGTCATCTATAATTTTAGGCAAGTATTTGTCTTTCAAATTTGCTCAGAGTTGTACTCTCAATGACGAGAATTTTACATGCAATTTAGGCTATTTACAGTTCCCATGGGTGAGGGAAGGGGAAAGCAGAGGGAAGTGTTAGGAACAGAGGGTGGTAAGCAGAGTTGTAATGCCAACTGTTTACAATCCTATACCTATTACTATTAATTTAACATTGTTACAGCAGTTTGCAAAATGTCAAGAGTCAATGGGATACATTGTATACCTTTATAATACGGACAAGTTGCAAAACCCTTTATTTTACATGATAGACCTTATAAAACTGTAACTTTTAGAGACGAATTAGTCCCCTTTGGATTAGAATGACCCAACTTTGAAGTCATTTTAAAAATAAACATTGTGTATGTCACTATTTTATTGAAAGCATTGTAAAAACATTTGCTAACTAATCCTCAATGACCCTACACTGTATTCCTGTTTTCCATGTGAAAAATTAAGGCAGCGAGATTAAATTGTATGGTAAATCCAAAACCTTGTGGCAAGTCTTGCAGAGTCAAGAATCCTCACTCTGATCCCAAACAATCTACTAGACCTTATGTACAGCATTTACTTTAATACAGGAAGACCCCCCCGTAATTAGAGTCTATGTATGGAAAATTTATACATTTGCTACTATTTTCCAGGAGAGATGGGAGATTTGCTTTTAATCTGTTCTTCCTCCACTGCTACAGTAGGAAAAATAAAATTGGGCCGGGGGGGAAGGGGAACAGGTAGCCCCTTGCCCTCTGCCCCTCCACTTCTTCCCCTTTCCCCTGTTCCTCCCCTTACTGTCAGACCCTGTGACCATGAACTGATCACTTTTTCTGTCCAATGCAGGGTGGGCAAATCTTTCAGTAAAACAGAAATCCTCAACTTTGGGAAGGCTGACTTTCACAAATTCAGGAGCTGGTCAGTCAGGCACTAAGAGACCATGGCCACTCAGAAAGGGGAGTCCATGAGGAATGGTTGTTCCTTAAGGACACAATCCTTGAAGCACAAAGAAAGTCCATTCTGTTCCACAGGAAAGGCAGTCAGAAGTCTGGAAAATCCCATTGTCTCAGTAGGGAGCTTTTGGACCTCCTGAAACTAAAGAGAAACCTACACCAGATGGAAAACAGGAATCACCACCATGTAGGACTACACAGCACTAGCCTGCACTGGTAGAGGGTGGAGCAGAAGAGCCAAGGCAGAAACCAAACTCAGGATAGCCACAGGAATCAAGGACAACAAAAAGCCTTTCTTCATATATGTGGGAAGTCAGAAGAAGAACAAAGGCAACATTGGATCCCTGCTACATCAATGGGGCAGCTAACATCTGATACTCAGGAAAAGGCCAATCTCCTAAATGATTACTTTGTGCTGGTCTTCCTCGTGCTCAAGGGGGTCACCCTTGACAGGACAGGATGCAAAGGTGGACCCACAATTGATGCAGATCAATTGTGGAAACACTTCAAGAGGCTTGATATCCCTATACCAATGGGCCCAGATGGAATGCACCTGAGAGTCCTGAAGGAGCTGGTGGACATCACAGCATGCCCTATGACAAGGATATTTGTGAACTTGTGGTGATTATGAGAAGCACTGGAAGACTGGAAGAGCCAACATGGCCCCAATCTTCAAGAAAGGAAGGAAAAAACATTCAGGGAATTACAGGTCAATCAGTCTGACATCCATCCCTGGAAAGATTTGATAAGGAAATCACCAAAGGTTCCATCAGCAACAGGCTAATGAAAGACAATTTTCTGAGTGCCAGCCAACATAGCTTTGCTGCTGAAACATCTTGCCTGACCAATCTCGCTTCCTTCTATGACCAGGTGACACACTGCCTGGACAAGGGAGACAAGGTTGATGTCACATCTGGATTTCAAGAAAGCCTCTGACTTAGTTTCCCATGGTATCCTCATGGGTAAGCTGGGGAAGTTCAGCCTCAACCATCTCATAGTCCGATGGCTGGGGAGGACTATAGTCCAGGGTCAGACCCAAAGAGTAATAGTTGATGGGAGCAAATCAACATGGTGTAAGGCAACCTGTGGTATCCCTCAGGGCTCAGTACTCAGGCCAGTATTCTTCAACATCTTCACTAAGGATCTGGATTCAGGACTCAGATGCAGACTGGTGAAGTTCACAGATAACGCTAAGCTATTGGAGAAGGCAGTCACACTGGAGGACAGGCTGGGATACAGGCTGACCTGGACAGGCTGGCAAGGTGGGCAGACCAAAACCAGATAGCATTCAGTGTGGAGAAGTGCAAGGTCCTCAACTTTGGGAGGAAAATAACAACATCATATTTCTAGGCTTGGCAGTGCAACTGAAAGAGACTTGGGGGTCTTGATTGACTACAAGATGAACATGAGCCACCAATGCAATGCCGTACCTGGCAAAGCAAAGCAAATTCTGGTGAGCATCCATTGATGAATCTCAAGCAAAATGAGGGACGTCATCCTCCCACTTTACTCAGCCTTAGTGAGGCCGTAGTTGGAGTTCTGCATCCAGTTTTGGGCCCCCTACTTCAGGAGAGACATGGATAAGCTAGAGAGAGTCCAAAGTAGAGCCATCTGCATGATCAAAGGCCAAGAGAGCAAGCATTATGAGGAGAAGCTGAGGGACATGGGACTCTTCAGCCTGGAGAAGAGAAGACTTAGGGGGGACTTGGTGGCAACCTGTAAGTATATAAGGGGTGTGCATCAGGATCTGGGAGAGCAGGTCTTCACCAGGGCTCCCCAAGGGATAACAAGGTCTAACGACCACAAACTTCTGGAAAGCTCATTTAGGCTGGACAAAAGGAAAAACTTCTTTATACAGTCCAAATGTTCAGGGCCTGGAACAGACTCTCCCTAGAGGTGGTGCAAGCACCTACTCTGGACTCATTCAAAGAACGTTTGAATGCTTATCTTGCTGGGATCATTTGACCCCAGCAGACTTCCTACCTGTGGTAGGGAGGCTGGACTCGATCTCGCGAGGCCCTTTCTAGCTCCTAATGTCTATGAAATCTATAATTATATGTGACAGGCTGAGAGAGGACGAGACCAAAAGGTTCCAGGTGAACTGTTTGGGATTCCATTTTGTAATGTCTGCCAAACATTTAAGGCTGCTATAGAAACAGGAATCATTGGAAATGGGAAAGAAAACCCCAGCTCCGCTGTGGGAGTGAAGAGGAAGTCAAAATATATTTATTGTAGTGGCTCACTACACCCTGAAAAAAGGTCAATTCTGAAAGGGAACTCAGGGCAATAGGCACTACTATGTATCTTATTCAGATGGGCTACACTAATTTGTGGTAGGATCCCATCAGTATGTTTGCCCAACGCTGATCATGTGTTTTATAGTCATGGTCAATATTAGCCACACTAAAATCAGCTTCATAGTTTGTTTCTATTACTGAGCACATGCTGCTTTTGCTAGCAGTTTAATGAGATTTCCTTTTATGTGAATGTAAGATGAAGAGGTTTCTTCCCTAGGCTGGTTGGGGAAAAAAAGTAAAATATTAAAGTAAATATGGTATTGTTTAAGTTGTGCATGATTAAGTATCTGTGCATCATAGAGATGTGATTGCTTGGAACCACTGAATCCGTGTTTGGTCAATGAGAGTACCCCTTGGCTTCTGAAGCAAGGGGAGAGTCTCCTTCCCACCTGAGACCCCCCACTCTCCCAGGTTTTCTGTGGCCCTGACTCAACAAGTGAGCTCCAGTTCAGGTCCCGAAAGAGGTGCTTCACCTCTCCTAGGGGCAACCCAGCAAAATCCACAGTTCTAAGTAGGATAGCAGACAGTCTCTTCAGTAAAGGAATTTACTGGGGGAAAGGCTAGTCAGCCACATGTTCTCTGTCCTCTCCAAAGGGCTCGAATAGTCCTTGTGTCTCTAATCCAGCCTGTACAGCCCTGAGCACCTCCAAAGATAGTCAGGCATTTCTTTCCAGTCAGCCAAGTATCTTTGGGGGTTTTGAATATCAGTAAAGGGAAAAAAGCCAAGTTGGAAAAAAACAACAACAGAACTCCCTCATAATGCAGTTTTTCTCTACACTGAGCCCCTGTTAAATCTCAGGATGTTACCAGTAATGCTACTTTTAACTATTGTTAAAATGTCATGGATTTATTTGACAGTTTGGGGAGAAGCAATTGTTTTCATTCTGAGAAAAGATCTTAGGAGTTTCATATGTTTTTTTCAACTATGAATTTCAGATTAGCCATAAATCAAAGGCTGTTGGCTGTGAAGAATTTATCTTGTTAGGAGTACCAAAAGTAATATAGTATCTATACATGGCAAATCTTTGTAGTATGCAGCTGAATCCACAGAAGACCTGCCTAAAACCTCATCTTATCTAATATTTTCACTAAACTTTTATGAACCAATGAAGGAGTCTCTTTGCAATTACTGTTAAATTCTACAGGTAAATGAACTCCTTTCCCTCAAGTTCCCATAACTCCTCAACAATCTTTGCAGTTTTAGATGCAATTTGAAATGGCTTATAGTTTGGATTACTGTGCTTAAATTTACACATTGAGATCTTTTTAGGCTAATGGCACACTGTATTATTAGGAGTGTTCCCAGCAGATTGAGGGAAACGATTATTTCTCTGTATTCAGGTGTTGGTGAGACCACATCTGGAGTACTGTGTCCAGTCTTGGACCCTTACTACAGAAAGGATGTAGACACATTGGAGAGAGTCTACCAGAGGGCAATGAAAATGGTTAGGTCAGGGGCCTAGGGCACATGACTTCTAAGGAGAGGCTGAGGGAACTGGGCTTATTTAGTCCAGAGAAGAGAAGACTGAGAGGATTTAATATCATCCTTCAAATACTTGAGACTGTTCTCAGTGGTGGCAGATGACAGAATGAGGAACAACTGTCTCAAGTTACAGCAAGGGAAGTTTAGGTTAGAGTTTAGGAAAAACTCTCTCACTAGGAGCACAGTAAAGCACTGGAACAGGTTAACCAGAGAGGTTATAGAATCACCACACTTTGAGATTTTAAAATTCAGCTAGACAAAGCCTTGGCTGGGATGATAATAGTTGAGGATGCATTGAGCAGGGGGTTGGGGTAGATGACCTTCTGAGGTCCTTTCCAACCTAAATTTTCTATGACTCTGTGATCATTCATTTAGTCTTTCAGATAAAACAGATGATTTTATTATGGAAACCACACTGCAATCAAACATTGGTTAACCAAATTGCCTGTTTTGCTCCAGTTTTAAACACTGTCTGTCTTATAGAGTTGTACAAGATAGTCTCCAACCACTCCCATTTATGGGAATGCAGCTGTGCTAAATAACCTTTACCTACCTCCACTACACCATGATGGATGGATGTGTACTGTTTCTTCTTCAGCATCACCAAAGTAATGACAATCACTGTTGCTATGACAACACCTCCCACCATTAGTCCAATGATGGCGCCTTTGTTTGAACCCACATCTTCAGCAAAGAACACCTGGGAAAAAAACAAACAAAAAACTCAATAACTAATCATACCCTTCACACTTACTGCTGTTTTGCTAAGTTGTAGTCTTGAAGACATTTTAGAAAACAATTCCCTGAAACTTTACTGAATGACCTTGGTGTTGTGTTGTCTTCATGACCTGCAGCAGTGCAGAAACCAAGTCAGTGCAGCACCAAGTTCTCCCAACCAAAAGAAGAGTATAACCAGTATGTAAATTTTGCATTACTGCTAGCTGTGTAGATGTCCAGGAGCTACTTGGAACCTTTCAGTTAGAGCCACTTCAAGTATAACTTCTATTAACTGCCCACACTAGTTTCAATATCAGCTAAGCAAATCTCAAGATGACCGACAGGGCTCCTGGGAAGGTACCTAGGGAACATGAAGATTTCTCTATCTTCTGCATATTAGAATGAGACATTTTTTCATTAATTTGAGAGTTCCGGATTGTTTTAGGTAAGTACATTTTATACCCACCAGATAATGAGAGAGCACCCAGCTGGGAAAAAATTCGTTGTAGCAAGGTGACTTGTCTAACAGCAGAGAGACAGTCTGGAAATAGGCATCCTATTTTGAGGTGCATAGCAAAAGGAAGCCATCAAGTCTTCACAGAATGAGGCGGGAAAATGATGACATATGGTAAGCATGACATAACTTGGGACATTTTTGGACACAATAATGCTTTGCTATGAGTTTCAAACAGTGGAATCTTGAAAACAGCAAAAGGTATAGAAATAGAAGACCAACTGATTTCACAGTTACGTTTCACAGATTTCATGTTATATATTAAACTGCATCATTTAATTGGTATGATGTATATATTTAAAATATACTGCCTGCCTGTCCATCATAGGCATTCTCATCTTCTATTATAGTAAGCATACAGGTTATTAAATAGAAGAAAGATTACTTGCTCCCTTTGTTTATTCTTGGACTCAACCGGACCGGTTCTTAGCTTTTCTGTGAGACTTCTCACTTTAAAAAAATATTTAAAAGGAAGAAGATTTGGAGATTAGCTGAGTTTCCAATAAGTTGCATCACATTTGCACTCTTTTAGAAAACAACCTTCCATATAAATATTTATTTTGCATGCTTTGATACTTTTATGTTGTTGTATTGGTTAAGCAAGAGATGTTTAAATAAGAAGAATTCAACCGAACACGCACAAAATGTACAGTTGGTATAATTTGATGTGGAGAAAAGTGTTAATTTCTCCTGTCAATTTTACATGCATATAAATGAAGAGGTGATAAAAGACTTTTTTTTGTTTGCTTGTTTTTAGAAACCCTGCAATATGCCTTAGTTAATTTCTATTTGCTTGCAAAAGCATTTAAGCGCCACAGATTCAGTCTTGAAGAACAACCTTGAAAAACAATGGCTCCTCTGTATTTAAAGCAGAAATACCTTTTTAGAGAAAAATAACCAAGTCAAGATGAATTGATAACTCCAGGCTTGCATTACATTTTTTTCTAAGCCTCTCAACCATGATTCCAAAGGGATTTTTAGACAAATGTTGCAGGGTACGGAAAAGCGAAAGGGAAACCAACCTGAAAGTATGTCTCTACCTACTACTTTCAAATGATAAGTAAGAGGGGAGGCATCTTTAAACATGGATTTCAAAATCACCCTCATATAAGTTGGGGGAGGGGGAGAGGGGAATAATACCTCAGAACACCTTCAGGTTTGGAATAGTTACCTAAACTATCTTGCCCATACATGTCAGACTTGGATGGCAACATACAGTGCCTTGGGTATGATAAAAAAGTTGTTGCCTAGTATTGTTAGTGTTACTTTATTAGTTGTAGCTAAATTTGCCTTCAATACAAAAATAAACTGAGATATATAAAAAAGAAAATACCCAAATTAACTTCTGAATTATGGTTACTAGCATTGCACAAGATAAAGCAATTTTTATGCAGATACTGTTATTTTGCAATACTTCCTGCTTGTTTTATGGAATATTATCTTATCAGCTAACACAGTAGACGGAGCTGCAGCTCCTAACTGCTTGGGCAGATATAGCAAATTGCAGAATGTGAGAGAGCGATAGGTAATTAAGTGCATGTGATACAAGGATAACAACATGAAAATAAGCACACTGAAATACACTACTGCCAGGTTTCTTCCCTAGAGAAAACTTTAGCTTATTCACCAGATGTTTAACCCTTCTGATGTAGGTGCATCAGACTCTCTCAAATTATCATTAACGCTAATTCATTTTAGATTAGCTTGTCAAACTAAGAATTCTCTATTCTCAACATCAAAGAACTGGCAGAGTATTTAATGAGTGATTACTTTGTTCAAATGCAAATTTGAGTCCCATGTTCATTTAGATTTTCAGCTTAATTGTAAGAATATTTTTAAAAAGCCTTCCAAGTTTAATATTAGGAATTTAGAATGATATGCAATGTCATCAATTATTACTCCCAAGAAAGGAGGAGGCAGAAGGACAGATATTGACCTGTCATTACAACACTATTGTAAGAATCCTCCACTGCTTCGATTTTTATTGGATCTGATCAAAAACCCTTTGGAGAAATATAGTCTTGCTTGGATCTTTTTGTATTCGTAAGTACCACAGTGCCAAACTAAGGGAAGATCTCTCTACCACTACACAGTGAAGTGCAGTACTAAAGTAGCAAGAGTACAAAAGTGGGAAAACAAAAATACCAGTAAACAGAAATGAAAACAAAATAGGTAGAGAATCACACAGTAAGAGCATAGAAGGAAACTTTGAAGATCAGTTACCATGTGCTTTGGCCTTTATTGTTTTGGCTGACAATGATTCACTTTGTGAGATGGTTTCATTCCTCCCCCCTAAACTACCTTTCCTGCCCCTGTTCTGTTTGCCTCATTTTATTACTACATTGTACGTAGCATTCTGTTAGCTGTTCCCTTTCTTTAGATACTTGATCATTGGCAATAAGAGATGAACTAAAGACCATACTTTTCACAAATATACATAAATGGTCTTATGTATGTACTGACTGTTGGCTTGATTTTTTCTCTCATGCATTTTTTATACTTAAGTCCACTGATTCCTCTGAAATTACTTGCAACTTACCCTTTGCAAGAAAATTAAATTTTTACACCTTTAAAATTAAGAGAAGCTGAGAATGTATTTGCCATTTATACAAGAATATTAGCCACCATGATTCAAGGTATAAACTTAAAAAAAGCTTTGTGTTCCACTCACCAACTTTTGATGATGCACTTCATATCCTGAATCATGTCGGAACTCTGCATCCATCTTTACTTCAGAGATCTCTTCTGTTTTAACATTGGTCAGCCCAGAACCTGCATCACATGGCAATGAAATAAATTACTAAATCCACCATTATGAACAAAAGGCAATATTGGTACTCACACCGATAAGAGATGTGATATGAAAGGAAGCTCAAGGAAAAGCAAAAATTAGATCTGATTGCCCCTCCCCACAAACACAAATCCTATTGATATGATAGCTAATGAGGCAAAAAAGATTTCTTAGTGTTTCGCAATCGGCTACAGCTGTATTGGTCCATGCACCAAGAACTCTGCAGCGTGAACAACTGGGGGAGGTAAGTAATGAGGGATTAGTGACAGTCTCACGAAAAGACTCAAAGGATGAAAGAGTTACGATCTGCTCTGATAACTTATAAAAATTCCCAACTTCCTCCTGTTGTTGAGAAAACTCTTCAAGGACGAGTACAAGCCGAGGACCAGTCTTTATGTTTTCCTGCTCTCTGTGAGTTTATAATATTATAAATCATGAGGAGGCAGCAGCACTAAATTTAACGCCCCCCCCATTTTAGCCTCACTTTAAACTTTGCTTTGAGATGGAAACTAACATGTATTTGGAAGGAAAAAGACAACATTTCTGTGAAGCGTACAGAATACTTATTAAGCTTTTTTTTGGGGGTGGAGGAGATTGTTTTGTTTTTTACAGCAGGTTGTTAAAAACCACCCTGATTTCAAACTTTCTCTTCTCTCTGCTAGCAAATGTAACCAGTTATTTTCCAACTCAGGTGAGTTAAGCAAGTCCCCTATACCCGGAAACCAGGGGCATTTGAAGAAAATAAGCACACTTTTTAATGACTTTAGTTGCAAATAGTTTGCAGCCCAGCAGGGTCTAGTGATGTCAGTGGGAGATTTCCATTTGTTTTGACTGAGAACAGGATTAAGTGTTTTGGGCCAGCACTTCAGTATGTGTAAAATGAATGAGCCTCTAATGACCTAAAGGATCAACACTGATTTACATAAACTGAAGTGTTGGAACCACACAAGGGCCTATGAATATCTTGTCTTCCATTAGCTGACTCTGGTTTAAAAACAACATGCAAGTAATTCCTTCTGCTTGGGGGATAGCAGCCCACAGCTTGTGGGCTGGATTCAGACTACACAGCCACTGGATCTGGCCTGCAGAGCTGGGGCTTTGGTGACAGGGGCTCTGCCTGCATCACACTGTGTTGCTCTGCACCTGGAAGGTAAGGAGGCTTCCTGTGCCTTGCTGCAGCTGAACAGTAGAGAAAAGCAATGGTGGGGAGTGGCAAAGTGGTGGCTGGATCTCAGTGCTTGCCCACCTTACACTCGAGACAGGTCATTTTAGCCGCCCACCGTAAAAAACTTGCCAACTGCTGCTATAGCTGATTCAGAGAACAGGGAATTTTTGGTTCAAATGAGTGAGAGTTTTGTTTTGTCATTCAGAAACATGGTTTCCAATCCAAACTCAGCAGGAACATGGTGTTCATGAGAAGCTGTCATCTTCCCTGTTACTGTGAGGAAAACAAAAGAACTGTCCTAATGGATCAGATGAACAGTTTATGTACTACAGTGCTCTACTTTGTACTTGCTAGGGTCTTACCCTCATTCCAATCAGAGATTCAAACCATGAAGGTTTTATATCTTTTCCCCAATGTTTAGCATTAACAATGCTTAGTTAACAATTAATGATCCAGGCAGGGGAAAGCAGGCAGCAGATCGCAGCACTGCCCCAGCTTGGGATCAGGATGTCACTGGTGCAAGCCATATGGGCAGGGGCTGCTGGGAAATGGAGTCTGGCTGCTGGCTGGATCCACCATTTTGCCCACCCCTGCACTAGAGTCTGCTAGAGTGCATTACTTTCTGATTAATCACCTCTGCTCCAATGTGCTGGATTTCTAGCACGTCAGGGCAGGTTCCCTGCATGTGTATTAGATTTAATGCATATTAACTAAAACAGGTTACTGCACATGTAGACATGCCCTTTGCCCTTACCCTCGTCCCAAACTTGGGTAAACTTTCTCTTGTTTTCCAAATCTCTTGCCTATGTTAGCTACTCCCCACGACTGCCCTCAATTCTTTGCCCTGAGGTATGAAGTGAGACTGGTAGGTGAAAGCAGGGATGGAGAGTGTCCATCCCCACTGTTTAATGATTCAAGTGGTAGCCTGCTGCCCTTAGGAGACAGATGCACAGAGGTACCAGGGATTTAAGCATCTTTCAAAAGTTACATACCAGTTTCATTAAAAAGAAAGAAGAATCAAATAATTAAGGACATGGTTATCACTGCACTGTTGGCATAATAAACACACATTTTTAATCAGCAAAAATAAATATAAACTACAACACAAAACAATCACCTTAACTCTGACTCAACACCAAGGCTGTTCAGTATTGTGCAAACTTTAGCACATGAAACTAAGCCCATATATAAATCCACTAGTGGAAAAAGTGTCAATTGGCCTTAAATACAAATTCACAAATACCTATCAGGTTTTTTTCTTTTTAAACTATGTACAGCATTATTCCAACAAAGCAGCAATTCTAAGTACTTTAATTTAAAATCTCTGCTGATTGGTGATAAATATATTCCTTAATTAATAACTTCTCATATTAAGTATCCCATCCCTTAATTAAAAATATTTAGATACCAAAACCAATCCAAAACCAGTACTTAACATATTAACTATTCATTAATCAGGGATGAAAGCAACTTTTCTTTATACCCAAAGAGAGTGTTTTACCTCATCATGTGTGCAAATAAAAACTGATGAGATTCTCAGCTAAGTTTTGTCTTGCTTAAGTGGTTAGCATTAATAAGCGAGGCAAATGCAACCGTGTTACTTTCATTTAGCAGTCTTCACTGGTTTTTATTTATTTTTTGTTATACACTTCATTTTGGCATTTGGAATATATACAATTTAATTATTCCATTACCTTAACAGAAAAAAAAAAATCCATACACACTGTAATATTAAATTACTCAAGAAATTAAGAGAGCTGCATGAAAAATGTTCCTGTGTTTAATAAATTAGCATTTGTGTTTGTATAAATATGTAGTTAGGCTTTTTAAGAAAAAAAAGACACAATTCCACTGAGTAAGTAGTTAGTAGCATATTACTATAGTTTTTAATTTCTTCATCTACTGGGTAAATAACAGCTGTGGAAAACTTGATGTTTTTATTTTACATGGATCCACACTGATTGTTATTCATGTTTGTAGCCTTTTGTTATCTTTTGGATAACAAAACCTCCAAGTAGAACGCAGTCAAAAGCCCCCACTTTGTGCATCGGGGGCACGTCTACACATTCATTAATATACTGTAGTTACTGCATTTAGTTCAATACTGACTCAATGAAGTACTAACTGAATGCGCATTAACTACTCTTACTGCATGTTAACACCGATGCATGTTTTTTTTGTGATGCTTACTGCATAGTAGCCTAATAACACTGTACAGTAGGTTATTAGCCTGGTTTTTGACGGGCTTGCTACTGTGCAGTGTTAAGTATCTGTCTTGTGTAGATGTGCTCAGTTATACCTATCACAGACTTTGGTTCACTCAACACACACTTGAAGAAGGGAGTACAGCCCCAATCCAGAAAGACATTTAACCATATACGTAAGTAGTGACTTAATTTAAGACGGCTTCCTACAGTGGCTTCCTTCATCATTCATAGAGTTTTTATATTTCCAGTATATATTTTAGTCTGTGTAGAAAGAACCTGTCAGCTTGTGACTTGAGCAAGTGCCTGTGAGTTGGATGACCTCAGTTTTTACTTCCCCACTTTGCCATGTATTTGTTGATGAGGTTAGTACAAGTTGTTTAACATCCTATGCCTAATTTTCCTCATCTTTAAAACAAGGGTAATATACTCAACCCTTGTTAGAAGGTGTAACAGGAAGCCTGCATGCCTGTTACTTTAAGAGGAAAAATGCAGCAAGGAGATTCTCAAGAAACTGAGCATTATGAGCTGCCAGGGAACAGGTCCTTAGGGATTTACCTACTACAAGTACCTACTGCAGAGCTAGCTACTCTGCAGGCTACAGCCCTGCATGGGAGATAAGCTGCTACAACAGCGATCAGCAGCAGTGAGCAACCCTGGATTTAAGCTAGTGGGATAAATGAGGAAACACCTGCAGCCAACCCAGGGAGTCACTTGACTGGGAAGGGACAAGGCCAAAGTGGGGAGAGCTCTGCTGTAAGCTGGCTGGCAGAGATCCAGCTGTGCCTGGGAATAGCAATGAAGGAGCTGAGACCTGGGAGGGGAGCAGGACCATGCATGACTAGAGATTTTTGATAGACAACCAGGGGGCTCGGAGTAAAGTTATAGCCAGAGTGATCATGTTTTCTGTTTAAGTTCTTACTGGTGCTTTGGGCTGGGACTATTAGGGGTGGTACAGAAGTCCCAATGGTGCCTGAGGGCCATGCGAGTGTCTGGAGGCTACCCAGGGTTAGGTTCTAGGTGGAGTAAGGGAGCTGCCCAGGTGTGGAAGCCTGGACCCCCAGGGGCTAAAATCAGAGCCCTTGAGGGGCAAATCCTGAGCCTGAGAGGGGCAAGACTAAGACAGCAGCAAGTTGGTACCAGGACCAAGGCCCACAGCTGAGCTGGTAGTGATACAGATTAGAGCCCAGATACAATGCCGGGGACCAAGAAGGCAGGACCCCAGTAAGCACCTAGAGGCATTGAGAGGGCCCACTGGGACTTTTAAGGACACAAAGGCCTCAAAGGACTGCAGTTTGGACTGGGAGCCAGGACACAAAACACAAGAGTGGCAGAGACTAGATCGGGCCTGGGGCCCAGAGCCCAAGAAGGGCAGAGACTAGCCAGGGCCAGTGAGCCCACAGCCCTGGTAGTCCAAGAAAGGCAGTGACTAATAAGGACAGAAGCCTGAACCACTTGGAAGAGATGTGGGGCTGTATTCCAACTGATATGAAAGTTTGGTAGTATCTTATAGCCTTTTATGACCAGGTCACACAATGCCTTGACACAGGAGCAGAGGCCGATGTTATCTACCTAGAATTTAAGAAGGCCTTCAACACAGCTTTTTATCTTATTCTCATAGGGAAGCTAGCAGGCTGTGGTGTGGATGCATAGGCAGTCAGGTGGGTGGCCAACTGGCTTAGGAACTGCACCCAGAGAGTGGCAGTGGATGGGTCGTTCAAGGCCTGGAAGGAGGTGGGCAGTGGGGTCTTGCAGATTTCGGTCCTTGGTCTGGTGTTATTTAATATCTTCATCAGTGATTTGGATGAGCGTGTGGGGAGCACCTTCTACAAGTTCGCAGATGATACCAAGTTATGGGGCAACGTTAACACACCGGAGAGCAGGGAGCAGATACAGGCTGATCTGCATAGGTTGGATCAATGGTCAGAATGAAATAGGATGCAATTCAACAAAGAAAAATGTAAGGTACTCTACCTAGGGACGAAGAATCCATAGACACCTATAGGTTGGGGGACGACCTCCTCAGCAGCTCAGTGACTGAGGGGGACCTTGGAGTCATATGTTCATCTTGGAGTCAACTAAGCCAGCAGTGTAACGAGGCCACCAACAAGGCCAATTGTACCTTGTTGTGCATTAGCAGATGCATGACCAACAGATAAAGAGAGGTGATGCTCCCCCTCTATGTGGCACTGGTCAGGCCGCAGTTGGAGTACTGTGCCCAGTTCTGGGTGCTGCACTTCAAGAGGGACATGGAGAATCTGGAGAGTGTTCAGAGGAGAGCCACTCACATGATTAGTGGCTTCCATGAAAGACCCTATGAGGGGAGGTTAAAGGATCTGGATCTCTTCAGCCTTCACAAGTGACAGCTGAGGGGAGACCTTGTAGCCGCCTATAAGTTTATCAAGGGAGGACAACAGAGAATTGGAGATGCACTATTTACCAGAGTACCCATAGGAGTAGCTGGGAATAATGGGTGCAAACTAGTGGAGAGTAGATTCAGGTTAGACATTAGGAAGAAATTTTTACAGTAAGGGTGGTCAGAACCTGGAATGGGCTTCCAAGGGAGGTGGTATTATCACCTAACTTGGACGTCTTCAAGAGGAGGCTTGATAGACACCTGGCTGGGGTCATCTGACCTTGGTTCTCTTTCCTGCCAGGGGCAGGGGGTTGGACACAATGATCCTTTGTGATCCCTTCTGACTCTACAATCTATGAATCTATAGGCACATCTATAGAGGAGGCTGTGAATAGCCCATAAGGCAATGGGTGCTCTGGGGCATATATGGGCCAGGGGACCTCCTTGATGTGGGGAATAGGTTGAGGTCAGCAGGTCTGGAAGGGATCTGCTGGCAGGAAGATAAACCAAGGCTCACTCTTAGACCCTTTGGCAGCCTCCTTTTACAAATTTATTAAGACAATCCAGGCATGGCAGATGAAAGGAAAGGGAGGATTTGCTTAAAGGGCAGGGCAGATCATTTAGCCACCAGAGGGCATCACAGTCATCCCTGAGGAGCAAGTCTACTACAGAAAGCTTCAGCTTTTTGTGGCTAAAAAGTGTTTTTTAAGTGCATAAGATTAATAGCTTTATGAATGTTCCTTATATCTTCATAAGATCTATGTTTTATTTTTATCGCATGAATTACCGCAGAACTCCTTAATTGTAAAGTGACGCAAGTATGTTAAAAAATCAATGGTAAAGCCTCACTTGAATGCAATATAACATCCTTTATAACCAAACAAGTGAAATTTGGCAGATCTCTTCCTGGCATGAGTCTGTGCAGCTGCTATGCAAATGTGAATATACTCTCATCAAAATTAGTTAAAAACTACATGCGTACACAGTAAACAATGGTGTTATTTTTAAATAATGAGTTGAAACTTTCCAATAGAAAAATATTAATGCAAGTGGCTTTTGGAGTTAGAAGTGTAAAAAAAAATATAAAGATCATAATTTCAGCCAACTTCCACAACCAGGAAACAGACAAATAAGAGTTTAAGAATTATTTACAGTTCTTTTCCCTTCTCAGCCCAAGAATTCATTTGCCAAATTTCACTGCACATCAAATTAATGGCCAACTAAAAGCAACTCAATTTTTTTTAATGGAGGAAAAATGGTTAAACTGCAAAATAAAGATGGTGAGCCATGTCTCTGGTGTCCTCTTCTATTCAGTGAATAAACAGACACTTGGTTTCAAACTGAAATACACTAATCTGACTAAAAGTGGAAAAAAGGTAAAGATTCCTGATGGCAAAACCACTGCTTGTTCACATGTGTATTGTACATTGGTGTCTGTGGTAGGTGTGAGCCTACATTTTAAAAGTGCCAAAAAACAAATCTTTGAATACATGGGGCAGTAATACCCAAGTCTTATAAAATATGAAAGAAATAAGGGGGCAAGTTATTGAATTTATTACAGACAACTACCTAAGACAGAGGTAGTTTATGTTAACAGCAATACATTCAGAAAAGTTGCTAAAATTTACAAAGGTTACTATTTTTGAGATGAGGTGTGAAGGCATCTCACTGCAACTTCAGAAGTGTGAGATTAAGGCTTGCTCTGGGCTCATGACAAAAGCCACCCCCAGTTGACTCAGCTATAAAGGGGGTTATCTGGTTATTTGGGCTAGGGTGTCAAAGACAGCTGGATGTGATGCTAGCTAAAATCATTTATTTGCGTCTTACTGGCTATGGAAACTGTGGGCATTAACCACTCTAGCCCAACAGATCAATAGGCTAGGTGAACCTTTGATTATGTCTGATCAATGACACCATAATATCTCATGCATAAAGATATCATCAGCTGGTGGCACACGGATTTAGCAGGGATGCCACAATTAAGAACATGACCAAATGGGAGCACAGCACTGGTATTTTTTTTTTTTTTTGCATTAGGCTGTAGAAATTCTAGCAGCATTAAATAATAGCCACCCAGACATCAAGAGGCTAGCTTTCTAATTTTGGCTTCACTTTATAAAGACTAGAGTTGCAGTGTTAAAACGGGGTTCCTGAAATGTAATAAGCTTACAGTTTTTTGGGCATATGTTTACAATATTCTCAATAAAAATGTCCTGGTTCACTTGTATTAAGAATTCAGCTGCAAGAAATTAACTGCTCAAAGTAGAAGTGATCCCTGGAAAGAAAGTGTGATCAACTAAAGAGGTGTTATTCTTTCCATTACGAAACTTCTTTTATAAGAGAGTTTTTCGAGTTTAGCAGTACATTTAATTCTGGGCTGCATGGTCTCATTGTGTGGAACATTTTTAAGACAAGAAATATGTAATAACCTTTCATAATTTAGAATGGAATAGAAAATATAGATCAAGGATGACTGCTCAGCATATGATACTTTAGATACATCTATCCATTTTGTTTTTCTTTGACCTTTTCTAGTGTTTCAGTGTGCTTCTTATTGAGGAAAGAAAAGAGAACGGATTGGGCAGAATTTCTCCTCTGTTCTATCATTTGTGAGTGACAAAGGGGAGCAGAGCTTCATTTTAAACATCCCATTGTATACATGCTGCTTCTAACCTTAGGGAAATATGGACACTATGGACAATGAAAAGCACTGCCAAGCAGCAATGGGCAATGGGTCAATTTTTTTTTGTGTCAACACTAAGCTGGTCTTTACAGAAGCTACTGTATTCCAGAATCAAGGGTAAGTCCCACTGCAGCTTCCATTGTTGCTAGGATCAGTGGAGGTGCACAGGTAAAGATTTGTACAGCTGCTTTTTTTCCTGAACCTACTGAAGGCTTAAGACTTGGTGATATGTCCTGAAGAAGCCTCACTGATTTATGGTCTGGACAACTAGTCACATGACAACTCTTTTTGTTGTGATTAGTTAGGGCAACACAAAGTGACTAGACTCCACATGAAACTGTTGTTATAATGATAAGACCCCAAGTAAATGGGCCAAAAATCTCCCTGCAGTATCTGGGCTAAATTATTTCTCTTATTGGGAAGAGATAAAGGGATTATCTGCACTGTCATCATCATCTTTGAATCCCTGCAAGATCCTATAGGCTACAAAAAAAGTATGTGGAAATTGTTAAGAATTTCCAACTCTAGCAATAGACTATCTCTAGCTATTTTTTAAAAGTGTTCATGGTTTTTCAATGCATTAAATATCAGATCATTCTTTACAGCTTTTGATTACTTCCTGACAAGGGTTTGAGCTGAAATGTTCTTTTGTTGCTAAACCCAGATTAGAAGCCTGCTGGAGAGCAAACATCAACTTTTTCACTATGAAGAAAAAAGTCACTGCGTTGAGTGCTGAACTAATGATGCAGGAGCAGAAACAGAAACTGAAAGATCAAGATTGTGACAAATGTTAAAAGGAAACCAGTTTGCAAGATAGACCAGGGCAGTCCAACTATGGCATGGCTAGGGGCCACACACTGCAACAGCATGCCACCCCATGGCCGCTCCCCATGAAGACCAAACGGTGCAGAGGGTGAGTCCCCAGCTCAGGTTCCCCCCCAGCCCCGACCAAAACCCTGGGCCCCAAAGGTTGGGCCACAGATCTCCCCCAGGCAGTGCTAGCCTTATATGGCCTCCCAACACGTGGGCAGCTCTGGTAATGTGCAGTCCTCCCCCACAAGGCCCTTTCCTGCTGCGCAGCTGTGGCACCACAGCTGCATGTTAAGTTCTGGTAGGTTGTATATGGCCATTAAACCACCAGCTGGACAGCCCTGATTGAGACTATTAAGAAAAAAAGCCTTTTAAAAGTAGTGACAGGTATTTCACCTGTAGTGTTGTATTTCACTACAGTTTCATATTTCAAAATGTTTTGATTCTCATTGCTGTGTGAAAGAAGAGCCCAAAATAGGGAAAAATGACTATCCTCATCTCCAAAAAAGCAAATCAGTGAAGCTAAAAATATATAAAACAAACTAAGAAAAACAAAAATGATCTTTTAAAAAAAATTTCTGCTCTAATAAATAGATGTGTTATTTGCACCCAATGGGTAAAAATAAATCCTGTTAGAAGGGTAATTTTTCAGTTGACAGTGAAAGGTAAGTAAAAAGGGAGTAAAAGGTAGCAGGATGTGATGCTGGCCATATTGTTCCCTTTTGTGTATGGGCTACGAATACTGATATGTCCTAATAGTGTTTCCTAGTGAACCTTTCAACTATGACAGACTTAGGCCTAACTTTTTTCCCCTGGCTTCACCTATGTATACCTGCTACGGAGCTGGGTGCTGGATGTTAATACCAAATTATGATTTGGATGTTGCATTTCCTTTCTCTTATGATTATTCACATTCATGTTTTTATTTGTGAATTCCTTTTTCAGTATTTAACATCTCATATATCTCTGAGATTTCCATTTTACTTAGTTTAATTCACTACCCTTTCTATTTTCCAGGATTCCTATAATTTACAATTGTTGTTCAGGCTAACATTGACATTGTGAAGTATTTATGAGAAAGGACAGTCTAGAAACTAATGATCTGAATTCTAATTTTGATATGTAATGGAAAAATCAAGTGAGTTTTTAATGCTAGATTTTTACATTTTAGGATAGATTTGCAGAAAGGTCATGGTGTACTTTAGTATTTAATGGTATAGTACACCTTAAAGGATATTCTTACAACTTAAATGTGTGTGTATGTATATAAGTGTCTGTCTGTCTGTCTTTTTTAAACCAATATATCCCTTAATAACTGGCAGTAGTTCCAACAATTAGTTGGTTAAAAGACAATATACTGTCTCTTATGTCATGCTATCACACATCAGGGTATCTTAGAAGATGCTCAGATGCTACACTGGAAGTAAAAGAAAAGTCAAAGTTTGCCTAATGCTCCCATCTCAATCCCTGGTTTTGGTTACTAAGTGTGTAGAACTTTTTCTCAGTAGGCTGAAATGGATTTTATGCTTACAACATGCAGAGGGTAGGAAATCATTAGTTGCATTTTTACAAATGGAGAACTGAATCACAGGGCAAATTAACAGTAGCTGAGCTAGGAACTGATGCCAGGTCTCTTGAGTCCTAGCTCAGTTTTCTACCCATGAGATCATCCTTTCATCCTGTTGTATAACATTAAGATGAGACACAATACATTGTCCAGGTGGCTAAACAGTTACAATGCATGTATAACAAGGAAAGGGAAATTTAAGATGGTACCTGCACAGCCTATCCAAACAGACTGAGTGATAATTTGTCAGATTGTTAATTTTTTATGTTAAAAAATTAGAAAACACGACTAAAAATCTATTAGACTTTTTTGAAGACAACAAATACCAAGAAATATAGAAAGAAGCTTTTTCCAGCACTGCAAACAGGACAGGCTACTTTCAATTCATTTGGCATTCATTTAAAATAGTACTCTTGCTTCCCCCTGTGAACCGAGAAAGTTGATATATTCTGGCAAATTAAGGGTGTAAGTCCATCAGCCAAACATGATTTCCAAAAACAGGCTTTAGTCAGCTTCACAGAGGCCTTGTGCTTAATGACAAAAATGCAAACTGTACTTGCACAGGATGGGGATGGCCGCAAGGATAAAATTCTCTCAAGTACAATGAGCTGACAAAATCTCCTTCCCACCACTTAAGCCTCATGTTAAAAGCTTATGTACTGCAGAAACCATTTGACAGTGTCACCACTGCACTTGAGAGATGTTCACTTAAAACTCAAGGTGATACAGAAGCACACATTTTTCCAAGGGGTAAAAGCACCTCTTAACTTTTTGAAATTTGAAGTTATAAACATCATGGTGCAATATCACTGCCTATCAAAGGTATGTAGAAGAAGAAAGAGCTTCATTACCATGGCCATAATAACAGCTGTTATTTAATCAGAATTAGGAACATGAAACATGGAGCAAAACTGTTTTCTCATGCAAAAATGTACCTGTCATTTTCTACCTTCCCCATCCATACCTCAGCTTGTAAAAATTATTAATAAGCACATGCCCCTTTGCAGCACACTTTCATTATGCACAAAGAAATCCCAATTAACAAAACAGCAATCAATCAAAAAATTAAGATACATCATGGAGGAAGAGAAAAACAATAAGATTAAAAAAACAAAACAAAACAGATGACAAGATTAGTTAGAGTGTGAATATATTCCATAAAGGGGACTGAAAATAAAATTTTCACCTGCAAAATGTTGCATATGCTGTGATACTTTTATTGTTCTTAGTGAGGGAACCATCCCAGAAGATAAAAATACTTCAGTGCTACAAGGATGTTCCCTGATTCTAATATTTTTAGAACATCATATGCCTAGATCCGTAGCAGACATAATTCCTGACCCACTTAGCTTAAATAGAATGAATTAGGGCTTTGCACAAGCCTAAAAATATCAGACTGTTAAAATAATGGTACAAACACATCAGCCATCTGAACTTGGAACTGCAATTCAGAAAGTTTACTTTTTTTTTTCCCTTTGTGATAGTTTCCATAGACAGATAGTAATACTGGTCACTTCTGAAAGATTTAACATACAGGAGCATGCTGCTTATGTTTCATTTCAGGAATTTTGGAGGGGAGACAGTGAAATGGAAAGAAGAGAGAAGGTAGCTATAGCTAGATATTTATGCTGGACTTGCTTTTTTAAAAAAATATGGAGGATTGGCATGGAGAATCTAACCCAAGAACAGATTGATCTAAACTGACTGGTGGGTATGGGAGTATGTGTTAGAGGAAAGGAGGCAGGGAAGCGGGAGGACACATGCTTGCTGGCTGTTGGAACCTCTTCCAAATGCGTTCTGCAAAGAGAAGTTTGGGGCAGTTGTTTGTTTTGCTGTCAATAGCGTTACCTAGGTCTGGATACTAAATGGAAAACATGTTCTGGAGCTTAGAAGTGCTTTTTTGAAGAGCTCCTTTTTTTTTAACCTTTGAAAATTGCACCCATTGACAGGTGTTTAAACGATAAATGCCATATCCCTGCCCTCCCCCTAAAAACCTTAATGGCCCCATCATTTTCAATACAACCCAGCCTGAACCCTGAACTTCCTAATATTTCATATCAGAATACAATATGCCAATCAAACTACATATGGATGTTTTCACAGTAAGGCCATTTTATATTCCCACTGCTGCTGCCTCCTTCTTGTTTCTGGAACAAAAACCACTTTTGCTAAATGGAAAAACAAGTAGATGGGACTTTCAGTCCCTGTCCTCTCTTTGTGGCAGCATGCATTCCTCAGAAAATGACAGCTTCCACAGGCTTGGGGAGAATCTCTGTAAGAGTCCCTTGTTAAAGAACTGGCCATAGATCACTGTCTGTAATGGTTTGTGACATGACACTACAGCTTAACAGAGGCTCATAACAAAAAAGGGGGATCAGTTCAGCTCAAGCAGATCATAGACATGCTGGGGAAACATAGGTTAGGTAAAAGCCATGCAAGTTATATACCTGGTCGCGTGGTCAGTCCTCTGTCTGCAGCTGGGCGGGCATCAACCGGCTCAACTGGGGATGTGCAGCAAAAAAAAAAAAAAAAGAAAAAAAAAAGGCAAAACAAACAAAAATAAACAACCCCCCCAAAATGATAAGTCAAATGCTTTTTTTTTGTTGGGATAGTGCAGGAGAGACATATGCCATGAACAAAGTTATAAAAAGCAACAGCTGGAAAAGATCTGTCTTTAGTTACTTCTCAAAATAAAAGGAAGGGAATGGGTACAACCTCAAAAAAGTGTGCGTTTTGTAGCTGTGTCAATCTTACGTTGTATTCCTGTTAATGCTCAAATTAGAAACTATTAAGATTTACAGTCTCAGATTAGAAACCATTGAGCCATTCAATGTCTGCTTAGAAACATCTTCCTGCCTCTTTTTAGAATTGGCAACAAAATCTGACACAAGAGGATGAGCCCTTGTAACAAATCTTCATCACTACTGATTTCTAGCTCCAAGTCTTAATTCTGTTTTCTAGATCATGACTGTGTGAAGGCAATAGCTACAAGGCCTGACAGAAATATAAGGACAATATATATTTTCAGCCAACACAATGAATGGTTGGTAGGGTTATCCATCTAATCAGACTGTCTTCCTTTTCACAGTAAACAAGGTCTCCAAGCATGATTTATTTATGCCTCCCATTCAACTATGTTCACATGTTTAAATACTTTACATTCATTCAGAGGCCTCACTTATCTTAAGAGTCAGCACAATGCACTTTGGAGCCCGGCAGAATTAACAGTAAATGGGAAAGGCTGAACAGATTTGGACAAAATTAGAGTAAGCTGAAAAACCTCAGCAAAATTCAAACTGAACCTACGGTGAGAGTTAAAACACAATTGTGTAATTTCTCCCTCTGTTCCTTCCTCTTTATTTTTCTTATTTTATGTTACTTTGTGCTATCTTGTTTCAGTCTGCAATGGAAGTGCCAAAACATTGTCACAAATGCATTTGCTTCCTGTTGGTCTGGAAATCAGATATACAGGTTTCCCTCAATTTATGTGGGTTTTATATATGTGAATTGAGTCTTATGTGATGACACTTTTATACCCCAAATTCGTTATATGCGAGGTAAATTAATTCTTATGCAATCAACTCTGGGGCTCCACTTTTTCACACTCACCCCAACCCCTGGGCTGTACCATGCCGTGGTGCATGCAGGTGGTGTTGGCTGCTCCCGGGACTGCTGCAGAAAGGGCTGGGGTGAGCAGACTCAAGTGGACAAGTGAAGGCCTTGGGCACAGCAAGCTAAGTCTGTAGGGCATGGCTCAGCGCAGTGGCTACAGGCAGGAGGTGTCAGCCATTCCCGGGGCTGCAGCAGAGGGGGCACCCTGCTCTTGTCCTGCTGCCAGCTGGGGCCGGTGGCGGCATCGGCCTCTTCCTGGAGCTTGGCAGGCAGGTGGCAGGGGGAGAGGACTATGGTGAATTTTGGGGTGGCAGCTGCCCCCATCCCATTGCTGCAGCCCACCTTGAGCACCAGGAAGAGCCCAGTGCCACCGCCAGCCCCAGCCCACAGTGGCTGCTGGCCCCAGCCTGTTCTCGTCCTGCTGCAGGCTGCCACCCATCCTGAGCACTGGGAAGAGCCCTGTGCTGCCATCAGTCCCAGCCTGCAGTGGGATGAGAGCAGGCTGATGTCCCCTCTGAGAACCAGGAAGAGCCCAGTGCTGCCCCTGCTGCAGCCCTGGGACCAGCTGATGCCACCTGCTTGCAGCTATTGGGCTGCATTGCACCCCTCTCCCCACCCCTTCCCTAGGCCCGGTCAAACTCTCTCCCTCCCTTCCTCCCTGCTATAGGAATGTATCCCTATTTGTTACATCATAAAATGGGATCCCTTTATGTGTATTCGATTTATGTGCCGTTTTGTGGGGATGCATCTACCACATAAATTGAGGGAAACCTGTACTTGGTAAACTAGGCTTATAAACTGTAGCTATTGCATGGGATACACAGCCTCATTTTCCAGAATCGTGAACATTAGAGTGGAACTAAGAGGAACTCTAATTAGCAATAGCAAAAGAAATGCCAACAATGACACAATATGTTACTGAATTTCGGCAGGAAATTCTGACATTTCAACAGTACGTTTTTAATCATGCTCAGGACAGAGAGTTGAAATTTCTTTCCTTTTTTTGTGAAATAGAAATATCAAAATGAAGCATCCACATGGTCCTGACATTTACCTGTTTCTCTTCATATGCTGAAACCAACTGGAAATTTTATTTCAAGCCAGTTCAATATTAAGCTGCATTTTTCTGAAGTGGCTCATAAAAGTTGCAATTCAGGATCTGATATTTCTTTTTTTTCCTGTGGGCTAGACTTCTTGGTCAGCAAGGATCATGGTTTTCTCTGATTGAAAAAAATTCCTATTTTTTTGTTAAAGAAAAATAACCCCAAATCTACATATTTCCATGATTAAAATGAAACACCACTAATATATATATTTATGTATCTATATATTAGAGGTGTTTAATTTAAATCAGGGAAAAATGTGGATTTGGGGTCACTTTTTTTTTTTTTTTTTTTAACTGAAAATTGGGGATTTTTTAAAATCAGTGAAAACCAAGATCCCTGCTGGTCAGACATCTTCCATTATGCAGTCATGTTTCTCTCCTAATGTCAATATAGCACAGTCAAGGAGCAATGCAGATTTAATAATAGGGGATAACTTCCAGGGAATCTGGCACAGATGAGAGAATGTGGGGTTGAACAGAACCTTCTGTAGGGCAATGAGTTGATAAAAAGCAGAATTTGCATTTTTTTAAAGAGATTTTAAAAAATTGAGCATTTTAGGTCAGTTTAACAAAATGAGATCTTTGGATTTGGATCAAGTCAATGTGAAATTACAAATGTAGTTGCAATTTCCAACAGAAAATCAGAAATTTCTCCCATGGAAAACTGTGATGTTTGCAGAAAACTGTAGAAAATCATTCCACCAGAAAATTCCCAACCAACTCCACCTTTCAGTGATGCACTGGTTTCTCTCTCCACCTTTTCAGGGGACCCGCCCTTTTTTTCTGAGCATTTTTAGCACTTATAGTCTGGTTTTCAAAGGTTCATTAATTTTACATGCTCCAAAATGGCATGACTACATGTTAACCACATTTACAGACGCAGAAACAGTAACTGTAGGTAGAGGACCAGGAGTGCACAAAATAAGAACCCAAAGTTATTTTGTATCAAGATCTGGTCCCTGAAATGAATTATTATACTTGCTTTTTTGCACATGGGATAACCATGCAAGCTGCATTCAGTATGCATTTACTTAACTTTAAATCTAGTGCTAAAATACCTGAAGAGAACAAGAGGTTCTAGCAACCACTAGTTTTTTTTTTCTTTCTTTCAAATACATAAGAAGGTGCAATCCCTACCGCAAAGAGCTTAAAATCCAAAATAAATCAACTGAAAGGTGGAGGAGTACAGATTTCCACGTGATCAAAAAGAGGGAAGATTGGCCAGATTATAAAAAGAAAGCAAGTTTATTTTTTCATTTAGAACACAACCCAAAGGATGAAATCTTGATCCCACTGATGTCAATGACAAAGCTTTCATTGACTTCGGACAGCCAGGATTTCACCCATAATTTCTTCAGAAGTGGCATGGCAGGTATATATAGACTGAGCTAGATGCTGGCAAATCAGTAGTCATGAGTTAAATAAAATAATGCCATGTCATTTTATATTACAATTTACTGCTAAAACAACAAATTTAGTTTCCTGTTAAAATGGGCAGGAAAATATTTTTGTGCGTCTCTCAGTATCAAACCAGAACAAAAACAGAATTCACGTGACTGAACATCTAACTGTGTAGGCTGCTTATATAGTTTACTGGATGTAATTTTCATTGGATGTTTATTGGAGAATAGGTCATGGAGACCAGCAGGAAGGAAAGGTCCAAGGTAGTTTGCTGGAATTACTGGTCTTTTAACTGTAGTGTATCAGTGACACACTGATTACTCTAACTTTTCTTTGAACAAAGTTAAGTGATAGGAAAGCAATTCTAATATGAAAAAAACTATTAAAACAATACTGATTCTTTTATACAAGTATATAAACCACAGGAAAATTTAGAATGAAAGCAAAAACTCTCCATATGACTACCTCCATCATGGCTCATGATAAAAGGATCTCTGAACAGAGAACAGTCAAAGGAGAAGAGCTGTTAAGACATCCTGATATAGGACCAGAGGTATGAGTTTGAAACCTATTTTCAGCTGGTGCCAAAGGTTATCTCCAGTTGGCTTAGCTATATCTACCTCCTCCTTTGGGCTGGGGAGTAAAAGATAGCAGCATGCGATGTTGGACACATTATTCCCTTGAGTGTATAGGCTACGGATACTGATATGTCCTAATAGTGTTTCCTAGTGAATCTTTCAACTATGACAGACTTTTGAATTTGACTTTTTCCTTTGGCTTCACCTACTAGGGAACTGGATGCTGGATGTTAATACCACATTATGATTTGGATGTTCCATTTCCTTCCATTTCCTTTTTCTTATGATCATTCACATTCATGTTTTTGTTTGTGAATTCCTTTTTCAGTACTTAACATCTCATACATCTCTGAGATTGTTGAGAAAAAACACATACTAGGTCATTTAAAGTCAGTCTGCTATATATTACACAATTTGTTTGCTTCACAGATACTCTGATATGGTTCTGTCTGCTGTAAAAAAGTGAATTTTGTTATATTAAGTCTGAAAAGTTAATTGATTTACTCAATACACTGCATGGACCATTCAGGATGACAATAAAGCAGCAATGCAACAAGGGAAGTAGTGCTGCATTTATGTTCATGTTTGTGGAAAGAGAATCGAGATTCTCTGGTTCTAATAACTAATCTAATTACCCAAGCCAAATGACTAATACTTAAAATTTGTGATTGCCAATATTTAAATAATCAATTACTGCAAACTAGAATAAAACAGCCTAAGCATCTGCAGACTGAAAATTTGCTCATTATTTAAAAATTACCTAAACAAATATAAATTAAAAATGCTAATATGTCATATTACCACACACCAAGAAGCTCAGCATAAGACAGCTGAGTTTTCCTAGCATCTCATAGGAATAAGCTGCTAATGGCTATTGCCTTCATTACTATAGTGTATTTGAGACCTCTCTAGTACATATTTTTTTCATCCTATAATGAATAACAATTAATGGTAGTAAATAAGAGGGAGCAGTGTGCTTAGTGGCATGTTCCCTGCATTGAATAGCTTACTGTATAAAAGATGGACAGAAGCACCAGGACCCATAGGGAAGGTATTAGCTTAGAATGCTTTTCTTTTTCCTTCCTCCTGGTTTCTTAAACATGTTATAATGGAACAAGGCCTTTGGGCAGTGGGCTAATGTTTGCCAATATTTCAGGAAGGATTTAACTGAGCCTAAATATTAAAAAGTTGGCCATTGCATGCATGTGGAAGCAGGCATGGAGATGGGAGTGGGAACAGGATGCAAACGGTATAGTGAGGCTGATTTCACTAGTGAAACAGTGACAGAAGGAGGGAGAAACATGCTCAGGAAGAGAAACAAGGTGGTTGTGGGGGAAGGTTCATTCAAACTTGATGCAGTGGGCAAAGGGGAGCCCAGTGAAGGTTCTGCAGAGAAAACGAGGGACCTGCAGGTCAGATCACATTAGTACCACGTACTAATTTTTATTAGCTGCTATGATTTGGATAGACTTGAGGGGAGGCCAGGAAACAGGTTTCTGTCCACCAAATAATTTCTGTTTTTAATGCTTTTAAATGATACAGGACTTTTAAGAACAGGTCATAAAAGTAATAATTGGAAATGCCAAAACAAACTGTCGTAGCTTGCATTAAAATAAACAGCAACTCAAAACTGATTTAAAGCCATTCCCCCGCCCCATCTTATTACAATTTTCTTGCCTGTGGGAACATCTAATTGTCATCTAGAAGTAGCAAACGTTGTTCTTCCATAAATGCTCACTTTTGTTTCAATTAATTTTGAATGAGTTTCTCTCATAAACCTGATGATGTTTGTATTGCCTTTGTTAATTCATCTTTAAATATAACTAAGAAAAAACTTTAATAAAGCAAACATTTCTCCAGGCCTCCCATTAACAAGGCTTATACATACAGACAAATCCACCTTTACTGCTCTGCCGGTAGAATGCCCAATGACTAATTCTTTTCAGATAATATACAGATTATTTAAATTTAGAAACATACACATAGGATCCTCTCAGCTGATTATTCCATGGGCTACGTAAAAACATTTCTTTAGAAGAAAATGTGACTGTCCGGTAAGAAAAATGCTGCAAGTGCATGAAGAACACCTCAGCTATATCAAATCAGAAAAACCACATACATAGTTTTATTTTTAGAACGATGTTGGAGAAGTATGCCTCTCTTTTTGTTACCAACTGGTAGCTATTTTTTAAATGTTTACTATTAAAAATCCAAAGTTCTGACATGATACCCATGTCAAGTTTATATCAGGGTCACATAACCCAGTTAAATGTTGTATTTTTATAGTAAGGGATGTCCACTAAATATAATGCTGAGACTTATTATATACATCTGAAACACAGTCAGGACTTTCTGTTTCTTGAAGAAAATATGGCAGAGAATTTCCTAATTTCGTTTTCTAATGTAATTTCCTAAGCCAGAAAGATCAAGATGTTCACAGAATAAGCATATACATATGATTGCATAACTCAAATCTAGAGGTGCAGTGATATATTGGTCCATATTGGATCAGCACTGATAAAAGGAAAATTAACATTATTGGCAATTGGCTTTTTTTGGCTGGTATAGCCAATAATGTCATTGATAAATGCCATATACATGTCAGCAGCTGCAACATGCATGCGGCTAGGAATGTAGGTGGGCAGCTTGGAGAGCAGCATCTGGATGGCAGGGAAAGGGGAGGAAGGTAGGGAAGAGTGTTTGTGGAAGGGCAGATCAAGGCCCCCCCACAGCGAGGGACAGAGTAGGGCTTGGGCAGGTGCTGCCCAGCTAAAGTGGTGAAAGAGAACCTAGGAGTGGGGCAGTCATGGGTGGCTTGTTTGGGGGGGCGTGGGAGAGTGGGCAGCTCCCCTATGGGAGGCATGGGGGAGGTGTGCTGCCCTGGATTTGTGTGGGAGAGGATGGGCTGCCCTCTGCAGGCTCAGTGTCAGGGGCTGCCTCTTCCTAGTGTAGGAGCTGGGCCAGGGATGAGCTCAGGGTAGTCTGGTGTGGGGTGGGCAGTGGCACTGGGAGAGGAGGCTAATCGGGAATTTTGGGGTAGCTGTAGCCAATCCCACTGCCACTCCTCCCAGTGCTGCTGCCCATCCTACCCATGCCCGCTCCAAGAGCAGCCCCAGCCCAGCCCCCTGCTGAAAGAGGCTGACACAATCTCTGGTCCCAGGTCTGCAGCAGGCAGCCTGCCCTCACCTGTGCATAAATCTGGGGGCACACATGCCCTGCACTTCCCCCTGGGATGCATGCAGTGGCAGGGAACCATTCTCCCCCCCCCCCCCAAACATGAGCCACTTGTGGGTCTGCCCCATTCCTGGGATTGTATTTACCACCCTGGCTGGGCAGCTCCTGCCTCTGCTCCACTCCCTGCCTCACCATGGGGACTTCTATCTGCTCCCACCTGCCTCTTCCCTCCCCCATGCCCATTCCACCCCCCACAGGCTTACCAGACAGATGCTGCTCTCTAAGCTGCTGGGCTGCATATTGGCCATCAGATTGGTATCAGCCAATACGGCTGGTTAATGACTGGCCAAGATATTGGCCAAAAAATCTTTATTGGTGCACCCATATTCAAATCCAAATATTCTGGGATTTCTTCCAAGAGATCCTATGTTACCTTCATTTTCAGTGTTAGCTGGGACAGAATCCACACCAAATGGATGCCATGGCTGAAGGTCATCTAGGCTGAATTCTCCATCCACTGGAAGAAGTTCAACGGTTGTCTTAGTTTCAGTCAATGAAGGCATAAGGGCATCATTTCCATAGCTGATCCTGGGTTCGCTGATCATATTGGCCAAGACATCATCAGAATAGTTTTGTTCTTTCTGAAGCAGTTCATCTGAAAACAAATTTTAAAGAAATCTGTAGTCAGTATATGAGGACCCAATTTTGATTCTCCTGTACTTATATATCAGCAACATTTTCTTTCTGATAAGTTTTCCAGAAAAAAATGAAACCCTGATACTTGATACAATTAACATTTTCTATACTCTGACCAGAAATATTTGATGCATTTTTCCAGTCAGACAATATACATCATCAGCTTGACACTCATTCTTTCTTTAGTAGTTTTATTGCTCTTCAGGAGCCTCGTGACTCCTTTCTTCCATGTCCCACATTTGGGAAAATACAATTTGGTTCCCTCCATGTTAACATTAGGATGTAAATAAGCAAGGTGGGAAGCCATAGGAAGAAAGGGCCCTGGTTTCTTTTCCTTTATCACTGAGAGTTAAAGCACATCATTATTGCTGCAATGCTCCTGATCTTGATCTCCATTGGCTTAGGAATTCTAAGCCCCAATATCTGACAATTAGAGGAAACGTTCCTTAGGCCGCACCATTTCAATGCAGTTCTATTCTAACTACTTTGTACGAGGTATTCATTCACCTAGAACACGTACTGAAATAAAGTTCCAGAAAGTATAGCAAATATAAACTAGTAAAGAAAAAGAAAAAGAAAGAAGAAAATACATTAAATCCTTGGAGAATGATTTTTTATTTTATTAGCCATACCCATAGATGTAACATTGTATCCACTATGTTGGAATCTGAACCATTTAAGAAAAGAACCACGTAAGCTATAACCCCATAATTTGAGAAAATTTGTTAGTTAAAAATAGATTTCTATGCACATCTCATCATGACACACCTATGCTCTCACACCCCTATTGATCTCTACTCCTTGGCTTCCCCCAATTCCATCATCACAAGCTAACCTGGGTTGGAAATTCTTTGAGTAGGACCACCTACCTGTACTCTAGCGAGCTGTACTGTACGAGCTACCTGTACACCTTGAAGCATTTTAATAAACAAACAGCTGCCAAGAAAGAAACTGGTCAAGAGGTGCTCAGAAAAGCAGATAGTCATTAATACTGATGTTTTGAAAACTGGATACATTTTTAGATATAAACCAGCATAAAGGTCACATTTTAGGGGTATGGAATGACAACTGGTGATGCAATAATTCTCATTAAGGATTGCTTTAGTCTTTCCCCCTTCTTTGTAAATACAACACACTGGATATTTAATGCACCACTGAATTTGAATTTTGCAACTTTATAGAAATTAAGAGTCAATTTTTTTCATTCTGTTGCCAGATGCTTAATACTATTCTGATGGTGCAAGTGGACTCACAACTATCCATAATTTAGCAGTGGAGGACTTTTCCAGGTGCAGAACTGGTAGAGGGGGCTCTTGAGTCATCCATATATATGTTTTTGTAGATAGCATCCAGGGGGAGAAGATACTTTGCTCCACTCTGCCCATCCTCCACTGGCACAACATCTTTAGGGGATCCTCTCAGCAACTTAAGTTTCCAGAGACCTTGGATCCATGGCCAAAACCTTGTAAAGTATAGGACTGTGTTTAAACAGGGAAATGTGTTTTTATACACGATATGCGCTGTAGGCAGCATGCACAGTTCAGTTTTAATATGCTTAGAAAATCCATTAAAATGACCTGCTAGGATAGTAAATAAAGCCTGTATAACTTTTAAATTGCTGTTCATTGCATTGGCTTTATTGCACGTAAAATAACTTTATTTCATAGGATGCATAATAAATCTGCAGCATGGAGGGCCAGTTCAATCTGTTCTCCTTAATGCCGCATCTTTAAACTTTTATTAACTTAGGTATGCATATACTACACTAGAGCATGCTAGGGAGTGTGCCATGAAAACAGGCCCCACCAAACAAAAGTCATGGAAACAGCATGACAATAAAAGAATCAACAGGAAAGAACTGGAGTTTCTAGTATTGTAGTTATACCCATGAGCTACCATGGATGAATTAAAACAATTCAAGAGGTGCTGATTCCAAGTGGTTTTAATCTGAAAGGACCAAGATGTGGCATAGTTCTCCAGCCTTGGATACACGTTGTGCAGCTGAACTATCAGAAGACAAGCACATTTTCTGGTTGACTTGAGACCAAGGTTGCATTAATACAACAGTCTTTCATCACTTTTGGTCAGAAAGCAATTCAGAACCTCTCACTGCAACTGTACAAACCACTGGCTTCTACAAAAACTACTTCAAGATTTCCATTCATTTTTGTTATTTGCTGCCAAATCTCAGAGTCTGCTTTCAATGCTAATTTTGCTCAAATTATCAGTGGTTTTTGATACTATCAATCACACTAATTTAAGCCATAAAACACATTTTTATTCCTCAATAGTGTATCCTCCATTTAATCTTAGCTGCCTACCCTTAATTTACCCCACCCTGCAAAGATAATTCTCCAAATAAGCTGATGATAAGAGGGACACAGCTGGAGGTTGGTGTGCGCATTCAAGTGGGTATCACTTTTTTGTTGTTGTTTGGTGTCTTCATTATCAGAGCCTGAAAGTAGATCATTTTCAGGCTGTTCCTCAAAATTTCATTTCATGACTGACCACAATGACCAAAAAAAAAAAAAAATGTCCTGAAATAGATGTTCTTTTCTTATATAGCACATTATGTCACTGCATCAATACATAGAAACGATCATCAATAAGAATCATGATGGTTTGACTCCTCCCCGCTTTTCTTTTTTTTTTTTTTTTTGCATTGTAAGAACATCTAGAACTAACTGAGACTTTAAAAAAGGACACATGCAAGAACAGCCACAAGTGAACTCTGAGTGGCTGGGAGTTCAAGGTCAGGACTAATAAGTATCCTAAAACCTGGATTCTTTTCCCAGTCCCATAACATTTTCATCCCTATCCTACCTCTTTTCCCTGACTGCCCTGTTTTCTTCTTGGGATGAATGGAAGACTTACTTCAACCCTGATAATTTTAGTAAGGTCTCTTGACTCTTAAGTTTCTCTTAACAATCTCTCCTAGTACAGCCCTATCTGTCCTTTTGCCCTGTGCTCAAGAGAAAGGAGAAGATGATCCTGGAACAAGAGACACGCTTGGGGAAGTGGTTGGAAAAGCACAACCAGTGGCTGTCTGTCTCCAGATGGACATATGCCATGGCAAGGAAAGCAGGGGGAAAAGACAAAGAGATTGAGACCTCTGCCATAGCAGCATCTAACCGGCATGAGATTCTAGGTGAATAAGCCATTCTAATGCTTGGGTCTTATTTTCTTAGAAAGTAGTTACTAGGCATTTCTATACTTGTACAGTTACCCTGAAAAGTCATCCTGGTGGAGACCCACTTTATAGGAGCAAAGAGCTCCTTTCCCAATGTAGTGCACCTGCACTTGAGTTTTGCATGCATAGGCATATGGTTGAAAGGTATGATTCCCTCATGCTCCTAACAAAATAGCTGTGCTAGAACAACTTTCCAGTTTAGACTAGGTACAAGATGCTGGGACAGAAAGGCTATTTCACAGTGTCAGTAATCATTTAAATCTTTTACTTACTATTAATTATTAATAATAATAATTAAAATTCCATAGTGTATCAGGTTTAGTACTTTACTATGTTTTCTGTGTACTGAGCTACTATAAGTAGAAGCTACCCACATGATTATGGATGCTTGTCCTTACTTAGGTTGCATCTTTAGAATCAATAATAATTTCAACACAATCAAAAGAAGCTGCCCTTACGTTAAGCAAGGAAGCTTTTTTGCCTAACTGTTTTTGTAATGAGTTAAAACCAACAAATCAATCACATAAAAAGTCCTTCCTTTCTGTCCCTAATCCATTCAAGCAGCACCATGAAATGTAAACCTCCACTTGAATTTAAAAAATTACCCTATGATACTACTTGTAATTGCTTCTCTTTTTCTTGATGCATTTAGGATTCAAACGTAGAGTTATCTGGTTAATACCTAAATCCTAAAAACTATTCTTCCCAGTTTGCATCCCTGTGATTCAAACTCTTGTCAATGCCTGGACCTTTGTAATCTCCTAGCCTTGACACTTTCTGCCTTCAACATATTTAGAGCACCAACTTGCTATTCAAACCACATTACTTATCTCTAGGACCCTCTTAGCTGACTTATTTTCTGTATGAAGTTCTAGTTTGTAAAAGTTGTTTAAAACATGAGGAGGTCTAGCATGCACTTATGGAACTTGAGGAAACTACCATATTCTAAACCATTTCTGAAGCTATTTCTCTCCTAGTATATAGATGGGAAGCCCTTGGCATTTTTCCTTGCCCGATATACAGAATCTACCATATTCTAGGTACTCAGGGGGGGAAAAAAAAGAATATAAACAATTTTACACACATTATACATTTATTTAACCTGAAGTACAACAACAATCCTTAAAATCATTATGTAGAGAAATTTGCCCAACATAAGATTTCCACATTTTGAGATGACTGGAGAGCTTCTTATCAGAGTGACCTTGGCCATTTCCTTTCTGGGAATGTACAGAGAAGGACAGAGAAGCGCTCAAAAGATATGAAAATACTAACCAATGATATATATGAATTTGAAATATAGAACAATCTTCTTGAGAGAGTCTAGTGGACAGTTTATAATCCCAATTAAGAAAAAAGACCATTAGAAAGAGTTAACTGAATACATAATCAATAACATTCACTACATTTCATCATTTCGCATGCTTAATCATCACATAATGCCTTGGAGCTGGTTGCCAATTTAAAACGGAACTTTGACCAGTTCTTTCCCAATTAATCAGCAATCATTACGTTGCTTGCTACACGACTAAATTAAAGATGGCACGTGGATGAAGTCAAAATAAACCGACATTCCCAATTGAGTGAGTAATAAAATATCAGTTTTACAAGCAAAGTTGTAAGACAGGAAAAAACATTTAAATAAATCATTTCTATAGAACATTACCATATTGTTTTTTGTACAGGTAAAGGAAGTTAGTTATCTGCAAGGCCTCTAGCTACCCAGCAAAATTCAAATACACAACCCTTATGCCTTATAACTTGCTAGTAGGTAAAACAGTGCAGTCCAAATTCCACCTAACAACACCAACTCTGATGGACTCTGGTGGCAATAGGGGCGAAGGGAGAATCTGTGAGGATTATGGATACTAACAATTCAATGCTTCTAAACTCTGGGTTCCTCCAGTTCTTTGGAGATAAGAACACACTCCTGATGCACTGAATTCAAAGTCTTAGAATTATATGGATTTTAAACTTGCCAGCTTTAGGGCCTTGTTGCATGGTAATTTAGGGCAGCTTCTGGAGCTGCCTCTTGGACTGGCTACATCTTAATATCCTTTAAGTGGCTAAAGCACTCATTTTTCAGCTTAAAGTTACACCACTCCAGAGTAGGATTCTCCCTAATCTGCCTAATATTGCTCCTGTTCCATTAACGTGTGCCATTCCAGACAGCTATTCTTCCCAAACTGAAGTCCTAGAGCATCTCAGGATGCAGTAGCCCCTCCTGAGCCAAGGCAAGTAGGGTGCTGAAGTATAGCAGAGCCAGGCACAGTACCTTGGTCCCTGGGGACTTTGGGCTAAGCAAGTGCCACAGCCCCAGAGCACCTAGCAGCTTCAGTGCCCCCCTGAGAAAAAAGGATTGGGGCCCAGGACCTGGACATGCCCCAGCAGGGCCAGGTGGCTTGAGCAGGGCAGAGCTTGGTGGCTACATTAATTGCAACCCATGGCTGATTCCCGCTGACAAGCCATGGTAAGCCAGGCTGTGCAGAATCTGGCTGCTGGCTCTCCCCACCTGGCTTGCCTGACAGTGGCCATGGTTGGCAAATGCCTGAAGCCCCTGTAGCATCCGGGCAGCTCCAAGCATAGAGCGCAGGGCTTGGTAATGCCTGTTTGGCTTGGGGGTGCACAGAGCAGGTGGGGAGGCTGTGTCACTCCCAGCTGCCTTCCAAGCCCAGCAGGGGTAGTCTTGTCCCTATACACAGCTTTGAGGCTTGCTGCTTCTGCTAGGCAGAGCCAGCACCACAGACCTGGACTGTTTGCTCTGCTTGGGCGCAGCAGTCTGGGAACATGCTGAGGGCAGTGGGGAAGAGGGGTGGTAACAAGGACAGGACTTCCTGCTCCAGCCTCCCCTGCCTGCTCTGTGTAGCCCTAGCCTGGACAAGCATTGCTGAACCCCATGCTCCATGTCTGGAGCCTCCTGGTAGCTACAAGGGGTTCAGAGGCTTCAGGCACCTGCCAACCAAGTCAGGCAGGGGGAACTGATGCCAGACCCTGCACAGCAAGGAGTATGGGATAAGCAGAAATTGCCCTTGGGCTGCCGTGCAGTAGTCGTGAGCTTTACCCTGTTCCAGAAGCCAGGCCTTGCAGCAGCATGTGGCTGGGTCTTAGGGGTGAGAGAGCAGTGGAGCACAGGGTTGGACACAGGGGTAAAAAGCCCCTTATACTACTTGTGTGTTTCATGAAGTCTTACATATTTATTCATAGTTCTGGATAAGCAACATAGATAAGCAAGATGTATTCTGGATATTCCCAGAATGGAAAGTGATAAAAAAACTATTATTTCAATAGTTCTTAAAGCATTTTTTTGTTTATGTGGTTCTGGAAAAGGGACTAGGAAATTAAAAGAAATCTTTGTTGTGAATGACAAAATCCCTATCTGGCTGGTACCATCCTGGGAATTGCTTCAATTAAATCTGGCACTTAAGAATTCTTTGTTGCAATGTTGCTGTAAAACAAGTTTGTTTATAGACTAAATTGCACAGGAGACAACTGGGGGATTACTGTAATATTTCTATCAACCCAACCATTAAATAATATTGGTTGGGTTAAAGAACTCTTTTTCTCTCTCAGAGAAGACAATATTTAGCTAGATGCACCTGGTTCTTGACTTCAAGACAACCTTATATGAATGTCCACTAAGCAAGTTGCAAAAGATCATTTTTGTCAGAAAATGCCCCTCCCCCCCAATAAATCCCCAAACCCTTTGTTTGTCACTAACATCCATGACAGTCTACTCTACTGAGGGCACCTATATATCAGAACAGGCTGTGGTATTTAAACTGCTCTGACAAGAATTCCTGAAACTCACTCTCTGGAAGACTGACTGGGATATTACCTGCATACACAGCATATTGAGTATATGCACATAATTGCTGTAGACAGCTATAAAACTGATGCTCAGTAAGGAATTGCAATTTGCTGGCAAAGGAAAACTTGTCCAGAGTCCTAAAGATAGTTTGTTCATCTATCCTAGGATTTGAGATGGCGTAGTAGACAATCTCTTAGATTCCATTATACAGAATTATACAGTTAAAAAGAACTACAGACTGGGTAACCAGACTTCAGTACATGGTAAGTTATAAGTACAAATGATACAGAAGTCAATTTGTACAATCTGGGGGAGGAAAGGGTGATGCTAGCAGCTGGTATAGATTCTTTTTGGTGTCCTTTTTTGATAAAGAAACCAGTTGGATAGAGGAAGGGGTGCAATAAATATAGTATACTTGGACTTTTTGCTGGGTTTCTGATCAAGTTCCACAGTACAACCTCATAAGTAAACTGGAAAAAATGTGGGCTAGATACAATTAATATTAGATAACCCAATAACTACAAGCAAGGAAGGGGTCATTATAAATGGATCAATGGAAGAATAGCAGCAGGTTTCAAGTGAGCGTCCACAAAGATCTGTCCTAAGCTGGTGTCATTTAACAAGCTTATTAATGGTCTGTGTTCCAGAACAGACAGCTTCAAAGAAACAACAATCTGAGGCTGCAAAACTGTTAAGAACTGCAAAGGACAGGAGTAGATTTCAAAAGGTTCTTGAGAAACTGGAGGCTTGGGCTAGAAAAAATGAACTGAAGTTCAACATAAACAAATGTAAGGTGCTGCAGCTAAGACAATGATAACCAAATGCACAAATGCAGATTAGGGTATAACTGGCTGGACAGTAACACTGCTGAGAAGGATCTAGGAGTTTTGGTGGATCACAAACCTGTCGTGCCTGGCTGAGATTTTTTTCTTCTGTTTTTAGTGAAGCAGCTAGGTACAAGGTTATGCGCGGCTCAGCTTCGTTACCCGCGTACCCAGCTGACGGTAAACTAAGCGTAATGGTCGTAAATTACTTACTCAGAGTCCTGCTGTGTAGTGTAGATAAAATTTATTGAATTACGATGGTTACAACGTGGGAGAGTCGTTAGGAAGATGTAATCGGTGGAGAGCGGGCGAGAAGACGGCGTGTCAAGAAGGTCATGGGGGTTCGGAGCGCTATAAATCGTACGGGGGGGCCCTTCAGCAGCTGATAGGTTGAGGTACATATATAACTGGCTTGTTATTTAAGAAAACCTCTTCCCGTTTGTTTGTATTACTGCTGTTGCTGCTGCTGATCATGATGGGCGGAAGTTTTCGTCCTTTTAAGTCCTCAGTAACATGTTTATGGCCAATTAAATTGTTTGTTTGTTTTCACTTCTATATAAGGAAGACTCTCTGTCTGTGTCATGAGCACGTGTTCATTTAGATGGTGCTAAATTCACACATGCCCCCTTGCTCATGTCACAGGACATAGAGATTTTTGGGTTTCGTAGGATAATTAGCAAAAGTAGAAGCAAGGAATGGCAGGGTATACAGAAGCAGAATATAGGGTAGATGACAAGTTATAAGGGGTCTAGTTGGTTGAGGTCTAGGGTTGGATTGGGAAGGCGGGTGTATACAAAAGCAAAATGTTGTTCTATTCTGCGTCTAACAAACGAGATTACACAACAGAGTACACAAAATATTATTAAATAAGGAAGAATGAATATAATGATTGGAGCTAGGATGCGCATTGCTAAGGACGAGAAACTGATTCCCCAGGACTTAAACAGATCAGGGAGCTATCCCGTCGCTAGACAACCTGCAGCATTAGCTTTTTCTGCAGCTTTAGATATTGCGTCTAATTGAATTTGCAAGGGAGCAGTAACATTGGGGATGGCAATGCAACACATATCATCGGAAAGGTTCAAGAATTGGCACACACCTCCCTCACACAACAGGAGGGTGTCCAGGGCTAGATGGTTCTGTAGTGTCATTTCGGACGTAGCATGGAGTTGTGTGTTGAGCAACGCGATAGAGTTGCAAGTGGAATTTAAACCTGACTCAACCGATTGGGTTAAGGCGAGGATGGCATCTCTGGAGCAGATAGAGGTGACTATTGGTGAAAGAAAGTATTCGGCTACCCACTGGGCAACCTGGACTGTACGTTCCCAGTCGGTTAACGATGTCCATGAGTCATTTGTGGTACATCTGGTTTTACGATACCACAGATGAGGGGAGTGTGAAGAATATTGGGCTAGAGTGGGGCAGAGGCAGACATCAGCAAGGAAGCATTGTATACCAGAGAAAGTAGCAGGCAAATGTGTATACAATTGGCCATTGGAGCACGCCCACATAAGACCTGGGGGTGCCGGAGTTGATAA
>JAGPOW010003316.1:31151265-31201664 GCA_030014935.1 Caiman crocodilus
CTCGTCGTCCCCATCCTTACTGGACGTAGTCTTTGTAACAGTAAGTGGAAGAGCCTGAGGCAGTGAGTCAGCCTCCTTGGCTTTCTGTTTTGGCAGGGATGAGTATAGCGATTGTGGAGGAGGAATTTTTGCTGACGGGACGGGAGGACTCTCTCCCTTGATAAGCGGAGCTGTTTGAGGTGGCAGGCCAGCCTTGTTGGCCTCTTGCCTTGGCAAGGGTGGGTACAGTGGATATGGAGGAGGGATTTTTGCTGATGGGGCGGGTAGGCCCTTCCCCTCAGTTGGCAAAACTGGTGGGGTGTATGGGTTCCTCCCCTCAACGGGCGGGGCCGAGGGTGCTACAGTGATGCAACTCGGGGGTCGGTAACTTACCACAGATGATACAGCAGTGGGTGCTCCTCCCACGAAGGGTGTTGCTGTTGAATCTTGGTCGCTTTGGCCGGCGCCATCTTTGGGCGAGGTTCTGCTGAGTGCCTCCAAGGCTTCTCTGGTGGTGGTACGGAGCTGTGCCTCTAGGTTGGCGTTTTCTTGCAGTGTGGAGACAAACCCACGGAAAAGAACACTGATTAACTTAACTTACCACTATCCCACTTTTGTCAGCGCCACTTTGTGGGGGTTCGGCCCTCAGTTTCTAGGGCTTTTCAGAGGTCCAAGACCAGCTCGTGCCCCCCAGAGCCGGGTGAAAGGGCAGGGAAACAAAACTTATCCGCTGGCGTGGGTTCCCCCCCTTCCCGTGCATACCTAATGCAGGCAGCAAACACTTGATCGGGGGTGGCGGCAGACTCCTTCGGCCGCGGCTTGACTCGGGAGATAGTTGTCGTGGGAATGCTTGAAGGAGGACGGAAAAGCACTCGGGGGGAACGTAAAAGACATCCCAAGGCCGCTGGGCGTAGTCCAGAGACCGTCCATTCCTTACATGCATCCTCACTCCTCCCTGGGGCCGCTTGGGTGGAATCAAGGGACAGAAAGCCGGAGATTCCTTGGGCAGGGTCGGTTACTAGTCCCCCTGCTTGATGATATATGACGTGTGCCCGTAAGTGGTCACTGGAAGTGACTGAACGATGGCCGTGTCCCCATGGCAGGCTTCTATCAGCTGGGTTATAGAACAAAGGGCTCCTGTTCGTGACGCCATGTCGTGTCTGGCTGAGATTTTTTTTTTTCTTTTTTTAGTGAAGCAGTTAGGCACAAGGTCGTGCGCGGTTCAGCTTCGTTACCTGCGTACCCAGCTGACTGTAAAATAAGCGTAATGGTCGTAAATTACTTACTCAGAGTTCTGCTGTGTAGTGTAGATAAAAATTTATTGAATTACGATGGTTACAACATGGGAGAGTCGTTAGGAAGATGTAATCGGTGGAGAGCGGGCGAGAAGACGGCGGGTCAAGAAGGTCACGGGGGTTTGGAGTGCTATAAATCGTATGGGGGCCCTTCAGCAGCTGATAGGTTGAGGTACATAAATAACTGGCTTGTTATTTAAGAAAACCTCTTCCCGTTTGTTTGTATTACTGCTGTTGCTGCTGAGGATCATGATGGGCGGAAGTTTGTTGTCCTTTCATGTCCTCAGTAACATGTTTATGGCCAATTAAATTGTTTGTTTGTTTTCACTTCTATATAAGGAAGACTGTCTGTGCCATGAGCACTTGTCCATTTAGATGGCACTAAATTCACACAAAACCCAACACGAATCAGCAGTGTGACACGGTCACAAAAATATGTAATTTTGGGCTTTAAACAGGATTAAATGCAAGACACAGAAGGTGATAGTAACAGTCTACTCAGTGCTGGTTAAATCTCAGATAGAGGTCTGAAGATCTGGATTCCACATTTTAAGAAGGATATGGAGAAGCAGGATAGACCCATGACATGACAAAAATGAAAAAGGGATTCACAGGGTTGGATGAGAGGTCCCTTCCAAACCTATGGTCTAGCAGTTTTAGATTCTCTAGGCATCTCCTACTCATGGAGCTACTTATATCATAGCCAGACTTGAGGGGTAAGGGAGTTGTGGGGACTTCTTCAGTGACCCACTGGTAGTATGCACAGGTTGCAGCAGTTGAGCACAGAACACACATTTGCAGTTCCCCAAACTGAGAGAAGACAGCTGTGGATACTCTACACTGAAGATCTTCTTGAAAGTGATCTTAAGTGTGTTAAAAAAGACACATTTTTTTCCAAATATACATATAGTCAGTGCAGCAAATATTCTTCTGTAATATGAAAAGTAATGGCATTTCCATAAGAAGGAAAAAAGCTTCACTGAACCAGTACCTGTCTATCTTATTGAAAGCTATAAATGTATGAAGTCAGGCTCTGCAGGGTTAATCTTTCTTAAACTGATATTCACAATCTACATAGCGTCAAGATTCTATTTCAGCCTTTTGTTCTCCAGTAAAAGAATGACATTTTAAGTTCAGCACAAGATGTATTGGCTGGCTAATTCCCTTAAGTAAACTAGCAGAATCAATTATTAAGAGGTGTGAAACTGTAGGGGAAAGGAGCCATCTTGCTTAGTAGAACAATCAATTCAAGTCTAAAGAAAGCATTGATTTAATTTTGTGTAAGAAAAAATGTCAAAAATCTGTATCATGGTTGCATTCGCTTACACATGTATTCTCTTTTTTAGTTCTTATCTTTTTTATTCTTACTTGCACACCCAAAATGTAGTGAGAAAAGAATCAAATATATATATGTGCAAATCTATAACTTCTTGGTCATCACAGTTCTGTGGAAAATGTATGTTTTGTACAACAACAAATGTGTAGATTCAACATCTGGACAAAGAAAAATTAATCTAGCCCTAGCTGAAAGGATGTCTAGAGAATAAGCCACTGAGTCACTGAACTAAGCTGGCAGTTGCCATGGGTTCCAAATCTTGATTCAGCTAAAGACATCATCAGCATGGCCTAGAAGGGTGCTTAAATCACCGCCACTGGAACTGTGGAGATGATCCTTCCCAACTTGTGAGGAGCATTAGGAGGATTATATATATTAGAGAGTCTTTACACATGTTCCTGGGGGAGCGGTGGTAGGGAGAAGGGCTTCAATTACAGCAGCTCTAGGAACTACTCTAATTAAAATGCCTGCAGCATCTCATATATTCAGTGTCCCATGCTTAAAAATGACAGTGGGGTTGCTTTAACTAAAGCTCATTGAACAACCTTTAGTTTGAGTGCCCTGCTGCCATTTTGAAGCATCGGGATGCTGAAGACATGAGATGCTGAGTTTGCTGGAGCATGCTAATTAGCATACTCTAGAAGACTTGATTAATTGAGTGTGCTCTGACACATTCTAAATAGAACACAGAGCAGTGTCCCAGCATGCATTGGTGTTCTTAATAACTGATAAATAAAGAAAACATTATTCATCCCCAAAATGGCTTTGTTTTAATCAAATCCATGTGAACTGAATTTACTCGACAGAGTCAACTAAAAACAAATTTCAGGCTTCATTCAGAACACTGGGATAAATCTGCAGCAAGGATTTAAACCAAGTTCTCCAAACTCTAAAGAGAGCCCCTAACCACTGGGTGGTGAGGTACTCTGTAGCAGAGCTCTCAAACTCTGCCACTGAAGCTATTCCTTTTTGTGAAAATGCTCAAAGAACCTAGAAGATGGCTGTAACCACCAGGATACAGAGTTACAACATACATTCTGTCTGGACTGTTTCATATTTATATACATCATGAAGGTAAAACAAGACAGCATATAGAAGGTAGTACAGGAAGCAGCTGCATCAGCAACTGGGCTCAGTTGAGGCCAGTGATGGCAGCAGGCCAGTTCCTCCTTCCCATGCCTGCTGCCAGCCAGTGGGGAACACTGGGGGGAGAAGGGGCAGGCCAGCAAGGAGGGCAGGAAGCAGGGCACAGAGGGCTTTTGGGCTCCCCTGTGCCTGCATCAGCTGGACACAGTGGCAGGTGAAAACCTCCTTCCAACATCTAGACCCTGCCATCAGGGGACGCCTTGCAGCTGAGGGGCAGGGAGTAACAATAGAAAGGATGAACCTGAACACCACCACTGCTATCCTCAGTGGAGTCCAGCCCCCTATGAAACTGCTTCCTGCAGTCCCTGGCAGGAATGAGGCAGATGCAGCTCTAAGGCTCCTTCCATATCCGGGTCAGCTAGGGGCAGCATCGACAGTGGCGAGACAGGTCCCTGTCTGCAAGTGCCTAATCCCTACGCAGCTCCTGGATGTCCTCCACCAGCCATTCCTCACTTCCATCCTCCCATGGTATGAGCGGTAGTGTGCCATACTCCCTTCAGGAAATTCTAGATCCACCCCTGTACCATCTAAATGTTTTTTAAGTAAATCAATACCAGGAGAATCTCAATGGACTACAACGAGATGGACATTCCTCCTTCTTGACTTGAAACTGCCTGTGCTAGGATTATTTATTTATTCATGTTAACTAACACTAGAAGTTTCCTCTTTTTCTAAAAGTTGATTTGTTTGTTTTTTTTCCTGGAAAATTGGGGATTTATGGGGTTTGTCACTGTTTTGAATGCCACTCTCTTTCTGGAAAGGTCTTTGACCAGGATATTAACACCTAAGACTATGTCTGTAACAGTAGTTCTCGCCCTTTTGAGAGGCACCCCACAGAAAATGCCATCTCTTAGGTTTCACTCATTTTGTGATAAGAGAAAAATAACAAAGTAATTCTTATGCTGCAAAGAACTCAGAAAATACCTCAACAGGCTGGAATGTTTCTGGCACTATGGATTCCTACTTGTAGTTTTTGGGCTTATCTTGTGAATCATGGGTAGGGGTTATGCAGACCTGACAGTGCTAATATTGCATGGTACTCTGGTAATCCCTTAAAAGGATCTCATGGTACTCTGAGATCCTTTTGTATGCTCTATGCAGTACAAACATACCCCGCATTAGACCTGCAGAAGTGGCACAGCCTTGTTAACACAGTGTTCTGCCCAAACAAATACATTTTTTCAGCCAAACTACCCAGTGCAGCCATAAAGACCTCTGCTAAAATAATGATACTGCTTCCAAGTCTATAGCCTGCTGCCAGCCTGCAGCAGTTTGCCTGCATGGAGCTGCATTAACTGAAGCTGATGTACAGAAAGTGATGAATACCTCTTCTTAACCAGTCACTCTTTGCAATTAGTCTCAAGGCTAAGATAAAGGCATATTACAAAAGTAGTGAGTGACATTCATGTTTTTTCATTAAGTTAAGCAGGATGGATTAATGTTGCATGTACGCGCCTGAAAAGGCCACTCAGATGCTCAATACAAGTGGCAGGATCTGACACTAGGTATCTGCAAACACACATGGCCAATTAATTTAAGTGCTCATCTGGTTGGTGAGAACATAATGATTTGTTTTTACATATTTTTTATTGTGAAGGTGACTGTGGGCTCCATGCAAAGTTAAAGGGGTTCTACTAGGCCTGTGCATGGAAGATAGCTATGTGGCAGTGTACGCACATAATTTGCACATACCCTAGTATGCAGATCAAAGCTTCTTGCCTGAAATTTGAGTTTGATTTCTCAAACGCTATCACCTACATGGCTTTTCCAGTGCTTAGATTTATTCTTGCAGCAGGTATTCTAATTAGTGGTTTTTGATCATAATAGGCACTTGTCTTTGAAAAAAAGGAAAAACCTCTACAACCATTAACTAATTAATTTTCCAGTCACTCCTGTAAGATGAGTGCAGTCTGTTCTCCTACTACAAAAGCAAGGAAAGGGAGATAGGAAAATCTGAGAAGTGCACAGGACTCTGCACAACTCATCTAAGTCTATTGCTCTACAGTCAGTATCAGAACTCAGACATTTGCAATCTAAAGCTGGACCACCAGAACATGCCTTCTCAAAGGCAGAAGCTGAAATAAAATCCTCACTTTCAAACTAGGGGGAAAATATATTCCAATAATAAACCTTACAATATCCCTTTACGCTGAAAAGGATTCTGAAAAAGCAGATGAAAAACATCTCATATCTATCCCAAGCTGTAAATTTTCTTTTTAAAATGAGAAGCCATTCATCCTTTTCAGTGTCTGCAGATCCATGGGAATCTGGTTTCTTTTGTTGCCTGAAGTCATGTTCACAATATTTGTGACATAAAATTTAATGGAAAGAGTTTACGCATAAAAAAAAAAATCAGGATTAACATCTGAAGAACATCAGTGTTACTAGTAAGGAATAACACACCAGTGAGATATAAAAGCTGGGGGGAGGACGTAGTAAGGCAGTAACAAACAGATATCTGAATGAAGAACAACAGATACTTTCTTTTTTTAATCATTTACTATCCTCTACCAACTTTTCTATAGGAGGCCAGTAATCTAGATAGGAAATGAGATGCTTAGAAAATGAAACATCTGATCAGTATTGGTGGGAAGAAAACCTTCCCGAGTGTTTCCTGCCATCCTGTTCCATAAATTCTGTCCCCTAATAAAGATATTTTATACCAGCAGACAGCACTGAGTCTCCGACTGTGTAAAATGACTCAGGCTCTTCTACTCTTGCAGCCCACTTAATGATGTGCAGAACTTAGAAAGCCTGAAGCAACATGTAACTGATGCTTCAGCTGCCAGCTATTTTTGCCTATTAAAATGCAGCAGTGTTACAATGGTATTGCCTAATGTCCATCACCAAAACACAAGCACCTCCAGAATGTATCATTTTGCACCTAATATAACAAAGCTTCTTTGATAACTGCCTAAAACAAGGAGAAAAGTGCAATTGTACATAGAACTCGAAACTGGAAGCTACACAAGGCACGATGTTTAATTAGTTGATAATGATAAATACTATACACAGAAGGACAAAAAACAGAAAAATACTAATATACAAACCAGAGCTTATATACTGATAGCTTTGTTGCTTATCAGGGAATTCCAAACTGGGTCACCTTACATTAGCCCTTCAATATGCAAAGGCTTAACACAGCATTCATTCTGTTTTGGAGGAGCAGAGCAGAACTTTATAAAACATTTTCAAGGCAGGTGGGGCAGCAATCCATTTTTGCTAAAGTTCTAACAAACTGGTATCTCCAAGCATGGCATGACACTGCTGAAAGCTAAAAGAAATGATTAAAAAAGATCATTGTGTCAGAGCAAAATTCAGTGCTCTCTCTAGAAAGCCAGCTTGACTGCATATATACAGAGGAAACATTTTGTGGGGAAGAGCTTCATTCATATTAACAGTGAAGTGTCAGATGTATGCAGTTGCAAGTGTGGATAGATCTCTATGCGGCTACACGATGACATTTTGGAGGTCTGCAAGAGTTTGCTTTCCCTTGTCTTGTCATCCTTGCAGTCAAAGAGGCCCTAACAGAATGGTAGAGAATGTCTGGGTTAGTGCATTTCCACCAGAGTACCACAGTGCCCTGGAGAGCCATGAGGGTGTCACAGGTTGCCATGCAATAATTGTCCTGTGAGCTGTGCATAACGCCTACACATGGTTCATAAAACAAACCCAGAGATTTTTACATATGAATCCATAGTGCTTCTCCAAAGACATTGTGATCTGTTGTCACATTTCCTAGTTCTTTGCAACAGAAGAATTACTCTATTATTTTTCTGTAGTCAAGAAACAAGTTAAGCTAAGAGCTGGCACTTTCTGATGGTCGCCTTGAGTCTACCAAGGGGTGTCTTGAGATTTAAAAAATAGAGAACTACTGGTCTAGGTAAAGGAATTGTTGCTGCAGTAGGGTGTACAGGTGCCAAGGGGATCAAGGTGACAATTTGGTATTTGGGATTTGACAAAGTTTTTGTTTCATTCTTACTTTTGCTACTCATCATACGAATGGCACATTTATATAGAGCAATGACCACTAGGTCAAATATATGCCAGTATTAGAAGAATATAGTAGCTTTCTCACTTTCTAGATGGCAACCTCTCTGCACAAGTATAAGCAATTGCAAGTCTCTCTACAGATTATTCTAACCCAGGATATACTTATGAATATAGTTTTGACTTGTTAACTAGAGGTTCTATATGATTTCTATGCCATTTGTAACATTAAACCAATATTTTTAGCAAGACATTGACAAACAGTGCGTGTTAAACTGCCTTTCTTGCTCCCAGACATCATTATGAAGTTGAGCAATGTAAAACAAGGCTGAAGGGATTCTATAAACTCTCTTGATCACTTGAGACAGATGTATATTTATTGTTCAAAAAAGGATCTTTTAATTTCCATCTATTTTTTAAATAGCATACCAATGGAATAAAGGTGCAAAGTCAATCACAAGAAAAAGAAACATAAAAGCTTTCCATTGGTCACATTGTGGTTTTCAAGACACTTGAGTGTACAAATTTAAGAACACAACATGTTTGGTGGGAGGAAAGAGTTTCTTTTTAATATTTCTGGGACTATCAGGACTGGTTTAGGGCATCTTGCCTTAATTCCTGAAGGTGTAAATTGTTCAAAGAAGGGTTCCCACTGTAGAATGGGAAACTTCAGGTCAAATATGCATGCAGAGAACTAAAATAAAACCCTACCATCTCAGCCACGCTGCCCCCTCCGACTTCAAAGAATGAATGTTTTCAAATGCCTTTCCGCTGGCAATTCATTATTCAGATGAACTGTGCATGTGAACAGGCTCATATCTGGGTATTATTCAGCTTTTCCATTGACTCAGACTTTCTAAGTCAATGGTTCTTACAAAAGGTATTTCATGAAACATTTGTCTTTTTAATGGGAACTGCAGTATTTCTGGCCTTGGAACAGTTACAATGATACAACATGCAATTTTATTAATATTTCAGCTCTCTACAGATTTTGTAGCTGTAATAGATTTTTTTTTGCATGGGTTTAGGAAGATTACAGAGTAAGGAAACTAATCATTTCAGAGTACCGATTTGACACAGAATGGGTTTTAAGCTGATCAGCACTCAAAGCCAGAAGGATGCTGTCTTCTTCAGAATAGGCTCAATTGATTTTTATAGTAAAACCGAGGTTTTAAAAGTACCGTATGAAGTAAACACTACCAGGGGAATGTCTCAAGAATATCTATATAGAATTTTAAAAAGCTTAGCTAGTCAATGTATATTAAGGACTTCTCCCTGGGTGGCTGGGCAGGGGAACAGAGCCCCCTCCTGGTGCTCAGACCTGGGCCAGCACCTTCCCCTCCCCCCAAGACCCGAGTCAACAAGCTGGGAGGGGAGGAGGGGGAAGAGTGCTGCGCATGTTCCCGTACACCCAGTCATGCAGACAGCCTTTTCTGTCTCCTCTCTGTGACAGTCCAGGGACAGGGCTGGGCCAGTGCTCATCCAGAACTGATAAGCACCAACCAAAGCTAACATGCCATCCTGTGAGGGACCTCTGGGATGCTGGCGGACTGCAAATGAACTCGAGTCACAACAGGTGCTGGTATATAGACATTTGATAAAGTGCTCTAACAAAGTGTTTTAGTTTGATACCACATCCAACCAGGGTTATCTTAGATCTGCCATTTTTAAAGCAAACTATGTGCAGTGAATTTCTGTTTGGTTACAGCTGTGGAGTGCTTTCTGTGCACTTACCGCATGGTAAGTGTAACATCTGTACCTCGGCTTAATGTCAGGAATGTATCTTTTGCCATCCCTAGGAAAATCTGTCCAAATTATAAGCCTTTGAATATTTGTAGCTCACAGAGTCAGCAGAGAGTCTCTCTAAAATTTTAGTTCCAGGATGCTCCAAGCTGGGGACAGGATGGGGTGCCTATTTTTCTTGTAGCCTCAGTGCCTGCTGCTGAAACTCAAGTGGCATGAAGGCAGTTTGATTTGAACTCAGAACACAAAGGAATGGGATGAGAGAGAGAAGGTGCAACACCTAATGGGACACAAAACTGGTGGAAGATCACAGCTGGGACTGAAATCTGTGAGGGAGGGGCCTGGCAATCACTTAGAGAGAACTAGGAGTAGGGACTATAAAACAGTAAACCAAAAAAAGAAGCGGAAGTCAAATAAGCAGGGAAGATGTGGATAGGGGTAGAAGTTGGATGGGATGGGACAGAAGTGACAAAAAAATTCTGCTTCAACTATGGGTCCCTTCTTTCCATGGTTAGAAAATACAGCTGCACGAAACAGCACCATTCTGCTTCAACTTCTGTTTTGATGGAACAGTGTTTTGTTTTGAGTTTCATTTAATTTAGTTGAAACTGTTTCGCTGCTTTGACAATGTTTTCGATGTTTCAGCCCCAGGCTATAATGGGGAAGCATGAAACTATATATAACTTTGTCATTTCTAGCCTGATTCAGATGAAACTTGCAGGGATAGTAGCCTCTTCTGAGGGCATGTTGCTTGCCAAGTTTCAAGAAAGAGGTTTCTGAAAAACTGCATCTCAAGGTGCTGACAAGCAAAACTGCCATGTGCCAGCAGCAGCAGCCTCCTGTCAGCTGGCAGGTAGATCCAGGGGCCCACACCCTTGGGAGGGCTGTGGGACTCCGCCAGACTCTTCCCGGGGGTGCAGCTCCCAATCCGCCTGCCAAATGACAGGCACCTGCTGCTGCTGCCTGGGATCGGTGCTGGCCACAGCCTGCACCCAGTGCCAGGAAGGTTGGTACTGCCACCAATCCCAGGCAGCAGGAACAACCTCCTATAATCCAGCAGGCAGTTTGGGGGCCTGCACTCCTGGGAGAAGTCTGGAACAGCTCCCACAGCTCTCCTGGGGGTGCAGGCAGGCCCCCACTCTGTCTGCTGGATGACAGGAGGCTGCTGCTACCGGCTGGGGCCAGCAGCAGCACCTGTCTTCCTGGTTCTGGGTGTGGGCTGCACCCAGCACCATCCCAGGCAGCAGGAGCAGCCTCCTGTCATCCAGCAGGCAGATCAGGGGCCCACCTGCACCCTCGGGAGGAGTCTGGCAGAGCCCTGCAGTCCTCCCAGGGGTGTGGATCCATGATCTGCCTGCCAGATTGCAGGAGGCTACTCCTGCCACTTGGGACTGCCACTACGTGCAGCCCACACCCAGCACCAGGAAGAGTGGTGCTGCCACCCATCCCAGGCAGCAGAAGCAGCCTCCTGTGATCCAGCAGACAGATCGGGGTCCCTCTGCACCCCCGGAAGGAGTCCAGCAGAGGCCCACAGCCATCCTGGGATGCAGGCCCTGATCTGCCTGCTGGATCACAGGAGGCTGGCTCCTGCCACCTGGGACTGGTGGCAGCACCAATTTTCCCAGTGCTAGGTGTGGGCTGTGCCCAGTACTGTCCCAGGCAGCAGGAGCAGCCTCCTGTGATCCAGCAGGCAGACTGGGGGCCTGCACCCTTGGGAGGGCTGCGGGGCCCTGCCGGACTCCTCCTGGGGGTGTGGGTAGGGCCCCAATCTGCCTGCCGGATCACAAGGGGCTGCTGCTGGCTGGGACTAGCACTGGGCGTAGCCTGCTCCTGGCACTGGAAAGACTGGTTCTGCTGCTGGCCCCAGCTGGCAGCAACAGCATGCTGTCATCTGGTGCACAGATCCGTGGACCGGCACCCCCAGGAAGGGCTGGGGGCTGTGCCACATTCCTCCCGAGGGGTGCAGCACCTAGATCTGTACACAATAACCGGAGGCTGCTGCTGACAGCTGGAACCTACCCGGCTTCAAAACACGAAACAAAGTTTTGAAATGTTTCTAGTTCTTTCTTTTCAAAGGCTTTTGTTTAATTTAGATTTTGCTGTTTTGAGCTCAAAACATATCAAAACAACTTCAAAACAAAATACTCAGTGAAATTTCACACAGCTCTACTAGAAACCCATTATTCCCCCATTCCACACAGGTATCTGTTAAACCACAAGCCAAGCGTCTCATCTTCCCTCAGACTGGCCCAGATAAAGGATTACATTTGCTACTTCTGTTAGTTACTCTGTAAGGGATCTGTGCACTGGAAATAAAAGTTTAGATGTTGCTGATAGTCTACTTGTAGAAATTTCAATTTTTTTTTCAATTTGCTTTTTAAAAGGATGTAGGAAATCACACAACAAAATTCTAGGTCAGGGTACAGATGTGTGTAGCTTAAATGAACATAATTAAGGTTACGCCATTTTTTAGGTAATTTTATAGGTATGGTATTTTCTAAAATCTCATCTTTTTCCCATTTCGTACATATCTGAAAGCAAGTAAAGGAACCTTCCCTGCTTTCCCACTAAGAGACGAACACACAAACAAGGCGGTGGCATGTATTACCTATTCAGTAGTACTTATCCCAGATGGATGCACTCACATTCTGGTAAAACAAAATCTATAAGCATGTTGCCAGTATACAATCCTACAGTTATCATAGCTGAATTTCTGATTTTTTGAGGTTCTCATGTTCAACTTAAAAACAACACCAATAACAAACAAACCAACTCCCTTGAAACATTTGGTGGAATGGAAATGGACTGTGAACAACTTTAAGTACCTCACAGTGATGCCAGCCTCCCATATTCTCTCCTTGTTCATTTCATATCTATTTTGTAAAACATGTTATTTTTGGATCAAGGATTTTTAACCTACATGTACAGCTACAGACCACTAAAATATGGAAAAGCTGTTGTTATTGATATACTGTCTGTGCCTTCACAATCTTTGGTGTATTGTTTTCACAAGAACTTAAGTGCACAGTCTAGACTTGCAAATATCTAAAATTGATAGAAGAGGATATGAAGACAATTAAATTGAAGCTGATTTTGCTGCAGTTCCCACACAGCAATGTCCAAACATTGTAATGGAGATGTCAGTTCCCTGTGTTGTGGTAACAGTGAAGTCAACAGCAAATATATGAATGAGAGAGACACAGGGAATGAATATTCTACTAGTGATTGCCTTATGACAGGTCTCAGAGAAGTAGACCCTAATTTATGATTGTCACTTGCTGGAGGGCTAGCTGTCAATCTACAGCTTGAGAGTTAAAAAAAAAAAAAAAAAAAAAAAAAAAATCTATCCAGAAAACCTCCACATCAAATCATTTTATTTAAATAAATCTCTCCATAGCATTTTTTAAATAAAATGTTAGATTTTCTTGTAGTTATGTCATACCTTGTAGACAAACAATTCTTATGCTACTAGTAAGTATGAATTAAGAGGGAGGCAAACAATTGTTATGCTATTATGAATGTTTGCATCTCTGTTGTATTAGCTTTTGCCAAGATCTTTTGAGTAAACCTCATCTAAAAGGTTTAGGACAAATATTTATATATGAAATGCACAAAAAAATCCCTCCTACTAGCACTGCAGACACCTATTTTTTTCAGGTCCCATATTTCATATTCAGGCAAAAATATACATTTTGATTAGAAATCACATTATATAAACCAAAAGATTATTGGGACTTCTTACCCAAAAACAAGTCACAACCTTTACTACACAGAAGTTACCCTAGCTTTCTGATATTTAGATACTATGTCACTATTCCTTTGGAACTTAGGAAAATACCTGTATACCAAGGTTTGCTTTGGATAAAAGTGGATATTCTTTGGAATAACGGCACTAGGTGCTTTGCTGGCTTAAAAAAGAAAAGATTACTGTATCACTTAAAGGTTTGTTTTGGTTTTTTTTTCACTCATTCCTTTCTCTTCCCTTTTTCTTCTATACCGTTCTGTCTATCCTCTTTGCCATATTCCAAGGCCATGAACAAAGCAACAGTTCTGAAATCGTCCTATCTAATTTGAGAAATCAATAGTCTGTGATTGAAAATACTCAGGGAGGATTCCAACAGAAAAAAAACTAGAGAGCCAAGAACCTAAGATCATTATGGAATCATATAATCCAGACAGCTCAGTCTTTTACTCAGACCAATTTCCTGTTGCTCATTAGTTTAAATTCTCCATTGTTTGAATGTGTAACACAGAGATCTAGATTTTCAGTGCGGCTGCTCTGTTCTCTTCATTTACAACACTTCAATCACCATCTACTCTAAGAGGTGTGATAAACCCTAATATCAAATTCTATTATCATATAAATGAGTGAAAGTGATTTGTCAAGATTTAAATAGAAAGTGTGCCAGGTGGGAAATGCTATTTGATGAAAGAAAAGATGCTCAAGTTGTACAAGTAACTGTTTTGCTTGGAATCTTCCCCATATTCTCAATTTAAATAAAATAACCGTTTAATGACACTAAATTAAATATCCAAAAGGAAGAAATATAATTTATTCTCTATCAGTTACCCTACCAAGGCACACTATTGATAAGAATCAACATCTGCCCATGGTTTCTGTACAGCATGTGGGCTCTAACTGTAAATTAACACATTGTCAGAGAAAAAGATCCTGTGAAGATGTCTTTACATATGTTCTGTGAGAATTAAAGAAGTCCTATACAAAAGGGTAGTCTTGCTAGCTTTCAAAGAAACACAATGTAGGCTGGAGAGTCCCTTATGCAAGCAAAATAGGAATATTTTTTTTCATTTTATCGCTCAAGCAAGTTCTCCTATGACAGCATACTTAAATTACAAAAAGGTGACATTTATTTATCCACAATATAGCTGGTTGTAGTATAAGCAGACAATCCTGTCACTGTTTTAGTCTCTAGCTTACCTTCCTGCAGACAAAGAAAACTACAAGTACTCTTTTTGTACTTCAACCTAAAATGCACGTATTTTCTAGAACATTATGATTTTCAAACAGAAACAGTGAGCTTACCAACTTCATCTTGAATTTCCTCAGCAACTGCTGGTACATTGTAAAGAAGCGAAAGAGATTGGTTCATGCGTTCATATATCACACGTAGGTGTGTCATAACCTACAGGATGAAAAGTTCCAATATGAAAGGAAAGCATTAGTGCTTTGCACACTAATCATCTCATTTTCATCCAATACAGAGCAAGACAGGGGTATGGCCCATGGATTCTGTGACTGTGGAATCTTTCACCGAATTAACCACTGTCCTGCATCTGGCCCCAAACTGGTCTACAGCCCACCCCGCCCTAGTGCGTCCCTATATCCCAGCTTAGAACTGCTGTCTTTGAGCCTCTGCTTGTGCCACAAGAAGGATTAGGGTAGGGGTAGGCAAGCCCTGGCATGGGTATCAGAGTGTGGCATGCGAAGAAACTTTGCTTGGCACGTGTGTCTTGGGGCCGATGGTGGGGAAGGGACTAGGGCCACACTACCACAACACAAGGATCAGTCCCCTTGTAGCTGTCCTGCTGTCTGCTCCTGGCACACCAACTTCTTACAAGTCAAGGTTATGAATATTTTTGTCACTCTGCAAAAAAAATGTTGCTGACCCCTGGATTAGGGTTTCTGCTCAACCCATGTCAGTATCAAGGAAGCTGGTGTGAAAAAAAAAAAGTCAAAACTGTTTTGTTCAAACGGTCTGATAGATTATTTTTGACTAAAACCTGCACAGAAAAGTGTCAGTTCTGGGGGGAAGGGATGGGTGGCAGGCAGGGAAGGGGGATGTTATATATTAGTCAAGAACTGAACGACCCCAAATTGAAAACAAATCTCAGCTGGAAACCAAAACAGATCCATTCAAAAAAGCTGTCTTTTAGCTCATGAGAAAACACTTATGTTATCTAATGTTCCTTTTAGGGTAAACTCCTCACCAGGACTTAATTTCCCATGATGCACATAGTTGTGGAACTGTCCTGAAGTGCTCTTTTCTCCTTACTAAAGGAGGGGACCATGATGTTTCATGAAAAACAGTCTGACCAGGGACCCCGACTTACATATAAAAATGGAAAAATGAAGCTCCCAAACAATAATTCCCATTAGAAATGCAACAGCTTGTAAGAACTGAAATATTTAGGCTTTCAAACAAATATTTACATTTTCAATTACACCAAAAAGTCAAAATTTTCTGAAAACCACCTTAATTTTATGACTAGCTCTGTCTGTAAACAAGATATAAGACAAACGTCTCTCAGCACCAAAATCTCAGTAATAAAATCTGTTCTTTTGTGCAGAGAACAGAGTGTCCAAGACACTGTGTAAAATACGTTTAGAACTACATCAGTACTATTTTGTTTCTATTTCTCACTCTTCCTTTTTTAGGAACTGCCAAACTTTCCTGGCTCAAATTGCCAGACAGCAAGAAAAAACTTCCTAATTGTAAAGACACTTAAGCATTGATATGGGTTACTGAGGATGGTGGTAGAATCTCCATTTTTGTTCTGGAGGGTTTTTTGGGTTTTTTTTGAGGTGCAATACATTGAACTGATATCAGATCAGCACTGATATAAAGAAAATATACTATATCAGAAATCGGCCATTTGGCTGATAAATGGCCTGTGGATTTGTGCAGCTGCAGCGCAGGCCGTGAGAAACACAGACTGGTAGAGAGGACAGCTGCCTCCAGCTGGTAAGTCTGGTGCAATGGACAGGGAGGAGAGAGGGAAGAGGTTGGGAGCGGGGGCAGATCAAGGCCCCTGCAGTGAGGGATGGGTGGGGTTGGGGATGGGTCAAGCGCTGCCCTGCTGGGGTGTGGCAGGGCGGGTGCAGCATGGAGCTGTGGCTCATCCAGGGGTCATGGGGAGGGGTGGAGCAGCTCCTGCCACAGCACACTGCTTGGCTGAGAGCCACTGGTCCTGTGGCTCGTCTGGCACTTGTCCGGGAGGGCAGAGGTGCATGCACCACTGGATCTGCACAGGGCTGGCTAGGTCCAGGGCTGCGCCAAGCTGTTCCTGGCAGGGTGGGGCTGCACTGGGAAGGGGCTATGGCAAATTTGTGGCTGTAGTGCAGGTTTGCCCTGCCGGGAAGAGCTCAGTGCAGCCCTGGCTCCAGCCCGCCCTGCACTGATCCAAGGGCACGCTCTCCCCCCCTGCCACAGACAAGCAACCAGATCAGAGGCTCCCAGCCAAGTGCTGTGCAGCGGTTGGAGCTGCGCCCCCCTCCCTGCACCCTTGGATGAACCACAGCTGTGGCACACTTGCCCCACTCAGGTAGCCCCAGCCCTCCCTCACTGCTGGGGCCTTGATCTGTGGCCCGCCCACACCACATCTACCAGTTGGAGACAGCTCTCCATGCTGCTGGGCTTGGTATTGGAAAACGGATCCGTATTGGCCAATATGCCCCTTTAAAAATTGGCTATTGGTATTGGCCACAAAAATCTCTATCAGTGCAGCCCTATTTTTTTTTTTTTTTTTTTTTTTTAATAAGAACAGGTTAGACAGATATCTGCCAGGAATGGTCTATGTATAGCTTATCCAGGCTCTACCATTAGTGATGGACTAGATCTTTCTCCTGGTCCCTCCTAGCCCTATTTTCTATGATTTCAGTGATTTTAAAGGACAGAACAATCTAATTTTACAAATCTGAAATAGCATTTTAAGTAAGGTGCAGTCTAATGTGTAACCCCACTGGTTCCCAAATTGCAGTCTCCATCTCCTTTCCTTTTCCAGTTTCAGTTAAAAGTCTGATGCAAGTGTTTTTCAAGAATTTTTTAAGGTTGTCAGTGATCTGTTGGTCCAAAGGTTGGGACCAGTGATAGGCACCATGTTGTTCATAGAGTTCAACACCTTTAATTTACTATCAATACCAATCAGTTCAAGAATCATATCTGGGACAGTTTCCAGTTACACGCTGTGAGGGAAGAGCAGATTCTATAGATTACAGTACATTTTTTTAACAGGGTAACTACTGCATCTCCCATTTTAACTGGAATCCTAAAGCCATCTACGTCTTTGCTGGTTTCATTTTCTCTACATAATTTGTAAGGAACATATGAAACTGCTCCAAAACAAACACATCAGGGTATGCAGAAACATTCAACAGTAGAAATAAATTGAACTACACTGACCCCAGCTCTAAAGCATATGTCAGATTCAGGCATAGTGACAACTTCTATGGACACCATGAAGTGTCCTGTGCAATGCACACAGAAATCTTGGTCAGACTCTTTAATATCCTCCTTGTACAGAATCTTGCTTCAGAAAGTGGATTGTTATTTTTACAATTCTTTCATATTTGGTCAACAGCGTCCACATGTACTGAGGGGGAAACTGTTAACTTAAATTAGCTGAAAATTGTTTCACAATAGTTTTCTGGAAAAATGAATGGTTAGCCCCCATTGTAGTGGTTACCTGAGACCTGATTTGGGCAGCTTTCTTTGGATCCACCATGCGGACATGTTCAAAGTGTTTGAGGGTGTGCTGTCTGTCTTTCTGCTCGGCCCGTACATATTTCTTCAGCATGTTGAATACATGGCGAGGCTATGGAGAAAATGCAGGAGAAAAAATTTGAGTTCAACACGGAGTTCTGTATAACTCAGCACCAGGATGCTTTGATTAGAAGTTTCTTCTGAAAGCACATAACCAGTCACTGCTTACAACACCTACCCTTTCAGGTGCTTCTGTCAACTGCCAGAAATAGCTGCCACTTGATCTGTATGGTAGGTTATGTAGCTGGGTGTTTGCAATCTTCCCTCTAAGCTATGTGGTGTGTATGGCCATGCAGGCATACCTGCCAGCACAGCATAAGTGTGCAAGTGTGCCTGGATACGACACACAGCTTAGATGGAACGCTGGGTGGTTGCTACAGGTAGACATTGCAGATAGAAGACAACATTTTAAGTGTCTGACTTGGCTGGGTTTGAACATCTGACATCATTCGTAGTATTTAACTTAGCTGGGTTAGCAAGAAACTTGTTTCTCTGCTAGCCCTAGCAATAAATGATCACTCTGAATGGCATGAATGGAATGGCTTAGTTATAACATATGCATCAAAGCTGGACCCAGGATTTTATGAAATGGAGTGTGGGAGCAGTAATTGGCATTGCAAGGGTGGATGCAACACCTGGGTGACTTCAACCTCCTCCTGGCTCCTCTATACTAGGATGGGGAGACCATACCATGGGTGCAGCAGTCAGGGATTTTTCTTAAGCTCCTGAAGTAGGTAAGAATCCCCACAACTTGCCCTCCCTGCTCAGAGGTACATCCACCCTCCCCACTCCCCAGCCTGTTCTTGCCACTGTCCTAAGGGCAAGGAGAGCTCTGGAGCCAATTCAAGTGGCCTGTGCTGGAGGTGGACTTAGCAGCAGCAGTGGGCAGGTTCTCAGCTGCTACTCCTGCTGTGTGGTCATAAAGGTTGTGTGGTCAAGCCACTTCTCTGTATCAGCCCCTGGGGCTATCCTGTATACTCTGGTGAGAAGCAAAGTGCACCTTCCTAGGCTGAATGCACTGCGATCACCAGAGTTTCCTTGTGTACTTTTATGACTCACCACAAGACTTCTCATGCCTTTCTACTTTAGAGATACCCTGCCATTTCTCTCACCCCTTCCCTCATGCCAGGTGCTCTCATGGTCTCATGATCCTTCCCCACATACCACTCTCTCATATCTCCCATGATTGTGTGTTCTTCAATTTCCCCTCTACTGCTTTTCCCCTCCTCCTTCCTCTGTAACCCCTTACTGCTACCTAGGTCTTTGCGTTTCAACTCTTGGGCTCTCCATCTTTCCAGTATAATGACTCCCATATAGGTTCCTGCTTCTTCAATCTTGTCTCATCTCCATCCAGGTCGTCTTCTCTCCTTTCTTTCTACAAAGACTTTGGACCATCAAGAATCAAATCTGGAAACATTTTCCACACACAGCATTTTAAGTCTTCATATGTAGTAGAGGGGCTTCCATACCTATAGTACCAGGCAGCCTGGGGACCAGGGTAATTTCCTGGGTTCAAGTTTTCACCAAAATCAAAAGATTGTCCTCAAAATTTTGGAATGAATCACTCCTATTAATCCAAACATACCATATAATAGATACTGCCCCTGATTGGGTGTTAAATTTGCTTTACTTGGCTAACTGTGGTTAGACATTAACAACAATTTGGACTTGTGGACAATTTGCAATTTTGCAATTTGCACAAGCACTGGCAGCAAGGAGGCAGGGTGGGATGCCTGATTTTAAAAAAATGTTAATCACTTATTTACTCCTACCAAAATCCACGAGAGCAACTTGGTGCTAAACACTTGGAGGAGAGGTTAGCAGGGAAGTCAAGTTACATATTCAGGTGCCTATGATTGAAAACTCTGGCCAGTTTTCAGAGACCTTGTTTGCTAGTAGAGGGTACCAAAATTGTATAGGCTCCTTCTCAGTATTAATAAGGCTCTCTCATCAAGAAAGTAAACATCTTGTGTTAAACCAGATGGCTGAAAACTTCAAATAAGGGAATGGAGATGCCTCTAACTGAAGACAGAGTGAGTGCATACAGCTCCTTGGGAAGTCAGCCTGGTAGTTTCTGGGAGTAGTAGGAAGACTGGAGAGAGCTCCTTGGACTTCTTCATGCTATTCTGTCCTCAGCAATAACACAGTGACAAGTCAGCACTGTTTTCTTTAGCATTTGGGTAGGTTATGTCCATTTTAATTCATTTTTATGACTTGCTATCTCTCCCCCCCCTGAAAAACCAGCAACAAACATTGTGGTAGTGCTGGATAAATGCTGTAGCTATGAGGGTTCAGGAAGTATGCAAGAGGAAAGCCTGGTGTTAACAGACAAACTGTCAAGGGCAGCACATTCTTCAGGTGTGGTTCCTAGATCATGCACGCTCAAATTCCAGATAGCAAGAAAACTGAACATGACATTTGGAGGAAAAAAGCAGGGAAGGATGAAGATGGCCTTGCTATGTACCAGACAAAGCTGGGTTTTTCTTCCAAAGTAGTGCTCTGTAACAACTGATACAGGCACTGCAGACACAGGAGACATGACTGACCCAGGCAAGCTTGAGGTGACCCTTACATAGCGTCTCAGACAAATGCAGAGAGAGTGAGTTAAGAATGGATTCAGGTGTAAAGGCTAATTTATAGGGAAGTACACAGCATATATTATACTAAAAGTTATTCAGTAAGAGAATGCAGGGGTATAGCATTCAAAGCATTAAGAATCTCTTCAGCTTGAGACATGAAAACCATAAAAATGGCTTTGGGATGTTTAGAAAAGAAAGATAGAAAAGAAAAGAAAAAGTAAGAAAGTTTCTAGCCTGGAGATAAAAAGATGCAAAACTGTTTCCTGAGTTGGGTAAAAAGCTCAATTGGCTTCAGGACCAAAATTCATTAGTGACACAGAATTCTAGTGTGAAACTCCTAGCAAACTCTTGCTATAGACTAAGTCCTTGTAGTAAATCAACTTCTGAGTGCTGCAGTAACTATGATGCAAACTGAAATGCTGGTTGGCAACAAACTACAGTAACTGAGACGAGAAACATAAAGTAACCACAGAGAGGTTTACAACTACATCCAATTTGAAAAAAGAAATGAAATCAGATTATTTTTGTTGATAGATTGGTCCTCTTTGCCCCAAGAAATAGTATAGTAATATAGTAGGTTAGGAAAGATTAAAGAAATAAAATCATTTCTTTCTTCTAGAGACTTCCATTTAGCATTATGCTTAATGCCATAGGACACATTTCTTGTTTTCCCTCAATACGTTTTTACGTTTTTGTCCAATGTGATGGTCATATCCAGGAAGATTTATATTAGCAATACTGACTCTAATAGCTGGCTAATAGTTTATGACTAAGACAATAATCTTGAAAATACGCCTCAAGGAGCATGAGTGGTGATGATCTCAGCTTTACAACCTGGCAACATACTTCTAGTATGATTAAAAAAAAGAGAATGCCCCACAATTATTACTAATGGGGGAAGATGGATATGCTAAATCATGAGTGATTGGAGTACCTTTGCTAAGAGAGTTCGCTCTCTAATGTGTGCACCTGAAACTTAATTAGATGAACAGGATTTCACAGAAAGGGGGCATGCCTACACATGTGCTTTACTGTGCAGTTGACTAATTCGCTCCACAGTAAAGCATCATCATCAACACGTGCACTGGTATTAGTGCACAGTAGATTAATTAACTGCACTGTAAGATATTACTATCAGAGACAGCAGTTACTATGCCAAATTGCACGTGTAGATGGTGACTGGGGCATGAGGGTACAAACGTGCGGGGGCTGCCTGCCACCCAGCCCCAAACTTTAGCACACTCATGCTCTAGCCAATCCCTCCACCTCCCAGCCGCCTACACCTGGAGCTGACCCCCTGAACCGCCACTCCTCCCTGATTCAAACTGCTGCAGTCCTGGGCACAACTGCACCAGCATCTATCATGGCACCTTAATGACATATGGAGATACACCCAGGGACTATTAAATGCCAGGGTTTCCTTACAGGAGTGAAAGACAGCATGAGCAAACTCCTTGTACATGAGCACACAAACCTGCAGTTTTGCATTTAGAGGTTTTTGTCCAAGTCAAGACCCAGACTGCAATGGTCTACTTGCTTCAAAGAGCACAATGAAGTTTAGATAACAGCAATCTAAAACACTTTAAAGCCGAGGAGATTTTCTTCTTACCCTCTGCAATAGTCCATTGTCTCACACTGATTTATAAGGTTTTTGAAGTTAGCCAGGAGCTTTTGAATAGGGCCATCCCTGGGACAGCTGGATTGTATAAAATAGCATTTCTTGAACTCTGGCACAACATTCATTCCCTTAGGCAGAAAATAAACTATTCAGGCTCCCCTGAGCTCTGGTAGTTATTTAGAGTCCACAGACCTGGGTTAATTCAATTACTGTCACCAACTCACTGTCCATGACCTTGAGCAAATAACTGGCACCAAGCCTCAGTTATTTAATAGAATAATATACTGGGTACTCTCCACAAAAGTAAATGAGGCACTGTCCATTGAGCATACAACAGCCTGCTTTTCCAAATTTTTAAGTGATTCCAGAAATGATCACTGTAGAGAGATCAGTGCTCCCTCACCTTCCGCTGATGCCAGTCTCAGATTTAAACAAACAATCAAACAAGCATTATTAAAGAAAGCTATCATGTTAAATATGGAGCAATGAGAGCTCAGTAGCAGTTCTGTCACTCTGGACACTGGTAGTTTCTGATTTTGATTATGAATAAGTAAAAGCATAAGGGATGATGGGGGGAAAGGGTATATGTCACAGATGAATAATGGTCTGTGCTAGGCACAAGGCATAAGGGGCTCCCAGAACAAACAGGGGAAGTGGTAGCTCTATCTTGGACTATTTAATTACTGTGACTCTACTATATGCATTGCAGGAACACCTGGAGGGCTAACAAAGCACACAGAGACACCTACTATAGCAAAGACTTTATAATTTAGGTGACAAGAGGTGGATGCAGCAAACAAGAAGAAGAGGTGGGAGCATGAGGTGACAGGGAAATAAGCACATTTGGGCAAAGTAAGCATTATTCATCGCTCACTTTTTGGCTCCCTGTTATCACCTGACAGCATCTTGTATGCATCACAACAGAATTAAGCTTTAAAGAGGGATTTAGAGGTTTAAAGTGATCATGCACAACGCGCCACAAAAGCAAAGCCAGCAAGCAAGAACCAAATGCTGCAGTCCTATTGCAAGCAGAACTTCCATTCAATTAATTGAGTTATACATGTGTCAGGTGAGCAGGCCCAAACTGCATGGCAGCAATGCTAATTGTAATGCTGGGGCATGCATTACTACAGCTTCTGGGGGGAAAGCCCTTCAGATAAAAGTTTAATTGAACATATTGCTTTTCTCTAATGGCTTAAGTCACAAGGCAATCAGGACTTGTAGTAGAGATGATATCTTTTACCAACCCAATAAGATTTTTGCAAAAAAATGACTTTAATTCTTTTGCAAAGATCTTGTTGGTATAGTAAAAGATATCATCTCTACTACGAGTCCTGATTGCCTTCTCTTCTAGATCAATATGGCTACAACCTGGATGCCTTAAGTCACAAGGGGCTTTTATACACATACTTTTATGTTCAGGGACAGGCCAGAGATCCACCACTTCTGAGCAGATCCGATTAACAGTCTGCTTTGGACATAAGCTGATTTACACTGCGCTGCATATAGCTGTATAAGCAGCAAAATGCGCATCAGCATGCAGAAAATGGCAGCGATGTGCTTCTGAATTAAAGTACCTCTGAGACATTTTAGTTCAAAAGTGTGCCCTTGGCATTTTCTCAGCGCTGATGAGTATTTTGCCACTTATACAACTGCAAGTGTTGCAGTGCTGGGTGCTTTTCAAAGCGCCTGGCGCTGCAGCGCTTGCACATGTAAAAACGCCCTAAGGTATCATCTCTGATTCTATAGGAGAAGACTTTGCTGTTGTTAAACTTCAACTCAGCCCTGCATGTCTCATATTTACTGTTTAATGTGCAGTGATGATAACTACTGAACAAATCCTGCTGTTGGTATTTCCCAACCTGAAACCCTGCTCTATAATTTTGAAGCACACTATATTTTTTCTTTTTTATGACATACTTGTAGCTGCACTAGCTAATATCAACATGACTGAATATAGAACAGAAATTACTGGAGACAGCCAGCAGGGGATGTCTGAGACCTATAAAATAATTGTCATTATTTTCAAGAGAGAAAACGGGACAAAACCAGCTTATATTTTTATCAGTCTCATTTACCCTATTTAGGAGGGAAAAAAATACTAAAGTGATTTTCCTCATCCAGGAACTTTTATTTTTTGCCTTGACCGACTCTATCATTCCTGCTATTGGAGCCAAATTACCTGCTTTAGAACTGCATCCAGGATTTCTCCACATTCTGAAGCATCTTATTCTACATATACAATATTGTAATATGGATTCCAGAATAGTGGAGAATCCTGATTAGTTGGCAAAGAGGTTAATTTCTCAGCAACAGGAGCATACTCTCCTTATTTATCTAAAAGTAAATTGGACTAATGTGGGTACATGTTACATGCAGGCTCACACAGTTATGGTTTCTATGGAATGCTGTCGTAATGTTTTTCAAGCAGTTTTGACACTTTTGACTTTATTTGTACGTTTCCCAGTAGCCTATTCTCTATGCAACTTGTTACAATATTGCTAAACTCCTCACAAATTGCAAGTACCTGCCTTTTTAAAAACAAACTTAATTTTAGTTCCCTTATGTTATTACAAAGCCTCATTACATGAACATACACAATTCTTTCTGTAATACAAAATGCACTTTTTCTAAAACTATCAAATAGCTTAGCTTCAAAATTACTCTATACTCTAATTAATACACTAAAATAGATGTTTACTGACCAATTCTGCCTTATAAATTATCTTTTAAAGCTAAATTTGGGATTTAACATAATTCTGTTAGGATCTACAATTCTGCTTAGTTTTCCGTCCAAATTCTATTAATTTTCCCAACAAAATGTTTCCACAACAAAACTATTTTCCAATAGTACTGGGTTTTTTAGCTGCAATTCATGGAAGACAGTTAAACAGAAAGCTACCTGAGATCTGACTTTACCACAGACCAGCCAGTTTTTACTACTAGTATGGCATTATGCACTTAATCTGTAACTCTGGGCAAGTACTGGGGTTTTTTTGCAAGTTTTTATAGGTAATGTTTATACTTATTATCAAAAGATACTTCATTTGTGCCAAAGACACAGTTGCCCTATATTTGAAAAAGTCAGTACATTACTGGCTATGAAAACGTATATGCAGTAGGGCAGAATTAACGTTGAAAATATAACCTTTGCTACAGTGTCTTAACTTAAGTGCCCAACCATGCAGTCTTACCATTCCCTTAACAGTTTTGTAATTGAATGAGACATAATGAAAATCAAAATGAAGCAGGATATGCTGACAGAGTCAGCAGATGGCACCTATTCCTCTGAGTTATAATAGGAATGAATCTGTGCTCCTGGAACAGAGACATCTCATCTTTGGGACGAGACAACATAAAGGTTTGTGACTAAAAATGATATATACAGATCACCTGACACTATTAAACAAGAATGAAATACCAACCCTAATGTTTTGGCGGAGTTCCAAATTCAAGTAATTACAATCTGACAGCTTAAAGCTCCTGTAGTTTTAATTGTCCAAGTTATTCTTGACATGCTCCTGATGCGAAATAGCTACTGAATTTCCATTCCAGAGATGATGGCATTTTGAGAGCTGGAAAAGTGATCTTTATGCACAGTGCCTGAAAAGCACTTATGGATCCTGCTGGCTGAAACAGCTTTATAAATAGAAGATATTAGGAGAGAGTACTCATACTATAAACCAAAGAGAAGGCTATGAAATGTTGCCTGCTGGAAGTGTTCACATAATATCCTAAATGGACAAGGTTCCATATGTCTTAATCTGTGCCATTACAAGCAGTCTTTGGTTTGATTTTATTCCAGTTAATGTTGAAAGTTCCATGCCTTTTGCCTTTATTAATCTATATTGTCAGGTTTACTGTTCCTTTTACACCCACTCTCTCTAAATAGTAGATTTCAACTCTAATTACAATGGGGGTACCTTTATATGGAGCCTTGCAGAAAGTATTCACTGGTGGCAATGGCAACCTGCTTTTAATAACACTTACCAAATTAACTCTTGAAAACTCTTGCATTTCCTTTTCCAAAAAAACAACTAAAAGCAGGCAAAGAATTTACCACAAGTGCCTTTCTAGTCTCCTGAGCCTCTATTTCAGTCTCAGGGATTCACATGTGTGATGCTTTTTGAAACAACAATTTCATGGGAGCTACAGAAAATGAAAACACCCAAGGTCAGCTGTATGAGTATAGACAACAACTTTACTCTCATTCTGTCCAGAGTACTGAGCACTGCAACCAAAAAGCCTACTTAAGAAACTTCCATGTTTTAAAAGTAACTTCTAGAGAAACTTACAAGTGGTGTTGTTCTTCTGATTTAAAAAAAAAGATTCTCACTTGGAAAGAAACAAACTAAATTGTAACTTAGTAAGCAATTCCTCCTTTGCAGCAAAATCAATCATTAATTCTAGCTGAATGCAGCTTTAGGAATGTTCAACCATTACTTTTTTATTAGTCTTTTTGGATGATTAACTCTGTAAACATTTTCAAATAACTATAAGTTAGTGAAACTGGTTTGGCACAGAAAAAGGTTTATCCTGGGAACATTCAGAAAGTACTGGCTCAAATACTGCTTAAGGGAAATTAAACTGCTGGAGTATCATGTCAAACACATCTGAAGCCTAGGATGTGGCTACCTTTCATGAGACTTTACTAAGGCCTCCCACTGCTATGTTTTCTGGTTTACTAAAACAAATTAAGATATCCATGAGACAAAAAAGGCAAACTTTTGGAACCAAAAATGGAACCAAGATTTAAAACAATTTTTGTTTTTATTTTATAGAACTCAAATAATAATAAAAAAACCCAAGGGCTGATTCTCCTCTTTCTTATTTGAAATTAAGATGGGTCAGTCTTTTTTTTTCTTTAAACAAAAAATTTTCCATGTTAAAAAAAGAGTTTTGCATAAAATTGAACCTGCCAGTGTTTTATGAAACTTGACACATCTAGACTTGCCTGTGTTCCAATTTGCTGGTACAAGCCCTTTCTTAGCAAACTAGGTTCATCACTAGAATACAGTATGTTCATGTATATATTTTAGTACAGTGACTTTCAACCACGTTGCTGTTGAGATCCCTTCTACGGCCCCAAGTGGTGGCACATACCATTAGTACTGTTAGGTATGCAAACACAATATGATAAACAGAGTTTCATATTGTTGAAAATTCTGGCTTGCTATGGTCTTTCTGAGGTCCTTGGTTTCTTATTTTTCTGTAGTCAAGAAACAAATTAAAGTGAAGAGCTGGCATTTGCCAAGGAGTTCCTTGAGATTACTGAGGAAAGCCTTGAGTCTCAAAAGGTTGAGCACCACTGGCCTAGGAAAAAAAAAGGAATTCCCTGTAATCCATATAAAAGACTTTTCAACATTGCAATTACGTGACTGCATGCCATTGTTTCATCAGTATGAACCTAGAGTTACTTTCCACCACTGAAGGCAGAACATGATAATCATGAAGATCAACTTGTGGGGGGAATCTGATATGTCTAGGCTTAGCAGAATTCATTTTTTAGTAATTTTGAAGGATGTTTATTTTTAAGCATTTATTTAGGTTTTTATTGACTCAAATTTTCAGGATTGCATAAAATTAGGAGTATGGAGGGCAGACAATTTATTAATGACAATATACTATTATTACAGTGCAGTTTAACTGCATACAGTGACAAATGTAATTACTTTAAGACTGCTGCCATTTGAATGGCAGAACTGCCATCAGTCCTGGCTCCACTCGCCCATGGCTCCCTTGTTCAGTTTGTCACTTTCTCTTCTTTTGTTCTCAGTCCCCTGGGGTTTCTGGCAGTTGCAGTCCAAACTACAGCATGGCTCTGTAGCATTGATCCCCCTGCCATCACACACTCCATCAGCCATCACTTTTCTCACATTCCCTTTCTATAAATTTCATTATTACCAACGGAAGTATTTTTCCTTTGGTCTGTATGAGGGGAAATCAACATTTATCAAGGTTTACCAATAAAAATCAAATCCTGCCAGGCCTAAATATATCCCACTTGCATGTCAGAAGTAAAATTTAAGCAAATATTTTAAATGAGTTGCACAGAGTTATTACATGACATACTATTTTATTTGCAAAATGAAGAAAATTAGCTACTTGGGTCTAAGTTCTATACAAATCTGCCATTATACTTTTTAGCATTAAGATCACTGAGCAGTACAAACTGGGGAAACATTTTTACACTGGAGACTGAACCACCTTCTTTCATTTTCAAAGGCAGAAATTCTGGAATATCTCTGCTGTATAAGGAATCTGAGATGATGATAAGCTTTGAGGTTTTGCACAGCCTGAATGATGTTGCCACCAGTGGCACCCTCCTTTCAATGTTCTATCTAGTTTTGTTCCTTTTTTAAAAAAGAGACACTTCAAGCTATGTTACTGTTTTGTACTTCCCCTGGTTATCCAGCTGCTGTGTTACCACAAAGAGCTCCTTCATGGCTGGGATTGGGCATCTGACAGAGTAGGACTGTTGCCTAACAAAAGCTCATGCCTCTTTGAACTAGTTCATCTCTAAGGTGCCACCCTGCCAAGCCTTCTGCCTGACTTCAGACTAACTTAGCTAACTACCTCTGTGCTCATGAAAAACATTGCGTTAGTTTTGTCCTGCACATGATCAAATCATAACGAAAGCCCAGTTTTTTTTGTTTTTTTAGCAGAGATGGTCCCAAGTTGCCAAAGCCAGGTAGGGGTGCCCATGTCAAAGGAAGAGGTCAGCATGAATATACGTGTTAGGATAGTTGCAGGGGTGTAGGTTGTAGCCGTGTTAGTCTAAGGACATAGGCAGACAAGGTTCCTTGGGTGTATCTGATATTTTTTATTAGACCAACCCAAATAGTTGTAGTAAGCAAGCTTTCGGGTTCAAAAACCCTTTGTCAGGCTAAGGAGGTTTCAGCAGTTGGTGTGTACTCTTCCTGGATGGAATGAATGAAATGGAATGAAAAGGATACTTGCATGCATTCATGGAAAAGATTTAATAGAATCACTGACAGGAGAGTGCCTAAAAGTGTTCTCACCTATTGTATATCTTATTTTACAGCTTACAGTTAATTTTCATTTTTTGATGGCATTCTTCTTTAACCTCTCTTTCTTCTGGTCTAAGTCAGATTTTCCTCCTCTGCACATCCCTGAATGTTTCTGGCTCTCATCATCACAGGAATAAAACATTCCTCTGAAGGAATGACCATCAGTATCTTCATTTTACGTAAGGAGTACTGAGGCACAGGAAAAATGGTTACATTGGAAGACTATGGCAAAGGCAGGAACTGAACTCAGACTTACTGAGCCACAGCCTACTAACTCACTTGTTCCATAAGTAAGCTATGTGTTTCCAATATCTTTAAAAATAGGCCTGTACAATGAGCTCAACTTTCGGCTGGTATTAATCAGGTATACGTGTGCTTCCAGTGGGACTGCAAAACATAATGCCATTTACTTTACAATTTAATGGCAAAAGCTTCCTCATAGCAACACTCTTGAAACCAGAAATCAGTTGTGAAACAAACTTACTGGCTACTGGAAATGTTCACAACGTTATGTATAATGAACATATGCTAACAGTTCAGCACAGGGTTTAATCTCATTTGAAGGACTCAGTGAAAGGGGAACTTGCTCTGCAGAAGCTTTTCATGAGCACTAGGATAATTTTCCTTTAAGAAGGATTATTTAGCAGCACCCAGAGACACTGCAACTCCTTTACAGATATTGGAAACACCCCAATAGTCCTTTAAATTTGCTAGGCACACAGCCCTCAGGATTCCCCCACTCCAATGCTCCAATGTCATTCTAGCTAGCTGTCCAACAGGGAAAAGAGATGGAGCTGAAGTCAGAGATTTGAATGGCTCTCACTCAGTTATCTCCTATCTACATTTTTCCTTAGGAGTGGATAGAGAAGAAGCAGATGGAAGATCATCAGTACTTGGATTGTGATGGTATTCCCATTCATGGGTCTGACTAGCATCTAAATAGCCACGTGCTCGGATTCACCTGCAAGACTGCTCACCCACCACCCGCTACCCCTTCAAGCTCTCTACTACTGTTCAGTAACAACATGGAATAGGCCTTACCATGGCATTCAGAGCTCATTCTCCTCCCCCCGCCCTGCCATTTTATTGTCTTTAATAATAGAATGCAACAAAAAAAACAGGGAAAAAGTAGAGGGCAGGATAATTCTATTAACAAGACTTGGTAGTGAACTGTTTAAAACATCCAAGATGCTGTTCATCCTCCACAGATTCCATTTAATTATAATGGTACTCTGTTTGGTAATACACCTCATGCAGGTAATTATAGCTCCACATTGCAAAGACAGCTCTCTTTATAAAAGATCAACTTTTGTATGTACAGGTTTCTTGCTGTGCATTGTTTTGGGTCTCTTTAAGATGCCATTAAAAGCCCATTTTTCTGAATGACATGTCAAGTCTACATCATTTAGCCTGAAGAATGACAGAGGTTGTCAGTCCTGATATTCTTCTACTTAAAACAAATTAAATTTGTTTGGTTCTTTGTGATGTGACACTATGAAGAACTCAAAACCCAAATTTCAAATTGGTTTCTCCCAAAATCTAGATAACAATTTTTGCTCCTTGGCATTCTGTGTTTACAATTTATCTTTTACTGGAGGATGTCAAAATGATTTAAAAATAGTCCTGTAAAGTGAAATATTTATATTACACAGATAAGGAAAAATAGAGTTCACCAACATTAAGTGAGTCGCTGAAAAAGGTACAAAAAAAATTAGGAGAAAAGCCTGGGTTAGATTTAGTTTGATATATTTCAATTACCACAGTCTCGATTTTCAACTGCAAATGTATAGATGCTAGTATCCTAAAGGGAACTATGTATTTATCTATAATTTGCTAATCTATCCAATAATTAGACCATGGCGGCTAGATCCTTCATGACCCTTATAGTTTGGCATGACCACAAGTCATATATTATCCTCAACTTAGGCTGCATACAAGCTATCCAATACTATACCACAGACTACAGTGTTTTTTCATCCCAGATTTAGAGATGTTAGGGTCCACAGCAGACAACGGATCAACCTTTTCCACATCCACCCTCACTATGAATAGCATTGTAGAAAAACCTCCACAAGAAATGCTCCTCTATAAAGGCTTCTTTCATTAGAAAGACTCAAATTATTTTTGAACTTGAGGCAGCTTGTAGATGTGGGACCGGAAAGTTACAGGGTTTTGTTTTTTTTTTTTTGAGGGTCACTTAATGTGGTTCTGTTACTATAAGGGAAAGATAATTGAGAGCAAGAGGTTTTTGATAGGGGTGAAAGAAGTTGGCAAACTGAAGCTGATGATGGAGTATTTTAAATGGTTAGGTTTTCAAACTTATAGTTTCCCAACTCTGGTTTTCAAACATTTGTTTTTTACTCTCAACCCAGTTGTCCTTACTTTCCTTATTTGAAAAACATTACTGTTCTACTTATGATGCAAATTAATCAGTGATCTGAAAGCTTTGCAGGGTATTTTGTTTCCGACTCAAAACCAATACTATGTACTCTTGGGACATGGTTGCTCAGCTTTTAAATCTTCCCTACTACTGTGGCTAAGTAGAAACTCAATCTCACACAATGCAGCTCAAAAACTGCTTTCCTTGTATGGGGTGATTCTGCTCCTTCCCCACCATTTTTTTTTTTTAATAGGAATCAACTTACTTTGCTGCTTGATTATGACAAGATATGGCAAAACGTACTGAACTATATAGTCTTCCAGATCCAGACACATAAGAGAGAGTGGTGAAAACTTTCAACCATAAAGATGTGCAGTGAGGATGGCAAACCTTATTTCACAATTCTCAAAAAAAGTATTTTTGATTGACTTTTTCTGGTACTGTCAGACAAATCCTTTGGATGGACTTTTTGGTGTATATATCAAATCACTTTTGTTACATCTAAGGTCATAGAACCTGGGTGCTTGTCTACAAAGGAAAATGTGCTGGCATTGTCATCATGGATGCTCTGGTTCTGGGTCTTCTGGCTTACAACTTTCACCACTGACCTACAAAAATCTCTGCAGTAACCTAAATACTATTTATTAAGCATCTATCGGACAGTGAAATATAAAATAACAGACCATTTTCTACAATGTTTAAGTGGCTCTCTTTCTTTGAGGGCCAGAGACCAACTACTGTTGGATTCAATACAGTCATCACAAATCCGGCTTCGTTAACAATTCCATTCAACACATATCCTGACGTCAGTGTTTACATTGCAACTAACAACCATATTTAGCACAGATATATGTTTCAAGATTTTAATCTGTCACTGAAAGTAGTGTCTGACAATGGACTGTTGCTCTACCAGTTTACTGGTTAAGTAAACTAGATCTAAAAACTGTGATAGAAAACATCTATGTACCTCACTGTTTTCACATCAGTCTTATACTACTGCATTTAAATATTACTTTGGTTGGATTTGGGGGCTCACATCACTTCTGCTGATCAAGTTCCCTTTGCAAATACGGGTGCAGAAACCCTTAACTTTACAGAAAACAGCTTGAAAATCTTGACTCACATGATAAAATGAAAAGCGTTATTCTGTTACTGTAGGAAGGGAGACCATGTTCAATGGGTTCCTCTTTTTAAGAAGCTGAAAGTGATTTTAGTGGCATCAAAGATAATCCTCCAAAATACGCTTGGTTCTTTCACATTTCCTGGACCATTAGTTACAACAACACTCCAACCCTACAAAAAAGTGATCTTGACACAAAAGGTAAAATTTGTGGTATTTTACTTACACGAGGAGGGACAGCCTGGAGAGCTGTGATATAGTTCTCCAGAGCGATACGGCGACGGTCATTCAGCATGGCTTCTACCCTGGCCATGTGGGTCTCCACCAGTTGCTGTCTTTCATTTGCTGCTTCTTGTTCCAGTGACTCCACTTTCTCTTGGAAATGCTGTTGATTGCAGGTTTAAATAAAGAGAATGTGTGTGAGAGAGAGAACAATCATTATTGATCAACAGCACAATGGGTGAATACCTTTCCTATATGTAATTAAAATTCTTCTCAAACTTATGGAAGTCATCTGTATTTTCCAATAGGTTACTGACTTCGAAAATATGGAAATTCTGAGTTTACAAATTTCCCACTGGCTTACATGGGAGCTGCAGGTGCCCAGCATTGCTTAAACACCTGGTTGTATTTTATAAACCAATCAAATATTTTTGCCTAGTTCAGCATGACATCAAACAAATCCTCCATTTGACCCTTAAGCCCTCCTGAATATCAAAGTCACTTCATGAACTTCATGAATAAGAGGGAAAAACAACCTCAACTTCAAAGCTAAAAATTCGAGTTTGTTAAACACTGATTACAAAGGAAAAAATTACCACAAACTGGAAAAAGAAAATCTAACCAGAAAAGGTTGAGTGGACAAAATTCACACAGAGTGAAGCAGCAGGATTTAATAAGAAATATTGTATTTCTGGATTTTTGTGATTTTTTTATTGAAATCTTCCCAACAGTTTAAGAATGTCAGAGACATAAATTTAAGTGGCTCCAGTGGACCTCAAGGAGTCTCTGGCACTTCTCCTTTTTAGGTATCTCTATCTGGGATAGCTCTCCCCCCACATTGTAATTGTTTTGGTTTTGGGATACATGGAAAGGGCAAGAGGAAGGAATAAAAACAAATGTTGTGCCTATCTTGCTTTCCCATTCATTTTGGTGAAAAATCTTTACCATTCACGCTATTTCAGCTCTGAGAATATCCCTTTGGAGCTCTTGGAATAGTCCAGATGCTTATAATAACCAAACATATCTAGGATAGCTGCAGATTTGTTTTGGATGATAGTGACTTCCATTGTCTCCTAACAACATCGGTTTTCTTATTTCTACTTGGAACGTTGATTCTTGAGAGGTACCTAAAGCTTCTAGTGGCATGCTTGAGCAGGGTTTATAGAAGTTAGGTTCGCAGCTTCCACCAAAGATCCCACTAAAAATATACAGCAGTAACATAGTGAATTGTGAAGTTCTCCATTATAATTTAGGCAGTTGGGCGCTAAGTATAAAAGCAACTGTGAGCAACTGGCATTTGGCAGTAAACAGCAACTGTAAGAACAGAAAATAATACTAATTCCCCACACAAATATTTTAAAATTTTATCACAACTAGCAGCCTTTGTTGCTTATTTGCAATCCCAACTGATATGAATGTAACTGTGTGTGTGTGTTTTTTTAACCTGGATAACTGCCTTCTTATCAGCCTTTGGCAAATTCTTTGCTTGGCGTTCTGCTTCTTCCCATTCCCTCATGACCTGCACAGAAACAAATTTGGAAGTATGACTTTTTAGTTTTTCCTCTGTTACTCTCTCATCCTGGAGTCTAGCAATGGCCAAATACAATCATAAGAGATAATCTTTTTTTTATATTCCTCTCAACCCATTATGGAAAATCCCCAGTTAAAACATTTAACAAACAGTTTTATTAATTAAATGCAAGGAATGTACCAGCCTGTCTGAATACCCTTGCAGGCTCCTGAATCATCATTATGAAGCAATGAAGTGCATTAACTGCAGCTGTTAAACTGATTCTACAGGAGCAGCAGAGAAAATGGAGCTATTAGATGGGTTACCAAACTGATTTATTCCTCACAGAGGGATAAGAAAAAGGTATAAACATGTCCTCATTCAAAATGAACCGATTTCTATTGATTCTAAATGGCATTCATTCACATCACAAAGATTTCTAGATTTTGGTAGAGAACATGAACTAACCTTGATTAAAACAGGTCAAGAACTACATACAATTTTTACTTGTTGGTTCTGATCTATGTGCTATAGACATCAAGAATTGGCCTTACTTATCTTTGACATCTCCCAACAATGATATAGTAAAACTTGTAAGTTGGCTTATTCTGACCATGTCCTCTAGGAAAGAAAAAGCAGCATTCCCCTAGCAAGGAAAGGAATGGCTCATAGTTTGTCTCATCACGAGTTCTATTATGTGCTGCTGGAAATCATGGTATATACTTGTACAAAAACATGGCTTTGGCCATGAACTTTCCTGCTATGTTTCTAGGCACCAATCCTCTCAGATGGCACTGTGTATTTACAGTTTCTTCCACTAATTTCACTTAAAAAAAAAAAAAAAAAAAAAAAAAAAGCAGCGGCTTTTATTTGTAAAACTGGTAGTTTTGGTCAAACTGGTGATATTGTAGATGTGATGGTCCAAAAAAATTGACTTGAGGAAGGATACTGTGATACCTGAAAGCTTGTCAGTGTCCCTTCCAACTATACAATGTGCCAATAAAAGACATCAGTCCCCAAAATCCTTGTCTCTTGCTTTTACAGAGTTGAAACTTAAAGGTGTCTAAATCCTTTAGTGGATTTGTGTCTTATCGAAAACAGAGAAAAGGGGCAGGGCAGAGTGCAGAGCCTCATTAAGGTAGAAAGGCAACATTAACCAGAGAAAGCAATCCATTTTTTTCCTCTTGAAGGTAAGCCAACATATTTTAAATGAGGCTATTTGTTGATTCAGGGGTGCTTCTGATCAGGTACAAAGTTAGACTTAGGCAAGTTTTGTACTGCCTGTTCAGGGCTTGTTATATTATTTTAAGTGTTATTGATTAGGAATAGTAGATCTGGGTATTTGAATGATGACTAGAAGCAGAGGGCTGCAATTATATAACTTGTAAGTCATCACCTATTTTATGACAGTTTTGACCAGGATCTATCATTTGGAAAAACAAGTCCTAAGATGTGTACACAACACCTATCTGTTGAAAGTTTATATATGCCCCTCCAATATGCAGACACTTTTCATTGGGAAATAACAATCCCATCATATTTGTTACAAGATGCAAAATGAAAATATGAGATTTCACATGGAAAGGTTTGTAATAAGTAGCTGAAGACTGAAATGAAATACAGAGATGCAAATTACACACTGCCCATCATCAGTTATTATATGTGACATCTTACTATCTCTCTCCATCAAAGCAACATTGGAGAGACTTTGGATCCATGATTATGCAGGGCACTTTGATGTACAATTTAATATTGTCCAGGGTGGTATAATACACATTAGACACTCATGTCTTAATTGTGAACTTGCGTCAGAAGTGAAAGGTTTTGGTGGTCTTCAAAACTTTTATCATTCAGGAAGGTTCTGTTTTGAGGACTGAAATATCATCAGTGTTGCAGGCTATGAAAGTCAGCGAGGACATGGGAACTGCAGCATTAATTCAAGTCAGTTCAAGACATAAAATACAATGGTATACATTAAGGCCTGAGCATTGGCATAGATTAGCAACTTTTAACTATGATTTTCTTTCTCCCTTTCATGATTTTAAATCAGACCTTTGACACATTAAATACTTTTTCACACTGAATGTAGTCAGTAGTTTTAGAAAACAATAGTTCTTTGCCCTTCAAACTAACCTTGAAATTTAAAAGCAAAGGCACTTTGCTAATCCATGTGATGAAAATAAGCATTAAAAGCAATGAGATAAGGACATATTCGGCTAAACTGGGTTTTGCAGCCTGCTATCATTTCTCTAAACGTTTTAGGGTATAGGAGACAGGATGATAAAAAGACAGCTCACACAGCTGGAGTGAGGAGATGTAAATTCTGGTATCCAAAGTTCAACCGTAGTGCACTGACAAGGAATGGTTTGTGAAAAAGCAGAATAGCTTAGCTATCTTTAGAAGTAACATTCAATGTAATATTTGCCCAACTTGTGTTTTGAGGACTGTATTATTACAACCAGGAAAATCTGCAGTGACAAAAAGCCTCTCTTTACACAGACCGATCAAAAAAAAAAAAACTTCAGCTGTTACACCTGCAGCTATGCGTATGCATCAACACTATCAGCCAGATAAAACTGCTATCTTTTTTAGAAGGTCACAGGTTTAGAGAAATTATGACTGTTCAACAAAAAAAAAAAAGCCTCAGCATCTGTGGGAAAACAAATGACAACAACAAGAAAAATAATTCTGAAGATATGCATTTGCAGAAAAAAGGCTGCCTCAGGACCATGAAGTTGTCCTGTATACGCTTATAAAGCTATTCTCCTTCATTGAAAGCACAAAGCTATCAAGGCCACACAGATTTATAGCACTTCAAAGACTTGGCTGTTTCATGCAGAGAAAATGACAACTTCTAGGTTGAGATTTAGGAGGCAAGACATTTCAAAGTCATTTGAATTGTCCTCAGAATTCAGGACATGCTGCATGAGACATACTCCTTTGGCAGGAGGGGTAAGAGGGAGTAACAAAAGTGTCATTCATTATTAAGACAAATAATAATCACAAAAATCCCATTATACTGAAACCCATATAATTTACTTTGGTTATATAAATAGTAATGCATGGAGTACACAGGAAGTATTTATGTGAGGCATTTCAGGTGAATGTGCAATCCTGCCTGGACAGATACCTATCTGAGGAAAAGTTTGATTAAAAATATTGAAATTTTGACACCAAGATGCATGCCTACCAAAGGGCTGCCATTTTAGGTCATGAAGTTTTCTTCTTCTCTGCTACTACTAGAATAGAATAGAATAATCTAAAAAACCTGCAAAGAATCCTGGCTCTGTCACCAGAGAGATACTGGTGATGAGGATAAAGCACTAAGTAGTTATAGAGAGGAAAATGGTCCCTCCATAATCTGGGTGCAGAAGGCAACAACTCAGGGATATGATAAAGGATAAAGTACAACTGTCATTCTGTTTGTACAGCGGCCCTAACAGACCATGCTTTCTGGACAGTGGCACCATAAATCACCGATTTTTCAAGTGCAAGACATTGGTTTGAGGCCCATATTTGCTCTCTGTCTTTCCTCCCCTGCTACTAGGATTGCTTACCCTAGCAATATACTAGAGAAAGACTAATAGAAGACAGGTTTCCACACTGCCTCAGAAGACTAGCAAAGGCCCACTTGAATCACATAGCTCATGGGTATCACTTCCCTGGACACTGGGGCTAGGTACAGACAGTCAAAATACTTGACGTGGAATCTAAGTTGCACCATTTTCTGTAACTGGTATAGTTCAGACTGGTAGCAAACAGAACACACATTCTGTTCCCCTCCCCTTCTGGTGGAGGAGGGAAGGGGGAGAGGCAAATCTTAGACTGCTTTCCATCATTTCTAAACCAGTCTGTGTGCTGAACTTTTATTCTGTTATGGGTATAGACTTGTTTCCAATCACTTATACTAGTAAAAGCATAATGTCTGTACCTGGCTTGGGACATCTAGTAGTGTCTGATCTTTCTTGCAGAACAGAAAGCAGCCTTAAACCACGTAAAAAGGGAAAACACACTAGTATGCCCACAAAGCAAAGAATAAGTGCAGAATTAAGCTACTTTTGTACACCTAAATGGCAGTTTTCTAGACATCTACTTGGATATCTTTGGCCCTGGTTTTACACTGTGCCTGTGTAAGCATACCCAAATAATGGGATATACTGGCCATGTAGATTCTGGAGGAGGACCTCCCATATTTTTGTTATTGATCTCAGTGGTTAGAGCACTTGCTCAGGAATCTGGAGAAGCAGGTTCTAGACTCTCCTTGCCTACAGGGGTTTTGATTCCTCTCTTTCTTTTTTCCCCAGTGAAGTGTGGAAACCAGCACGTCAGAAGTCAGACATCCTTTAAGACTAAAGAACTAGCTGATCTTGTTCTTTTACACCTTGTTTTTATTCATATATTGGAAGCAAAACTTCCTGCTTTGCTCCTAAACTCCACTTCTACAGTTAAAGTTTGTCATTGAGCTAAAGAACTGGACAATGAGCTCTGCTAAATTGGCAGAGCAAACTGCAATGAAGACACTATTCTCCTTTTCTGCAGCTGCTGAAAAGGCTACTGTTGTCAAAAGTTGGGTTAACTATTCAACACGCTTTGGTTCCCAGAGTTCAGTCACCAATTTCCATCAGTTTAGTGATTTGACTGTCTTTAAAACTTTAGTACTGCTTAAAAATTATTTCACTTACATTATTTGAATATGTTGTGGTAAGTTTCAAGATGGTTTCTTAATTTAAATTTAAAAAATCTGATTAAAGTAATTAAAAAAAAATGTTTTTTATTCACCCTGCCTGCTGAGGATAAGTTGTAAAACAGATGCAAGTTCTCCATGTTGCTGAGGAAAAAATGTATCTTTTTATCATATCAAATTGTATTCTACTGCACATCATGTTTCCAAAAGACATGCAGAATTAAGAAAAAAAGATTTTTCCAGAGTCATGTGTGATGGAGTAAATCCTCCTGGAACTATATTGCATCAAGGAAATGTAGCATCTCAGGAGACTGTCCAGGTAAGGCAGCAGGAACTTCCTGGTGTGACAGGCCAGCACAGAAGGCCAGGCCTCAAACCCTTAGAATTATAGAATCAAAGAACCGGAAGGGACCTGCAAGATCAAGTCCGGTACCCTGCCATGGGCAGGAGGTTATTGGGCTCAAACAAGGTCAACGAGGTGCTTGTCCAGCCTCCTCCTGAACACCTCCAAAGATGGCAACTGCACCACCTCTGCTCCGAGTGTGTTCCAGATTGTTGATACCCTTACAGAAAATAAATTTTTCCTTATGTCTATCCTAAATTTTCTCCTCAATTAGTTTATGCCCATTGGTCCTCGTCCTCCCAGGAAGTGCCTTTCTGAAGAGTTGCTCCCCTAGATCTTGGTGTTTACACTTGATATACCTGTAGGTGGCTCAGTCTTCAAACCCAGTTCCCATAGTCTCTCTCCATAGGGCCTATCCTCCAGGCCCCTAATCATATGTGCGGCCCTTCTCTGTACCCTTTCGAGCTTATTCCCATCCTTCCCAAAGTGTGGCGCCCAGACCTGGACACAGTACTCCTGCTGCGGTCTTACCAATGCCAAATAGAGGGGGAGAAGCACCTCCTTTGATCTACTGGCAACACACAGGCTTATGCATGCCACAGTTCTATTTGCCCCGCTGGCAATTTCATTGCACTGTAGGCTCATATTCATTTTCTGGTCTACTGTTACCCCCAGGACCCTTTCAGATGCAGTGCCAGCCAGTGGACCACCACCCATCATATAGTCATGGTAAAGGTTCTTCTTACCCAGATGGAGGACCTGGCACTTGTGCCTACTGAACCTCATCCGATTGTGTTCAGACAATAGGACCAGTCTAAGGTCATCCTAGATCCTTACCCTATCCTCAGATGTGCCCGCATTTCCCCACAGCTTGGTGTCATCTGCAAACTTAATTATTGCATTGCACTTTCCACCCCCCGATCCGAGTCATTGATGAAGATGTTAAAAAGGACAGGCCCAAGCACTGATCCATGGGGGACACCACTGGAAATGACCTTCCAGGATGAGGCCATCCCATCAATTACAACTATCTGGGATTGGCCTCTGAGAGAGTTGTAATTGATGGGATGGCCTCATCCTGGAGGGTCATCTCCAGTGGTGACCCTCAGGAATCAGTGCTCAGACCTGTCCTCTTTAACACCTTTTAAGGGCAGAAGCAAGACTTTACTGTAAATAGTTCTTCTTACAAATTCCTATAAATAATGTGATGTTTCTATACCATGAGCCTCATCAAGACTGCACAGACTGTAGGCAGCAGCTACAGGCACAAGCTCCATTTCTCATATAACAGCAAGTGCAGAGGGTTAACACAGGACACTGGAGTATTCTGTTTCCTGTGGTCAGAAGAGGCAGCCATTAGAGCACAGTGTCTGCATACTTCTATTCTTCCTTGCTTCTTCCGCAATGAAGAAAAGGCAGTCTTCCCGATTAAGACATGCATTCCCAATTTTGGAGGGCTAATTTTGGGAGGGGGAAAAGTGCATCTGATATGCAAGTAAATTTAGTATCTGGCATATCAGTTTCTCAGCTCCCACATTCTTTTGGAAAAAAATTAGATGGCAAGAAAATTACGCAATACAAGTGATTAAACGCATTTAAAAAAAAAAAAAGCTTTTAGTATCCCAATGTTCTTTTAAAAAGTTTCCCAAAGGTTATTGCTATTTCACCTAGATTATGAAGTTGCCAGAAATATCTGTTAAAAATAAACAAACAACAAGTGGTTGTAAACAAGTGTTTTGGAGCTGCAACTTCTTATTGTTTTCCCACTTAATCTATGGTCCAAGTATCATAATTCTTTTTTAATTATGTATTCTCTTTTTGTAATGCTTTCTGGATGATTACACCTACATGAACTTTTCAATCTTTCACATAGTTTATGCAGATACCATTCTTAAAGGTTAAGTCAAACAATTAAAGATCATACAAAGATTTTAAAAGCAACTGTAAAGAATAAGGCCAAGTTATAAGGAATAATAAAAAAAAAAATCTTGTCTCCTTATATCATCTTTTATTTTCAAAGCAGTTTTCCTTGGATATGCAGAACTTTAGGGTACTGTTTACAGCTGACCACTTAATAAATGCTGACACATTCTCTCCATTGTGATAGTCTATATTAGAATGCACTATCGAGAAATGTGTTCTATTTTCTGTGCAACTGCCCATTTGTGTAGTCGCTGCTATACCCAAATGCAGAACAGAGTATATTCCAACAAAGATGTTTGCTTATGCCTTGATTCTACAACCTGCTGTACATGGGCAGATCCCCAAAAGTAGCTTTACTATGTGTTTTGCAGGGTTTTCAATATCCATAAATTTATGGACAGTCCTTATCATCTGTAAAGTCCATAAAAAAAACTGAGCTGCCTGTAAAAAAATTAAGAAACCATAAGCTTGATTGTAGTTCCATTGTCAGAATGAGGCTGAATGCAACCTTCAACAGTGATGGACAACCAGAACAGAGCAGTGCTATCTCATGTTGGAACAAGAGCACAGGTCAGTGCCCTGCAGACAGTTCTTCATGGTTTTGTGGCTTATAGGAGCCTCTATAGCGAGTCCCCAATCTCTCCCCACCACTACCCTGCTGCTGCACCCTGTTGGCCATTGACTCCATGTAATAGCTGTTTGTTTCAAAGGCAGGCAGGGCTTTGTGGCCCTGGGCAATCTGAGTCTCAGTAAAAAAAAAAAATGGCAGTAAAAAAGTTTGGTAGTCAGTAAAAAGCTTGTAAATTGTAAGTAAAAATACCAAATTATAGGGCTAGAAACACTGATACTCAGTAAGACTCCAAATAGTCAGGTTTCAGTATGCCCTCATAGATCATTTTCATGACTGGGGACTTAGAGGAGGAACTTAAGTCAGCATTATTTTTCTCCATTAGAGAAAAATTCTCCATTTTCTCCTAACTCTTTTCCCCAAAGCACATCACTGCAGCCATACCAAGAGATCATTTCTAATGGACAGAGAATTTTAACTGAGACTAATTGCCCTCACTGTCGGAGTCCAGGGCACACTTTCCTCTTTATGTTTCCTTATCTCACAGGGACACTGAACTGGTCCTCACTGATCAAAGACAAAGCCCTCAGGTTAGTTTTGAATGGGATCTCTTATGCATTAGTCCAATACGCAATTTAAACTGCTATCAGCTAGGCCACGGAGGTAGTTTCAATGAAACTGGTAATTTTTTTGAAAGCCACAGGTAATCAGCACTTTAATGATTTCAGTGGGATTATTAACCTTTTCCTTTATTTAGAAGTGATAATCTCTAAGTTATGTAGCCACTGAAGTACAGGTCAGTAGACCAGAAAAACAGCCCACTGACATTCTGCTTTATTTTCATATTTCCTGTGTGTGAACATAAGCTTCAGCCATCAATGGCCTTTCTTATATATCTTTAATGTGCGGAGGATAATTATGGGGCTTAACACATGGTGAACCTTTTTTGCTGATTTCAAATCCAATCAATCTTAATGGGTCTGAAAATGTGACCCTTGAAGGTTAACAAATCTGTATTATACAGGAAAACATAAGGTATACAGAACAGTATGAACAAAAAGATGAGTTATGGAAAAAAATTCCAACAAATCCTATGCTGCAAATACAACAGAGGATAGATACACTATAATGAAAAATTCCTGTGAAAAACTGATAGTATACACAGTGCCTTCAAATTATATTAGATTAGCTTTCTGGAGTCAATGTTTTGACACCTAATATATATTACTAATATTCCTTTATACTTTTTTTCTTTTTAATATTGTTTTTTACTGTGTTATTTATTAGAGCACAGGTAGCAGAATTTCTATTGGCATTTCCATTACAAAACCTGTTTTTAAGATATTTATGGTAAACATGCAACATGATTACCTGAACGGATAACTTAGCATATACAGCTTCAGCACATGTGATTCTGTCTAGTTAAGGAAATGTTATCATTTAATATTTAGCTCACAACATTTTCTTCTTTTCTCTGGCTTTAGATATGTTTCACATGTGCACACATACAAGCTCATTTTTAAAAAGTAAATAGTGATGTACGCACATGTATCTAAAGGAAATAAATAAGTCTTCAGAATTAGAGGTATCCTCAAGGCTGCAATAATAAAAATAAATAACTATGTACAAATTAAGTCAGTTACCAATTTAAACTGAAGAATCATTTGACACAGCCAAACATACAGTACTACTGTTTGTTAGTAGGAATATTTCTCAAAGAATGTTTTCCTTTCACCACAGATAAGAAATGGCAAATCATTCTCAAGACATATATATGTGATCCATTCCTACACACAGAATCTTGTCCATGAATCTGCATTTTAGTCATTTGAACTTCTTCCCTCCTGCAGACAGTCAGAAAAGCAACAGATGGGTCCTATTACAACTTAGCAAAACAGCTACAGAAAGCTATGGGAAATACAGGAAGTCAAAGAATCCATGAATCTGGCAAGAAATCAGCCACAGTTATGAATAAAGAATAAGGCATACCTGAGACATGCGTTCACGGTGCTTGGCTTCAAGCCTCTCTTTGGCTTTCTGAAAATGGGCATGTTCATTCTCATCACCAGGTGTCTCCAAGTACTTGTCAACAGCATCAGGAGTGCTGGCAGCTGTGGTGGGTACTGGGGCAAAGGGGTTTATAGGAGAAAAGGCGGAAAAAAAAAGCACAATTTCCAGTTTAATATATATAAAATGTAATTTAGTTGCACATAAGAGCAAACAGCTATGTTTCACTCGAGTAGAAAAAAAAGCCATTCAAGTACCAGAAGTCAGGAGGTTAGCTGCATAAATTACATGTGCATATGTGCATGTGTGTGTATATAAAAGAAAAATGGTGACATACGAGAAAGATCTCACCTTTTCTATAACTTGGGAAAAACTCAAATCATCAGTGCAATGTTACTTGAACAGATTATGAACCATTGGCAAAGGGAACATGCAACAGTAAACACATTTGGCGCTGCCTATGATACAGAAAAACAGCAGACATTTTTCGAAACCACATGCTTTATTTAGTCATTTGTTTGTAAAGGTGAAATAACACAAACAGGCGCAGCAACACAAAAACACTACAGAGACCATATATACCACAACCATTCCTGTAGTCCAAAGAAATGCCATTTCAAACCCTACGCTCAGCGATGCATCATTCTCACAAAGGTGCATTTTGTAAGCCTTCTTTGCTGTAACTTGGATTAAAAAAAAAAAAAAAAAGACTGCTATCAGGCAATCAAGACATTTGAGATTAAGCAAGAATAGCTTGATTGTTAGGCACTCCTAGTAGCTAATCAAGCTATCTATATGACATCAGAGAAAGGAGAAAGTTTGTATTTTGCGTAATTTAAGATGAGTGGATAAAAATTCTGTAATTATATAGCAACTATGATCAACTGATAGATAATACGGAACACATTTTTGTACAAGAGATTTAATGGAAAGTTTTTCCTCTGTTTTTAAAAAGAAAAGTTCTAAAAGTAAGCACTCAGTCCATTTCAACTGCATTCTCCTTAAATATTTTGTTACAATTAGTCTCATATCTATTGTGTGATTTTGTTCTGCTGCTGCAAAGTAATTTTAAAATGCTAGTGACAGAACCTGTCTATGGCACATACATTCAGAAAAACTTTACTTCCTCTTCTTCCTATGAGTTTGAATTCAGGTGTTTAATTGCCATTTATTCCTCTAAAATCTCAAGACTGAGCATGTGATTCTGGTAACTCAACAGCTTTTCCTTCCGATTTTGAATTACAGCAGAGAAAACAAACAAACAGATACACCCGCTTGACCTCGCACCCACAAAATGTTACTGAAGTTTATTCACACAAGTGATTATATTGACTTCAGTGGGAACGCTTATTGACTCGTAAATAAAACAAAACATGAGCGTATTCATAGTTGAGGGACCCATCTGAATTAAATGTTAAAGACCCAACAAAAATGTTAATTCAAAAAAAGGTTTGCCATTTTTAAAATGTATTCTGTAACACGCAATAACAACTTTACTATATGGTAAAAATACAACTGTTGTAGGCTGCAAATAGATGTTGCCTTTGTGCCATCATAAACATTTTTATGGTGACACAAAACAAAACAAATGTCCATGCCCTTTGTCACAGGCTATGACAAAAGCAGTATTAAACTGTGTCACTATTTTGCAGTGGATGTCTATTTGTTTAAAGGTGGGAGAGTATGGGCAGCCTAGCTCTCTAGCCATGCCCAGGCAGGCACTGCTGGGACTTCAGGGGCCTCATCTTGTGTGCCACAGAACTTTTTCATTTGGCAATGTCTGTTTATAGCCATAGGAGTATCAACAGCAAGATCAGGAACAACAGCTACTTCTTTAATGAAACTAATTAAGCTCCATCTCATTTAAGATATAACTGAACATTCTTCAAAGAAGGCTTACAGGACTCTTGCAGTTGCTAAAACAATGCATGTCATAATTTGTGTCTACACCAAAAACCTTGAAGTCCTTTCTTTTCTCCTAAAGTAACCAATCCAACAAAACCCAAAACAAAAGAAAAGCACATGCTCAACAAACCATCATTTATTCTGCAATTCTTAAGAGCTGTTCTATAGGTGGTTGGGGAGTTAATTTTTACTGCAATCTACAATATTAAGCACATTCTAAGCTTTCATTAAAAATAAAAAAGTTATTACAAAGGTACAATCTTAACGAAGAAAACTAAATCAACCCAACTGAGCCTTTAGACAACCAATAGCAGTTGTAAAAAATATAACCCTTCTCTTGTACGTTTATACATAGCTTGAAAAACCTGACTGAAGCAAATTTTAAGCACAGACCATTTATTTTCATTATTTTATTTTAAGCTGTCACTGCCTAGCTAAATTACCACTGAAAATGCAACATTAACTTTGCAAAACTAAAATGGCAAAAAAGTCAGGAAATGCAAGAATGTAATTTTCTCTTTGTGGATTACAGAGATAATTATGATGGATGGTAACTATAACTCCATATTTCAGTCACCTACATATATTCACCCAACTGTCGATCAATATATATAGAAGTGTAGCCCATATATATGTCACTCACATTTTTGTACATATATACATGCTACTTTTAAACAACAGTCCTTGTAACAGCCTCTGTGAGATAGGTAAGCAGTTAATGTTATTCTGCTGATGAAGACACTGGCATACAGTGGGGTTTAGTGGCTTGCCCAGCAACCCCTAATGAATAAATTTCATGAGTTCTTGCCTTCCAATTTTTCCTTTTTTTTGTTTTTTCCCCATGAGTTCACTCTCCAGTTTCCTCACCATTAAACATTAATTTTATAATTATGAATAGAACTATGAATGATGGATGTTCATGCTGTTTTTTATATAAAATGTGTATTGAGCACTGTGTATTTACAAGGTTTATTATCCAAAGTAATAAATCCTTTTGTTGTTTGTCTTCTTATTGATTGCCTGTGGAAGGAGTGATTTCTGGGCAAGTGATATTCCAGGCTTGCTCTTTTTATGAAGAGGGGGACCTGTAATTTCTTCTCAACCCAAAACGGGTGGTGGGACCTTGATCTGGCTGAGATTCCTTTGCTAGGACTGCAAGTTCTGGTATAAGGGCAGGGAAACTGGGACGTGCTGAGTTAAGGAGTTCTCAGGGCAATCATGATCTGTTCCTTGAAGCAAACAGGAGCACAGTGAGATGAGTTTGTCACGCCATATTAAAGCAGTGACTTGAAGCCTCCTACTTTGTGCCTTAGCTATCAAATTTGCTGTTTCCAACTGGGGTTTACCATGGCACCAGTAAGTGAATGGGGGTACAGAGCAGGGAGGGAACTGGATCAACAGCCCGCATGTGATGCCAGAACCAGAGGGGTTACTATCATAAGCAATAAATATAGACTCTTGGAGACATCCAGGCAATTGTTTAGCAGTTAAGATTAGCTAATGCAAAGCTTGCAAGTTTGCAACCTGCAAGTGGAATTTGTCTGTCACAGTTTAACTAGTGTTGAATCTGTTTGCACTAATCACGGGCCCCCAAAATAAGCAACCTTATTGCCCTGTTAGATCTGCTAATAAGATTAGCAGATCTAACAGGGTTGTTTTTAAAGGTCAGCCATAACAAGATCTGACCACCTAATATAATTAGCACATTCCTAGGAATCAGAGGAATAAAAAACCAAGGGGTTGAGCTTGGGCAGGTAATGCTAATTTCAAACCTCAAAGTAATGTGGTGTAATTTGCTTATTGGGTGAACCCAAGTTTGAGTGGTAACCTTTCATGATAATTTCTAACACCTTTTGATCCCGTAGGGTAACAGCTTTAGGGCAAGATTGTGAGTTACTCTAAAGCCAACAGATTAGCATGAGATAAAGCATAAAGGAACATGTATGTCAAGTGACCAGTTAGAGGATGCAACAAAAGGACCATTGCTGTACCAAACCTGGACCTCAGGCTCCCAGTGTGAGTGAAAACTGGATCCTAACCGAAGGTCCTTCCCAGTGACCCCTCGGACAGCGTTGATCGGGGATGCCTGACTTCGCTGGAACAACTTGGCATGCACCTGGCATAGAGGATCTGCGGATCAGGTGCCAACCCCATGTAGACAGAATGACAGAGAGTTCCTATTTGTTGTTATCATTCACTATTAGCTTTATTACTGTACTACTGTTTGTTGCATTACCCTTTCTGTTAACTGTTATATACTAAGCTATAAGTAAATTTGCCTTTACTTCACTCCCAACTCACTTCCTCAATTTTGAACCCAGTAGGCTAATGGCTGATACACTCATAGCACCTAGCTAGCCTGACACCCACTTCAGCAGTTGAGAGGTAAGCATCTGGCTCGCTGTTCTAAAATGTTGCTGACTCCTCTTCTGAGGCATTATGAAAGAGTGGACACAAGATTTGTGCAGAGCACGCAGAGAAGACTGTTAAATGATAAAGCTACATGGTAGTACTTACTATAGATTAATTAGAGTCAATATCAGTGCCTGGTATGGTGATTACACTTGCTCAGAAAAAGCAGATTCCTATTAATGACCTAAGCATCTTTAACAGAAGTTGTGTATGGATATGTGCAATATCTTGTTAGAAGGCTGAACAGCTTGAGATGACCAGCTGCAAGTATCTGAATGGTAATGGAAAATATTTAAATTCTCTGAAGTAAGGGTGCAGGACTAAAACTCAAAGGAAAAGTTGAGACTGAAAATTAGTAAAGAGTATTCTTAATGTGCAAATTAAAGTGGATGTGATGTCTTCCATATTAAAAAAATGTGGAAGATAGTTCCACATTTCAATAAATCTTACTGTTAAGAATATGATTTCCAACTATTCAGTCTAAACTTTCCCTTTGAGCTTCATCTTTTCACCCTTTATTAAGTCTTCTGTTTATGTCTTTTGCATCCACTAAAGCCTTCACTTAAGGGTGGGGAACAATCCTGCATTGTCATGGAATGAAGAAAATGTCCACAGAGGTATTTTCATCTCTTGTCACAAGGTGTTAACCATATAGGTTAACTGAGTTGGAGTTCAGAAGTGAAAGCACAGTAGTTTTTAAATAAGTGGAAATAAGTGTCAAAACAACAATTTTAAAATAAAAGGCTGAACTATTAATCAATCTGGGATAAAAGACAACTGAAGAGCAATGGGGTTAAGAGACACAGGCCTGTTAAAAAATAAAGGTCAGTAGGCAATTTCTTTCATATTTGTATTCATGGTGCCCCAAAATGATTATGTGAGAATCCTCCATTTAAATATTTCAAAGAACATAAACAAATCAATGGGAATAAATGAAAGCTAGTTTAAATATTTCTTTCTTGACTGAGGCAACAATTGACTAGAAATCCTAAAAGGAAGCGAGTGGGAGTCTACTACCATTACTTTCTCCTAATTATAGGGCTCCTTCACAAACAATATTTATGGCGGTTTTTCTGTCAGTTCTTGGAGAAGTAGCTCATTGCACGGAAGCATCTGATTTCAAAATCTTAAACTCCCACAAAACAGATTAAAATCTCAACAAGGTCAATGGTTTCCCTTCCATTTTGCAGTTTAAGGAATCTAGCGAAGAAGATTAGAAAACTGTGACATCCTTTCTGTTTCTTCTCCCTCTCCTTTAAAAAAAAAGGAAAATTCAATCATTCTTCCTATAAACATTTCTATTTTCACACATACTTCTGTACCATGTGAAAAAGCTGGTAGCTGTCCTCCCATCCCTTAAATAACAGAATTATGTAAGAATTCTCTACATAAACACTTCAAAAAAATAAATGCGTTTATGAAGTTATTTGGGATGAATGGTACTTTATAACGAGAATAATATATTCTGTGAATTAACTGATTACTTCTGAAATGCACTATATTAACTGCAATATCAGTATAGGGCTACGGCCAAAGCTTTCAGTTATTTATTATACAAATTTAGGCAACTGTAGCATTTAATGTAAACTTTCATTACCTTACCTTTTCCCATAATCTCCAGTATAAGTAATTTTTATGGAATAATTTGGGAAGATATGGGTTTTCAATATTGCTATTACCAGTTGGTGAGACTAACTGGTTTACAAGACAGTAATCTACAGTAATTTTTACAAGACAGTAATTTTTGTGCTGTCAAGCATGTATTTTTGACTCTCAGAAAGATTTCTTTTCCTCCTTACCTCCAGAGCTATTAAGGATAGAATTTTGAGTGCTGCTTGGGGTCAGTTTATCTTTAGGCCTCTTCTGGTGTAGGGAATTGGTTTGTCTTTGATTGTTCAACATCTTCATCGCTGACTTCGACGAGGGGGTGGAAAGCAACTTGTCCAAGTTTGCTGATGACACCAAACTGTGGGCTAAGGTGGGGACACCAGAGGAGAGGGAGAAGCTACAGCGGGATCTGGGCCGACTGCAGGAGTGGGCAGACAGAAACAGGATGGGATTTAACATGGACAAGTGCAGGGTGATGCATCTGGGGAGAGGCAACCCC
>JAGPOW010003316.1:31201764-31245520 GCA_030014935.1 Caiman crocodilus
TGACCCTGGCACTCGTTCCTGCCATTGGCGGGGGGTCAGACTAGATGGCCTGCTCTAGGCCCCTTCTGACCCTAGATACTATGATACTATGAAACTATAAGCTACTTAGTTTAAAATTAGACAACTTGATCCAAAGAGTGAATTGGATGACTTCCCTATAAGAAAGCTGAAAGAAATAAAAGTAGGATTATGGAAAAATTATTAAAATCACAGGTAACATGTGGGTTGAAAGATGCATTCACAGCTCAAAATTCCCATCCTCCAGTTAGATCATTTTATTCTGGCTGCCAATATTATAATTGATAGTTAAGGATCTCTACTAATGGTCTCATTAAGACCACTGCTGGTTGTTACTGCTCATTCATTTACCAGTTTTTAGCATTCAGGGTGTGACTATGAAAATTAGATTAATTGTATTTATTTTATCATTTATACTTTTTTTTTTTTTTTTTGACAGTAGGCTTTCTTGGGAGAAAACAGTTTTTGAGAGAGAAGCTGGACGGATTTATTAGCCTAAAAAGTGCATGTGAATTGTAAAAACAGTGCCAAAAGTCACCCATACTAGAAGGAAGTTTGGATATAATTACAGATCTGACTTCTGAAGTTAAAGAGCACCTTTAATTAACACACTGTAAAAGGAGAAACAAGACACTGTTTGCCATAGCCTGAGTTCTGGGTCATCTGCTATTTTTCATGTTAATAACATTACAAATAGCCCCTAAAATGTTATTATGCCTAACATTACCCTAAAGGATCACAAACAAATGTCCAGTACTCAGGCCACTGAACTGCCATTTAAAAGTAAAGATGGGGTCTAAAGAGGAAAAAATCTAAATACTCAAACCAGAACTATCCAGGTATGCTAGGCTATCATCTCTTTTATTAGAAAAATGGCCATTATGTCTTGTGGCTGCATGTTAAAAAAATGTTACTTGGAGTGAGTGAGTAGTACAGAAAGCTACAGTATGGCAAGAGAGATTTACAGCTATGTATGGGGATGTTAGACCAAACCTTTCCATCCCTCTCTGTATTCAATGCTTTAAGGTTACTCTGATTTGAAGGAAAAAGAATAAGTGCTGCAGAATCAGGTAAATCTGTCCATATTAAGTTAAAATGACATTCAATCACTATAATTTCCACCTTTTACAAATACATTAATAAATGAATGAAGTGTTTCTGACTGAAACAAGGAATTCTGAAATAACCTGTATCTCTCCCTACTTCAAATTTATGCTTGTCATTTGCATGTGTACATGCTTCATTTTAGAAGGTTCATTAGATTAAGTGAAGCTCCTGGGGTGGGGAGAGTGGGGCGCGGGTCTCTAGCCCAGCAACCTGCCTCGGTGAGCTGGTATCTCTCCCCGGAGCTTCCTCCAAGGATGGTCCTAGCCCTCTCCTGTCCCCTGCCAGCTCCCTGTTCGCGTGCGGCTCCCTGCCAGCTCAGCTATAAGCGATCCAGGAGGCTCCCCTCCGGATCAGCTTCAGCTGCCGGCACTACCCCTCTCACTGCTTCTCCGCCACTGCTGATCCTCCTGCACTGCGAGGGCTCATGTGTGGCCGAGACCACACCTGAACCCTGTCAGGGGTCTTCTTGGATCCCTGCTCTGCTCCTAACATAACCTAATGTTCATGCAGTTTCTCCTGGACCAAAAATGGTGGTTCTAATGAGAAAATTAATCTGATCCCAACTAAGAAGAAACAGCTCCCAGGAGAGTTTCTTCCAGGAGAATAAATGTGTTTACAGTTTTGATGCAAGCCACAGCATCATTTTCCCTATACCCAGTGTGCAGCCCTGTCTTCCCTTCCTCCAAGGAAAAAGTCTGTGACTCAGGCTGCATTTCACAGCTCCAGCCGAGTATGGAGCAAAACCCTTTGACTGGTTTAGGGTAAGGAAAGACCAGTTCCTTCACCAGCCTTGCACTGTGTTTCAAGATGACAAAGGATGCTGAGGCAACTGTACCCCTGTATGTGCCCAGACCTTATACCTCCAAGATGCAGACCCAGGCCCCTATACCTTCACACTCCTACACCTGTGCTGTTCCATTGCAGGCTGTGGGAATAGAAGTTGATATGGCTGCAAGCAACAAGCGAGGTCTCTTTCCTCCATGCCTGACAGAAAAGAGAAAGGGAGGGAGGGAGTGGGGGCTGTGAGTAGGAATGTTTCACAGGGGCATGAACCCCCTGTAGCAGCCAGCCTATCAGGGCTGCACTGTGCCTTTTGCTGCTCTTGGTACTATCTGGGAGCCAGGGGAGCCTGCAGAGCACACTCAGATTCATGCACAGGGGCCCCCAGTTTGTGGGCCAGTGGCAGTGCAGGGTGTCTGTACACACCTGCCTGGCCCCTCTAACATTTGTACAGTCCTCTTTAAGGCCAATTTGGGAGGCAGTCAAAGAGATCTGAACCATCTGTCTAGAACAGAAAGAGAATGCCTTGATAATAAAATAGTCAGGGACAGGTTATGCCCTTGGGAGATGGTTGGATACATTTGTAATAAATTAGCTTGTGCATTTTATTCGCTCTGCGTGAAAACTTCACGTACAATGGGGAGCACCGTACTGCAATGTCAAACTCACATTCACTATTAGCAAAGACTAGGTTTGGGAGAGTTAAAATTTTAATGAAAGACTTCTGTATCTTTAAATTATACCTTCAGGAACGCTATGGTAAATGAATGCTGCAGGTAGCTTACTGTGATGTATAATCCCCATCACATGCTCTGTTGTCAAAGAAAAAGGCATTCCTTGGATGAAGTTTACAAGCTCTACTGCCTTTATAGACATAGTCCTGCCAATTACCCCATAAAACTCAAGAACAGTGAAAGGGCAATGCCATCTAGGTCAGATGAATGTGTTCTGCTCATCTGCTTGTTTTCTGAGTTCAAGTCTATTCGCTCTTTCTCAGGTTGGGAAGTTTTTCCGATGAAAAAAAAAAAGAGCAGACGTTTAATAAATAAGACAGAAAAAGCCATTTAATCCCTTAACTAGAAACTTCATGCATTTAACCAGTTCTGTCTGTATGGTGATGGTAGCACAGTGCCTCAGCTTCACACTACTAAATACACTTTGGATGATGGCATGTAAAAGTAGGTGCCAAAACATTGTACTTCTTGTTAATGAGACACATGTGAAGATCCAGAAGAAAGGAATTTTCTTTTATGTTTGCTTTAAGAACAGAAAAGGGATGAAAATATGATTTTATAGACTTTCAACGACTAGTCTTGAGAGGTACACATTACAAAATGACATAGATGTGAAGATTAATTAAACTACATAACACATAATATTCCGATGACACATACTTTCCCTACTTTAGGAGAATGGATTGAAAAAATAGATATACTACTGTATTTACTTGAATACATGACAACTCTCCAATAATTGGATTCTATAGATGGAAAATTTGTAAATTTGTTATAATTTTCCAGGTATATAATCTAAATTATTGGAGCTTTACCTTCAGTTTGTTGCCTTCTCACTGCTACAGCAGGGAAAATAAATCTAGAGGAATCTGGTGGCACCCTTGCCCTCTGCCCTGCCAACTTCTTCCTATGGCATGCTCCCTCCTCCCCCTTACTGTCAGACCCTGCTCTCCTGTGAATACATAGGAGTGGTAATTTTGAAAACAATAACTTTGAAATAAACATGCCTATAGTAATTTGCTTATCGACAAATTTCTATGGGTACCCATAGATTTAATTAATCAAGAGCTGATGCATTTTATCTTTTTTTGAAACTGAAGCAAAATTTTAGCTCAGGTATGCCATAAACACTTTTAAGCAGCACTTCTGAATCTTCTTACATATCGTAAAAACTAGATGTGATATTCCAAAGTCAAAAGGCTAATGATTTGCCTTACAGCTCATTGGGCTGGGCCCCAGCAGTCAACAGGATTTCAAGCCATGATGACCCCATAGCTCAGCACTACTCAGTATATGTGTGTACTCCACAGCAAAGGATCCATGTGCAAATTAGCCCCCCACTTATGACTGGAACCTGGTGTTCTTGTAACATGTCCTGGGATCCTGTGAGGTTACACAAATCAGATGAGACAAGTTGAGAGAAGGGCAAAGGAGGAATTCTAAGTGAACTGTTTGGAGACCTGTTTAGTGAGGTTTACTGACATTTAAGGCTGGTGAAGAAACAGAAATAATTGAAAATGAGAAAGCCACAGCTGGGCTGTGGGAGTGAAGAGGAAGTAAAAATGTATTCAATGTAGTAGCTCACCATGACTTGAAAAAGAGCTGACTGAGGGGGACTGAGTACAATAGCCACTACCATATTTATTATTCAGATAGGCTGCATTACACTAACCTTGTTGTAAGTTCCCATCAGTATGTTTGCACAGTATGGGCCATGTGTTTTATAGTCATGCTCAGTGTTGGCTGCATTAGTCAATTTCATAATTAAGTTTCCATTGCTGAGCAAATGCTGCTTTTGGCAGTGGTTTAATGACAGACAATGTATTGAATAAGGTATCCTTGTACGCAAATGGGGTAAGGCAGGAAGGGATAGAAAGCGTCCCATATTATATTATGAAACACTTATTATCAAATGGAAACTCTTTAAAATAAAATGATTGGTACTTGTTTTAATTCTTCTTACTTGAGTTTACTGTATAAAAGCAAAACATGCCATGGGCTAAATACAATCTTAGGCTAAGCTGCATGTCACAGGCCCATTTGGCAATTGAAAAACTGCCTGATACATAGTAGGTATCTGATCCTCTGTCCCAGTAGCTCTCAACGTTTTCAGTCAGGGCACCCCTCCACAACTTATGTGAATGTGGCAACAATCCTGGTTGAGAACCACTGTTGTGTTCAACTTATCTCAGCAGTTCTCAACTCGAGGTCGCTGCCACAAAGTAAAACTGTCCCACGTGCCTGGTGTGCAGCCAGCCGGGACGGGCTGTGGCACATTTGCACACTCCTTCTGCATTAGGATTCTAATGAAGCCCTGCTGCACCTGTTCATGGTTCAAACTTGTATGGTCTCCCAGAAACAGGCACATAGGGACAGGTGGAACTGTTTACAAACAGTCTCTAACAAAAAAACAAAACAAAAAAAACAACCCTAAAAAGCCCTGTTTGTAAAAGTCCATAAAACATAAAAAAACCCCATGGAATTGCCGCAGCTTTAAGCTCTGTGGCAAGAAGAAAGCTGAAGCAGCTGAAAGAGATGGAGCAAAGCACCTACTGTCCAGTTGGAGCTCAGCACTCTGCACACACTGAGCTCTTGTGAAGGCTTTACCACTCACTGGAGCGTGCTAGACCCCACAATGTGCTGCTGCAGGGTCCCTATGCATAGCCCCTGCCTATAGTAGCTGCTAACAGTCCCAGTAAAGGTACCAGGAAAGTCGCAGTGCAGCTGGTATGGAGCTGTGAGATAGGAGAGGAGAGCAGTGACTAAGAGTTTGTGTCAAGACAGTGGAAGCAGAGCCAACAGGAATAAGACTAGGGGGTGGGTTGGGGGTGTCAGGGTATGGGTTGAGTAGGGGACCTCTGTGGTGGTGTGCAATACAGCTGAAGAATTCTTTTTTATTACTGACAGTTAAAACACATGTCAGTAAACATGTTTCTCTATCACTAAGATATGTGCAGATTGTCAGTAAAAATAATTTCTTGAGTTGACAATCCTGGGAGTTGGGTTAGAGGGGGAGGGCTGGCTTTTCTGTGTTCTTTAAGAAAAGGGTTTAGAGAACCCCAATAAAAGAAGGATGCGTACGTGCCATAACCATGCATGCAGGACACTTATCTGGCTGCTACAGTGGCTATGACAGTGCTTGTATCATAACACCCATAAGGGGGTCTCGCATCACCCTAGCTGAGAACAACTACTCTAGTCTCTCTCATCTACTGTCAGTGCTATATTATAACCAGTGCTGAAACTAAATGGGTCCTGCCAATTTCAAGTGTTAGAAGTAAGGGGTTGCGAATAATAACATAACAAGCATTAAGGACCTGCAAAACAAGTTGAAAGCAGGATGTTCTCATGTGAATTAGAAGGCATGCTTACACTGGTTTAGGTTGTGGCTTTAATATTTAAATCAATGGGATTTCACAAATGGCTAGTAGCATCTTAAAGTGCTTGTGGGCATCTAAAAGTGGTTTCTACAGTACTGTTCAAATTAGTATACTATGATAAGTTCATATACCTTTAATATCTTCAACTTGTATTTTGAAGGAGTGGGGAATAAATGTCACCCTAATATTCCAGAGTTATTGTAAGTTTCTTCTAATATCATCAGCAAAGAAAGAGTTGATGTTGACATTTAAACAGTTGATGTTAAGGTTCAGAGATTACATATGGGAGATGAATGGGGCAGTTGACAGCTTTGAGCACTACTGGCTACATCAGTCTTATGAATGCAACATAATGTAATAGACATTTACAAATCTTAAAAAGAAATAAAAAAACCAGAACATGATAGTGCTCAGGCAAACCCAAACCAAACCATTCTAAAAAAATTCCATGCCTTTCCTGTGGACTGCATTAAAGCCAAGAACAACTTAAAATATAGCACTAAGAAATGAATGGTGTCCTGAACTCACCACACTGCAACTCCAAATACCTGATATCAGTGCACTGTATTGTATTCATCTTTGTTAAATCTATCTAGGAGAAAGAAAAGTCCCTCTGAAGTGCCTTCCCTTTGTAGATTTAAGTTTGAGAGTTAATTTTATTGCCCAACAGCATTTAGTAGAAAGACATATTTCTTACATCAGAAAAGGTCAGTGAAGGAAATCCTAGAACTGCTGAACTTATGATATGGCAATAACAAAAAAATGGTTCCTTCACAATAAAGGCCACTTCTTGCTCATCTTGTTAATGGATATTCACATTGAGATCATTACATTTGGATAACCCCCCTTTATAAAACCTAATGGCTCCCTAAGAGCCAGCTTGCATAGAGTCAAGCAGTAGAATCTGAGTACTTAAAGTGTATAATACCTACATATTGTATTGAACATCCTTATTAAAAATCAATTTGGAGATGGTGTGTGGCCTGAAAGACGGAGAATGGGTAATGAGCTATTTGAACCTTCTGCCTTTAGGTCAATGCATTGATTTCAGTGTAGTCTGGTGGTGAATGAGTTTTGCTACCGCAAATTTGGCAGTGTTAGCCCAGTCACCAAAAAACAAAATTCCTTTTCACACAAACCCCACCAAACTGGCAAGCAAGCAGCTACAAAGGGAAATCAAGGACTGGGTGAACCCTGTCTTCTCGTACCAGGGCTGAGGGACATTAGTACAGTGTAAAGTGTGGTCCTTGTCCTGTGGGTAACAGGGAGCAGTATTCATGAAATCAGAGAATGCACCTGTTTTTTCGGTCAGTCCCAGCGTCTTGATCAATTTTAAAATGCAGCCCAGTGTCTTGTCCTAGTTTTCAGAAAATGAAGCAGACTTTAGGAAGCGCTAGCCAGATAAAATGGGGAAATTAAAACCTGGCTGGTTCAATGCACATGTGTTTCATGGCCCCCTGCCAGCCTATTTATAAAATCTGATCCCTATGTATTCTTTCTCCACTTACTCTATTTCCTCAGATGTAATATGCACCTTTCCCCCAAAATTGACATGTATATATTAAGCAGGGAAGCTGTTTTTTCTGACTAAGATAGAAGCACCCTGCTGTTGCATTACTATTTAGACAGATAAACTACTCAGTTGACTTAACTGCTCATTGTTCTTCACTCCAGAGGTGTTAAGCAATCCTTCTTAATGGTTGTGTTGTTCCACTAATCAAAGTAACCTCTCTTAAGAGAATTTTGCTGTCTGCTAGCTGCTCCTGATCTCTATCCTCTTATTCTAACTTTTAACAGAAAAGGGTAAGACAGCTGAAGATTAGGCTCTGTCCCTGCTCTATCCAGTCATAACTGGAAAAAAAAATCCTTTAGTCTGCTTCTCAAAAAAAAATGTGCTTATTATATTCCAGGGCATGTTATATGAGAGAAAATACAGCAGCATTGTGCATTTTCTACTTCTGCTGGATACTGCCACCCGCACCAACTACAAGACTTTCCAATGCAATTGCACATCTTTCTGAACCAACTCCCATCCTTCAGCATATAGATACAAACCAATATGAACTTTAGCTCCCTGGCTCTAAGGAAGTTCTATGAGCAGGGATCTACCTAAATCACAGGGGGATTTATCAATTTTTGTGGAGTGATTGCAACAAAGTTCTAATTCTGCAGTCATTTTGTAGGAACCCCGCCCGCTGGCACTGATTGGCAAAGAGGCTTGGTTGGAAAGAGGGTAAGGAATGAGGGAGTGGTCACCATCTTCACTGCTGGCTGCCCTTCGTGCAGCCCTGACCCCTGGTGCTGATTGTGAGAGAGGTACCAGCAGGGGGGAAGAGGGATGAGGGGGCAGCTGCCATCTTGTCTGCTGCTCTTTGTGTCACCCTGCCAGCCAGCCCCTTCCCCTCCTGACAACAAGGACTGCTGGCTTCCACTGGAGCTATGAGCAGCACTATGCTGATATGTACGTGCAGGCATGCGCTATCCAATTTGGAGAGCTATGAGGACTGCTGGCTTCCCCCTAGCAATGAGCAGCACTATGCTGATATGTATGTGCAGGCATTGCTATCCAATTTGGCTTGGTCACTATACATCTCCTGCTCTGTACTAGCTATGATCAAAGATTTTACTTTATTTTCTTGTGCGACAGTGGGGAACAACAGCAGCCTTGTGCCTGGATGTTGACATGGGAATAAAGAGCAGAGCAAATGAATGAATGAGAATGAGCATAGTTTAGTATAGAGACAAAAGGTGAAAAAGGACTGTGAAGAGTAGTAAGAGAAAGAAAATGAAATGAGATAGCAAGGCAAGAAGGTAAGAGGAGAAACGGGTGTCTCCACTTGACAATTTGATCATTCAATTAATCACAGAAACCTTCAGTTTTATAGGCAGAGTTCATAAAAAAACACAACATGAACAATTTACTCTTCTAGCAATCATTCCTCCTCTCTCTCATTTTTAGCACCATGTCAAATCCACCCTATGAAATAACAGTTCAGATATCTCACTCTCAAAATAAAGATAAAACCTTGCCAGAATTCCCATGTGGAATCTGTTCACTTTATAATTTTCTCCAACCATTTACTGAATGATTCAAAGCCCACTAACGTCAGTTTAAGTCTCTCAATTACCTTCCACAGGATCGATCAAGTCCTTCAACAAGATTCTATTTAATTACCAACCTATATTACACTCAATATTCAGAGCAATTTTCATTGCCATCTCAATTCAACAAAATGATAACCATAATGACAGAATGCAGCAGTAATGAAAATTAGAGCAAATCTGAGAAACAATCATATTTCTAGATAAAAAAATTAGATAGGATTATATGCCCTGCACACCACCTTTCTCCTCCCTCTCCCCATCCCTCAGCATAGCCCAGCATTACTGAAATGACTACATAGCTGCACCATTTGGAGGATGCAGACATTGACTTGAAAAAGCACTTGAAAAAATGAATAAAACCCCATGAGAAAAGTTACAATTTAAAGGCAAACAAAAATTCTGTTCGATAGCAAGTGAGAAAAAAGCAAGCCAAAATTTGAAAGAGCATCTCTCCCAGTCTTCTCTACCATTCAGTTTCATTAAAATCTTACTGTACTTAATGGAAAGTCTACTTCTGAGTTCAACTGAATTTGGATCTCAGAAGGAGCTGGAAAAGCTGAAATATAATAAGCATGTATTTTTCCCCCTTAATTCTCCGAAACATAATTTAAATTATAGAAGCAGAAGTAATCCTTAGCTGTAACATCAGTATTTTTTTTTGTGAATATGTTGAAGAAACAACACACTTATCTTACTTCACCATTTGGAAACATGTTAATGACAGAGCTTAGAATCCTTTTGCCAAGTTCCATGGAAGAAGATTTTTCTTTTTTCTTTTTTTAAATAGAAAAAGACTTTGCCCCCAAAGTGACTTCATAATGGAAACACCATAATAAAAACAGTATTTGGATGTCTGTTCCTTTAAAATATAAAACTGGTGAAATTCTTGCACAATCTTATTTGGATTAAAATTATGGCAAAAATACAAATCCAAGAAAAACTCATTATGTCTCTAGGAGGTAAAAGAGGCTGTGTATCTTAATTTTCCTAACAGAGTGGATGCATAATCAAATTTAATATAGAGGGTACACACTAGCCCCCCATTTCCCTCTTATTACATGCTACGCAAGAACTTCTGGAGAATCTTATCCCGGGGATAAGACAACATCTCCACATCGGAGAGACGTAACACAGACAATAGTGGAACAGCTACCCTACCCACCAATGCGGCACAACCATGATCTATGACAGTTGTCTCATGTTCAGTTCTATTCAATCTATGACCTTTCTTTCAGGGCCAAGGTCACCAACTGTGATGGTTTTTGTTTTGCAAAGCAGTCACCTGCCTGTTGGGAAATGGACTAGAGCCAACTCATTACAATCTGGTATCTCATACTGAAGTATAGAGTAGTTGTAATTGTTGGAAAATGTTGGCATTTATCCCTAAAATAGGCACAAGTTCAGGCATCTTTTAGAATACTCTGCTAGCTGTCACAGAATACACTCTGCTGATGATGACTACAGGGATGATACTGATTAAAAAATTTATGCTGGCAAAGGCACTCAGATATAATAGTGATGGGTACAATATCAGATTCTAGGATGCAGTAAGTAAAAATATCGTTTTGCCTGGACTTCAGAGTAGCTAGGGACACCAGCAGACTAGTCAAACTCCCTGATCATTCTTAAGGTTGGACAGGGAAATCAGTTTTATTCCTACTGTAGTAGTTCTCCTCCCTGATAAATTATATTGTCAATATTGGTGCTTCTCAACCTGTTGTGATGCAAAGCAACCCTTGGTAATCCTCTGGTTTTGTCTTGTGAATTATGTATAAGAGTGCAAAAACTGAAAAGCAATTTTCAAAGGATCTCATGACACCCCAAAATGCCACGGCATCTTGAATGAGAAAAGTCTCACAACATTCAACTTTTTTTTTGGCACTTCCCTATGAACAAGCTCTCTTCAATCTGAACATGAATGCAACTGAATAGGAATCTGGTATATGTAATTACTAACTTTCTAACCAGTCTCCAGGTCCATAATGGTTAAACACCTGAAAATAAGGCTGCCTACAGATGTGAAAAACAAACACTCCCCCATCCCACCCCGCCCAAAACCAGTGCTTTACTTTCAGCTTGGGGCACTCCCGCACCAATTACAGTGCATGCCTAAAAGAGGCATCACATCAGTTTGACCCAGCTCGTCCAACATCTGTATAGATCCTGCACTTCAGTGAGGCTTTGTGGCACTTGTATATAAAAGCTGATTCAATAGACATGCCAAAAAGCCCAGCAGAAGCATGCAATCTACAAAGATGTTGAGCGAGCCAGGTCCAACTGATGCAATGCCTCTTACGGAAAGGTGCTGGGTTATTTATTGGGGGGGGGAGGGAGATAGAGGGTAGGGGTTCCATGTGTGTCAGCAGACTAAATGTCACAGAGGCAGAAAAACTTTATTAAGGTTCAACAGCTGCTAAAGTTCGACTTTTTGAAGGTCAACAGCTCCTCCATTTTGGGCTTGTCTTCTCATTGGTCATTCTGTGTCTATATCTCCTTGTTATCAACAGAACATTGCCAGAATTTGCCACTGCATCAATTTTACCTCTGCTAAAATCCTCATCTGCTTTTTCAGTCTCTTCTATAAACCAATTCACGACAGGATTCTCACATCCCAACCTTTCAAGGCTCTAGGATGGAACAAACAACACCCAGAGATATTACTTTTTTCCACTGCCCTTTATCCCTCCATGCAATCTTGTCATTGCTGATGTAGAATCCTCCTCCTCTGCAACTCTTGTCATGGGAATCATCTAAAAACACATCTTCCTAGTTTAATTTATGTTCCCCCATATCCTTCACCAAACACCTATACTTTTTTTCTCCCCCCTCCCTCAACCTGTGGTACAAAGAATATTTTCTAAATGTTTTGAAAACATTGTCCAAAAAAGATAGATTCCTGCTAGTCTGCTCCACTCTTCCTTTTATATGAACAGTCAGGCTACTGAAATACAATAATGCTTACACATTTCAGTTTTAAATGGTAGCTATAACTTTCACAAGAAAAAAGCAACCAAAGCAGATGGAAGAGGACAGTATCAGGAACTCACAAAACCATGTCAGAGTTGATAAATTTAATCTCTGATTTACCCGATTCAATATTCTCTGATGGGGAATACTGATGCTTCACAAAGCACAGAGCAAATATTTTTTCTTTGAAGTTATGAATGCAAATATATGGCATGTTACAATATGAAACACAAGTGAAAAGTAATTCATCTTAAGCTGTATTATCACCTTCAAAGGAGGTCTGACGCTCACTGTTCTTTTTTTTCAGTGACAATGTGTCTTTCCAAGTAATGTATTCAGATGTGCGCACGCTACCTTTACAGCATGACACACACATGCACATACTGTCTAACAATTGGCTTTTAGTGATTAGTGATTAATGATTCCAAAAAAACTCACTCACTCATTAGTAAGGAACAAAAGTAAACATCCTAGCTTTTTAATGTTCTGCTTGTTCTTTGATAAAAAACAGGAATCCAAATAAGAAAATACAAAATGAAACAGTTTTTGCATGTAAGAAAATAAAAAAAAAATACCATACTCGCATAACTCACTTGAGGTTTCCTTAAAAAGTGAGTGCAGGTTTCGTTTGGAGTGTTTGCACATGCATTAAACATGCATGAAGACAGAGATGCACAAATGTAAATACATTTTACAGAAAGATCTGCATGAGAAATGGGACCAGCAAGGTCTTGTATAAAAGAAACATTAAAATTCTTGGTTACTCAGCTGCAAGACACTTCTATCTATAACACAGATTAAATAAATCATCCACTGTCATGCTGGATTAGAAAGAGACAGATACTAATGATTGAACACACTCTATAGAACACGGGAAATTAGAAAAGCTTGACAAATATGGTTAGTGGTAGCACGGCCCCATTCCGAAGAATCAGAAAAAAAATCTGTTACAAACAGCAGAGTCAGTGGCAAGAGAGAGAAAGACTGCTACAGGCTTGAGAGGTCCACTTACTGACGCTGCCACAGACTGCCATGCAGTATTCCTCAGAGTCAAAGTTGTTGCGGTTCCCACCACATCCGCCGTAAAAGAATGGTGCACATTTTCCTTCAGTCACATCAAAGTACCAGCGGGAGATCATTGCTCGGCAAGGACCAGTCTCAGCTTGTTCAGAGCACACCTCTAATTATAGGAGATGTGGAGGAACTATGTTTAGCATGAAAAATATATTGTGTTGCTGTTCATCTATACAAGTTTACTACATTTCTCTTTTACATTATTATTAGCCAGGAAGCAGATGTCTCAAGGAAGCATCTAAACAAACTTCCACAGAATAATTTATTTACTACAGCTTTAACTTCCTCTCTATACATTTGCTTTAGGACAATGGAAGCATATTCTCCACAGGATGAACATAATCAAATCCCTTAACAGCATTAGGTCTGTCCTACTTAAAATTTTTTTTTATCTTTGTCAGTGGGACATGCAAAATTTATTGAAGTTGTTATGCTAGTACAAGACCTCACTTTAACTATAGTTAAAGTAGAAACTGGCTAGCACATAAAGGTAAAATAGATTAAAAAGACTTGAGATGACTTCTTAGCTTATACAAGACTATACAGACATTACAGAGATCAAATCTCTTCCATATGCATATATAATCACTTTGAATGAAACTTCTTCCTATGATGAGGCCCTGTGCAAAGCTTGAGTCTTAAATTCATAGGGCCTCAAGGATTTTTAGTTTTCAATAGATCTGACACTCACTCTGTCAATGGGAGCAAATGACATCTTTACTCAATTAAAAAAAAAGCAAAACAAAATTAAATAATATTTTATGCTTTTAGTTTTTCCTTTGAAACTTGTTTAAAATGTGAGGAACTTAGGTGAATAAATTAAGGACAGGAAATTGGAAGTGAATGGTAGAAGTCTACCTATAAATTTGAATTCAGCCAACCACATACGTACATACAGGCCCCTTTACCAATAATGTTCCAAACAGCTTCAACATTCAATGTGCTATATATCATTTGCAAAATTGCATTCCACTAAAACATTGGCATATTCCACAATCTTCTTTTGCATCTCTCACACTAGATTCCAAATATTGACAAACAACTGATAAGCCCATTATAACAGTTTCCAAATTTACTTAGCAAATCTTAATTCTGTGCAAGGCTGACCTGTTCATGTGGAGATGTGGTTTTACACTTGCCTGAATCAGACTCTGTACGTATTTAAAGTCCCATCCTACTCATGAAGTACAAGAGGCTCTTCCTGGCATTGGCCCAGATTCCATTTGGATGCTCCACTGCCTTTTTTCTTCTAAGTTGTTTGTTTTAGCTCTGTTTATTGTGTAAACCTTCCCACCACCTTTCTGCAAAGCATATTTTGTATCAAATTGCCATAAGCAATCAACTTGTATTCTATACCTTCCCCCTACACAAGTAGTTAGGGTTCCAATTTTTGTAATATATATCTCATTTATTTTCAAGAGTTTATAATGGGTCTGAGGTTATGTATTTATTTACCCAGTTTAGTCTGTGGACATGAATGAAGGTAGGGCAGAAGAATGCTAGTCCTTTACTTTTAAAAATGAGGGGAAGCAATTAATTTTAGACAGTATTTTTGACATGATTTACTCCAGACAGATTTTAAAATAAAAGCCAACCCCACAACCCAAGGATACAGTTATATGCTGCAACGTAAATTTTGCAGGACCTTGTATTTACAAAGGTATTACCACAAAATACATTTTAAAAATGAATTAAGGGCACATTGATTGACATTAAAAAGGCCAAGAACCAAGAACTTTTTTGCTGATAATATTTTTTCAGAATCACAGGGTCATCTTGGCAACTCGTCATTCTATTTTAAAATTCATTTACTTAATGTGACTGTAGAATGACCTCAATCTGTAAAGAAATTAATGCCTTCTAGGAGTCCCTTGATGCTGCTAAATTTATTAAGTCTGAGTTATTTTAACATTTATATTTCCCACACTCAACAGTTTGAGGAACTTTTGTAGACTTAGTTTTTATTTCCTTTTTTATATATTGCTTTCTCTGTATCTGTACACACACATGCATACATACACATATGTATATGCATGTGTATGTTAAACAGAGAAATTATAAAAACAAGTATGTACAGAGCTTTCCACATATTTTTACTTCATACATAGCACGTAAAAAAGAAAGTGATAGCCCAACAAAGAAATGGCATCAGTGAGGATTAGAAATCAGTCCTCTGGAGACTACAGACATTCATATATTCATTAAACTTTCATTTGGCTGACAGTCAGAAAAAAATGCCACTAGTTCTAGGAAATACGAAAATTTGTTGCATAAAGACGGAAAATACAACTCTTTAAAAAGAATGAGTAACTACACATTTAAATCAGATTCAGTCTTTGGCTTCATGTGGAGCTAGAACGGGGCAAACAAAATATGACTCATGGGTTAAATTCAGCCTGCCAGGCAATTTCATCCAGCCAGTGTGCAGGCTTCCAATTAATGAATTAATTAGTTGCATCTGGCTCAGCCCACAGTTGCCCATGCTGCACTCTTCATATGGTCAAGCTGTACCCACTGCTGCCGAGGCAGCACATTATGCTCCCACTATCACCCGCAGGAAAGCACACTTTCTAGGGACAGCTGCTGCTGCCACCACCCAGGGAACTGCAAGGGAGAGCCCTGAGAGATGGAACCAGCAGCCTTCCCCACATTCTGCCACAACATGAACCTACTGGGACTTCACCGGGAGTGGCAGGGAACCAATGGAGCTAGGCCACCTCAGTCCTGATCCCAGCTGCCTCAGCCAAGACCCAAGAGCAGATCATGGTGGAAAGCAATAGGGCCAGGCTGCTGGCTACATCATGTGGGACTCTGCCACCCCCCTGCCAATGTGCAGCTTGGGCTGAGTCTTGTGAGCTGCATAAGAGCCACAGGGAGCACTGCGTGATGAAGCTGGGCCAGCCAGGCCCCACTTCCCACTGTCACGTGCAGCTCCCAGGACTCAGCTGGAGCTATGTGCTGCTGGGGGCAGCGGGGGATCCACCTGCGCAGGCCATGATTGCCCCAAGGACCCATTACCTGCTGCTGCTGACACAAACAGCAGGGGCTGTGTGCCTTGGAGGGCAGGGGGCATACATCCATACCACCATATCTACATCCCCCCACACCTTCTACCCACACCCACCCAACAAGCCCCACACCCACCTGCATCTTCACCCACACCTCCTTCACATACCCTCCTCCACGCCTCCTACCACACACGGCCACCCCCCCACAAACTCCACACCTAACCTCTAATCACACCCACGCACAATATATAAGAGGAAGACTTTATTTTGAGCTATTATGCAATTGTCTCTATATACATTCAACAAATGCACATAAATCAGGACAAAAATATTTTTTGACATAAAATCAAAATATGTTAGTACATATTTGGTTTTTACAAGATTTGTTTGTAAAGGGGGTGGCAGAGTCCCATATGATGGAGCCAAGATTTGTTTGTTTTTTCCCCCAGTTTCAAGATAGCAAGCCCCCTCCACCCAAAAGGAGCATTTATGGGGGCAGGACTTCCAGTGGCCAAGGTCAGGGACAGGACTTCCGGTCCCAAGATGACGACCAGGGGACAAGGTCACCTATGGCCCTCAATAGTTCACCAAAACTCATTAAATGCTGCCCAGCCAAAATAATTGCTCAACCCTGGCCTAGAATCTTATTTTCTCCTTAATTCCGAAGTCTGATCTGAGATCTATAGACTAGATCTCAACTCCTTATACATATGAGCATTCCAATGTAAGGAATCAGAAGGTAGGGCAGGATGGTACCATATAAAGACTAACTGGTTCAGATGCATGAGCTTTCATAGGCAACAGTCTACTTCACCATATGCTAAGGAGAACAAAATACTGTAATACAGATATGCTGGATCTATACAAGAAAAGCACATAAATACTAGAGATTATGCCGCAAACATAGGTTTCCGTTTTATGACTGGCCCTGAGCAAAGGCACCAGAAAGCATATCATAAGAATTTCTTTCCTGTTTTTATCCTTGTCACCTACACTGGGCAGGTAGAATAGTACATTTGCTCCTTCTCCATGGCCATTCAAGACCTACTCAAAAAGTATGCAGATGCCATGTACCTTGATGCCTTTTGCACGGGCAAGTAGCAGTATTAAGACTATAATGTGTGAGCTATGTTATGTTCATAAACTATTAGCAGCTGATAGATGAACTGCAAAACTGCATCATTTATAATTAAAAGCTAAACTGACTTTGCATCTTTCAACAAATTTCTAAACATGGAAACAGAAGCTGTCTTTTGTGCCACCCTAAAATTTTTACAGTGGTACAAAAGATGCCCATATCTCTTGTTGCACTACATACAGTGGCTGCCACAAAGGTGCTATTAATTTGTGTTGCTGTTTAGCAGAGGACATCTTTTTACTTTACGGTGCAAGAAGCCCAGAGCGGCCCGTGTTCTCCAGCCACCCAAGGGAAGTGCTCCAGGGACTTGAGGGGTCCAACTGTGCACACCCTGGGAATTCCTGTACAGGATTAAGCCCCTCAAGCTCTGAGAAGGGCCTGTTTGACTGTCCTGGATTACTAAGGCCCTTCCCCACCCCCTGAAATCTCTAGGAATGTGTCTTGTTAAAGCAAGAAATACCTGTCTTTCTCCACTTTCTGAAGAGCAACCCAGAGATCCTGGGGATGTGTTTTGATAAGTGGGAAAGCAGGGCAGGCACTCATAGGGCTTGAGAGACCTATCCTGTGTGGGAATTCCTGGGGTGCAAAGGAATGGGCCACTCAATGTCTGGGAGAACACATCAACTGTTGTCCCCTTAGCATTAATGGGTAGGACAACAGAAGACATTTTTCACCCAATGAAGTGGATCAGCTGTGCTGGGATGCATCCCAAGACAGCAGATTCATTTCATTTGGCAACATCTATTTCTACCCTTACGCACAAAAGCAAGGGTCATAATTATAGCCACACTGGGCATACACTGCTAAGTGAAAATAAGAAAAAATTAATTTCAAGGTGGCAAAATGGTAACTTTCATTTGTCAATCTTGTTTCTGAGACCTGATTAAGAAATTAAGCAACACTTTGTTTCTAGCTGCAAGAATATAAAGCAAATAAAGGAGAAGGAGACCTTTTGCATGCATATAATGCTTGTTTTAACTATGTTCCTTGAGGAATTTAAAATTAAAGCCTTATTCTCACATGTTTCAAATTGTCCACACAATCCACCTTTGGTACCAAAATTCTCCATGCTTTGTTTCTGCCCCCAAATAAGGGCCTTTTATTGCCAGCACATTTCACTCTCTGTTAGTTTCAGATACGTTCATTTAGACATTTTTTAATTCTAAGGAGCAGGAAATAATTTATATTTCCTGTTTGATAAACCTGTCACAGAGGTAGCTCCAAGACAGTTCCACTGTTTACTTGGCTGTCACTGAAAAACAGTTTCATAACACAAAAAAGCTAAATAAATAATGAAATATTAAATAAAAATTAAATAATAGCTAAATAATGAAGTAATTGAGAAGTAGCTACTACACAGGCACATTAAAAAACAATTGTTCCAACCTTCCCTATTAGACACTTTACTCCTAAAAAGCAGAGACTTTCACATTTCCTAGTCAATGTGCAGTTTTTAAGGACTGGATTTACAGATAGACTGTAAATCCAAATATAACACCGGATTATTTTGTAAGTGTTGTTAGTACAACTATCTGAAAATTTTCACGTGGCAAGGTTTCTTGAAGAAAGATATAATTATGTCTAAACATTTTTTATATGAAAATGTGTATTATGGTGATGCATTCTGTTTTTCCCCCATGATATGTCATAACAAAAAATTAAATGCAAATCAACATTTTTGTCTGAAACATACACTTTTGTAGCAATTTGACTTAGAAGGTTACATCTTTGCCTACTAAAACAAAAAAAGTCAAAACAATATTATATGTTAACTCATATGTTTTCTGACCAGCTTTTTTGTTAGCTCCAGCACTTATCCTAATGATTTATAAGATGACTCAGTGCTCTTTTCAGGAACATAGCTCATTTAAATGTTGATACAGTCTGTTTCATCCCTTTTCAAACTTCAGGAAATTAAAATGATAAAAAATATAGGAGGTGTTTTCAACAAGACAGATGGGAATTGCACACCCAAATTCTGATTTCTGGGATCTGGGTATATAATGCAGGTTTGTTCATGGGAAAATTTCCTCTAAATCAATTCTGTATGAAGACTATTTAGTTTAATATACTATCAGTCAGAAAGTGTAAGATGTAAGAGTCCATAATGTTCTGTATGGCAAACATATACCATTTTCCCTTTTCTCCTTTATGGCATCAACACTTTGACTTTGTACAGAACCTTCCATCTGAGAATCCCAAAGATCTAAACAGACATTTTAAATGAATCCTAATAACAAAGTTCCAGTTTTCTAGTAAACTTAACAGAATTATACAAAGTCATGAAGAAAACCACTGGCAAAGCTAAGACAGGAATCTTCCTCTCCTACCTACATAGGTTCATCCTTTATTTCCACTATGATTCTCTACCTTTATTGTGTTACCTTACCTTTTATATAACACATAGTGTATCAAACAGGAATGTTACAATTGACAGACCATTAATATTAATATTTTCACCACCTATATTTCAATGTCTAGCTATGCCAAGTTTAAATTTTGTTCATGTATGCTCTGATTAAGCAAAGCACTTATGTATGCATGTAAATGCATTCAAACTGATGCACTGGAGTTTCCTTATACATGCATAAATTTTCATACTTAATGTATATATCATTTATATTCCACCAGAAAACAGAATGTAATTGATTAATGCACAAAGTGAGCAAAAGAATCAAATTTCCCTAGCAAAGGTAAAAATCATCCGAGTAGCTGGCTCCATGGAAGTAGGCATTAAATTGTGTATTGCAGGCAATAATTTTTTGCCATCCAATTAATTAGAAAGCACAGTTATAAATTATGTGTGTACTTACACATTTATTAGTGCTGCTTGCCAGTATGTAGCTATTTCTGAAATGCTGCAATGTTAGAAAGCTTAGTCATTTGCTGTCACTGTATTTATATCTTCTTGGCTAGGGACAGAAGTTCAGTGCACATAAACCACTTTCAAAATGGCTGAAAGTGGTTGGTTTGAGATAATTCTGGACAGCTGTAGTATCAGACTGAACTGATTTAGATTAAATTGGTTTACTGAACTTCTGTTGCAGATCCCCTTCAGATTCAAGTTAACGCACAGTCCCTCATCATCCTCAGATACTTTGTACCTCTAGCCCCATCTCCCCCATCCCAACCCTTACAGGGTGGGTAGGTTTGTCTTGGGCCAATCTGTCTGCTCCAGCTGAGCAGGAAGGCATGCTCGAGTGCCCCTTGTGCTCTTCCCCTCCCCCAACACGCTTCTGGCTGGCGCAGCTGCAGGCTGCATCTCCAAAATTAAAAGTGAATGTGTGTTCACTTGCTTATCAGTTCAATCTACACAGCTTAGACTAACCTGTGAAGAATGAATTGATTCAGCCATGGGCTTTTTCACTGTCTTTACTTAGACCCTTAAATCAAAAAGCCATGCTATTCCTTTTTCGGCAGATTATTCCAATGGAATATTTAAAGATAATTTTGCAAAACAAGAAAACGACTCATTCTGAATATAGACTTTGAACTGGCAGCCAACTTTTAATTTGAAAATTCAAAGACAAAAGCTAATTTTACAAGAGGTTTTTTGGAATTAAACAGGAGACAGCTGTGGTGCTGGCACTAGCTATGGGAATAAACCTGTGCATTAGCTACACAATAGCTATAATACTTTATAGATAGAAAGTTTAAGAAAAATAGCCAAATGATTAGTTATAAATGAAATACCAAAGAACACTCTTTTAACACAGTTGAATACCTCAAAATTGTAATTTCCACCCTCAGCAATTAAGATTGAATTTCTCTCTCAAATGTTTATTTGTAGTCTACAGGAGAGGAATATTGGGACATGAATAGACCAGAATGCACACTGTGCCTAAAATACAAAAGCTCCTCATCATTCCACTGTGAAAGAAATATATAACAAATATTTTTTCATTTTATTTATGCACATAACTTGACTCAGAATCAAGGTGTCTGGTGACTATTACCTCTAGGAAAGCACACTAAGAAAGCACAGCTTGAGTTTAAGTCTGTGTCAACACAAATCCATATTTTATGTAGCTTTAGAAGAGACAGATTTTCCTCATAACATTAAGATTTTGCTAATACAGTATACACGTTGATCAAGAAGGTAAACAGTTCCAAAATGCTTTTCAATCATCCAAAACACCTAGCCCCAAATGTAATAAAATATTATTAAACACATTTTAAATACAAAAGCATTAATAATTATGGTTGAATTATTATGGTTTTAGTAAAAATTACATTTTCCTTTGGTGAAGCACATTAGCAGGGAAGAGAAATCAAGAGGACATTGCATAGAGAATAAGATGTCCATCCTTATGTAAAACAACTGACCTATTATAGTGTATATATTTCAGTCTATTTGTCTCTGACTTAGAATTTTAATTAAAGAATATATTGTTTTAAGGTTTAGAAGTTCTGGTTAACACAAAAAAGGACTTCATTAACTGTAAAGTTAAGCTATTAAAAAAAGGACAGAATATCTCATTTAGTTCATACCTATACTAAACAAAATGCACCAAATACATAATGTTAATTCCACCAGGTCTCCATGACCAAGGTGGAACATATTAACATTCACAATAGAAAAGAAGATCTTGTTTGCTTTTTGTCATTGGAGAAATTGGTACAACTGGTACTGCACAAACAGGTAGGCATTTTCTTATGATGCACTATAAGTACATATTATCTTTTTCAAATAGTCTGGTGCATATAGTCCTGAAGTAGGTTAAAAACAAACTAACAAAGACCCCAAGAAATGTCCTGATTCTTAAAGCAAGGTAATAACATTTCACAGGAGGAAAAAAGATATTAAGTCAAGGTAAGCTAAAGCATAACAGATTCTGCACCAAACATTAATATTCCAATAGCATGTCTGTCTGTCTGTCTCAAAACTTGCAAATGCTAGAACTAGCACTTCTCTGTAAAAGGCAGCCTGACTCACCTTAGAAGAGGTGGAAACTGTGACTGAATAGATTTCAAAGATCTATTAGGCATTTAAGGACACAACAAATAGAGTTGTTTGCTAGCCTAGCCATAAGAAACAAGGCTTCTTTGGTAGTATCTTTTATTGGATCAATTGAATACTTGGATGAGATGTTAGACAAGCTCTTGGGCACAAATCTCTCTCCTAATTATACAGCTGGTCCAATAAAGTAAAGCCTTGTTTCTTGCATTCACAAGACCACCACAAGTACGACACTGCACTTATTATACCCAACAATGTCATCTTGCACTTAACCTGCATTAGAAAATAGGTGCAGAGAGTCTTTCTTCAAACTCAGTCACATTAAGACCATTTAAAATGTCACCTCAAGGGAGCACCACTGAAATTCTCTTTCCTAAATATTTAAACAAATCTGCCTGAATAAAGGGAACTGAAACCACTGCTGAGGGCAACATTATATGCACAACGTGGTGGTCAAGCCTTTGCTTAGTCTCCCAGATAGGCTATGTGGTATATGAACAAGCTTTTAAATGTTCACCAGGCTGTTGCTTCCCTTTAAATAAGATTTGATTGACTACTATGTTGCCAAGCAGCATTAAGCTCAAAACAAGATCTAATTAATTGCTTTATGTTATAAGCTAGGAAAGACTAATGCATCTTATCAACACCCATGCTGGAAGAGAATAGAAATGGATTCACAATTATGCTGGGTGAGAGAGAATTTCTGCTTGCTTCACTCAAGCCTTGTAAGAGCTGCCTGGAGCTTTGCTATCTCAGTATCACTTCCTAGATCTGAAACAATTTATAATGTATGAAGGCTGTGATGACAACAAGAGGAGTTGATCTATGAGTTATGATCTTTAGAGTAACTTTCCTTGTTCTGTAGATAGTGAAGTACAAAAGCAGTCCTTGGACACTGCACAGTCCATCAGTCTTAAGAAATACAAATTCAGGAATAGCCTCCCCCAGTGGACAGATAAAAAAAAAAGAGCTGAAATGGGCAGCTCCCTGGATCCTGTGAAGTAATCAGCTTCCTTAGCTAAAGCTAGCCCATGAATACATGAAGGGGTTAAACTGCAGCAAGTCAAGCTGTCCTGATTAAAAGCCAAAAAAAAAAGCAGGATACAGCTTTTAGAACTGATAGCCTTACTCAAACAGCAGCACATTTTCTCCTGCACAAATCAGAGACAATTTTCTCATGCTTTCAAAGTATGCCTTCCAATATACAACCTGTTCATTTCTCGCATTTTCAAAGGCAGAGTCTGATCATTTGTGCACAGCTGTCACAGTGATTGCCTCAGGTTTGTCACAAGCCTCTTTCCATTCAGGCAGCAATAGCCTTACAAAATTTTATCTAGCTGGCAGCCTAGATAGATACCTAACAGGTCTCATAACTGCTACCCTTAAGCCTTCTGAAAACCTTCAAGCTCAGATATCCCATGACAGACAAAGGCATATGGATATTATTAAGTGCTATGCATGGCTAACAAGAAGAGAACAGGACAGGAAGTCAACAAAGCCATCCTTTACATCATACCTTTTAATCAGAAAAAAATGAAAACTGACAACAGTTCACAAATAAGTTTGACATATGGCACAAATATAACCAGCCGCCACCTGTCAGTCTCCAGGACTCAGATTAGGATGGTATTTGGACTCAGATTATTCTGTTCTGTTCTTAATGGCTAGAAACACACTTTTGAGCTGTCTTGAAATGGGTGTTTAGTCACTGCATATTAAAATATATTAGGAATTAAGAAAGTCCATGGTAAGTTGAAGCTATAGTGGCTATCACGTGGTTACCCTATACTTTGTTAAATTTTTTCATGTCTGTAACAGGATATGGTGGAAAAGCAATTAAAATATCTACTGTGGATGCACAGACATAAATTTAAGCTTCACATGAGAATCATACTAAAAGGCTATCTTTGCCCTTCTTCACGCAGCAGAATGGGTACCTGATTGGTCAGGAGGGCAGTCAAAGGCAGGAGGATATGATGTCAGACCCATCAGTCTGCTATTGGCTATAGAAACCAGCACACCTTAATGATGTTAATCCAGTATAGGCTAACAGGCTCAGGAAGATCTTTTTCCTTTTTATTTATTTAGGGCTTTCGGGTGTCTGCTGATGATAGCGGGAATCATTCCTTTGAGTTCAATGGGCTTCATATCAGCTCATACGCGGAACAGTTTATTTCTGGTTTTCACAAAGACCGCTTATTTGAGCTGGGAAAGACAGCCAATAAGAAAAAGCCTTCCTTGAAGATTTTAATGTTCATGGCTTTAATAACCATTGTAAATCCAACAAAAATAATGAAAAACAAACAAACATGCAAGCAGCTCTAAAGATGTTGAAGGGCTCTTAATAAGCTTTATTATTCTAGCCTTTGGGAAAACTGACCTTAGGCTTGAACTTTAAATCAAACTGGGTTCAAGCTAACTTAACAGACTTCACAAAGAAGCCCTTCTCTCCTTGGGCCTCAAAACCATCTCCAGAAACCATAATTTGAGAGAACATGTGTCACCAACCGTCTTTCCTTCCTGTTTGCAAACAACGATAGTTTCTCCTACCATTTACCAGACAATCCCATTCACATAGTGACAGAATCTGCTTGCATGAATAATTCACATTAGGATGTTATTTAATGCAATTTTAGCTTCATTCAGAGCTGAAAGCAAGGAGATGAGACACACCTCAAGAAGAGCCATCTTTTTATAGACCACTACAAAGTGCTCTGTGGATGACAACTTGGGAACTGCTGTTCTCTCCCATTCTTACCATTTTGCCTGAGAAGGACTGCCTGCCATCTGTGTACAAGCAGCAGCTGTTTTGTGCCACAGTTTGATGACGTGCTGGCACAAAAGCAAGAAGTTTAGTAAACTCAGTCAAATACCTCAGCTCGTCCACTTTTGGTACAAGTAACATACCCATCACGAGAGGTCCCAGACTTAAAGAAAGATGACACAGCAGGAGGTCAGCTGGACTGAGATGCCTCAGCACAGCTGTATCTCAAATCTTAAACTGAAACAAAATACCTTGTCAGCTAGCTCCTTAATAATGCATTTAACACACAACCTACAGATACTTATTTTTAAGCTCTGTAAAGTCTGCACCTTTGCTTGTCATATTTTAATTAGTATGAATTTGTATTTTGCATGTCTATTTTAATATACATTCAATGCACTACTTCATTTTTCTTTACAGTTTTTATTCATATTATATATTCTAAATTCTTGAAGGTTAAGCATTTTAACTTCTTTAAAATTTCAGTGTCAGCAAAAGAAACATACTGTACCTAATTTGCCTTCATTTCCACTTATTCTAAATCCCATTAAAGTAAATGTATCTTTTTTTAATATACTGGCAAAGACGAAGTGCTTTAGCCCTGAGCAGTAAGAGCTTGCATTTAATTGATTTAAAGACTTAAACTTGGATTTATTTTCCTTTTGACCTGGGCCCCCTGTGATTCAAATGAATTTTCAAGAGAAAGTTAAGAAAAACATAAAACAGACAGTCCTGCTGAAAGAGGAAACCCATGCAAACAGATGAATGTTTGAGGAAAATCTATTTGATTATTGTGCTTACCTGCATATGAGGATAAAAAGAAGAAAGGAAAGGAAGAGGAGGGAATCTAAATTTAGGAAGCATAATGCTTCCCTGTGATTACCTACTCAATACCATCCTATTCTTTACATGTTTTACCACGGACTGGGAATCATAATCAAGTACCATCCTCTCTTGTCCTATCCACCACCAAACAACCAACAAAGGCAAGAAAGCAGAACAATACTACTACAACTGAGTAATACAGTTGTTAATGTAGGTTTGTGCGATGCATTTCTGTTGCAAACATCTGTTTCCCTTAATTTTCAGTAGTAGGGTGACAAAACAGGAAGGCACTAATGGAGCCATGACTATTTTTTCCCAAGTCTGGTTCCACTGCAGCGAATTTGCTCATTCTATGTTACTTTCTTTTAGCTTTTACTTCTCCTTCAATTTTTCGGTAACAAAACAGAGCATTATCATAAGAATGTTTGATCAGTACATTGCTATTACAGAGATGGATAACAAATGCCTGGATTATAAAAATTTTACATCATGTACAATTGTAGCAAATCAGGTAGAAACATAAGATGTATTCCTTTAAAAAGCAATAACCATGTGATGGAAGAGGAAAAAGAATAATATTCCTACCATGATGCCCAGTGGCAGGCTAAAATTCAAATTGTTTAAAAAAAACCCTTTTAGAACAACATATTATGAAAATTGAGCAAAATTAAATACATACTTATACTATTTATACTAGTTCCCTTCTGCATTGTATTTCTCTAAGACAATACAACACATTAACCAGGTTCAATTTTCTAATTATTTCTATCTGTAACCCTAGGTCCCAGTGCAAGATATTTTACTTCATTATTTGCTTATAATTCAAACAGCTTGGAGCAAAGATAGAATACATTCTATGTAAAACAGCTAACTACAAAATGTTGTTATGAAGACAACGTTCTTGCTAGCAGTGCCCTCTAACATATATTTTAAATATTCCTTTCTCATTCACAATAATTTAAAACATTTTTTCTTATACCCTTAAAGGTATACAACCCTATTTTTTGCATAGGTTATGATGCTGTTTGCTGCATGTCATCTATATATTTTTTAAAAGTCATAATATTCAAATGTGTTAAGCTGTATCCATTATCTAAATATCCAAAGACCAAAATCTAACAGGAAGGTAAAACTCTAAAGCTAGGTTAAAGGAAAAAAGAACAAAACAAAAACTTGCAAATCATATAAAGGCAAAGCATAATGACGTAGCAACTTAGGATATTTCGCTGTTTGGAACATTTTTAGCAGTAAAGGGCAAACACGTACAAGTAGGACCAGTCATCCAAACCTCAAACCAAGCAACCACCCACTTACCTCTGACAACCTCTTCTACAGATTCTGTTGTTGTAGTGGTAGTAGTAGCAATGCTGGTAGTTCTTTCAGTAGCTTCTTCATACTCTTCCTCTGTCTCCTCTTCAACCTCCTCACCATCATCATCGTCATCATCAGCATCTTCATCTTCCACATCCGTTACTTCCTCCTCTTCCTCTGGCTGTTCTTCTACTACCTTATCATCACTGCAAGGTATATATATATACATATATATATAAAAAACGTTTGTTGAGACAACAATGGAACACCTACATGGCAAGACTGACAACACTATACTTGGGCCTTTTCAGAAGCGTCACAAAGAATCCCTTTCCCATAAAAAGCTGGAACTATGGAAAGAAGCTTGATGAGATTCTCCATTTGGAGAATAAAAAAATTAAATAAATCAGTCAGCATCTGATAGCACAGAGAAGAAACTGTGTCTGGTATCTTGCTATCACTGCTAGGTTCCACATGAGAAAAACTAGACAAAGGCACACTGAATAATGTCTTGTGTTCATTTGTTTCATACTGTTAATAGGGTTCAGAATCCATACTTATTTTGAAGAAACTCAGATAAGTGGAAAATAATCAGATGAGGGAGTAGCAGTGTTGACACAAGTGAAATTGTACTGCTCAAGAAATTCCTCATCCTTGAAATCTGCAATTGATAGCCTTGCATTACAGGTACCAATCTGGTGTTTTGCACTCGAGTTTTGTAAATTGATTTAGACCTAGACTTGTCTCAGCTTCTCCAATGGGCAAGAGTAAAGATTATAATGGTTAAAATACAAAACAAAACCACCCAACCACCCCAAACTGACGGTTTGTTTCCCACTTTGCTGATGACCGAGCACAGATATTTCAGGAACTATTTCATCTGACCACAGCACTGTTTCCTGCCTAGATGATCTGTTGAGGTCCCTTCCAACCCTAACATCTATGAATCTATGAACCATACATGCTCCTAGGCTTTCCTTTGGAACTGTACTTTTGGCAAGCCCAACATTTTTACTTCCTCTTCAGTAAACCTTTTGCTACACAATACTTATGTCCCTGGCACCACTCTTCTCCTCATTCTTCCATTCAATATTTGGTTTTTCATAACAGCATGAGATAATAGTCTAACTATAAGTTTCATTCACGAGTGCTCAGTTAGTGCGTCTTTGGATAACTGTTCATTGCAGGTAGATTTATTTAGTATTCAGATGGGTATTCAGTATTCAACCAACTGAATCATAGACACCATACCTTGTAAGCCTGAACAGGAAACCAAGGCAATTTTGCCTCTGCACAATGTCTTGAGCAGCAGTCTCAATTTTATACATCCTATGACCTTCACTGGGACAACCCTCCCCCAAAGCAACTAAGGAAAGGTCAATAACTGTGTATTGGCTTCAGGTTACCTGAAAATCACAAGGAAACATCCAAGATCATAACACTTGCTCCAAATTGATCTCTTACTGACCAGGTATAACTACCTGAAAGAAATCCTGCATATGAGGTCTTATCAGTGCTGACTTTAACAATGACTTAGTCTACTGCAAGTCAGAATCAATGTTGAAAAGATCCACCACAGCAAAACCAGTCGCCCTCAGATGGACATCAGCCAAACTAAAAACAGAAAAATGCAGACTATTCAGTGAAGAAGCTGTGAAAGCAAGTTTACCTATCAACTCAGCCACCAAGGTTTGGGCGAGCTCAACAATTAAACACGGTACAATACTGCTATAACAGTGTTTGGGAAAAAATGTAAGAAAAATGCAGACTGATTTGAAGAGCACTCTGAAACCCTTCTACCACTGGTTGAGAACAAAAGGACAGGACTAACTATAACAAATCTCCAAACATAAACCTAGAAAATCTGAGAAAGGCTTGAAGAGAAATACAAAAGGAGGCTAAGAGATGTGCCCACGATTTTTGGTTGAAACTCTGAGATAATATTCAGAAAGCAGCTGATGTAGGGGATAGCTGTGGAATGTACCAGTTATCAGACAAGCAACTGGTCCAGCCAAGAAGAAAACAGCTTTGCTGAAAGACTTAAACAGAAATGTCAGTACTGATAAAAAAAACCCAAAACCTTGAGTGCTGGATTGAGCACTATGGAATTACAAACTCCAGTGAGACTGAAATCAAACATGAAGAGCTTGAAGGCTTACCATAGTTCGAAGTATGATGGATTCAGACAACATGACTACATCAGAAGATTTGCAGAAATCCATTAAATTAATTCCTGGGAACAAGACATTGGGTAACAACTATTAGCCTGCTGAAATCTACAGATATGCCAGCAACAAATTACTTTGAAAGCTTCATGAGTTATACTGCTGTATTAGGAAGAGGAATCAGATTTCAAAGATGCTTGGGTTTGTATAATTATACAAAAACAAGGGGAACAGAAGTGACTGTGACAATTATAGAAGTATTTCCTTGTTGAAAGTCATTGGAAAAAGTGCTATTCACATCGTGCTCTTTAGGCTTCAACCTCTAGGTGAAAGAATCTATCCTGAAAGTCGATGTGGTTTTCACTCAGGATGCTTCATCACTGATATGATATTTTTGGTCAAGCAAGTGGAAGACAAGTGTAGAGAAAAATAAATACCACTGTACGTAACCTTTGCTGATATGAAGAAGCTCTTCAATACAGTCAGACAGGGCCTTCTGCAGAAACAGGGTTGTCCCTCCAAACTGCTGAATATAGTTCACTGATTACGTAAAGATACTGTAGTATCTTAAAGATACTGTAGGCAACTGTAGTATATGAGAACAAAGAATCAAACACTTTTGATAATAAGCAATGGGGTAAAATGAGTGCATCTTAGCCCCTGTGCTCTTTAACAGCTACTTTTCAGTCCTGCCTCTTCATGCATTCAAAGACAGCAATGATGGCATTTATCACCAAACCAGACTAGATGGCGGTTTGTTCAGTGTTGCAAGGTTAGAGCAAAAAACAAGGTGAAAGAGCTGGTTCTGAGAGATTTTCTGTTCATGGATGACATGATCTTGGTTGCTCACAGTGAAACTTCTCTGCAAAATCTCATGGGCACATTTTCTGAATCATGACATCCTGAAGTTCTTGCAATTAGTCTCAAGAAGACTGTGATCATATACCAAGGGGTGAAAGAACCAATACCTGATATCGCTCTGGAGAATAAATCGCTTGGTTGTTGATAGTTTTTTGCTACTTGGGTTCTACGAGCAGCAAGAATCTTGACCTTCAGGCTGAACTGAGTAACAGAATCAGAAAAACAGCTAAGAATTTGGGGCTATTACAGAAACATGCATGGAACAACAGTAAATATCAGCTAAGGTCAAGATACAAATCTCTGAAACTTGTCTGTTGCAGTCTCTACTTTATAGTTCAGAAACGTGGATTGCAGGTGCTAGGTATATCAAGAGACTGAATAGCTTTCACATGAGCTGTCTGCATAAGAACCTGAAAATGAAGTGGGATGACAGAACACTGAACAGAGGTACTGGAAAAACTCAGACACCCTTAGAAACCACTATCAAGAAGAAAAGGTTGTAAAGGATCGACATGACAGAAGAATGGGAGAAGACTGAATCCCCAAGAATGTTTTGCATAGTGAGATTTGAATGGCTTTAGAAAGTGGGGTTGCCTTCTCTGAAGATACCACAATGTGCAAAAATAATATGAAGTCATTCAACTTCAACCCAGAAAGCTGGGAGGAGCATGCAAAATCCCGTTTGATCTGCAGGGAACAACTGGCAGTAAGTACAGCTCGACATGAAGCAGCTTTGATCCAGAAGATGGAAGCAAAACAAGAAAGAAGAAAGCAGAATGCTGTAAATCTGGACTTCAACAACACATGGATCTGTGAAACTTGTAGCAAGCTGTGTCGATCATGAATTAGGTTTGTCAGCCACAAACGGATTCATCTGGTATCTGACTAGGCCCCTTACATATACACCACGATCTAGAGCATCAATGGTTGTCTACTACCTGAATCCTGTACAGGAAGTTCTTCTTGTGTTTCTGATGGTCAAGTTTTAAATAAGGGTTTTTAAAATGTGTTTATTTATTTAGTTTTTTACTTTTTGGGACTTCCTCACTTCTAGCTCTCAAAACTGTAACAAACTTCAAGAAAAATACAAACAGCTTTCTCTCTTCCATCAGGTAACAGACTAACTAGCATGAGATTTTCCATCTCATGTAGTAACAAAGAGATGCTAATTGAACAAACAAAAGAAAACCAATTAAGATGATACAGGGAAAAGTACTATAACTGCCCCCCTCCACATACACATTTTTATGTGCTCAGCCAAGATCCATCTGTGCTTAGCTATATAAAACCACTTTGCTATGGAATGTACAGCATTCTGTTGTGATACTTGCAGTCTTTGAGCTGAATCATGGCTTTTAGGCTACCATTTATTCAAAAATGACATTTGAAATTATAGAAAAATTACTGTTGACTAAGATTATTGATAAATATTTATTATGGTTAGAGTAGTGAAAATAGGTTCTGTTTTTAAGAGCATCCATGGAAGTAGTGTTGATACTCTCTACACAGCTCACTATAATAAACGTGACTTTTCAAGGGATTATTTTGAAGCTGAGAACACAGATATTGAAGTAAGTGTAGCAAGCAGCAATAAACAAACAAGCTATAGCTGGAATGAAGTTATTTTCTAGGAATTCAATTTCTGGAAAACAATTCACCCTTAAGTGAAAACAACATTTATCCATCTCATATGAATGATGTATCCATATTCATTATGTTTTATGTTCTTTGCAAGTGCCTAACAGCAGAGGGTTCTGGTTTCCTCTGAAGTCGCATTGACATTAAAAACATTGGTAATTCTAAAGAGTATAAAGCTTAACTAGGATCAGGCCTTTGCCTTAAACACTTGTATCTGTTTAGGAGAAAACAAAATGTGAAGCTGTAAGAGACTGACACCTGGGGAGGGGAGGGCTCCTGAAATTATTCTAAAAACAATAAAAGTTAGTAAGACAAAAATATTCTTTGTAATGTTTCTAAACCTTTATATCTGCTTACATTCCTGTTTCAAAATGCTTACATTTGGCCATATTTTAATAAAAGAATGATGTTGCACAGGATTATTTTTAGAGAGATTTCTTCCATAGATTTTGAAAAGCCCTTCTAAGGCAGTGATTTTCAACCAGGGTGCCACAGTTGTGACCTGACCTGACCTGTTGTGGTGTTTTTGAATTCTTTTTTTTTTTTTTTTTTTTTTTTTTACAGTAACCAGGAAACAAGAAAAAGCTAAGAGCTAACATCTTATGAGGGATGCCTTAAAATAAGTTGAGAACCACTGGTTGAAGGGAAACAAAATTCCTGTCATATTGTAAGAGGTTTAAGTTTTCACATTCTATTTTAAAAACTGAAGATATTTTTTCCATGGTACCTAGAAACTGCCAGTCTGTTATTATATGTACATATATAGCACACCCAGGGACTTCAAATTTGATGTTCTAGGGTGGGTGTAGATTAAATGGGGGTCCTAAATTGAAGTGGTGGGTTTTTAAAAACACCACTTCAATTTAGGGTCCTTTAATCCCTCATGTCATGCACACACTGACTTACCTGCCTCTCTGGTGGCAGAGAGGTGGGGGCCAGCTGCCGGTGGTTCAGAATGGTCCCTGGGCTGGTGGAGGGGTTAGGGTGGTAGCTGGTGCTACCCTCTGTGGCAGCAGCAGCCCCCTCCCCCAGGCAGCACCCGCCCACAGGCACCTGCTCAGGCAGCTGCATGGAGGGAAGCACTGGGGCCCTGTGCAGCTCAGGCAGGCAAGCAGGCTCCAGGGGGAAAGAAAAAAAAGATCAGGCTTGCCACTTTTCTTGTGAGAAGCCTGCCTTCCCAGGCTGCTGCAGCGTTTCCTGCAGAACCTCTGAGGTGCATGGAGCCCGGTGCTTTGCTCTGTGGCTGTAAAAACAGCGAAGTAAATCTCCTCTTTGTAGTTTTAGTTTGCTGCACCTTAAATTATTTGGGGTGCATTACGCTGCCAAATTTCCTACAGCACCTAGAATTAATGTGCAATATGCCGCCAACGCCTACAAACACTGACACCAGTAAAGCAGTGCAAAAGCATTTAGCCCATTTTAAAGTGTCATGCAAACATGCCTGTTGTTTCATCTACACATGGCCCTAATCTCACCATAAAACTAGACATTACTTTTTTCACCTACGATTTCGAATTTAAAAAAATGCATTCCAAGATGACTCTGTAAGCAATGAATGAGTCAGTTTTACAATAAGCAAGTCCATCTTATTATCAAATATACTGCCTTCCAATTAATGAAAATAAGAAACTGGAGATGAACCTACATTCACATTTTAATTTTATGAGAATTTTTCCTAACTAAGGATCCAAAAATGAAACTGAGTACCAGAGAATCATCTAACTTTCGTTAATTTGGATGATTTATCCATATTATATAAAACACACAAACATAAAATAAGCGGCAAAAATATATAGTTTAATATGCCTGTCCTTGCCCATCTCCTCAATTGCATATTGTGTTTTAACAGGTATGAAAATACAAGGCAACTAAAATATTAGCATCAGCATTAAAATACTAAAAATCAGTTCCAACACATTGGACACATGCATATACAGAACAATGCACTGCCAGAGACACCTGACTTAGCCTGCGTATTGGTAATAGTATAGCTGTGCTAGCACAGTGCTTCCCCAATGCCATGCCCAACTGAGAAAAAGGATGGAGTACTGCAAGGTTTCCAACCTTTTTATGGTAAAGATCACTTTTTGTAAGTAAAGGGCACCTCAGGATCTACCGTGCCCCTCCCAAGCTCCATCACCCATGTACCCCTGAACCATGGATTGTCCCAGACCTGGCCAGGCAAAGCTGGAGCCCAATTCTACTTCTGTGCTATGGCTGCACTGGGCTGCGCCCACCTGGTGACCAAACGAATATCAGTCTCCACAGTCTAGGGGTGTGTGAACTCTGGGATGAAGCTGCTGCAGGCTTCTTGCTGTGCCCAGAGAACAAGGTGTGTGTGACGTGGGCACCCGAGGCCTATGCTGGGCTATGCCCAGTGGTGTCCGGCCCCCCCCTGGATACCAGAGTCTTCCAGACATAGCCGGGCCAGGGCCTGACATCATATCTGTCTGGCTGCCTGGCAGGTGTGGCTCAGCACAGCCATGGCACAGAAGCGAGATCAGGCTCTGGCCTGGCCTGGGACACACTGCGGTCCAGGGGAGCATGGGCAGGGGCTCCCACCAGTGGGCACAGCCCAGCAGAGGCCCTGGGGTTCGTTCCCCTCCCCCACCTGTGCTCCAGGTACAGTGAGCAGCCTGCAGAATAGCCATCTTGTCCCAAGCACAGGTGGTGGGGGGCACAGGCGTCCGTGGCCTCTGCCAGGCTGTGCCCAGTGGCGGGAGCCTCCCCATGGTCTAGGAGCACGTGGGGAGTCCCAGACCCAGCTGAGCTGGGGCCCGACAGCACATTCATCTGGCTGCCAGTTGGGTGTGCCTCTATGCAGCCACAGCATAAGTGGGATTGGTCCTGGCCCAGCTGAGTCTGGAAAGATGTGGTCATCCAGGGGCGCATGGGGAGGGGTCCCGGCTGCTGGACTTAGCTCAGCAGAGGCCCTGGAGGCCTGTGCCCTCCCCACTTGTGCTCGAGAAGAGGCAGCTGCTCACAGAGCTTACACCAGGTTGCATCCAGCAGCAGGTCCCCCCTGCAACATAAGCCCCTGGATGACCAGATCTTCCCAGACCTGGCTGGGACGGGCCTTCCCCCACATGAGATGAGTCCCCATCACAGAGCTGAGCCAAGCCACGCCCATGTGCGACCACCTTGCAGAAGTGCTTGAGGTGCAGCGGCAGCAGCCTCTGTCTCCTCCACCCCCGCAGAGATGTGGGGGAGCTCCCCTTGTGCTCCTAGGTGAACCCTCTAGGCTCCAATCCTTCCACCACCTGGGCAGGCTGTGGCCCTACTCACCTTTCCCTGTTCCTATCTGGGTTACACATTCAGTGGCTCACCATGGGGGCCCTTCTCCTTTCTTCCCCCACAGATTGACCTGCTAGGCTGGGGGAAGGGAAGGAGGGGCAGCGGGTGTGTGTATGTGCGCATGTCCAGCTCTTCCCCAGCCCTGAATTATCCAAAAGAGCCTCCAGGATCTACCCGTCAATCAGGATTGACAGGTTGGTGACCACTGGAGTACTGGGTCTACGTTTTTATCCTGTCATTGATGCCTGAGCTGGCTTATGTAAAGCTAGCCTGGATCTCTCTTTCTTGTGCTGTGTAAACATACTCACTGTATCATATTGAAGATCTGGACACAAGAGCAGTGCTCTGACTAGCCAAGGAGAAATCCTACATCCCAACAGGAGATGATACATCCCAGCAGTTCTCAATCTTTTTTAACTTGAGGCACTCGTCCCTAACTTTTATGAATTGAATGGCATTCGATGTCAAGAAACAGCTTAGATATCACAGTAGTTATCTCCTTGTAGAGGAGCCAGGCAATGGGAGGGAGAGGGATCATCTAGGAAGGGACAAACCTGAGCCTGCATTTACTTGTTTAAGTGCAACACCCTGATTGAAAATCACTGACAGGCATGTTAGGAAAAGAGCAGTAAATGTAAGTATTGTTACATCTATTTCAGCAAGTTTTCATATCAGCTATTTAACTTTGCAGAGTTTGCTCACATTCTGTCCCAAATGGAGTTTTGTCTCCATTAGTATTAATATTAGTAACTGGAGAGTTGGAAGCAGATTTTGGAGCCAGGATCACAGTAGAATTGAGACACAGGCTTGGAAATTACAACAAGTGCTAGTATTATGATAGCTCTGTTGTAAATCAGGCTTACAATACTGTAAGTGAGCTTAATATTGTCACTCCAGAGATGGCTCAAAATGTATTGAATGTTCAGGGTAGAAAGGATGCAGTGAAATATTTCTTTTTCCAAACATCTGTTACAAAAAACTTATGCTTGGTGCGACATGCCCAAGCCCCAGATGTAGCCTTGATGCATCTCTGAAACATACTCCTGAGGTGCTTCCATACTTTTGGGGTTCCTATCTGCCCAAACGCCTCTCTATCATCTGCTGCTTCACCAGTGAGAACTAGCTATGATGCCTCAGTGCCACCTGTATCACTCAGGCCTTGCTAACCATTAGCAGAGAGGATTTTGTCAGCTAGAAGGATCACATGCATGTGCAGTCATGTGTTCAGAAAAGATGATTCCTTCTTTCCACAGAATGGGCAAACCTGTGTGATCAAATACTCCACAATCACAGTTAACACTAACAATAACTGGGCTAACAGATAACAAAAGAATTTATTATAAAAAAAAACAAGAACAAGCACAAGGTATTAGTAACCATATGTTGAGGTACAAAAAGAGAAATCAGAACAAACAAAAAAACCCAGAAAATATTAGAGCAGTAAGTTGTTTGTACCCTGCACCTTAAATCTACTGATGCAGTCCCTAGCAAGCTTGAACAGATTTTTTGGGGGGCTGATACCAATGGCCAATACCAATCTGATTTTGATACACAGCCACACAGTGTGGAGAGTGGCATCTGGCTGGTAAGTCTATTGTGGGGGAAGGGACAGGGGGGAGGGAATGGCTGGTGAGGGTCAGATCGAGGCCCCTTCGGTGAATGAAGGAGTGGGGCTGGGGCAGGACATGGGAGGGAGCCACATCTCATTAAGAGATGTGGGGGGGGAGGGGGAAGGCATGTGCTCCCGGATCTGCATCCGGGGCAGAGCAGGCCGCCATGCAGGGCTGTGCTGGGCTTGGGGCTGGGCCAGGCTGCCCCAGCTCCACTCTCATTCCCCCCCTCACCGCTGGGGCCTCGAGCTGACCCACTGCCGCCCCTTTCTTTCCCCCACACCTGACTTACCAGCTGGACCTGGCAGCTCTCCAAGCTGCACTCCTGGCCACCTAAATGCTGCATACGCACACAGCATTTATCAGCCATGTTATCAGCCACATCAGACAAAAATAAGCCTCAATTTTCCTTATATTGGTGCCGATCCAATATGGGAAGTACGTATTGGTGCACCTCTAGTTTATACACATGCTTTAGAGAGGCTCCAAGAGCCACTATAATTGAAGTGCCCAGAGGATCATGAATATTAGCATCCCCACACTGAAAAATGGTGGCAGAGGCATTTTAATTGAAGCTCATTTGATGAACTTTAAAGTGCCCTGGCCACCATTTTTCAGTGTGGGGACACTGGTACACGTGACACTAGAGTCTGATGGAGCGTGGCAATTACCACACTTAAGCAGACTCAATTAATGGAGTCTGCTCCAATGCACTGTAGTTACAGCACATCAGAGCAGCCTTGATGCCCATGTATAAGTGCTCAGAAAGACTAAAGACAAAAGCGTGCTCTCAGGAAAGGCTTAAGCACAGTTGCTTATCAAGCTATTTATGTATGTCATCTCTTGGAATCTTGGGAGGCTAACACCACGTTTCCCCAAAGGTGCATGCTTGCCAGAGTAGAATTTTTTCCTGATCTAATTAAGACCAGTAGCATACATGCATCCTTTCCCAAATCCGACATACCCTCTCATCTCCCAGTAGCTTGACTAGCTAGGTGTTATTTCTTTTAACATGTAATTCAAGGGAGACTGTAAACAACAATTCAAGTCAAATGCTAATTCTAAGCCATTAGTGCTCTTCAGAGTGTGAACAGATAAGGGCTACTTAAGTTAATCATTGCCTTAGTAAAATAGTCCTAGCTATCATATAAAGATAAATCAAAATTACATTTATATCTAATATCACAATCTAGACAGACATAGGGACAATTAGGCAGAACACAACTTGATTCTACCTATACATAGAGACTGTTTTACTAATATAGCATGCATAAATTCAGGAAATTATGCAAGACTGCTGACCTTCCCCACTCCCATTTATCCCCAGTGAATCCTGAGTTTACGATATGGTTTCCCTGGCATAGCTTTACTGGAGTTATTTTTAGAAATAATTTTAATGTACCCAAGCGTGTGCCAGACCCTTTGAAATACAAGAGAGGACCAGCCCCTATGCTGATGAATTAACAGCTCTAGGACCTAACTTTGCATCTTTGTCATTTGAGCAGATTCCTGTATCCATGAAGAACCCTGCTGATTTCAGCGAGCTATGTATAGGCACACAGGTCTATTCATACAGAACAGGTCAGGGTTTAATTTCAAGTGACAAGAGATTTTGGGCAAAATGTGTAAGGAAAGGGTAAGAGAGGAAAGAAAACATAAGCTGCAGCGGAAAAATTATGTGGCCTCTCAGACTGGCAATAAGGGTACCTATATTTTTTGAAATACAAGTATTAAACAACTGCTTGTATCCATTTAATCCCAGAGAAAGTGGACATGCAAGAAGGAATTTGAAAGCGAGGAAGTCAGCACCTTTCAGACAAGCTCAGAAAGGAAATTTAAGTTAATTTCCAAAACTTGGGATACACCTGCATTTTTTAAAATGGGCCATCTAGGTTGTTTATATCCCTGTATATTTCTCCGTCATGGTAAATACTCTTATTTCCTTGCACATTTCTTTCAAAAATTGGCATCATTATGATGCTGTTTCCAATATACTCATCAGCTTGGCACCCAAAGTCCAAAGAACGCTGAAATAAAGACTTAAGGCAGGATGTATTTTGGTACGCATAATTTTTCTTAGGACTTGAGAACGTCTTCATGTTTTATTTAACACATGTAGCAGATGTGCATCATTATTACATTTTACCCCATTGGTAAGCAAAGCTGACTTAGTTTTGTTACTCTCAGAACTATGATCCCTCGACAGCTGTTTCCCTGTACTCCCTCAACACCATGTCAGCCAGGTTTTTATAAGCACCACTGACTTCAGTCTCTAGCTTACAAGAAATTGTTGACATTTTGACTCAACATAGTGGTGCCAGTGGCAGGATTTTTCAAAGGCTGTTGAAGAAATTACTTGATACACTGCCAGGTTCACCTATTTGTGAAGCCTTGTCCTAATTTTGCAGTTCAGCAGGAAGTAACAGGGGTAAATTGCTAAACTTAGACTTAAGTATGGCTGTGAAAATACTTGCAGAACTCGCACAATATTACTGCTTTTCATTCTCATATTAACTGAAAGTATTATAGTAATTTGGGGCAGCAGTTTGCATCAACAGTAGACCACACAGGTCAAGACTGCTTTTAGGCCCTTCTTTAAAAATCTTTACATGAGGAATATTAAAATTAATTTCCCTACTTTGGAAATATTTCTGCTTTGAAGCATCAGAGAAGTATATGTAAATCATCTGCCCTGCTTCCTATCTGATCAGGCAAAATACAGTTATTTGAGTGTTCTGGGAATCCTGAATGATTCCATTTGTATTGGTGATTTTAATAAAAATATATCAACCATTTTCAGTTTAAGGGGCAATATTCTGCCCTCAAACAAGTATACTTACAACTACAATGCTGTGCATTTTGGCATATTTTTATAGGTAAGGTTTAGCCCATGGACATGCCTTAAATGCCCAATTTCTAAAAAAATGTTGTTAGGAGTTGGCATAAATTTACACTTCTTCTGTTCATGTGCAGAACTGTGAATGGCACTGGATATAAAATACACATGGAAAAAATTATTTCTACTATCCACTGTCTTCTCATGAAGAAAAAGTAATGAGAAAAGGAAGTTTTCTTTTAATAATTCCACAAGCTGAGACATGAACAAAATGTAAAAATACCCCCAAATTAAAGTGACCTATTAGTATCTTTAATTGTGCTCAGCACTTTGCCATTTTATTACAAATTTTGTTTGAAGAGGCTTCTGTAATGACTGCAAAAACTTAGCAAAAAACCATAATTTTCTATCTAGAATTTAAAGCTCCTGTTTAAGAAGTAAATGTGTGTGTAAAACAAAAAAAAAATGATGAGTTAGATTTTAATGACAACTTTCTCCAATACCAGTGTTAGCAAAATATAAATTCATTCCTGGGTGGAAAAAAAAAATCTGATTTTTTTAAAAGAAAAAGATATTTTTAAATGTAGAAAGCAACTGCACTATAAAAGCATTGTTCTTTTAGAACTACATTTTATTTCCTATAATATATTCTATAATATCTGTCTAGTTTATGATTTTATCAGCCACTGAAGTAAATAGCTGGAGGGAAAGCAGAGCTCTAGGAGGGGAACTGAATCAGCAATAGTTACCAGATGCATTCTGCTTACAGAGGACAAAACCATATATAATATCTCTGCAAGGCTGAGGGCTCTAAACACAAGAGTAGCATCTGCTGCACATAAAGGTACAGTATGTACTCTTGCAACTGCCAGGCCAAGGGATGCAGCTCCTTTACAATGCTAAGTTTCTGTGTTTGCTGCCATCCCTCACTTGAGTCTTACACACTGGGACCACATAATACTGGGCAATTCTTGTACAGGGACAAAAAGGACATGTCTTCCCTCATCTCTTTGCATGGGATCAGGTATGTGTATGATGGGATTTTCAGAAGTAATCTACTTTTTGATCTAACTCTGCTTCCACTAAAGTAAAGACAAAATTCCCTAACATTAATGGGAACTGTTTGGGCAAGAACATTTGGAAATCCCACCTGTTTAGCTTCTCCCGCCCCATCCACATCCCCACAATTAATTTGAATTTATCAGAATAAAAGTTAATCCCCAAAACAGGGTTCTCATTATGCATAGTACCCTAGTAACTGTGCATACAAAAATACTAAAATTTATCCCTTTTAAAGAAATATTTGTATTTAAAGTATAGCTAGATACGGTTTGGACTTCCATGGAATAAATTATAAGTATATTACACTTAAAAAGGCTGCAGTTTATAAGACCATTACTACACGTGCTAAATAAAATCAGTCTTAGTGGCTTGAACATAAAGCGGCATTTATAAACCACAACAGAACTAAAACATTAAGTTTGCAGTTAAAAGGAAAAGAAGTAGCTTAATCCAGAGGACAAATAGCTGGTGCTAGTTCCTTAAAATGTGTTATCATGTCTTTTTCACTATAAAATGAAATTTGAACAAATATAATCAGAAAATACCACATGTACAAAGAGATGCAATTCCTGAAATACAACAGGTGAAATCAAAGACAGCTTTCACAAGTAATCGTTTAAATGTAAAGCAATAGTTCTACTTCTTATCCATAGAACATAATTCAGTTCTTAATGTTTCTGATAAACACAGAAGTGAACTGGAAATGGGTCACCCTTGATTAAGATGTATACATATGAAAAGCAAATAAATTTATTCAGGAATATATGGAAGCCCCAAAACAAAAAGCCCTTCATTCAGTACAGATTTGATTGCAACTATCTAGAAGCATGACAGTAATTGTTTAGAAGCGGACAGAATGCAAAACAGAATCACAATGCAAATTCCAGAAGTGTAATTTATCCTTGTAATCAAAACAGACTAACACACTGGCGAGAACTTACTTGACATGATGTTGATCAAAAGATATTTGGAAAGCTCACAATTAAGGCACCAAAATCTTGTTTCTTAAAAAATAACCTGTTAGAGGCACTGAAGTATTTTATACGAAGGAAAATGCTTCCTTGAAGCTTTTATCACTGGAAGAAATGACATGGTCATTCTATTTGAAGGCTGGGAATTCCAGTGAAAGACCAATCTGAGTGTGCTAGAGCAAGAGCCCATGGAGTCCTATCATCTGGACCAACTCTGCATGCTGGATCTGGGACTGATTCAGATCAGGACTATAGACTGCTGGATCCAGTGTGCAGTTGGCATGATGTTGGTGCCCCAGGTAATGTGAGCCCCATGCCAGCACCACATGGGGCGGGGGTCAGCATATACCGCACACACAGCACATGTGGTCAGGCAAGCATAACTGCACACAATGTTGGGGCTGGAATGCACTGCATGTGCCACCTATGCCAGACTGGCCTTATACATTGCATCCAGGAACGGCTGCTCAGATCAGGCACATAGCTTAATTCAACATGCAGGGGTGGTCTGGTGTGGGCACCACATGCAGTGTGCACCCAGACTGGTCTCGGACATCATGTGCAGTACAATGAGGCCAGGGCCAGCGTGTGCTGCATACAGTGCCCACACCAACTCAGCTCTGCACACTGAATCTGGCAAGCAGGGTTGGTCTGTGGGCCTGACCCAACCCGTAGACCAACCCTTAACACCTCCCTCCCTCATGAGTTTGACATCCCTGTGCTACAGAATTCTCTGGCAGTTCTACCTAGCTATGCTATTTAGAGAAATAAAAGCTAATATAATTACTTTGAGACTAAAAACCAAAGCCAACAATAAACCTTTGGCATGTGAGGATATAAAATCTTCATTGTTTATTGGTTTACTATTAAATTTTATTTTTGTATGGTATATACCAATAAGGTGAAGGTTAACATTTCAGTAGAGTGTGAAATTGAGTATAAATTTGGCATACTTAAGCAGGCAGTATCAAAGTTAATTGTGTGGGGTCAAAAACTAGAGCTACAGAGAGGACTGAGAACTGCATGTACAGCATTCATTTTAGTAATCTAAAAATAGAAAACATTTATTTCCTGAAACATTTGGGAAATCACAGCCTGATTGTCACAGTGAGATCAGACAAGAAAGCGATTAGATCACATACTTATATGGTAAGCTAGCATACTCAAGTAAGAAAAGTACAGGGTTTTCCATCAGTGCTTATATCTGGCCCAGAAAGTCCATGGAATATTTTGTTTTCCCATTAACAGAAGCTATAACAGAAACAACAGGTTTTCATATATATAATACATACATTAGGGACAGACCTTCAAAAAGCCTGGGCCTGAATTGATTCAATTTTGCAGGTTAGTCTAACCTGGAAAGCTTGAAAAAAATTTGGAGGTGGAAAGACATTCACTTTTCATTCCAGACATGCAGGCACATGTCTGCAGGGGTTCAGGCTAGAAGCCAGGGAACACTAAAGCAGCCCTCCCTCCCCTTAAATAGTACTGAGCTGGGGGGGCTGGAGGGGCGGGAAGGGAGCAGCATGGCCAGGCCTTTGCAGGACGCTTGGATTATCCTAGCAGGCAATTGATAACAGTGTTTATCATCCCATTAAGAAAACAACAGAGGGACATTACTAGCTACCTGTTGATTCTCCCTTTGTCACAGAACAGACCATAGCCAATATGTGGTCTACTAGTTAATACACAGATACCTCCCAGCAAAGTAGAGGGGAGGGGGGAATTCCTGCTTAGTCGAGAGTGGTGAGGGGGAGAGTGGGAGCAGCCTGCAAGTCTGTGCTGGAGCTGCAGTTAGGAAGCAGAGGGGCGGGGCCAGCCCTGCTGGTCAGCATAGAGCTCCTCCCAGCTCATAGAGCATGCCAGGATGCTGGGGGAGTCTGGTTTATCTTAAACCAGCAAGGGGTCCGAGACAGACTTGGCATAAATTAGTTTGACCCAAATCAGTTAAGTCTGATACGACATTCAATCAGGTTAATCTCAAACTGATTTATGTGCACTAAACATCTGTTCTGTTATAGGTTTAACCCAGTTTCTGATTACTTCATGGTATCATAGTATCTAGGGTCAGAAGGGGCCTAGAGCAGGCCATCTAGTCTGACCCCCTGCCAATGGCAGGAACAAGTGCTGGGGTTACAGGACCTCAGC
>JAGPOW010003316.1:31245620-31276811 GCA_030014935.1 Caiman crocodilus
CTCACCCCCGGCCTAGCAGTGATTCCTGAGGGGGAATACAGGCTTCCAATGGGAGGGATGTCCCGGTCCCCCCTCAGGAAGACCGAGGCAAAGAACCCACTGAAGATGTCAGCCTTCCCATCGGCCGCGAGCACCAGGTTGCCTGACGAGTCCCTCAGGGGCCCAACGTTTCCCGGGGCTTTTTGCTCCCCACATACTTGAAAAAGGACTTCCTGTTGTCCTTGATCCTAGTCACCAGGCGAAGCTCTACGCCCGCCCTGGCCTTCCTAACAGCCCTCCTATACTCCCAAGCACAAGAGTACTCCTCTTTAGAGGCAGCTCCCTTCTTCCAAAGATAGTAAGCCTCCCGCTTTGCCCTCAGGGTCCCCCGAATATCCCTATTAAGCCATGGGGGCTTCCGGGCACTTTTGCCTATCTTGCATCGGGCGGGAACGGTCGCCCCTTGGGCTTGGAGGATAGTCTCCTTAAGGAGCGCCCACCCTTCATGGATGCCCACGTCCTCAACCTTACAGTCCCGCAGGACCTTGTCGACTAGCCTCCTGAACGCTCTGAAACTGGCCCTTTTGAAGTCTGGGACCCTAGTCCTAGTGTGGGCCCTATCTACACTGCGCCGGAGAGCAAATTCTATCAGGCGATGGTCGCTGTCTCCCAGGGAGTCTCGTACCTGGAGCCCTGCAACCAGATCATCCCCCGAGGCCAGGACCAGATCCCACAGTGCATCCCCCCCTGTGTGTGTGATGTGTAGCCCACTAGGGCTAAACGTCGACTGCGGATCCTGGAGGACCCTCCCAGGAGGGTAGACCAGCGAACCCAAGCCAGCGTCAAACCCCGATGCATCCCCCATGATGTCGGGACCCCGACAGGCAGCGGCAGACCCCTGACCATCGATCGACCCCCGGAGGCAGAGAGACTCTCAGAGCTCAGAACCCTGGCTGACGAGAGCCGCCTCCCGGCGGAGGACCCTGGAGCCTGAGGGTGCCCCACGGATGACGACGGAGTGCCCCGAGTGATGGAGGACCGCTCTGGACCCCCACAGCGCCTCAGAGACGACTGAGCCCCGAACAACGACGCCCCCCAGATCCTGGCAGCCCCAAGGATGCCCTCCCTGCCAGGCTCCCCACGCTGGTGGAGGACCCCTGAACTCCCCCAAGGATGACGCAGGGAAGGAGTAGACATGGCGGCGTTCACGTTCCTCCCCTTCCCTCTTCTGGACAAGCTGTTCTGTCTGACCTGTCACCCGCCGAGACAGTACAGGTCGCACGGTGACATGAACGAACACCTACGGCGCTTCCACCAGCTGCGCCTAGCTTTCTACTGCTACCTCTGCGGCACCGAGTACGGGGCCTTGAAGCTGTGCAAGAACCACCATAAGGTATGCCAAGGCCATGGAGCCGAGAGGAGACCAGGCACGCTGGTGAGGTCCGCCACCCCAGCCCGGCGCACCCAGGCTGAGCCGTGGAGACCCGCCAGACTGGCCGCCCCGACGACAATGCCACCGGACCAGACCTCCGCGGACCGCCTGACAGAGAGACCTGCCCTGATGACACCACCGTGCAGGCCTCTGCCCAGGGACCCGCAACCGGACACGACACCCCGACTGAACAGCCCTCCTCCTGGACCCCCAGGGCCACCTGAGGTCCCCACCCTGCTGGGAGAAACCGAGCCACCGGGTGCCCTCCAGCCCCCGAGCGTGCCGGGATCTCCCGGTGCGGAGCCCTCCCCGCAGCAGAGAATGCCCACCCCATGGCAGAACCTCTGGCTGGAGGAGCTCTCCCAGGCCACCACCTTCGAGGCTTTCGAGGCCTCGGTGACCCAGCTTAGAGGAGCTCTCAGCGGACACCTGGCCCGGACAACCCCAAGGAAACAGCAGCAAACCGGCGACGCGGCGGGACCACAGGCCGCAGCCGCAGAGATGACCCAGGTGCCAGCGTTATGACCCGGTGGCGGCCTCCCGGATCCAGAAACTGTACTGGGCCAACTGTCCCAAAGCAGAGAGAGAGATCCTGGAGGGACCCTCAGCTTTCTGCCAGGTCCCCCGGGAGGCTCTTTTTAGTTATTTCAACAGGGTCTTCAACCCCCCGGCAGAAACCACCGTCCCATGCCCTGTGACCATCGGAGCGCTGATCCCCATGCCCCCAGCAAAGGGGTTCAAGGAAGCCTTCACGCCGCAGGAAGTGGAAGCCCGCGTGAAGAGAACCAGGGACACCGCCCCTGGCAAAGAAGGAATAAGGTATGGTGTCCTTACAAAACGCAACCCAGGCTGCCTCGTTCTTTCTGTTCTTTTCAACAGGTGCAGAGAGTTCAGCGCATGCCTGCCGTCTGGAAGAGGGCCATGATGGTCCTCCCAAGAAGGGAGACCCAAACGACCTGGGCAACTGGAGGCCCATCGCCTTGTGCTCCACCGTTGCCAAACTCTACACCAGCTGCCTGGCGGGCCGCATCACCGACTGGGTGGTGCCCGGCAGAGCTGTCAGCCGGAGCCAGAAGGGGTTCATGTCCACGGAAGTTTGTTATGAACACAACTTCACCCTCCAGATGGCCCTAGACAATGCCCGGAGGACCAAGAAACAGTGCGTGGTGGCGTGGCTGGACATTTCCAGTGCCTTCAGGTCTGTGCCCCACTGCCACATCTTCGGCACCCTCCATGAGCTGGGCCTGCCGGATGGCGTCATCGACCTGGTGCGCGAGCTCTACCGCAACTGCACCATGACCATCCGAGCCACCAACGGGGAGACCACGGAGATCCCCATCCGGTCCGGGGTAAGACAGGGCTGCCCCATCAGCTCCATCATATTCAACCTGGCCATGGAACCGCTCCTTTGAGCCGTGGCAGGCAGCCTTGACCTCTACGGCCAGAAGTTGAGCGTCTTACCTGACACTGACGACCTTGTGCTTCTCGCCCCTGACGCCACCCAGCTGCAGCAGATGCTGGACGCGACATCTGAGGCGGCCAGGTGAATGGGCCCGTGCTTCAACGTTTCCAAGTGCACCTCCCTGCACATTGACGGGAAGCAGAAGAGCCGCGTCCTGGATTTCACCCTTACAATCCAGGGCCAGGTGATGTGGCACCTGCATGATGGCGAGGCCTACAGCCACCTGGGTACACCCACCAGGCACAGGGCCAGGCAGATGCTGGAGGACCATATCAACAGCATCGTGCAGGATGCCCACAAACTGGAATCGTCTCTACTGGCCCCGTGGCAGAAGATCGACGCAGTGAATACTTTCCTCATTCCCCTCGTCACATTCATCCTCAGAGGCTCGGCAGTCCCCAAGACCCCCCTCAAGAAGGCGGACACCAAGATCCGGTGGCTGCTCAAGAAGTGGCTGCACCTGCCACTGTGGGCCAGCAACGAGGTCCTGCACATCCCCTACCAGCAGGGGGGTGCCAACATGCCCTGCATGGGAGACCTCGGTGACATCGCCATGGTCACCCACACCTTCTGCCTCCTGACCTGCCCAGACGCGACGGTAAGTTCCATCGCCGCCAGCGCCCTTGAGAAGGACTGTCCGCAAGAGGATCATCAGGCAACCCACTGGACGTGACCTGGCCACCTTCCTCAGCAGCTTGCTGGAGGGCGAGTTCAACCGAGACGGCGGGGGACTTTGCCTCGCTGTGGAGCTGAACCTGCAATGCCACACGTCGCCTTGGGAACCGCATCGGCTGCGCTTGGACATGGACAGAGGAGCACCGGGAGCTGGTAGTCTCCCTGCAACCAGCTGCACATGCCGACTCAGTGACCGTGACGCCCCGCACAAGGACCTTCCTGGAGAGGTTCCTGAAGGATGCTGTCTGGAACAAGTACGCCAGTGACCTGAGGGCTAAACCAGACCAGGGCAAGGTCTTTGATGTCACCTCCTAGTGGGATGCCAGCAACCACTTCATGCAAAGCGGGAGCTTCACGCGCTTCACAGACTGGCGCTTCCTCCACCGCGCCCGCCTCAACTGACTGCCTCTCAACGGGGCCATCTGCTTCGGCCACCATAACAAGAGGTGCCGGCGGTGCGGCTACGCGACTGAGACCCTCATCCATGTGCTCTGCAACTGCTAGCCGCACGCCAGGGCCTGGCAGCTCTGCCACAACGCCGTCCAGGACTGGCTGGCGAGAGCCATCCCAGCCGCAGCAGGGCAGGTCTCCGTCAACCGCACAGTCCCGGGTTGCGAGAGCCAGATGCACCCTGACATCGTGGTTACCGACGAGGAGGCCAAAAAGATCGTCATCGTGGACGTCACCATCCCGTTCGAGAACCAGCGCCAAGCCTTCACTGATGCCCGGGCTCGCAAGCGGGAGAAGTACGCTCCGCTGGCCGACACCCTGAGGAGACGCGGTTACGACATGACAGTCAACGCGCTCACTGTGGGAACGCTTGGGAGGCTGGGACCCCAGCAACGAGAGCATCCTGCACGCCTGCCGCATCTCCCGCCGCTACGCCAAACTGATGTGCTGCCTCATGGTGTCCGACACCATCCGGTGGTCCCGCAACATCTACGTCGAGCATATCATGGGCCACCGCCAGTACACGGACCCAGCAGAACAGCCGCCAGACCGGACCTAGAGGGGACCGCCTGACCCCCCCCCCCGCACCAGACGGACCTTCACTTCAAGAGGACTCATCAACCACGGACGACGACGATGACCCTACGCCACCTGAAGAGAACCCCTGCGATAGATTGTGTATAGACTGAGACTCTTTACGTTCGGCCTACTTCTTCACCATCACGGACCATTGTCACAGGTATGTGTGTTTCTATCCTCTTTTTCTCTCAGCGTCGCGAAACCCCTCCCTCCCCTTACCCCCGGGCTTAGTTGGCTAACTTTGTATTTTATGTAACCTAGTTGCATTCCCCACCTCACCCCATCCTTCTATTGTTAGTCCCTCACCCAGGCGCTCTGTATTTCCCTCTTGGCTTTGTCATCTTTTTTCTGGGATTTTGCAAATTCTAAACACCTACTAATAAAAGTCAATCTGTTCCTAGCCTTAAGGATCCATGCTTAAGCACTGAGTTGACAAAGTTAAGACCTATGCTACAATACATCAAGACCTGACAATTAATAAGTTGGATCTATACTTCTGAACTGGCAACTTTGTCTCTTCCAGTTATGTATCATTTCCCCAGTCACAGCTCTGCTCATATCAGGATTTTTTCAAGGCTATTTTCTAATCTAATGTATTTACTCAAATCCAAGACAAGCTTTTCCCCCTATTAACCATAGGGGAAAAAGCCCCTGATTCAAGTATAAGGCAGCAGGGGGATAGGTGGCTGCTGTGGCTCCAACTTCAGCCCTGATCCAGGGTTGGACCCACATCTGCTGCCTGCCTCCTTGTCACCTCTGCCTCCCCCCACAACTTTTTCTCCCTTGCATGCCCCTCCACCCCTTGCCATTTACCCTCCGGCAGGGCTCCAGTCCCACTCTGCCCAGGGCACAGAGTACGTGGTTGCTCCAGCCTCAGCCTGGTTTGGTAGGATTGGTGGAGGCAGCTCAGACTTGGGCTCCAGCTTTGTGGCACAGCCACAGCTGCCACATCAGCTGCTACTGAGCTAGGCTGAGGCCGTTGCAACCACATGTTCTGTCCCTGAGCTGGAGTGAAGCCTGAGTCCTTCCAAAGCAGAAGAGCCAGTGGCAGGAGGGTGTGGGGAGGGTGTGGGACAGGCTGGTGCAAGGTTAGGCCTGTGGGGAGCATGGCTAGATAGCAGGTGCCAAGGGAGGCAGGCATAGGAAAAGTAAGCACTGGGGGTAAGTGGAGGGAGAGCCAGGCACTGGAACAGGCAGGCATGGGAAGGCAGGCAACAGGGGCCAGGCTGCTCAACTCCCAGGCAAAGTACAGACAGTCAAAAAGCTCAAGGCAGAATGGATTCAATCTATGCATCTTTCTCTAAGCTGCATAGGTTAAACCACTAACCAACTGAACTGACATTCAGTTTTCAAATGGGACAGACAGGGGGAGGCCTGCACTGGCCCAGCCTAGTGGGAGGCGGGGAAGGTTGGCAGGCACTAGAGCATGTCCTCCAACATGCTTATTACCAGTCCAGCTAAGTGGGGCTGTTTCTGACTGGCTCCCTAGCACATGCTCCCAACCTCCTGCTGTCCCCCCACAACAGGTTAAGGAGGCTCCTGTCCAGGTGCTGGCCCACCTTGGAAGAGCCTCTTGGGAGAGCTTCCCAGCTCCTTTCCCAGCTGCTGATTCCTTAGGCCACAGGAGGGAGGGAGAAGGAGCCCTCTGTGTTGGGTGTCAGCCACTGCAGCCCAGTGTGGAGGCAGTATGGAGCCTCTGCCTTTTGGCGCTTCTCCCCCACCCCAACCCAGGGTTCCCCTGCCTGGGACCTGAGGGGAATTCCCCCAGTGGGGATCTCTCATAGCTGCTTGCCTCAATTGCTGTAAGTCTCAGGAACAGCCTGGGGCAGGTTCTGGAAGCGAAAAGAAATTCTCCTGCTCATCCCCAGCTGCCTTGGACTCTCGGAAGCTGTGGAGGAGTGGGAGAATTTTCACACCTTCCTATATTATTATTAGTTTGTTTCTTTCTGTCCTCATATTTTCTTGGGAGGTGGAAAACAAGAAAGACATTGCAAAGTAAAAAAAGGAGATGAATACATGTCAACCCATGTTCTGTGTCTCCTTCTACCCTGCCATGCTAAATACACTCACTCTCACACATTATTATATTGGAGGAACTCAAAGCAAGATGAGATAAAATATTCCGGCATGCACGCAAAATCTATCAGCCTCACAGAGGCACTGGATGACACTTAATAAATATTAAATCCAAAAACCCACAAAAGCATGAACGATTGAAAGCTAAGCAGATATATTGTAACAAATGACAAAATAGAGGTCCATCTGTCCAATCTTAATTCAGCCATTTAAAGAAAGATCGTTTGAATTCTCAGAATAATACACCATTTTTCCCCACAGGATCCTGTCTCATTCAAGATGGACAGAACTCAGTAATGATCAGATACTGAATATCTCATTTTGTCCTCAATGTTCCATCCTCTATTCACTGTCCAGCATCCAAACATGAGAACTGAATGCAGAATTATTAATTTTAACAGCAGGCTTCTTTATGGAACTGAATGCTATAGTTTCTGAGAGAATTATCATTCACAATATTCTGGTATATATGGTGTATGCTGACACTCTTCCCCGCATTGGACAGATGGTGAAGGGCAGCAGAAGAAATTAGAAGTTAAAAGTGGTCAGTAATTTTGGATGTTCAATTTAAAATGATTATGGGCTTGATTTTTTCAGAGTAGTTACTATGCATAGTATTTTACATATTCAAAGCATAGCACCCATTGATTTCAGTATCAGCTATAAGTGTTCAGCACTTCAGCAAACCAAAGGTACTCTAGACTACAGACACCTCTGGGTCTCTAGTCAGGAACCCAGGAAAGAAGAGAAACATAATCAGGGACCATGTCAAAAAGTCTTGCTTAAGTGACTTGCCCAGTGTCAAAACCATAAACCCCACACGCTGCTCAAAAACTCTCCCACAACCCCAGCACATATACATTTCACCCGCACTCCCCCAACATACCTTATACCCCCTGCACAATCTCACCTCACCAAATACACACAGCAACCCCCCAACCATACCTCACACTCTCCTAAATACCCTAATACACAATATATAAAAGTAATACTTTATTTTGACTTATCGTGCAATCATCTTTGTTTACACTATGCAAACACATGCAGATTAGGACAAAAATATTTTTGAGATAAAATTAAAATGTTACAGTAGGATTTGGGGTTTTGTTTTTGTTTTTTTTTAATAGTTCCAAGATGGCAACCTCCCACTTCTCAAAAGAAGGACTTATGGGGGCAAGGGGAAGGACTTCTAGTGGCAAAGGTCATGGGTTAGGAATGCATCTTCCCATCCCAAGATGGAGACCAGGGGGCAGGACACTTGTCAAGGAGTAGGGCTACTCTCCCAGTCCTCAACAGCCCACCAAAACTTATGAAGCGGCCCTCCAGCTGAAATAATTGCCAACCCTTCCTCTAGAATGCGCAATGTCTGTGCACATTGTATTTAAAAATGGTAAAAGAGAATAACACTGACAGCCTCAATTTTTTTTCCTTTCCCCTCCCCTCACCATACATGACCTCACTCTGAGAGCTTTTAAAATATATTTTCTTACTTCAGAGGGAATAGTTGTCAATTTTCGTGGGTTTCTTTAAGTTAGAGGTGGACAATTATTTCAGGCAGAGGGCCGCTTACTGAGTCTGGCAAGCTGTTGAGGGCCACATGGGTAGCCCTGCCCCTTGACAGGTACCCCACCCCTGGTTACCATCTTGTGACTGGAAGTCCTATCCCCAAACCCCTGACCTTTGCCACCAAAGTCCCTCCCCTTGCCCCCAGAAGTACTCCTTTCACCAAGAGGTTTTGCCATCTCAGAACCAGAAAAATACCAACATATATTCTAAAAAGCAAACATCTAAAACATTAATTAATTAGATTTCAAAAAATATTTTTGTCCTGGTTTACATGAGATTGTACAGCGTACATAGAGGGGATTGTATATAATAGCTTACTATTACTACCAGCTTATGAACTCTTACTCTTTCTTGTATATTGTAATGGGTGTATAGTTTTGTGCAGGGCTGTGGGTATATGGGGGAGGGTGTGGTTGTGTCTGTGGGGGTGAATAGGTGTGGGGGTGTGGGAGCATGTGGGGGTGTGTGTGGATATGGGGTTGGTGGGGAACAGTGGCTGGGGTGTGTGAGGGGGTGTGGGGTCTGTGTGTATGACAGTGTGAGGGGGTGTGGGTGCATGTATATGGTGGGTTGTGTGGGAGTCACCCTACAAAACACACAAACACACACACTCATTCACTTTGTCCCACCTTACACCCCCCCCCCCCCACACAGGTACCAGTGTGACCCCATGCTCCTGGGTCTGGCAATGCAGCTGGGAACCCAGTGGTGCTGAAGCACTGCTGGGGCAGGAAAGAAGGGAAATGGCTGGAGGTGATGCAGGGGTGGGGCTGGCTGCTGATGGCTCCCCCTGGGTCCTACTGCCCCAGGCTCCTGTCAACTTTGACAGGCAGTCAGGAGCAGACAAATCATTTCCAAATTTTTGGCGGACTCCGTGAGCCAGACAAAACGGCCTGGTAGGCCACATTCAGCCTGCGGGTTGTATTTTGCCTACCCTGCTTTAATTGATGGACAAAAGGATGCTATTCTGAGGTCATTAGGTCCAACTCATACTACATTAACAAAACCACCATCTTCAATTAAAATATGTAAAGAAGAGACAGAGTCTATGTCTACACAATTTTGTTTACACTTAGATGTTTGTCAACATACTATCAGCATCAGTGTAGATCTCATGCAGGAAGCAAAAAGAGTATATTTTCACTAGCAAGTCATCTACTCCAGTTCAACTGAAATTAGAAACACATAGCGATAGACTACAGGCAGCAGCCAGTACCTTGTATTCTGCCATTCTGTGGTACAGGGGGAAATGTTAAGAACCTAACATTCTGTTTCAGGAGTCCAGAGAGATTATTTAAGTTAATTTTGTGAATCACTGTGTGTTTTACAAGCTCCTCTAGTGAGCAACTCTGCAACTTTGTGAACTCTATAAGCCAAACCACTTGGGTTCCTCTTGCAGAAAAAGTATAGTATCCTTCTCAAAATGTCTCACTGTTCAGAATGAGTATTGCTTTTATCCGCTGGCAATAAAGCAATGTGCAACAGGTCTTCCTACACTCTAAACTTTTTAAGCAACTGTACAGATAACAGGGTACTTACAAAAGAATTTGTAAGTACAGTTTCAGATCCTTTTAATTTTGATGTTACCTCACTTGTCACCTTTTGCTTAACCAATCTACCATTGCCATATTTTTACTGTGGAGTAATATAAATATAGCAAAGAGTTAAAGAACCAGAAATTTTGGGCTGAAGTTCACACTGGTGAAATCAATCATGCTGTAGATACACAGCTCCAGTCTCTAACCTCTCTTATCAAACAATGACGATAAACTATCAAGCAGATATAGATCCTGAAAGTAAGAAACACCGATTATACCACCACTTAATAATACCACTTATTATCCTTCCACAGAGCCTCTGCCACCATTTTTTACTCAGATAACAATGTCTCAATATATTCATCTACCACACAGCGATGATGAGATCATGGACAGGTATCCAACAAAAATCAGCAATTATTTATAGAGTCTCAACTTCCATTGGCTGCATATAACACTTAACTCATCATTAAAAAAAAATTGTACACAGACAGGAATTCCTTAGAGCTAATCCTTTGCAACAGTTTGGTTCCTTTACCTGATGCTTTCATAACCTTTGTATGCAAAGTAGTCAATGTCAATGAAGAAGTCTGCTGCTATTAACCTCCTGCAAGAGCCTGAAAGTTCACAGAAACTGAATAGGTGATCTTTCTCAGCTGGCAAAGTGAAAACCCCCAAGAAAGCTTGGCTATTTCCTATTCATTATTTCCCAGATTAGATTCATTGTTTCTGCACAAAGGTTCGTCTATCACTACAGTTAATGTTTTATACTCAAATTGTGTTTGAAGTTGCTAACACAGCACTATGACAATTACCTCTCAAAGCAATAAGCTGCTTCATCAGTTCTATTCCTTATTCTACTTGTCCATTAACAAAGACTCAACATTTTATCTGTCCTTCTGGACTCACTAACACTTGCTTGCCCATAAGCATGTTGTGCTTTGTTTATTTAAATATCTTCCATGCAAAGAGAAACAGTAACTGAAGAAAACAATTATGCACCAAGGCATACTCAAATATATACATTGCACCTTGTCTGCAGGGAAGGTAAATACAACAACATTTAAAAATGTAAGTGATAGAGGGCATGTGTATCTGCGGCTTTTACGGCACAGTAGTATTAGTGCACAAGAAACTAACTCAGTTCACAGCAGGGCAGTAATTGTAAATACAAGTACTATCCTAGGGCCCATCTAGACATGTGTTTTAATGCGCGTTAACCTATTATAATGCACATTAAAGCATCACAAAAAAACCATACCCTTTAGCTAATGCACATTAAAATAGGCTAATGGGCATTTTTTCAGTACCTTACAATGGAGGTACTAGATTTAATATGCATTACCTAAAGTGCATTAATGGAATGTGTAGATGCACTCCTACTGCAGAGTTACTTACTGTACAGCAACACACATGTAGATGATGACCTGGGTGTAAACTGCACCTGGTCAGCCCAGGCAGCAAGAGGCTACACTCCTGCCTGCCACCTAGCCACATGGCTTGGCAGCTGCAGGAGTCTGGTGGCCCAGCAAACTCTTCTACTATCTGATACAGCCAGGTGTGACCCCCCCCAACATAATCCTTGGCAGCCTGGAACTGCCCCCCTGGAGCCTAGGCCATGCTGCCACCACCAGCCAGAGCCCAGGCCTGACCCCCACATCTCCTGCCAGCCTGGGGCTGCCCCACAGCAGCTACAGTTAAAGCTGGAGCTCTACCAGGCTGCTGCAGGGGGCTCAAGCAGGCCTGGCCTAAACTGCTTCTCCCCTAGCTCAAATTACTGCTGTCCCAGATGCACATGTAGATATTGCACCTGAGAGTAGCTCCTGCAGCGCAAATTGCTCTACAGTTTATTCAGTCACATTAACTGCACATACAGACAAGCCTGGAATGTCCTAATATTAAACAAATTATACCCAAATGCCTGGCAGACATTATTCCACACATCATAACAATTACACAGTAATATTTATGTGCCTATAAACAAAACAGATTTAATAACCACGCACACTTTAAAAAGTAACAGAAAAATTCTCATGTTTTAATATAAACACAGTTTATATAGAAGCATATTATAAAATGTAGAGTTTGGAACTGCCTTGGGACTTGCACTCTCCCATCAATAGTTTAATCTTTTGGAATCCGAACAAAAACACTTATGGAAAAATGGAGAAAATTCTCTGTCAAAATAATTGATTTAGTTTTTGAGATTCCTATGTTTATGTTAGTATTGAATTTCAAGATCAGAGATCCTAAATAGGCAGGTGCATTTGTCTTTATAATTAAAACAAACCGCATCCATATTCAGTTTGCGTCCAATGTAAGCAGAATGTGTTGCCAAACCTCAACAAGTTCTTAATTTGGGACTAATTCATACAAAACACAATAGCAGAATTCCACTTCCCCAAAAACTGGAATTCTGTTTTGCAAAAATGTAGGTTTACTAGGTGTTGTTGTTTTACTAGTTAGTTAAATAAATCAGGGTTTATGTGTAAATGTATTAGATTAACAGAGGGATATGAAAGCATATCATAAATCCTAACCATTCCTGTTTATAATCAAATTGGCTGGGCCTGAATTGTTGTACTTTTACAATTCTGAGACGTCTTCATTAATTTTGGCGCCTCCTGCTGGACTCCAAGAGAAGTTAACTTTTAATTTGATTTTATTTTTAACAGGAGCAATATATAAAGATATAACCTTTCCAAAGAAAAAATGTATACCATTCAGAGGAAAGTCAAATCAACTCCTTGGTGCACAGGAAGAACAAAGTAAATGAGAAACCTCACCTTCTCCCCTCTTTTTGGTCCAATTTCACTTTCTCAGTTTTAGAAGAGTGTCTCCTCTGAATAGGACAGATCTAAGAAGGACTGAATAATATTCTCTGTCTGCCCTAATTCTATTCTTTTGCCTTTCTATATACAGCAAAAGCCATGTTATCCAGCACTTTACCAACCAGAAAGCTCCACTAAATCGGCATCTGCCAATCTTCTGAGGGATGTGCGAAAGTAAAACTGGAAGTTGCATTTCTGGTTTCGCTGCCATAAGTTGAGTCCCACTTACTCCAATTCTTTCTTGTGGGCCGTGGCCCGGGACAAAACAACCTACGCGGGGCCCCCATTCTTGTTCCCCAGCACACTGACATGGATGTGTAGCTCACCAGATGCGGCATATTTGATTAACCAGCATCCCCCATTCCCAGGGGATGGTGGATAACAGAGCTTTTGCTGTAGATTCTCTATGACATACCAACCTCAGGTGTGACTTACCAAAAAGGTAATAGTTTTATAATAAAATGGTGAATAGGGAGTACACAAACACTGACTGCTAAGGAAGGCTAGGTATAGACTGAAGACAGACAGAGAGTTAGATACTTCTTGAAAGTAAGTATAGATTTGTTCAATATTTTCATTAAAGATCTGGAAGATGGCATGGACTACACCCTCAGCAATTTTGCGGATGACACCAAGCTGGGATGTGTAGTAGACATAGCGAAGGGTAGGGGTAGGATTCAAAGTGAACTAGACCACAGGTCCTCAATCCCTGGGCTGCAGCCCAGTGCTGGGCCATGGAGGGTTGGGTGCTGGTTCACAGCATGGTCAGTTGCTGGACTGGAAGTGGCTGTGGACTGGCAAACTGTGGCTTCCCAGACCTGGGTGGAAAGGCCACAGCTCCTTCTGTAGGGCCTGCGGCAGCCCACTGCTGGGCTGTGGTTTGCTGGGCTGCTGCCACTTTTGGGTCGCGGCATAAAAATTTTGAGAACCCTTGACCTAGACTATTGGTTCCCAACTTCAGAGTGTGACCCAAATCAGGGTTGCAGGAGCTCCTCAGCAGGATTGCAAAGGGCCTGTCCACACACACATATGCACACTCATGCATGTGGCCCAGGTGGGCAGGGCAGAGTGGCTGTGCACAAAGAGGGCAATGGCTCCCCTGCCCCTGGGCTCCTGCTGCCACCACACTCCAATCTCAGCAGCCCCTGCGGCACTGGGTTGGACTGTCCTGTTGGTGGCCTATTTAGGGATGCAGCAAGAAAAGGCTGGGAACCACTGACCTAGACAAATTGGAGGATTAGGACAAAAGAAATCTACTGAAGTTCAATGAAGACAAGTGCAAAGTCCTGCAGAAAAGGACCTGGGGATTACAGTGGACAATAAGATGCATACAATTCAGCAATGTGCCTTTACTGTAAAGAAGGCTAATGGGATACTGGGCTGCATTAATAGAAGCTTTGTCAGCAGATTAAGGGAAGTAATTATTCAGCTCTATTCAGCATTGATAAGGCCGCATCTGATGTACTATGTCCAGTTTTGGGTCCCTATTATAGAGAGGAGATGGACAAATTGGAGGGTGTCCAGAAGAGGACAATGAAAATGGTTTGGAGGTTGGGGCACATGACTTTTGGGGAGAGGCTGAGGGAACTGGGTTTATTCAGTCTGCAGAGGAAGAGACAGAGGGGATTTGATAGCAGCCTTCAACTACCAGAAGGGTGGTTACTAAGGGAATAGAGCTACACTGTTCTCAGTGGTGGCAGATGACAGAACAAGAAGCAATGGTCTCAAGTTGCAGCAAGGGAGGTTTAGGTTGGATATTAAGAAATACCTGCTCACTAGGAGGGTGGGGAAGCACTGGAATGGGTTACCTAGAGATGTGGTGGAGTCTCCATCCTTAGCGGTTTTCAAGGCCCAGCTCAAGAAAGCCCTTAGGTGGAATGATCTTGCTGGGGATGGTCCTACTGCAAGTAGGAGGTTGGACTGGATGACCTCCTCTTCCAACTCTAATTTTCTAATGATTAATGAACCTCTAATGAGGTTCTCTTCCAACTCTAATTTTCTATGATTATTATAGAGGTAAAATCTTAAGGTGGCCAGAAACCCTCTATATTTCTGCCTAAGATTCCCCTGATCTCCAGATAACTTTAAAGAATCAATGCAGTTTCAGTACTTGAACACCTTCAAGTATACTAAGGATTTATCGCACTCTAGTTTCCACCCTGCTACAATACTAGTTTATTATACAGTTGCATTTATGTGCATGATTAAAAAAAAGGAATTGTATTCTTTAAAAACTCCTAAAGCAGTGTTACTGAATAACAAAACACATTTTTTCATGTAGAATTTCTAAATGAAGTGGTCTTGACATTAAACACCAAAATAAAAATAGAAACCTGTTAACTGAATCAATTGTTAATATTGTTTTGCAAATAACTTACTCCCAGATTCCAGTCATGGAATCCATTCCATGACCCATTTTTTTCTGTTAAGATCACTGTAAGACTGGAGTAATGGTGGAAAAAGTAAAGGTGGTAGGCCAAAAAAAGTGAGAAGCTAATTAGCTTGAAAGTGGGACTAAGGTTCCACCTCAGCACCCCTTCAGATACTCAGATGATCATGTGATAGGATGTGATGCACAAACCATACAATCACACCTTTTGCCATGCTCCATATGCATGGCAGGAGGTGTGACTGTGGGATCCAGTAACAGATCCAATCATGCCTTCTTGCTGGTGCAGGGGGAACCCAGGATCACCATCTCAAGAACCCCCTGCACCAACAAGTAGCAAACTCCTCCAGCTATATGTCCTGCAGCTGATAGGACTCACAGCCATGTTAGTGTGGCTGCAAAGTCTGAGAATAGTTGGATGGAGTTTATTTTTATGGAATAATAGTTACTTTGCACATGCAGTTGGTCTCAACTGTGTAATTAACCAGTTAATTGCATAATATATATAACATATAGAGGGGAGAGATGGGACATAAGACCCCAGGAAACTCTTTCTTTTGGGCGGTATCCCAACTTTGCTTTTTTGCAACTTTTTGAGAAGAAACTGAGCATATATCTGGAAACATGAAATGACAACTTTTGCAATATCAAGTGTTTTAATCCTGCTCATAGAAAGTTCAAACTATGCAAAGTAAGGCACTGATGGTCTTAGATTGTTTGTCAAGTGAAACTGGACTTGCAGAAGATGGGAAAAATTTGCCTCTTGGAAAAAAGAGCAAAAAGCAAGTCAGACTGCCAAGCTCCTTTTACACTAAGTTGTGTCTGTAGTCAGTGTCTCCACTAACACAATTTGCTAGCTTTCTTTAGTTTGTGTCACAATGAAATGCCAAATATTTTTTACAACTCTGTCACAAATACAGACTGTGTCAGATAATCAGAGCATGAAAATGATTCCCTCTTTTCTTAGCCAGCTTAATTTAAATCAACAAGATTATGCATGCACTGTGATAGCTTTTTATAGTGTAACTTCAGGTTAGGTCAAAATATAGCTATGGCAACTTTAAACGTGTCTCCTGATATTTTAGCATACCAATGACGCACAGGAGAATTTAGATTGCAATTTGTTTGCCATTGTGCTGAGCTTACAGCCAATCTATGAAATGCAATAAAATGGGTAAGATGTGTGTTGCCTCATCTGCAACACTTAAGCTATCCAGAGACGTAAAAACATTAGAGCTATAGAGATGAAGAAAATGAGAAGTATGTTGTAATTGTCTTGAGTGAAAGATTCTATATAACAAGCTATTCTCAAAACAGGACCCTAAGATTCCCTTTCTCACCTATGCTTTCAAGGAAAGACTGTACCTAAGAGGTACATAATTCTTATCACTCTTTCTCCACTCCACAGCAAGACAAATTAGAGAAATGTTTTTAATAGGTTCAAGTAGGATGAAAACCATTCTCTAAGTCCCAGGTCTTTCAAAATACATACCAATACCTTGACCTGTTCCTAAAAGTACACAGAACCAGAGCTCAACTATATAGTTATGCAAAACATGGCTCACTACACACCTGGTAGTGTAATGCATCTCTGGCAGTTAAAGAGTTAAATTCATTAGGGTAATTAAGCCTGCAGGGTCAGTAAGGTGGGAATTGCCTTAACTGGGGAGAAAGATTGCAACCTTTAATTTAGCAGGATATGCCATTTCAGACCTGCAATGCTATCATATCTATAACTTAAGGAGTGATAGAACCTATAGCACCACAAAATTTCTGAGCATACCAGCAAAGATCAGACAAATCTGAAAAACAGTGCATATACTTGCCTTCATTCCTTCCTCCAAATACATCTGCTCACAAACAAGTAACCCAATCTCCTAAACCAGGTTGGTTCATTTCCTCTTACCCACATATTCCTATATTGATCAGATGTAGAGCAAAGTTTGCAGAACCAGGTCAGAAAAAAAACTTATCAAGATGAATGACATCAGGCTAGTCACACTACTTCAGTATAGGATCTCACCATATCCCCTAATTAGTTTTCAAATGCACTCAGAACACAGCAGAAGTCAACAATGCTGTCCAGCAAGAGGTCAGAATGACCCACTTTGGGTCTGAGTGAGATAGGCCCAACAGCCTCTAACATTTCTGCCTGCTGTGGCATGGTGCATGAAAAGCCCCCCTCTGCTAGACTTTGTGCTGCTCAAGTGAGGCATGGTGGAGGTGGAGAAAGAACTCCCCCTTCAATGGAGCCATGAGCAATAGGGCTGTGTAAAGTTTCAGTCACTAATTTGATTCGATGGAGATTTGACCTCATTCAGCGGCCAAATCTCCGAATCCAAATCAAACCAGGAGATCCTTTAATCTCTCCGAATAGGATTGGAACCCTCTGAATCAATTTGGAGAGATTAATTGATTCAGACATAACGATAGCTTTAAATGTTTTTTCTACATATCTCAACGTACCAGGTGGCTCGTTGATGCTGAGATGTGGGGTAGATGGAGCATCCCACAGAAGCACTTCTGGTCCACTTCCAGGTCCGCCACAGAGCACATGGGGAACACTCCTCCCACCCTCTGGCTTGGCGACTGGTGGCTCCCTGGGTCTAGGGGCACCCATGGTCCCCCCGTGGCTGACTGCTGAGCCGGAGGGGCATGGGGAGGTCCCCCACCAAGCACATGGGGGGCCCCCTGCACTCCTGTAGGATGCTCCATCTGCCCCACCATCTCAGCACTCACTAGCCATGCCTGGTATCTCAAAGTACATAGAAAAACCATTTAAAGTTGTGTCTATGGCCAAATTGCTCATTTTCTGAATCAGCATTGAATCTTCAGATTTGGCCATATCGAATCAGGACAGTGATCTAAATCAACTGATCAAATCACTGTTCCCCAAATTGGGCCGAATCCAAATCGAATACAGCACTGCTTTGCACACCCCTAATGAGCACCCAACTGTGGCCCAGTGTGGCCGGAGCCCTCCAAAGCCATGGCTCTGTGGACTGAATCCAATGACTCTGTGGGGTGGATCTGGCCATAGGTTGCCAACCACTGGCTTAGACACAAAGGAGACAGTAAACTGTTCAGCACTAAATTTCACTGTGAGTTTAAAAAAATTACAGAGGAGTAAGTATGGAAAATAGTTTAGGGGAAAATATTTCTATGAAAATATTTTCTATGCAAGAGTGCTTTTAATAGGAGAGATATTAAATATTAATGGAATATGGAATTCTCTAAATAAGGACATGCATACCATGAAAAATAAAAATGTATTAATGCACAGTTTAAATAATTTTAGGGAATAGACAAGTTTTCTTAAAAAATATTTTATTTTGCTCTAATTATTCAAATAATATTGATATACACAACAGATATTCCCTTCTTTCTGTGGTTAGCATCTTTACTTCCAAAGGTAGTATTTTTACTTTTTCATAGAATTAAAAATACTTTTACAATATTAGAAGTATTTTAGTTAACTATTTCAAGCATCTGTGCAAGGAGTCCTTTGTTCACATGCTCTGAGAAAAAGGAGACAGCAGATTGTAAACTCCAAGAATCTGAAATCCTATCTAACATGGTTCTCAGTGCAGAATGGAGGCCTTAACTTGCATGGTTTTCATGGAGCTTCAGTGTAGTGGAAATACTACCTAAGAGGCTTCTGGATATGTTGAAGACTACAACCTCTGAAGAGGTCAAGTGTACCACCATACATCTCAAAAGCATTAAACTCTCTTTGTGTCAAATACTTTCAAATGTCTTTTTGCAGGGCTTGTTTTGGGCAAGTTTTAGTTAGGTAAATCTTATTTGTAAGAAAATAAAGACAAACGCACATTCTGTAATGAAATATGCTCAATATGTGAATATTAACTTTGCATTTTAACTATATAGAGGGTAGTGCCTCACTGTCATTTCAACTGAAAAAATAAGCAGAAGTTCCCAGAGCCTGCATATTAAATGTGCTTAAGAATTATCCTTTCCCCTATTAACTATAAAACAATGCAGGGGTAGAAGATGAAAACCTGTTGTTTAAACAGTATATAATAGACACTTGAACAAGGTATATTTGAAATCTGGTGACTGGGATGTACAGTATATGCCAAATAGAATGTATTAAAAATATGAACGATCAGGAACCTTCAGCTGTCACCGACAAATGTTCCAGGTAAAACCCACCTGACATGCAGTGGAATGTATGAAGCACATTAATGACTTAATGGACCATGTATAATGCAACACAGAGGCTTAGCTGCAATCTTACAAGGTTAAAAAGGTTAAAGCAATATGAAAGGTTAAAAGCAGCCTGTGAACAACTCTAAACTCTATTTAGAATAGAGTGATAGACTAGAAGCATGCCTGATTCAAATTTAATTCCACTTTGTTTTATGAACATTTTTTTCTGGGAGCGCTACTTCGTATTGTACCTTTCACTTGTGAGTGTGACCCTATCATGTTGTAAACCACTTTGGGTATTACAGCATTCATTTTGTCAGGGGTCTTAATACATTGTCCAAAAACCATATCTGAGAAGCTAGGACAGAGCCAGAGCCATCAAGGACCGTCATCCTTATAGATCTGACCCTACTGGAATAATGGATTTTCTACCAGTAGGTCTACTGATTCTGAAGAAATCTCCACACAGAAACAAAATGTGGGCAGTGGATGGCTGGAGCCTTGAACCTACAAGAGGAAAGAGGACAGACTATTTTAAAGGAAGTAATTCTCAGATCAACTCTCTCATGCCAAAAAGAGCATAGGAAAGAAAAGCAAGGGAAACTCTCTGCAACCTAAAGGACATTGATCAAATCCAGGCATTATAGAAACAAAACCACTAGACCTAGCAAGGACTTTTTACTTTTTAAGAGGCATTTAATTCCAGGGAGGGTGACAAATCGGGGCCAGTAGAGACTATGTACAGCTTGGACCGAACACCTGGGTCTCACAGACATAGTCCTGGACTCACAGCCTGCAAGTCCTACCTGTACACTCTAGACTAAAAACCATAGCGAGCAAAAGGACATATTTACATTTCTGCCAGCAGGGACACCCATGGGGGGCCTCAGGGGTCGACCCGCGTGAAACAAAGTCCAAGGCCTTGGCCCACTGGACGCATTGCCTCAGCTTGAGCAGCCGGGGATGTTACAAGGCGAGGAGCAGGCGCCTCGCCTCAACTCGGCAGAGCGCCCCAGTGTTCCTCGAAGGTGGGCACCATCCACCACAGGACCATGTGCTCAAACTCGAGTGAGAGGTGGGCCTGCACCAGCAGGTGGAAAAGCTGCAGGGCGTCGACCATCCCGGTCCCGGCGAGCCGGTTTCGCTGGCTCTTCAGGGTGGCCATCTTGGCCTGCCCCAGCAGCAAGTTGGCTAGGCTGGCCACAGCCTTCTCCACCACCTGGTAGAGGAAGGAATGGATGTAGACGTCCTCAGAGAAATCCCGGCCCAGCACCCAAAGCAGCGTCCCAAGGTGGCAAAGAGCGGCTGCAGCCGGGGGCAGTCAAGGAATGTGTGAAAAATGTCCTCGTCCGGTACCCCCGGGCAGAAGGGGCAAGTCGCCGAGGCTGCTGGGTCCAAGTGGCGAAGAAAGGTGCCGGTGGCCAGGATGCCGTGCACGAGCCATCACTGCAGGTCGCCGATCTTCTTGGTGGTGGGCGCCTTATACAGTGTGTGCCACACTGGGGTCTTGGGCCGCGCCAGGTGCCGCCACCACACAGTGTCAGGGCAGCCGGCCAGCACCTGGGCATGCTGGGTGTGTACCACCCACATGTTGAGGTCATTGCAGAGCAGGGTGCCAAAAGGGCAGCCTGTATTGCTGCTGGGGGGCACCGAGAGCCTGAGCAATGTGTTGGGCCACTTGGCCAGCTTGCCGGGTACCGCTGGGATGACGGGCAGTGGTGGGAAGGCGTCATGTGCGGTGTCCACGGCAGGGAGGGTCTGGCAAGTGTGGAGATGGACTTCCAAGGTGGTTGCTGCTTCCGTCAGGAAACCCTCCTGACAGTCCGCAGAAGCCGGCCTGCGGTTCGGATGGAGTGCAGCGCCAGCCAGGGCTTCAGGGGACAGCCACGCCGACCGAGCAGGATCCAGAAGGTGCTCCAGGTCAGTGATGCGCACCTCGATGAGGGCTGCCACAAGGCTGGAGGAGGCCAGGCTCAGCGCGACACGCTGCAGGGCCGGGTTGTTGACCAGGGGCTCCCGAAGCAGGTGTGGGAACCGTAGGCTCCTGGCCTGGGGGCAGAGATGGAAGGTCGCCCACCAGGCCCGCACCATGTTGCATTAGAACAGGGAAAGGACCGCCCCGTTCAGGAAAGTGAGGTCCAGCAGGAATGGCTCCCGGTCAAAACCGAGGCCCCCCCACTCGCCGTAGGAACTGGCACGCCAGCTGTCACCATGGGAGGTGGCCTTCGGCGTACAGGAGCTGCTGGAGGGCCCGCAGCCAGTAGGCGGCCACCCGGATGGCCAGCTCGATCAGGCCTTGGCCCCCTTCCCTGGTGGGCAGGTAGAGGGCAGCTCGGGGGAGCCAGTGGCATCCGTCCCACAGGAAGTCGACTACTTTCCTGATTCTGTTGTTTTTCAAACACCTGTAACTCTCTAGTATTTTCAAGAATTAAGTGTTTATACTGAAGAAGTTCATTTGCTAAATCTGTGTTCCTTGCTCTTCTGGTACGCTGCTAATGATATGAACTCTGGAGGGGAAGGCTGCATTAATTCTAACCAACTGCTTGACAGTTCTGCATAAACACAGAACAAAAACATCAAAATAAAATATCTGCAGCACAAATACAGAACTTCTTAATACAGAATGATGCTAAACGTAAGATACTGGATAATGCTTTTAAAAAAATCTATCTTTTAATTTTGCTTATCTTCATATGAATGGAAATGTTTCACAGTAGCTGACAGCTAAATGCACGGATAAAGCATTTTCACTGCACACTCAAGTGCATTTCTTTCTCTTTTGTAAGTCCAAAATCCTATTCAAAATTCTTTACTGTGCAATGTAGGTATTAAAAGCTGACACTTGAAATTACTGCTGATGTTTGTGTTCTTAATCTGACTATCTGTCTAAAAACCCCTGATAATGTACTATGAACAGGAACATGAATGTCTCAACATTGATATATGTCACTAAATTATATGCACTGTAATTAAGTATTTTTTCTTAGACTTTCATACAATCTGAATGTACCACCAACTCCAGCTTTTCATAGGACTAAGAAGATATGATGCCAATTAATTCAAGTATAATTGAAATAATTTGAAATTAATAATATTGTAAATGTAACAAAGGAAGGACTTGATTACAACTAATTGTAACTAATTCTTCTCCAAAAAGTCTTAATCCAGTGGACACAGCACTAGATCAAGAGCCAGAGACATTCTTGTTATCCCACTGCCTCTCTTTCCACCTTTGTGCCTGTTTTCCTTTATTCTGTCTGGTCTATTTAGATTGTAAGACCTTAAGGTCATGGAATAATTACCAGTGCATTCTAAGATCTTTACAGGACCACAAATTCTAATAAAGTGTTTATTTAAAATTAAATGAATAAGAATAAAATAATTTCAGTGCTTCCTTATACTCCCTAATTGCCAATTACAACTACACAGGATTCTTTCATAGGTCTTTCTTTCTTTTTTTTTTTTTTTGTCTATGCATGTGTTCTCTCTCCCTTATTCACCCAGTCACAAGGCTACAGCCTCAATGTTTTTTGAATTGCCTGTGATTATCCTTTACTTTCCTCAGTGTACTTTATGCCATCTAAAATTTGCATCTTTCTCTCTAACCTGTATCTGCAAATCTCCCTTTCACTATTTCCGGTAGCAACTAAATTAATCAGCATTTCCCTATTGAAGTTATGTTTGATTCATCATTTTTTATCTTCTATACACCCTGTTCTTCTTCAGCTTTTACTGCTTTAAACTCTATTAACCAAATCCTTCCCATGCTGATAAAACCCTTATCCATATACCAATATTCTTCTACCTTGACTACTGCAATTTTCTCTTCCAGTACCATCAAAAAATAGGCTTCCTTTGCTCTTAATAAAATTATTTTTAACAAGGACTTAAAGACTGCAAACCAAAACACAGAAAGAAGAAAGCAAAGAATACTTAAACAGGTTGGATGTGTTCAATTTGTCAGGGCCTGATGACATTCATCCTATAATGATTAAGGAACCAGCCAATGTCATCCTTAAACAATTAACAATTATCCTTAATAACTTATAGAAGGCAGAGAACACCCCAGAAGATTGGAGAAGGACAAACACTTTAAAAACAGAAAAAAGGAAGATCTAGAGAATAACAGACCTGTCAGTCTAACTTCATTCCTTGGGAAGACACTAGAACACACTATTAAACAATCAGTTGGCAAATGCCTAGAAGATAATAAAGTGGTTAAAAAAGCCACATGGATTTGTCTGGACTAGATTGTATCAAATCAATCTAATTTCCCTTTTTGACAGGGTAACTGGCAAAGTGGGAAGGAGATAGTACGAGACATGATGGATCTTGACTTCAGTGAGGCTTCTCATAGTGTGCCATACAGTATTTCCATACGCAAGTTAAGGAAGTACAGTCTAGATGTAATTATCTCAAGATGGGTGCACAAGTGGCTGAAAATTAATCTTAATGAGTAGGTGCCAAGTTTCACTGACAATCTGTGTTCATGTGAAGTAGAGCCTTGTAGGGATCTGTGCAGGGCACAGTACTTTTCAATATGTTCATTAACGACTTGAAATGATGGGAAAATGTGTTTACAGAATTTGTAGTGACACTAAATTGACAGGTACTGCAAGTTCTTGGGTGGACAGCCAGAATTCAAGATGAAACTGAAGACATGGTCTCAATTCAACATGGTGAAATCAAATAAAAATAGATCCAAAGTGACGTACCCAAGATGAACTCCAGCGCTCAACCACAAAATTGGAACTAGCCAGAAATAGTGGTATAAATTCTGAGGGTTACAGTGGATCTCAAACTATATATATAGCAACAATGGAATAAGGATGGAAAAAAAATATATAAAACTCATTCCGCGATGCATTAAGAGGAATTTTTTATGAAATACAGTGCAGTAGTTTTTCTGTTCTATTCAGAATTGCTGAGGCCTCAGCTCAAGGCACAATATTCTAAGAGAGAGACAATCCATCAGAAGATAATCCAAATATGAGTAAGAAGAACAAGGATGGTTTAGGAAATATGACCTATGAAGACCCAAAGCACAACTGAAGTTCCAGCTAGCAAGGGTAACAAGAAGGGATTCTACAAGTATGTCAGCAACATGAGGAAGGTCAGGGCAACTCTAGGTCCCTTACTGAATGTCAACCTACTGACAGATGAGGAGGAAAAGACTGAAGTACTCAATGCCTTTTCTACCTCAGTCTTCACAAGCAAGGTCAGTTCCCAGACTACTTCACTGGGCAGTAGCTTGGGGAGAAGGTAAGTAGCCCTCAGTTGTGAAAGAACAGGTTAGGGAATATTTAAATAAGTTGGACAGCTGCATTCAGATAAGTGTGGCAGTGCAGTATGTGGAAGGACAGACATGCTTGTGGTGCCACGTACTGCACATTCAGCTGTTCTTCATGCTGCCAGGAACCGGCGTGTGAGTGTGAGTGTGAGAGAGAGAGAGAACCCTGGCTATCCAGGGGCCAAAAAAATTGCGCAAAAAAAAAAAAAAAAAAAAGTAGAGTGGCGCACGTGGGGGCAGTGTGCACTGCTCAAAACTGGATGCTGGCCAGTGGAGATGCACTCCAGCTGCTGGCCAGGCTCCAAGAGGCAGGATTTCAACTGCTGCAGCCCCAGGAGGCCCCAAGCACCCCAGGTAAGCCTGGTGCTGGCCCCAGCTTCCCCTACCCCCCCAGGGTAACCTGTTGTGCGCCAGAGGGCATGTCACAGCATTCCTTGGGGACAACAAGCAGCGGCACAAGGTGTACCACTGTTAGTTGCCCCCGGGGAACAAAATGCCTATGCTCGTGTGGATGCAGCTGATGTATGCAAGTCCAGGGGGCTAGATGCAATGTACCCAAAGGTGCTGAAGGAGTTGGCTGACATGATTGCAGAGCGTCTGGCCTATATGACCCTATGATTGGAAAAGAGCAAATATAGTGTCCGTTTTTAAGAAAAGGAAGAAAGGGGATCAAGAAAACTACAGCCAGTCTGCCCTACCTCAGTCCCCAGAAAAATCTTGAAGCAGATGCTCAAGGAATCCATTTCTAAACACTTGGAGGAGAAGAAAGTGATCAGGAACAGTCATCATGGATTCACCTAGGGCAAGTCATACCTGACCAACCTAATTGTCTTCTATGATGAGATGACTGGCTCTGTGGTTGTGGGGAAAGCTGTGGATGTGATATACCTTGACATCAGTGAAGGTTTTGATACGGTCTCCCACAGCATTCTTAAAAGCAAGCTAAGGAAGTATGGGTTGGATGAATGCACTCTACGGTGGATAGCAAGCTGGCTTGATCATTGGGCTCAATGGGCAATGATTAATGGCTTATTGTCTAGTTGGCAGTCGGTATCAAGTGGAGTGCCCCAGGGGTCAGTCCTGGGGCCAGTTTTGTTCAACATCTTAATTAACCGCCTGGAAAATGGGATGGAGTGCACCTTCATCAAGTTCATAGATGACATCAAGCTAGGGGTAGTAGTAGAAAAGCTGGAGGGAAGGGCTAGAATTTGAAGAGACCTAGACAAATTGGAAATTTGGGCCAATATAAATCTATTGAGGTTCAACAAGGACAAGTGGAAAGTCCTGCACTTAGGGTGGAAGACTCCAATGGACATTGGATATGGACAAGTTGGAGAGAGTCCAGCAGAGGGCAACAAAACTGATTAAGAGCCTGGGACACCTGACTTCTGAGGAAAGGTTGAGTTACCTGGGTTTATTTAGTCTGCAAAAGAAAAAACTGAGGAGGAGTGATTTGATAGCAGCATTTAACTACCCAAAAAGGTGGTTGTAAAGAAGATGAAGTTACACTGTTCTCAGTGGTGGCACATGATAAAACAAGGAGCAATGGTTTCAAGTTGCAAGGGAGGTTCACGCTGGGTATTAGGAAGACAAACATTCTCACTAGCAGGGTGGCGAAGCATTGGAATAGGTTACCTAGAGAGGTGGTGGATTTTAAGGCCTGGCTTGAGAAAGCCCTGGCTGGAATGATCTAGTAGGGAATGGTCCTGCTTTAAGGAGCAGGTTGGAATAGATGACCTCCTGGGGTCCCTTCCAACCCTAATTTTCTCTGATTCTATAAGAAAAGCTGAAGGAAATGAGTGTTAATCTTGAAGAAAGATGCCTGAAAGGAAACATAACAGTCTTCTAATATGCAAAAATAAATAAATAAATAAAGAGAATGTGATCCTATGTGTTCTCAATGGCCACTGAAGGAAAGACAAGAAAAATTAGCTAAACTTAGCAAAAATTAATTAAGATATATAAAGTTATCTAACGATGAAGGTTGTGAAACATTTGAACAGGCTGCCAAGGGATTTTTCAGAATCAGTCTTCATTAGCAATTTCTGACAAGGTAGACAAACATCTGTTGCAGATATACTTGATCATGCCTTGGTGAATATATTGGGCCTAGATGATCCTGAGGTCCCTTTAAGTCCTACGTTACTATGACTCTGATTTTGTACCTGGATCCATTCAGAATGCAGTGGAAGCAATGGGTAACTTGATACGGCACGCGTGTCTGCTTATATATGGCTAGACTGTAGCTGCTAGAAGAATTAGCTGAAAAAAACCCAGAAACTTAAGGCACGTTTAGATATATTTATGGCTTGCCTGAATAAACTATTTTACATTTAAAAAATGTTGTCGGAACAACCTGATCTAGGGATGTAGTATGTTTCTAATTTTGTTTTCAGTAAATCCATTTTTTTAAAATGTGAAGCACAGACCTTATAATCTCTTTTGCTTTGAGGGTTTTGAATAAGTTCTTTGTGGACCTATACTAAAAGTCTGAGACATGTCTGCCTACCTGTCTTCATTCAGCTTAAATTTCTTGATGTGGAGCTTTTTTGCCTGCAAAGCTTATAGTTTAGGCAAATAAATGGGACATCTTTTAATGGATGATCCTTTAAAAGCACCAAACAAAAGGTGCATATGAATGTGTATTGCTGGAGGGTAGGGGTCCTAACACAAGAAAAACTGCCTACTTCAAAAGTTGATAACTTTGCATCCAAATAAATAATAGATTAAATGCATAGGCAACTGGTGGGGGGGGGGGTATGTGCCCCTGCCCCCCCGCCTCCCCTGAGCTTGGTTGCTGCCAGCTTCTGCAGGCGGTCACCCGGACAGATGCTGCTTGCCACCCTGCCACTGCCAGCTTCTGTAGGCGATCGCCACTCGGCACCCCGCCACTGCTGCCCACAAACTGTGCCCTCCAGTCTCAGGAGACACTTGCCTCCCATGGTTAAATGTATGTAAAAAGATGGCTAATGCTCCAAAATCTACAAAATTCAGGTCTAAAAGTTCTAGCTCAGAATGTTTTTGTTTTAATTGAGTGTGGGAAAAATAATTCAGAATTGCATCACTCATCTATTTGTTTCAACTGTCCCTATCCCAATGCTCCTAAGAACAGAATTGCTGTGATCAAGTATACAAACTTTCTGTTCAGGAAGATTGTAATTCAGATAGTTCAGATACCAGAAAAATGGTTTTGAAGGTAAGCTTGAATTCAGTCATCATTACTGCAAAAATAACTATTACCTTCTGTTCTTTCTATCAAGTGTCACACTGTGTCATACAATAAGTGTCTTACACATATACCCATGGGGTTTTTTTTGCCCTATGGAAGGCTTCAAGATGAGAGGAATTCTGTAAATGCAGCATTATCTAATTATGTTGAAACTATTTGGATCTAAATAAATATTTCAAGCAAGGGAAGCTGAATCTGTGGCCTTAACATATTAGGCAAATATCTACATCCTTATACTTTGATCTTAAAATGAAAATCACAAGTCCAAATTTTGATCATGCTCTATTAATGTTATATATCCATAGTTATAATACATAACATACTAGATTTTATAAATTGCCTTTGTCATCTCATTGAACATAGTTCACTTCTAATGAAGCATTTCAACATAATCATGGTTAAAGTGGGGAGACTTATTTCTGTAACTTGATATCAAGAGTCCATAAGTTTCATGCATTAATAAATCTCATGAGTGTTTCTGGCTCCAGCATAAAAGTGGTGGGATGTATTTGGGGCTAGGGACAGAACTAACATATAAACTGGTATAAGTGATCAGAAACTGGTTAAGAGCTGTAACACAACAGAAGTTTAATGCACATAAACCATTTTCAAAATGGCCAAACCTGGTTTAAGATAAACCTGGATGGATGTGGTATCAGACTTAACTGATTTAGGTCAAACTGGTTTACTGAACTTTTGTCCTGAATTCCCTCCAGATTCAAGTTAACTCACAGCCTCCAGCATCACAGGGTGCTTTGCACCTCTCCTACAAACTCTCTCCCTGCCACCTTACAAGGTGAGAGGTTAGCCTTGGGCCAAACTGTCTACTCCAGCCAAGCAAGAAGGCATGCTCTAGTGCCACCTGGCTCCTGGCCTGGGCCACTGCAGGCATGTGGCTGCATTTCTGGAATAAAAATTAATGGCTGTTCACTTGCTTATCAATTCAATCTATAAAGCTTAGAGTAACCTACAAAAATTGAATTGATTCAGCCTCAGGCTTTTTGACTGGTGCACTTAGACTGGGAGTTGAGAAGACAACAAATCAAATGAATGACTTAGTTCATAAGTAAGGATCTATAGAATTTGAGGTGGCTGACCCCTGATATTGTGGTTCAAGCATGGCCATCTCCTGGGAGGAGTGGGACTTCTGGGACTCCTTGGCCAATCAGAGCCGGGGGGGAGGAGACAGTGATCTGGCTTGATAATCTCCCCTCTCCCTTTCACTGAGCTTCAGGACACCAGGGCTTCCTGCTGTATTCCATTTTTTCAGTCCTCTTCCCCGCTCACCCTGCCACTTGCTCCTGAGACATTTTTGTGTTTTTTCATGGGGACCAGGCTTTTTCACAAGCAACCTATCAATTTTGCAGTTTCTGTGAAAATCACAAAAAAAAAAAATCACAAACTTGGTAGGCCTTTATTCAAAAGACAGGCCAATTGTTCAGTTCTTCATCTTAATTAAGGTGTAATCACCTCATAAAGCAACCTGGCCTTTCCAGATTCACTATGCACATTTTTATATCCAAAAAAATTACTATTATCTTGTAATGTTAAAGTTTAATTCAAATGTAGCTCTACTTAACCTTTTTACAGGTTACTAGTTTTTTAAAATTATTCCTGACCTCCCCAATTTCAGCTAGATCTTCTTTTATGAAGAGACAAAACAGGGACATGGACAAGCATTACATTTATAGCCGAAGAAATCCCACTAGACACTGGGAGTATGCCGGCATTTGTGCCGTTTCTCCCGAGGAAAAATGTTAGATCTAGGATCTTCTTTCAATGATGAAAACTGCACCACCTGCAGGAACAAACATCTGCACATTTCCCCACTGGTCCCTGGGAAGAGTTAAGCAGATGATGCTCCCTGCTCTTTGCCAGGGTGGATGACCTTCTGGGGAAGGTGCAGAGCCTCTCCCTGATTACTCCACTCCTTCTTCAGAAGGGGGTGATCCTGGTGGTCTGGGGAAGGCACAGGGAACTTTTACCTGACATTCTGCTTCTCCTATATACTGGGAGCAGTAGCTAGCAGCAGCTGCTTCCCATTTTTTTCCCTAGACTGGGATCACCCCAGTACAGGAAGCAGGGAAGAAAAAGTGGCTATAGGCTAGAACATCTGTACATTCCCTCTTCAGAAAAAAAAAAATGGCAAATTTTCAGGGCTAGAAATTTGCAGAGCTAGAATTTAATGCCTGTTCATATACTATGTATGCTTTTCCAGTGCAGGCATGAAAGCCATGCAAAATAAACAAATCATTTAGACTGCTTTGCAAACTTCCCTTGCATTTTCTATCATGAGACCATTAGCAAGCATTTTTACTTTCAGGTATTTTGAGATCTCTTTGGGCAAAAATCTTATAAACTTTCAGTTGTGCAATTCCTCTCTTAAAATGGAAGACATTAATGTGAGAGAACTGTAAACATTTTCTTCTCCCATTATTCAGAGGCCACATTTACCATCACTTGAAATTCAAACAGCAAAGAATAAACCAGGGGGACAGTGACCACCAAATAACAGAATTCATCATAAGGTGTAGAGTGGGTAAGGTAACTAGTAGGGTAGAAGTGCTAGACTTTAGCAAACCCAGGTATTTAGTCAATGGCACACTGCAGAGTAAGAGATTTGGCAGGATGGGAGTCCAGGAAGGGTGGCTGTGCCTTAAGGAAATGATCCTTTGAGCACAGACGGAGACAATCCCAATGTGGGGGGAAAAGTGGGGAAGGGGCCAAGAGGCTTCCTTGGCTGACCAGAGAAATCCAGAGTAGCCTAAGGGCAAAAAGCGGGGCATATAAGCAGTGGAAAAAGGGGGAGATTACTAAAGAGGATATACCTCTTTGGTTTACAGTTGTAGGGAGGCAGTTAGACAGGCCAAAGCTACTATGGAGCTGAGGATGGCGTCCCAAGTTAAGGATAACAAAAAATTGTTTTTCAGATATATAGGGAGTAAATGGAAGGCTCAGGGTAAAATAGGACCACTAGTGAATGGGCAAAAGCAACTGGTAACAGACAGGGGGGACAAAGCTGAACTTCTCAATGAGTTCTTTGCCTTAGTGTTCCTAAATGAGGGGCAAGACAAGTCTCACAATGGGATTGTAGAGAGACAACAGCAGGGTGCCAGACTACCAAGCGTTGACCCTGAAATGTTGCAGAATCATTTGGAAGGACTGGATGCATTTAACTCAGCATGCCTGGATGAGCTCCACCCAAGGGTACTGAAGGCACTGGCTTATGTCACTACACAGCCACTGGCAAGAATTTTTGAGCACTTGTGGCACATGGGCCAGGTCCCAGAGGACTGGGAAAGGGCCAATGTGGCCCCTATTTTCAAGGGGAGGAAGGAGGTCCCAGGCAACTATAGGTCAGTCAGTCTCACCTCCATCCTTAGCAAAGTCTTTGAAAAGATTATTAAGGCTCATATACGTGACAGTCCAGCAGGAAAAATTATGCTGAGGGGAAACCAGCATGGGTTCATAGCAGGTAGATCATGCCTGACTAATCTAGTCTCTTTTTATGACCAGGTTACAAAA
>JAGPOW010003316.1:31276911-31287700 GCA_030014935.1 Caiman crocodilus
GCAGGAAAAATTATGCTGAGGGGAAACCAGCATGGGTTCATAGCAGGTAGATCATGCCTGACTAATCTAGTCTCTTTTTATGACCAGGTTACAAAACACTTGGACGCAGGAGTAGGGGTTGACATCATTTACTTAGATTTCAGGAAGGCCTTCGATACGGTATCCCACCCCATACTGGTGAACAAATTTAGAGGCTGTGACTTGTATGATTACACAGTCCAGTGGGTGGCAAATTGGCTAGTGGGTCATACCCAGGGAGTGGTAATGGATGGGTTGGTATCGATGGAAGGATGTGGGCAGTGGGGTCCTGCAGGAATCGGTCCTTGGACTGATACTCTTCAATGTTTTCATCAGTGACTTGGACGAGGGAGTGAAGTGTACTCTGTCCAAGTTTGCAGATGACACAAAACTGTGGGGAGAAGTGGACACACCAGAAGGCAGGGAACAACTACAGGCAGATCTGGACAGGTTAGACAAACAGACAGAAAACAACAGAATGCGATATAACAAGGAGAAATGCAAAGTGCTGCACCTAGGGAAGAAAAATGTCCAGCACACCTACCGACTAGGAAATGACCTGCTCGGTAGCATGGAAGCGAAAAGGGATGAACATGAATCATCAGTGTGAAGAAGTCACCAGAAAAGCTAACTGCACTTCATTGACCATCAGCAGATGCATGACAAACAGAACCAAGGTGATATTTCACTTCTATCGGGCACTGGTCAGACCACAGTTGGAATACTGCATGCAGTTTTGGGCACCACACTTCAAGAGGGATGTGGATAACCTGGTAAGGGTTCAGAGAAAGGGCACTTGTATGGTTAAGGGCTTGCAGGCCAAGCCCTATGAGGACAGACTGGGGCACCTGGACCTCTTCAGCCTCCACAAGAGAAGGTTGAGCGGTGGCCTTGTGGCTGCCTATAAATTCATCATGGGGGTGCAGAAGGGAATTGGTGAGGCTTTAGTCACCAAGGCGCCCCTGGGGATCACAGGAAATAATGGCCATAAACTAGCAGAGAGCAGATTTAGACTGGACATTAGGAGGAACTTCTTCATAGTTAGAGCGGCCAAAATCTGGAATGGGCTCCCAAGAGAGGTGGTGCTCTCCCTTATCCTGGGGGTCTTCAAGAAGAGGCTGGATAGGTATCTGGCTGAGGTCATCTGAACCCAGCACTCTTTCCTGCCTATGCAGGGGGTTGGACCCAATGATCTATTGAGGTCCCTTCCGACCCTAACATTTATGAATCTATGAAACTAAACATATAGCAGTTGCATAATGATTCTATGAGGGCTGTCCTATAATCCTCCTTAACAAGAATTCCATTCCATGGGCTGCTATGAAAAGTACTGATCAAGAACTACCAAAAACCCACAAAAGTTTGATGATGAATCACCATCTCCCACTGTCTTCATCCAATCCAAGTCCCCACCCATTAAAGCAAGACTGCCTGGCTGGCAGCCAACGAGCAGTTCACATGCAGATCCCCATGCTCCCACCTGGCTTTTATCATCCCCATTATTCCAGCTGTTGCAGTGGCAGCAGCCAGGGCCTCTGGGGAAGGACAGCATGGCAGGAGGCACAGAGAGCTTCCTGCCTACACAAGAGGGTAGGAGAAGAATCACTCACTTGGTGGTGGTAGCATGGTAGTAGTGGCAGTAGCAGCAGGGACAGTCTGTAACTCTGGGGAGAGGGAAGGAGTGGGTTCATGCTACTCACACAGCAGTAGTAGAGAGTGAAGATGGAATTGCCTGACCAGGGGTGGCAGCAAGGATGGGGAAGGAAGAGGGAGAGGGGAGAATTCCTTGCAAGATGATGCAAGTGGGGCATCTTTTGCAGTGCAGTGGGAAGGTGAGAGAAGTAGGGTTCTGCATGTGGCTGGTATCTCAGGGAGCCTTTGTAGCCTGCAGCATGCAGTTCCTATGGTGTGCAATCTGGGGCCCCAAAAACTTGGTAACGTGCAACTCATGGAATATGGGCAGCCCTACATTAAAGGACTGAAATACAGTGTCAGTGCTTTGCCAGGTAGTGTTAAAATGCCCATCATGATGTGGTTTCCAATTCTTTAATATTGTATTGCCATTCCCTTACTTCATTTATCATCATCCTTCAACTTTACACCTTTCAGATACTTATAAGGCAAATAATGACTCTATCTTAGTCATAACTCAGCCAGACTTCGCACATTTTATCACCATTAATCTTTCCTCATAATTTAGCCTATTCATCCTCTAATCATTTTCACTGTTCTTCTCCAAACTCCTTCTAGTCTACCAATCTCTGATTATTAGGGATTGGTGAAGCAAATGCATAAAATGCAATGAGATTAAAAGAATTTCACTCATCTTGTTCTCAATTGTTCTTCCTCTGTAAAAACAGACATCATCTGCATCCAAAACCAAGCTGGACTCCTATTTTACTGCAGTATCTTATGATGTCACCAAGGACTATGGGGCAAAAACAGAATCATGAACCTAGTTATTAGTCTATTTAAAAGAAGGAATTTTTCATTGTTTTAAAGTTGATTTATCAGAGATTTTTAAGTCTAATGGAGCTGCATTTAGTTTTCACTCATACTGGTGCAGTTAGCAAGATAGTAAAAAAGGTTGTGTCAACACTATGACACAGTGGTACAATATGCTTTAGTCTGTACATGTTGGTGATCCTATATTTCTAAGGAAATGATATCTGTTTCTATCTGCAAAGGCAAAACCAATCCTAATCCATGTTGTATTATAGGTAAATCCTGTGTGTCTTACAACTTCCTTTACTTGATTGCAACGATGGATACTTACACAGCTTACATTTTTTGTGTGATCAAGCCCCTGAAAGTGCTCTGCAGCTATGACATAACACATGTGCACAGCTGTAGAGCGCTTTTAAAATGGCCAGTTGTGCAAAGAATTATCCCTGGACAAATGAGGTAATAGATGAAAGTGCTCTGAAGTAGAGTGCCTTAGGGAAGTTGCGTTTCCTCCAGGATCTATTTTTCATGTGGGGCTGGCAGTGGGGAACAGATCATGAAACTGCTGGCTGCTTTGCCGGGGTTGCAGCTGGTGGGGAGTGGAGACAGGGTGGAAGAGAGCACCCCTGCCTTGAGGGCCTCTTGCCTTGCCGTACTTGGCTGCGGTATTGGAGGGAGTTGGGCCAGGCCCGCAAGGTGACAGGTGGCTCCCTTCTTCCACCCCTCACCCAGGCTTCTTGACAGTGGTAGCACAGAGCTGCTGGCTGCTTTGCTGTGGCTGGAGCGGAGGGGGAGGGTGGCGGTGGGAAGGTCAGGCTGTTGGGGAAGAGGGCAGGGTGGAAGAGAGCCCCTCTGCCTCACAGGTCCAGGTTTGCTCACCCCAATACGCAAAGTAGGGTAGCTGGGGAGCTTTGCAAGGCAAGGGGGATCTGTTCCATCCTGCTTTACTCCCTTCTTGAGCTGTGGCTTGTAGTCTTCCAAATAGTCTTTTGACAGTTTTTAGTGAGCTGGATGGGGATGTGGAGGTAGGGGGATGGAAGAATGCCATAAAACAATCCACGCACTCTTACCTTCCATCTGCATAGTCTGCATCTGCACCTCCCCACCAGACATCGGAATCATCTTCTTCAGCATCAGCTGAATCAACATTGTCACTTTCATCCGTTAACGGACAGCACACAAACTCCACACCACGGAACTTGTCAATTCCACAGGGCAACAGCATTCCGTAATCATGAAGATTCATACTCTTTTCACTACAGGACTACAAAGAATAACGAGAACAACAACACTATTGTTACACAACAAGCTGGCCAAGGAAAAGCTGGCATAGACTTTAAGAAAACAACAGAAGTCTGTATAGCCTCCTCAAGTTGCAGTTAGTTTATTAATTTGACTTTGTATTATTGTGACAAACAAATTAACTGTGTGGTCATTTGTGTTATACTGCCTACTGGTGAGCCATTTAAAAAAAACCCAAAAAACTCTGTTCCTTCAGTTCTTCCTTTCTCCTAGATAAGTTTGCCCGTCATACTCTGGCACATCCCATAACCTCTCACCTGAGATTTTTCTGAGAATTGTGTTGTGAAAAACAAGACATAGGAGACTTTGCTTGCCCTGTTTATCCAGTTATGTTGATAAAGACGCCATTGAAAAAGCAATTAGTACATCAAACATTTGATATGTTGGGGTTTGATACTTCCTTTTAGGTGCAATGGAAAATGGTCTATTTTTAAAGAAAGTGCACTTCCAATTTAAAAGGTGGCACAAGGTACTAAAAGATAAGGCCACACAGAACACGTGGAAAAGAATGCTGTTAAACAGCCTAACAATTCTTCTCTAGGCTATGCCATTATAAGCTAGGGATAATATTACAGAGATAATATACATATAAGGGCTGTACATAAAAAGTGGTAATTTGAACCTCCACTAAGCTCTCATTTTACCTTTAAAATGGTGTGGAGTAAGCTATCATCATTTGTGCACATCATGACATTCACAAAATTAAGTTTAATTTTATCTTAAACAAAATGTCACTGACTGCTACGGTTATATGCTCTATGCCTAGTATCAGTTGACCTTTCCTATTCAAAGCCTAACATCTTTCTTTTTGGTCTATGTCAACCTTTTGTGTATCACAACAATTCTCATATTAGACCAAAAATTATTTTGGGGCAGAAGTCATGTTCAATTGTTGCATGGCACATGGCACAAACCAACAATATAGCAGACAAAAATCAAGCATTAACAGTAAAGTGTTTGTTTAAAAAAAACAAAAGGTAGATTAAATCTGCCATACGCCAGGTGGGACAAAAATTTATGGGACACGAGTTATCCAAGCAGGTAGAAGTACCATTACTGATGTAATGTTGTTCTGTAGTAGAACAGCATTCAGGACTCAGCTCAATAACACAGTGGCTTTTTATGAAAAGTGTTGCAACAGAAACAGAAGGCTGAGGAGAAGAAATTGTTGAAGGAATGTCAGACTATAGAAGGGGTTGTGGGTAAGGAGTGGCTTAAAAAGCAAGGTGCCATCCTTATGATTCTCCCTTCACACTGCTTGACACAGCCACAAGGAGACAACACAGGGATAGATCCAGGTGCTTAAAGCCTCCCAACTAAGGAAAGAAACCCACAAACACTACAACTCGTGTGTAAGCAGTTTACAGTATGAGATACAAAGCCTCAGCCTGAGTTTTATATGACATGTCAAGTAAAAAAAATAGTATCACTTATGAAATCATACCATATTGACTTGAATACAAATCAAGATCCATTAATATGAAGAAAAAAGTTCTTTGTTTTAAATCTGCATACGAGGAAATTGCATTAAATACATTGCCCACCTCTAAACTGCCGCTAAAAACAGCATGTGTTCAGTCATGGAAACCAACTATGAGGCTGATTAAACGCAGCCAACACTGACCGTGACTATAAAACACATAGCAAATATGGGGCAAACGTTGTGATGGGAATCTACTTCAAGGATAGGTTAGGACAATCCATCTAAAGAAGATATGTGGTATTGCCCAATGAGCACAATCCCCCTCAATGTCAAATCTTTTTCAAGTCATAGTGAGCCACTACCACTGCATGCAAGCTGAATACATTTTGACTTCCTCTTCACTCTCACATCTGAGCTGCACCTTTCTTTCCCATTTCCAATTATTCCTGTTTCTTTACCAGCCTTAAAGATCTGGCAAAAATCACCAAATGGAGTCCCAAACAATTTACCCAGAAACTCTCTGTCAGCTCCTCTTGCATCATCTCACATAGTTAGTGTTGCTGCACCCTCTGTGGGGTGGACCTGGACCAAGTCACTTGCACTTTAATCTTAATATACTTTTTTTGAGCATTGTAGGACTCCTGACAAGAATACCCAGTTCCAGTTCTGAGTGGGGGCTAATTAGCACATGCCTCCTTTGTGAGTATGTGTGTGCAGGGGAGTGAATCTGGAGTACACACATACTGAACAGTGCTGAGCTGTGAAGCCTAGCCCAGTGAACTATATTGTAAATCATGAGCCTTTTGGTTCTGAATTATTAACATGCATAGTTTGTACTCTCTCTAAGTAGGTGCTAAAGAGCTACTTAAAAGTGTGTTTATGAAGTATGTGCACTAAATCTTGTAGCATTTGCGAAAGCAGCAAAAAGCAGCATTTCTTGGTGATGGATACTATATGCAAATGCTACAGATGTTTATTCCAAGGTCAGTTTTTCAAATTTTCTATTTCTTTCCATGTGACAGGGACAGCAGGGTCAGACAGTAATGAGGATAGAAGGGGCTGCAGGGCGAAGAATCTAGTGTGGGAAAGGAAAGGCAAAGAGGCACCTGACCCTGCAGATTTATTTTCCGTACTGTAGCAGTTGGAGGGAGGACAAATTCAAGGCAACCTTCTAATAATTATACCTGGAAAATTATATCACATTTATATATTTTCTATATATGGAATTTCATTATTGAGAAGGCATCTTATAAATAGGGTTGCCTTATGTTTGAGTAAATATGGCAATGCACTAACAGGAAGTTTCCTCTTTTCTCTAACTTCAATCATCAAATCACTACCATCCATTGATAAATATTTAAAAATGAAGCTTCGTCTTTTCTGTTCTCCCTAGATAACACTGCTCTAACTAGACTTAATCCCTCCCTCTAAGAAAATGCTATAGCTTGAAAAAAAGTATGGTTAGGAATCTGTAGATAGTTATACCTCTTTTGCAACCGTGTGCCAATGCAGGTGGGTTTCACATATATCCATCCTTTCCTGGTGAAGGAACTTGCACTTATCTGGCACCAGAAGGGCATCACTCACGAACTCACCAACTAAAAGAAAACAATTTGAAAGGTTCACATCACTCAAGTTCTCTCAGAATTGTAGTTTCTAAAACTTAGTAATGCACAAGATGACCTTTAATGCATGGGGATTAGCACAAAAATTTCCCTTATGCCCAGTTACTTAATAATTGTACTTTACCCTTTTTTTTCCTGAAGAGAAAGTTGAAGATGTGCTATATGTACCTTTAAGGAAATAGGACACTGGACTAGAAAGTCTACATAATTCCTGTGCTCCTAATACAATACCTTCTAAACCAATTAAAGACTTGTATAAGATGTACCATAAAGTCTGTTGTTTCTGAGATCTTATTTAGAAAAAAATAGAGCACAATTCTAAAGAATTTTGGAACACATTTAGAATCTCTAAATACAGAGCAAACCTATAATTTACTAGAAAATTCTAGAATGACTTGCAACTATTTGGTAATAACAGTTTTGAGTCATTTAACAAATCAAGAACAGTTACTGTGTCACTTTTCTCACTTAGTCCTTTTTCCATATACTTTTATCAGTAAGCCAGAACACCGACTGACTAGGAAATTTAATGGAACTATGAAGTAGTATAGTAGTTCTAGAATTATTCTTAAGTGTCAGTATTATCTTACAGTCACATCTGTATATCCAGTAAATGCGGTAAAGACTGCCTCCGTCTCTTTTGGGCACCATACTTGGATTAGCCAAAAGTGATCCACTTGATACATAATTTTAAACAATCCACAGTAATGAAAAGAACACTCCATAATAAGGGAATTATTATCTTCAAGCTTTGGTGTTTCTGATTATGGAGAAACACTGCTGATGGGCAACGCTATGTATTATACCACACCTATTGTAATTCTGTTTTATTTTGCCATTGGATTTTTCTTTTTAAATCACAATGGTACCAGGCACTGGAAAATAAAAATACTCATAAGGAGCTTTGGTGAACTATACAGATATTGTCTGGATACTGAAAATACATGGTTTGGCTTATGTATATTTATCTACTTCCAGAAGTATATTTGCTTCTAGTAAGCTCCAAGAGAACTCAAATGCTTGCATTCTAAATGAATGGTCCAAGAGCTGCTTGCTGCAATAATGGTTAAATGAGTCAGAAAGAAGCAATTAAGTATTTACTACTATGCAGAGGGTTATCTGAGGCAGCTGATAGGTTGGCTCTTGAGAATTACTTCTCAGCTAAAAACTCTCCTTTAAAAAAAAAAAAAAAGGGAAATTTTTTCAATATCATAGTTCAGTAAATGTAGGCATGGTCTTTTGGTAGCCACATATGATATTTGTAGCAGAACTAAAATTTCCCCCTGCATTTCTTTGCTTGTGATTTTAAGCCAACAAGGTCTAAAGTCAGCAGATTTCTGGGAGAAAATGGGTCTTATTATCCTTGTGGGCAAGACCATAATGCCTGCAATTTACTCACAATAACAGTAAAGTTATAAGGACATATTATCCTACATTCCAAATGAGTCTGTGAGCTCCAACCACATAAATGGATTCATACAACCTACAACACAAAAATCCACAGCTACTGTGAAGCATATTCAGCCTTCACTGCTGCCTGGTTTTATATACAAACTTTACACTGACACTTCAGTCAGTTCACCTTATTTTTAGCTATAGTTGCCTTTGCAGAAAAACAACTAATTGCTAATACTTCAACGTGCTTAGGCATTTTAAAGGACGGAAGTTCAAGAGGGTAGCAAAACACTATCTTTTAAGAGCAAAAGGACAGTAGTTGCATTTTGGAAACCTCTATAGTCAACAATAGTTCCCCAGGATTATTGAGCAGTCTTTTTACCATACATTTCTTTAAAATCACAGAAGTCAATATGGAAAGCAGATTAGCTATATTACTACTTTCTTCACCAGCCTGATGGAAGATGAGAGTACATTGTTAAAACAAACAATCCCCAATTTAAAAGCAAGGTATACAATTGTTTAGGAAAAACTGTATACACAACTGCATCTCTCATGCAGTAATTATATTTTTATATTCAATTACTTTGCCTATACAAAAACCCAGCTGATTGCAATAACTGTCTGCGAGCACAAACATTTAATTTACATTTACATTGTAACACTGTGTTTAAACTAAACAGGGTGTTAATGGTAATTTTTTCTGTTCAGCATATATGTCTCTAATTCAAGAAAAAAGTAAACACTGACATATCACTGAGTTACAAAAGCCAAATATATTATGAGGTATTATATATTGAGAAATACACTATAACTGAGCTGAAATCACAGATAATAGCCCAGAACTAAAGAGTAAGTAGTTTGGTTCATTTTTCTGACCAAAAAATTAAGCCAATCTAAAAAGAAATACAATTTAATTTTAAGCTGTGCTAAAGGAACATTAGAGGAAGCTTTCATTTGATACATGAACTAAACATCTAGTCGACTGTGAAAAATAAGTTAAAAAGTATATGGGTGTATAGTACCATGCCTATAGAAGAGATTTAGGGCTAATCTGTACGGCTTTACAATCATTTCCTTATTTTGATTGAAAACGATCCCCTTTTCTTTGCTTACTGTTGCACATCAATTATTCCTTCTCTTCCACATTTACTTTATTTTAATAAAAACCTTGTAAGCACCTCAGCTTTTGAAACCCGAGTTTGATCTTTAACTAACTGCCTAATGCTAAAAACATTCCAATCATTTCCTTAGTCAATGTGCTGCAGGCAAAGTATACACCTCTGCTGCTGCTTCAGATAGCAGATAAAATTCACCATTCAGGTTTCATTGTGGTTTCAAAAGGTTAATGTTAAAGCATGAAGAGCTAGAGCAGAAAAGCAGTAAGAAGGAAGCAAATATTAAAGCAGTATATCATAACATGCCTACTTTTCAGAGGAAAAGAAAACCCTGTATTATGAAGTAGTAGGTAACCATCAATCCTCTGGATCATGGTATACACATAAGAGGTCTTGGCAGGTGCCTGATTTATCTGTTTGTGGCTGACGAGCCAAATTCAAGAGCGACACAGCTTGCTACAAAGTATCACAGATCCATATGTTGACTAAATTGGAGTCCAAATCTGCAGCATGTTGCTTTCTTCTTTCTTGCTTTGTTTCCATCTTTTGGATCAAAGCCACTTTATACTGAGCTACACCCAGGCTAGGGACAGACATTACACACAAAGTGATCAGAAACTGGTTTAAACTTGTAACAGAACAGATGTTCAGTGCACATAAGCTAGTTTCAAAATGGCTGAAACCAGTTTGAGATAAACCTGGCTGAATGTAGATTCAGGCTTAACTGATTTGGCTCAAGCCAGTTTATACAATGTCTGTCCCAGCCCCTTGCTGGTTTAAGATAAACCAGACACCCCCAACATACTCTCTGGGCTTGGCAGGACTCTGCTCCACAGCACGGCTGGCCCCTACTCTGTTCCCTGGCTGGAGCTCCAGAAGAGATTTGCAGACACAGCAGGGTTTGCCTGGCTTCCCCCTGCCCTACTCCCCCCATGGCTGCTTAAGCAGGAATCCTGCTCCCTCTCTCCCATCTCCCACAGCCCAGCCCCAGCCCCACAGACCCTAGGCATGTGGTACACTAGCTAATGCTAAGTGGTGTCTGTGTGCGTCTCTCCAATTTCACTGGGACAGGCAGACAGAAGAGTGACTGCTGAGGGTTATTTGGAGCTAAAGAACAAGTCAGCCACTAAGCTGTTTAAGAAGAGTTTGAAGTAATGGAGAGAGATTATTGTTTTGCTGATGAGGTGATAATGACTTATCATCCCCCTGCTGGCTTGCTCACCTGTTAGTTTGCTGCAGACAGTACAGGCAGTCTTCTACTTATGACTTTGAGTTTCGACGAATGGCACTTAGGATGTTTATAAACTGACCCCCTGTTTCAACCTTCTGATGTGGGTTGGACTTTACAATGCTGGATACAATTGCATCCAGCTGGTAAGCATGGTGTGATGCAAAGGGAGGGGGAAGGGAAGAGGTGTGTGTGTGTGTGTGTGTGTGTGTGTGTGTGTGTGTGTGTGTGTGTG
>JAGPOW010003316.1:31289549-31343128 GCA_030014935.1 Caiman crocodilus
CATCTGACCCCGGTGCTCTTTCCTGCCAAGGCAGGGGGTCGGACTAGATGATCTGCCCAGGTCCCTTCCGACTCTAACTACTATGATACTATGATGATTGGTGCTTTCACCCCTTGGTACATAATTAGCCTTCTTGAGACTAATTGCCATCCTGAACCTCTTGCATGATTCAGAAAACATGCCCAAGAGATTTTGCAGGGAAGTTTCACTGTGGGCAACCAAGGCTGTGTCATTGGCATACAGGAAATCTTTCAGAACTAGATTTTACCTTGGTTTTCACTCTAAATCTTGAGATGCTGAACAAACCATCTAGTCGTATTTAAGGATAAATGCTGTCATAACCAAATCAGTTGAGTGCCCCTGTCACAATACAACAGCCCTAAGCAACTGCAGTTACTTTTAAATTTGGTACTTTCTGCCTCATTAGCTATTCCTACCCAGTGGTCTGTCATTGGCTACTCTAAAAGTATAAAGGTCTGTGCAGCTTCCGCCCAAGTCAGAGAGCTCTGAGCACATGGTAGAGTACGGAGAACTTTGCCACATGACAGAGAAAAGCTGACAGACTGATCACCCACCAACATCTCCCCATCACCGTCTGCACCATCTGCTTCAACCTGCAAGCTCGTTTCTGTCTACAAACTCGCCGGCTTGTTCTGTTGCCAGTTATCTGTAACTACTCAAGCAACTTGTTACCTGTAACTACGTAAGCAACCTTACCACCTGTGTCGCGGCCACCAGAGGCGTAAGTAAAGTTACAGTTAAAGTTATTTTTGTAACCAATACCCTGTGTTCGCCTCTCCATCCACCAGCCCGCCTGACGTCCGAATAAATTAGCGATCCTCTGGATGGCTTCGGCCACCCGAGACAAATGCTATCACTGTTGTTCTTAAATGCCTGTAGAAGCAGGAATGAAAAGTAGCTTTTAAAAGCATGGGGGCTAAGATGCACACCTGTTTCACTCTGTTGCTGATGTAAAAAGGTGTCTGATTTTTTGTTTTCATACATTGCAGTTAACTTAACACAATGAGGAAATGATATTCAACAGTTTTGTGGGACAACACACTCTCTTCAGAACAGTAAATAGACCTTGTCTGCTAACTGTTGAAGGCCTTCAGACTGATGAAAACAATATACAGTAGTATTCAGTTTTTTCTATATTTCTCTTACACTTGACCAAAAATATCATATAAAGGGTGGCGCGTCCTGAGTGAAAAGTGCATTGACTTTCAGAATTGGGTTTTTTTTCCCCACTTAGAGATTGCACCCTAGGGAGCGTGATACAAGTGACAATTTTTTCTGACAATGTTCAACAAAGAGATACCTCTATAGTTGTTCTAGTTGCTTCTGTTCCTATATAACTGTACAAACCTAGCATCTCTGAAATCATGTAGTACTGCTTCCTCTTTCTAACAGAGCAGTATAACTTCATGAAGCTTTCAAAGTAATTCATCACTGGCACATGTGTAGATTTTAGCAGGCAAACCATTGTGCTTTAATGAAGTAGTTCTTTCATAAAAATGCCTACTCTGTAGGCAGCAACATTTTACTGGCTGAAGAATTATCCTCAGAATTTTAACAAACAACCTGACCAAGCTGGAGAGTTATTTATTTAAAGCAGCAACTTCTATCCACACTTTTGGGGTGGGAGTCTTGACTACAGAGCAACAGCATTAGGAAGGAACAACACATATAGTATCTGCAAACATCACTTTAAACTAGAGCAGTGATTCTCAACCAAGATGTTAGGCCACTCTAGGGTGCCACAAGATCCGTTTAAGGGTGCTGTTCAATATTAGCAATGTTAAACCTACATCACCTACACCTACATTACAACATAAATCCAGAAATTTCAAATAGGAATCCAGACTGTCAAAAACACCCACTGTGGCTGTACTGAGTTCTTTGCAATAGAAAAATTGCTCTATTATTTTTCTGTACTCCAAAAAGGAGTGAAAACTAAGAGCTTGTATTTTCCGAGAGGTGCCTTCAATTGAACAAGAGACATTTCAATTCTGAAAAGATTTAGAACAGCTGGGGCTGTTTCACTTTGTATTTTTTTTGTTCTTTTTAGTCCCTCTCTATCTTTGCTCGCATATGCATGCATTTATTTGCTTTCTCTTTAGTTAAACTTGCTATTTTTTTAATTGCTTCCAGCCAACTACAGTTCTCTTCTTCTCATTAGTTTGCCCTGCTTACCAGCAAGTCACTACCCAGAGGGTAGGTTTTTTCAGCTTGCTCCCAGAACTATATAGTGCTGTGCCTGAAGACATCGAATAAAGGGTCAGTACTATTACCACTACCACTACCTCCAGGTACTCCTCTCTTCATTTTATAATCCCTCATCTGTTTTGGATTCCTTTGCACTAATTGAATTTTAATTGTACTTTTACATTTTATGGTGACCCAAGTACTTTCTTATAAATCAGATACACTATTAATAAATAGGCATATGCAAAATACAAACACAAAACAATTATCAAATGCCCAAGTCAACAAAAATACAGTTATAATTACTATGATAATTATCAGTTTTACCCAGGTTAGTATACTCATTTTTGCAGCGAATGCATAGGTGCAATAATAAAGCACCTCAGTTTATATAGGCTTTTCAGTCTGAAAACAAACAAAAACTTGGCCAAGTGAATTTTGAACATAAATCAAGCCACAATGTATAATAAATCTTGTTTCCCCAATGGGCTTTATTTTACCATGTTATTTACAGCTCCTCTGCTCTAATAATTAATGCTGCTTCCTCATGACTCAAGCACTCAGATTAGGGTTTCTATGCATTTTTAAAGGAACATTTAAACAGCTTTTTAACTTAATCATTCTTTAACTTCAAACTACAAACATTAGTAATACAGAATCATGGCAGAGTAATAAGTCTCTAGCTTTATTTCCATTCTTCAAGTACCATTCTTTATTGTTATATTCTTCACAAAAAGCCCTAATTACAAAACACAATTATGTGACATTTGTAGTAGGTTTCTTGGTGGTGCCATGCCTTGTTGTATCATACTAAAGACAATGATTCACATTTTTCAAACTGCCAAAAAAGAGTAAGTTTGGGATTGACCCCATTTTTCTGAACTAGCTGCACATTTCATAATTTTCTATAGAATGCTCTTCTCTACGTTTAGTAATGGTGACAGTATTCCTTTAGTTTCAAAAGAGGACATTTCACCTCCCCCATCTTGAACATGCACATCTGTCTCTAAGCTCTGGACTCTGCTGAGTGCACTGCAAACTGGGGGCTGGGTGGGATGCAGGATGAAATAGTCCAGTTTTCACCAGGAAGGCCACATTTTAAACTCCTGTCCTAGTGTTCCACAAAAAAAAAGAGCATTCCATTTCACCAAAACCACGGAACACCCAGGATATACAGTTAAAATGGAACTGTGTGAGCAAAAACATGATTCACCGTCATCCTCCATTTAGGACACAGGACATTACAATGGTTTGATTTCTGTCTCATGGCATTTAAACATAATTCAACTTCGCAGTAAACCATGAGTTAAAAGTTGGTGGTAATAGGGCCAGGACCCAATGTATTCTATTTACTGATAGCAATTATTGGCAAAAGTGTTCTTAAATCTAGTAGGACTACTTACAGGACTGCATGTTTGAACTCCCGGATAGTGAGGGCTGCAACATCTAAAAATTAGGAAATTCCTATAATTCTATTAAATAATTCAATCTGGTCAGTAGTAAGGAGTAGACAGAAGCTAATATTGTTCTGGCCATCTGACATACCACACTTTATAGTACTTGACTGTTTCTAGATTAATTTTACATTAGGCAAAAGTTCTCAAAAATGAACTCCTATTTGTGGCAGACAGGAAGCCTTGTTCAAAAAACAGAATATTTACAGCAGAGTAGAATTTATTGCATCAAGATCTAATCTTTATCTATCTAATGAAGAATTAGGTTTATAGTCATCTGATCAAAAAGGCTATTAAATCCTCTCTAGGAAAAAAAAGGCTCAGCAAGTGAGCACACTTTAAGAGGATGACTGTCCTATCTGTTTAAGTGGCAGATATGACATCAAGGAAAAAGAAATCAATAGATATGCTATTTTCTGCAAGACGCAGTTTTGATCAGCAGATTTTCTATCCAGTCTTGAAACAGATTAAATGTGTGGACAAGCCCAATAAAGTAAATGCAGACAGCAAAGATAAGCAGATAAGGAACTAGGGATAAAGCAGGATCTGTGATGAAAACCAGGCATGGGGTAGAAGACTGGGTTGGGATCAGGATACAGAAACAAATTAGGTTAAAGCTATAGCTCACAATTTTGATATGACATCATATTGGGACTAAAGTGTGAATCAGAATACAATACACAATGCTTAAAAATTTGGCTCTGGCCCACATCTTAAAAGTTAAAATATTTTATGAGGCAAGATTTCAAGTGACCACAAAGAGAACAATACTCCATTCACAGCCTTCTCATCCCCCACTAAAACAATTTTAGAATGCTTATGTATTTAAGGGAACTTACAGAAGTCATATTTTTTGTGCAATGAAGCCACTGAAAATGCTCTACAGATGTAACGTAACAAACATGTACTGCTGAAGACTGTTTCTCCCCAACCCTGGCCCCAGCTCCAGGTACAACAGCCTCTGCTGGTGTCAAGATGCTTATGTGAGATGGAAGGGGGGGAGGAGAAGGGAGGGCCTCTGCAGCTCAGTTCTGGCCTGGTTCCCCCAAACACCCAAGCAGGGGTATCCAGGACAGGTCCGAGGGGTGATGGGGGCTCCATTTCAATTACCTCCACCCCAGCTCCAGGTGTGGCAGCCATGGGTGCTGCTATAAAGAGCTTCAGGTGGGGGAAGGAACAGAGTCCCCTCTGGCCTCAGCTCTAGGCATGGCAGCCTTTGCAGCTGTCAAAACACTTGCTTGGGGAGTGGAAAGGGTGGGGATGGGAGTCTTCCCTGCCACTCAGGCCTGGTCCACCACCCACAAGGAGCAGGGGTGGCTGGGCGGGGGGGAGGGGACACATGGCAGGGGGAGCTCCGTTCTTTCCCCCCTCTTCTCCAACCACTACTGACAGCTGACAGCTGGCAGGGAGGACAGGGCTGGGGAGAAGGGTGGTCCAGCAGTCTCCTAGGAGGCTGCTGGAGCCCCCACTACCTGCTGGCCAGAGCCAGGGCAAGACGCCCCCCCCACCCCCATGGTGTTCTAATTCATGGTGCTTTGCATGCATCTAGCTAGCTATAAAATCTACTTTGAGTTAGTTTATAGTGTGCAAATCTACCCTGCCTTCTACAACAGCTCTGTGTATTTCTGGACTTTCCAGTATTTTAAAACTGTGTGGCTGCTTTGCATACTTGCAATTTAGCTTTGTATCCAAATACATTAGTATCTCATATGGATTCATAAAAAGTAAGTTAATCTCTTAACTAAAGTGCATTAGTTAATCAAAGAAGTATTATCAATAGTTAGCAAACAATTGCTTAGTTTTGGTTACCATATCTTTCAACATTTTTTAAACTTGTTTTACCTTATCTTTATTCACAGCCTGGAAGAGGAAAACAAGTTTTCTGGATGTTTTAATTTCCAGTTGGTTTCTCAGGTTTGAAATCAGACACTAGAACTGAATGTGTTTAATAAATGAATGGTAAAATATTCTTTCTGCATCCGCAGAATTGGCTATTGCTATCAAAAGCTGGTTTAATGTTTCACTGAACAATGGCTCTAAGTGCTTAGCCAATGCCTCCCAACAAGTCAGCCATTTGACTTTCTTTAAAGCTTCAGCAGAAAATACATACTGCTTGAATATGATTATTCTATTTAATTTAAAGTTTTCATAGATTAAACTAAATTTAGACATTAACACATAGGTTACCACAGTTTTTGGTTTATTAAAAAAAAAAAAAAAAGACTTAGGGTACCATTAGGTAAAGCAATGAATGTTAAATAGGCCCTTTTGCCCTGTCTGTGCCCCTGCAGGGCACCTATAGCCTAAGGGCAAATTGTGTGGCTCTCTTCCTCCCCTACACCATGCCCTAAGCCTCGCAGGTGGCATCCTCAATGAAATGTCCTTTCACCTGCTTAAGCCCCCTTCTAGGATTTTTTGACCCTCACTAGTCTCACACACAGTCTCTCACTAGGCTCTGGACCCTTGCTCATCTCATCCTACACACTCTATACCCTACTCAGCCCCTTTTCCTGGCTGGGGAACACTCTTTGGGCCTTGAGACCATATCCAGTAGGGCTCAAGGCTTGTAATACAAACTACAGTATCAATGTAAAACAAAGGCCCCTTGGTTGTATAAAACTCTTCCTTTCCTGCATTGGGAAATAGTCTTTTGTACCCAGACCTGCAGAGTTGCTGTTTCCCCTACCTTCCTGGGTCCTTCAGGACTACTTCTGCCCTGCTGCAGAGATCTCCTCTCCTCAGGCTCTCAGGGCTAGACTACCTGATAGGATCACACACTGTGCTTACCTAGGCCCAGCCTGGCCCTCTTCTGGTCAGGTGAGCCTCCAAGCAGCCCCCCCACTACCTGGAAGGTGTCTCTCAGGCAGCTTCTCTCCTTCAAGTGGCAGGTACACCACACTGCCCTGCTACATTTGCAGGGCATATAAGTAAACCTCATTAAATACATTGTCTATCCATAAACTGCTGCTAGAAGCAGCATGTGCTCAGTAATGGAAACCAGCTATTAAAATTGATTAAATGCAGCCAACACTGAACATACCTATAAAAACACTTAGGCCATATTTCCCAGAACACCTGGTTCCAGTCATAAGCAGGGAGCTAATCACCACATGGATCCTTTGTGGGGGTATCTGGAGTAAACACACATACTAGGGAGTGCTGGGCTGTGGGGTCATGGCTTGAAACACTGGGGCACAGTTCAACCTTCAACCAGTTCAACAGTTGAACCTTTGGTTTCGGATTAACATCATGCATAGTCTGTGACTATGTCTAAGCAGGTACAGAAGTGCTGCTTAAAAATATGTTTATGGAGTACCTATACTAAAACTTGCAGTAGTTTGCAAAAAAATAAAACGTGTCAATTCTGGATGAACTAAACCTATTATAAGTGCAAATTACTATATGCACATTTATTTCAAAGTCAGTGTTTTCATATTTGCCCCCAACTTCCATGTGCTCAGGGAAAGCAGGGTCTGAAAGTAAGGGGTGGGGAGAAGGGGGCATCTGACCTCCCCCCATATTTATTTTCCCTGCTGTAGCAGTAGGAGGGGGACAAATTAAAGACAAACCTCCAGTAATTAGATTCTATACCTGGAAAATTATACAAAATGTATAATTTTCACATACACAGAATTGAATTATTGGGGGGAGGGCATCTTATATTTGAGTAAATGCAGAAAGAAAAAATCTTCAGAGAACTCTGAAGATGTTTATTAATTTACTCTAGCAAGGAAACTGACAACAAAAAACTGTGCCATGAACCTACTTTAGATTCAAACTTACTTTAGACTGAACTAAGTTGTAGATCTTACTATTCCAATATCTTATCAGAAAAAAATGTTGAACAAACATGTTAATTTATATGGAGGGAGAATCTTGTAATTTTTTGATTAAATTCATTCATCAGTCTAGATTCAATTCTTACAAGCAATCTAAGGGTAGTAAAGTAATATTTTAGCATTCCATAACAGTCTGAGTCATTTACATTTTTTCTGATGGAGTATTAAACTTAACTTCTGGCTAGAAGGTTGCCCCAAAGGAAATATTCCTATGAGAATATTCAACTCATTATCTATAAATCATCATTCTCTTTAAATTATGACATGCATTTTAATAAAATATTATTTTAGGACTTTCAGAACATGGCATATTGACAGTATTCAAGTTTGAACTGTAAGAGCAGAGGCAAGAAAACCTTCTACTACCATCCTGTTAAGGTGCATCAAAATTTGTATGGATGAGCTATCTTTAGGGGTGGTATAGCAATTTTAAGTATGCCTTTATGAATTAAGCTAGTTATTATTCATTTATGTAGCAAAATAAGTATTTTTATGATACTTGTGATGTATGGATGAATGAGTGATTGGTAAAAACAGTGTAGGCTACATGTTAACAAACAAATTACCGAATGGTGGACTATGCTAAGAAAAGGCTGAAGATGCAGTTCTAAATCCAATCTGTACCAGGCAAGAATTGTGATAATCAGAAGAAACAAGATTGAAATATTGCAAGTAGTATCTTTAAGGCTGAAGGCCCCGTCTGCACCCGGTATGGCCTACAACAGTGATAATGGAGGAGTGTGGTAAACACAGTGTTTAAGGATCAACACCTGGGAGAGACAGTGATGTGTGATCCTAACCACTCATCAGGGTGGAAAAGAACTGGGATTCACACAAACAAGGCACAGAGTCAGGAAAGGTGGAACTGGTCACCAAACACCAACTTGATGACCCCTATAGAGGAGTATCAAGAAATTGGGTAACACGCTATACTTCACTGAAGCTCAGACACGCATCTGTATAAGGCCCTGCAGCAACAGACTTTGGTAAGTATAACATCTGCAGAGTAATTGGGAGTGTGTGTGTGCAAAAGAGAGAGAGAGAGAAAATGTATAAGCGCTCTTTTGAATACTATAATCAATAAATGCGGCATCCTGCTTTATCCCCCTCATTTGAGTGATTGTTAAATTGTGTAATAGTGGGAGGGGGAAATAAGTTCTAACTTTTCAACGCTTTGGGATATTATGACTGCCAAGGACTCCCATTCATGCCAGCTGTGACAACAGTATTTATTATCTTGACCCCTGCTCAGTAGACACCTACTCTAGGGCCTCAGGCAGACATTAGACTTAAGATACAGTTAATATGGCCAATTTCCAGCCTTTAAAATCTCCTGTGTGCACCAAACACACCCACAGCTGAGAGCCTCGGTCAGATGATTGGAGTTGCCCACCATGTATCCCCCATGGCTGGGAGCCCCTGTCAGATGATCAGAGCTCTGCACCAGATGCTTCCCTGCCTAAAAGTGCATCATCAGCTGACAACACTGCTCATCCAGTGGTGCACATGATATGTGCCTTCAGCTGGGAAGTCCAATCAGCTGATCAGGCTCTCAGCTAGGGGAGCACAGGCAGACAAGCTGGCGCAGAGGAAACCCAGGATTTGGCTCACAGCACGTCAGCAATATGGTGTAATGGAATCTGATGCAGGATTCCAAACTGCACCACCTGCTATGCATGTATGCCATGGCAGGAAATGTGGCTGTTTGGATCCTGCATCAGAGCCCATCATGCTTTACTTTAATGTCTGTCAGGCACCTAGAACTCTGAAAAGGCAACTTGTTCAAGGTTTTATAATCTCTTCTAACAGAACACAAGGTGCATTTTAAATGTTTAAATACGATCACCCAAAACCCTCTGCAGCCCTGCATGTGGAGCCCTTGATGGAAGTCAACTGTACCTCAACATTTAATGCAAGTGTTTTGGGGCATGATGGTCAAGATTGACCAAAATGCAGCCTGCAGGCTGGATCTGACCCACAGAGCTGCATCATCCAGACCATAAAGATGTTGGCTTGTGGGGCTGTCTATAGAGCTGAAAATTTAGTGGCTGGAGCAGCAGTGGCTGATGTGGATCCACGAATGGCAACAATTAATACTGTTACCACCAAATTCTAGCTCTGCACTCCAGATCTAGCCCAAGAGGCCAGATAAGCTGGGCATCACTAATCTGAAGCATAACCTGAGCCAGGGTTTTACAATGCACTTAAGATTCAGTTGCCTATCACACAGTGTTAGTAAAAAGCAGTATTTATATGGCATTAGAAATCTAAACTGTTTCCAAAATTATTAAAACATATTCTCTGCCTCCACTAACCACTGCTATGTTTCTGTTTTTGTTTAAACCCAAAAAAGTTAAACATTCTGTTTATTAAACAGAATATTTAAAAAAACTATCTTGTAAGAATAATGGAATTTTTGTTAAAGTTATAAAAAATTAAATGTACTTTATTAAATAATCTTAAAATATCATTTTTGAATGAGCCAAATTCACATCTAATGAAATTCCCCTAAAGTTAGCAAAGCTACCTTAGTGGTGACGATGGACCATTGTCATCAATATAGAAAAAAATGTTTCAATTAAGTTTATCTTGACCATGACCAGTTACAATTCACCTGAACTGCTGTTCTAATACTATGGCAGTCCTCAGTCTCTATGCTACCAAAGCCATTTTGCTCATCACTGACATTAAATAATAAACTTAAAACTTTTTTTGCAGCCTGTGATGCCCAGTAATTTGGGAGCACAGCTTGTTCTGGGTACGGGACATATAAAAAACCCCCAAAACAAGTGATTTATAGCAGAAGGAAGTTAAAAAGAAACTCTGTAAGAATAACTCTGTGAGGTGAGGACCATGTTTATATGGTGTCAAACACAATGAGACCACACAGATATTATGTGCTGCCATTAAAAATAATGAACAGGTTTGGTTGGAAAAAGTCTGATACCTGGACATTAAACTATAATTGCATAGACCCTAGCTGGCTTAATTAAATATATAACAATTACAATTAAGACAAATGAAAAACAAAACAGTCACATGAAGTAGTAGAAAGCAGCCAAAAGACCACTTAGCAGTCCAAAATGGGATCAACTGAATCTTATATCTGTGTCTATGAGGGACTCCAGCCAATTAAACAAAGCATTGGTTAAACCCTTCTAGTCATAAAATACAGTTACATAAGAGGTTTATCCTCAAACCTTAGCCCTTTCCCACCCCCGTTTATACTTCAATCATATATGTAAATAGGAATTTCTGCTCACTTTGCTACTTTTCTGCTCAACTGCATTTTATAATGAAAACGTCTGTTCTTCCCTTTTCAGACTGAGTGGAAGTGCCATTCAGATCTTACACACTGTACAAATAAACAACATGTTTAGATGCAAAAATCTTTTAATTATCCTTCATTACAAGCTGTGGCACTTTTAAAGATCCAGCAATATAAAATTCTTTTAAAAATGCCACACAGCATCTAATGGTGGATTCATTTAGGTTTCAAGTTACATTTCTAATTTTTTTCTTTAAGGAGAAAGCTGTTTCTTGTATCCCACAGTGGAAGGGAAAAATTACCCTCCCTTCCTTCTCTCACTCATGAACACACAGTAGAAGTCTGCTAGTGTTCATTACCTCTTCCAGGTCACCATAGCAAAATCACTTTAAAAGCCTTCCCTGTCATTTGTCCCTTCCTCTCCAAAAAGAGGAAACCACAAATCACAGCACAATCCCTCAAATACAATATACCTGAAATGAGCTGAAAAACAAGCTCTCAAAAGATCAGTGGGACTGGCAGAACTGTGAATATCCTAGGCTCATAGGTCATAATGGAAAATCTAGCACAGGAAGATTTGGGCCCACAGCGGTAAAAAGACGCTCTCTTATAAGGACTTGAACTGAATCCCTAGAAAGCAAATACTACTTTATCTGTACTGAGATACAACCAAGTTACAGGAGACAAATCATACCCTACCATGTCCATGCAAGAACATGCCAATACAGTCATGTCACTCCTATTTTAAATATATATACAAGTATGTGTATATATACACACACCTGTGTGTGTGTATGGAGGTTGTGGGGGAGGTAGCGGGTGTCTCCGCTGTTTTAAATTAGATTTATTTGCAATTATTGTGTCTGCTGCTATTTTATGTAAAAAACGGTGACAGTTTTTCTAACAGAATGTGTACTAGTAAAAAAGAGAGACACAAATACTACAGTATTAAAAAAAAAAAAATCACAAAGGGGTGAGGAATGGGGGATCAAGATCAGGGCATTCTGACCTTTTTTCATAGATAACCTTAGGTACAATGTAAAGCCAGCAAGCTCTGATGTGCACTGTGTAGTTTTGTATTTAGAGTTTTTCTTCTAAATATACATAGGATTCTTATTCTTCCAATCAGCATAAAGGTGATTTAAAATGCACGCATATCCTTGTCAAACACATTTTCTATAGAATCATATCTCATACGCAACATTTCACGCATTCAAAGAAAAAGAGAAGGTAAATCAAAGGTTTGTTGAACCCCATAAAAAGCATATGGCATAACATTCCATCTGGAAGAAACAGGATTCGTACATTCAGTAACATCATTCTTTTATTCCTGGTTATATCCCTGTGTTCTAAGAAATTCTCTTCCATAAAGACTGTTTAAGCCATATAGATACTTTGGATTTATGATCTCCCTACACATCTCCTCGCTTCAGCAATACATGGCCAAGCACTTACTAGTGCCATTAAGGATAGCCCATTGCCTAAAACAGGGGTGGGCAAATACTCCTGCAGGCCAGATCAGGCCCAAGGCAGATCTTTGTCCAGGCTGCGGCATGTCCCTTGATCCTGCCTGGTCCAGGAACGAGCCAGCTGCGGTGTGTCCCGCCACCCCCTGGGAATGCAGAGGGGTTGGGGCGGCTCCACAGCTGGAATGTCTTTCTGTCACTGTCACTGCCACTAGCCCCAGCCCTGCAGTACTGGTGGGTACCCGTGCTCCCCATGCCTCCTCTGGGCTCACCCACCCAGGCTCAGTAGTGGTGGCGTGGGACAGAAGCTGTTACTCAGCTCAGGGGAAAAGTGGCCTTTCTCCCTCATAACTGCTGCCGATTCCTGCTACAGCCACCTGGAGCTTGTGTTGAGCTGCCCTGTGTCTATACCGCCATCACTGCCACCTCTGTGTTGCCAGAAGAGCAGCAGTAGCAGTGCAGGGCAGACACAGGGCAGCCCAGTGCAGGTTCTGGGTGGCTGTAGCAGGAATGGCTGGCAGTGGCAAGGGGAAGAGGCCACTTTTCCCCTGTGCTAAGCAACAGCTTCTGTCCCATACTGCCACGATTGAGCCTGGGTGGGAGAGCCTGGAGGAGGCACAGAGCACACCAGGTTGGGGTTGTGCTACGTGGGCCCCCACTGGTACCCCGGGGCTGTGGCCGGGGTACCCCCCACTGTGTACCTGGGGGATGCAAGATAAGCCATGGTTGGTTGTTGTGGAGCAGGTACAGGGCAGGAAGACTGGGTCGGGGCTATGCCCAGGTTCTGGCTGATCCGTTTTGGGTCTGGAGTGGGCGGAGGGTGCAATGGGGCTGCGCAATGTTTGCAGTGGCAGGGATGCACCACAGGGCTCATGGGCTACTGTGGGGTGAGGGCTGACCCCACCCCCTCAGGGAGAGCACATGGGGGTCTCATACATACCCCAACATACTCAGAAGCCCCCCATTGCTAACCCCACAACCACACCCTCCCCACACACAATCATGCACCCCACAAACACTACACAGACCCCACCACAACAAACTCCACACCCCTTCCCGCACGCAACCCCCACCACATGCACCCACATGCCAGCTCACTCTTATGTACACACATAACCCCATGCACATCCCACACCCCCCCACAGACCCCCAGCCACCCTCCCCTCCACACATCCTACAGCCCCCCCAAACCCAATTCCCACCCCCCCACAAACCCACCATACCCTCCCACCCCCACTGACACACACTCCCACACCACACACACCAACTTTCCCCCACACACCCCATACCTACCCACCCATACTCCCTCACCCTACATAGCCCCCCACAATATACAAAGGTAAGACATCATTTTGAGATATTACACAATCACCTTCACATACACAATACAAATACACACAAATCAGGACAAAAATACTTTTAAATAACATTAAAATATGCTATTGTGGATATTTGATATTTAGTATACAATTTTTTTTTTCTGGTTCCAAAATGGCAAAACCCCTTCCCAAAAGGAGTACTTCTGGGGGCAAGGGGAAGGACTTCCAGCAGCAAAGGTCAGGAGCTAGGGGGCAAGACTTCCATTCCCAAGATGGTGACCAGGGGGCAGGGCACCTAGCAAAAGGTGGGGCTACCCTTGCAGCCCTCAACATTTCACCAAAACTCATTAAGCAGCCTCCAGTTAAAAATAATTGCCCACCCCTGGCCTACAAGCAATTAAAGGACTACTGATTAGTAGTAGATTGGGTTCAGTGTACAATTAAAGTACACTGAACCCAAGCAAAAGCAAGTACTATTCTTAATGCATCAGAAAAATGTTTTATACAGCTGAGCGAATTAAAAACCTCCCCTTCTATTGAGGAAGTCTACATTTAATTTATTAGAGCACTAAGAAATCATGGAGTTCTGACAGATTCATTCAGACAAAAAGCTAAATGAAATGGGTAAATCGCTGAGCTTCATCTATAGCTTACTAAGAAGTTACACGCTTCACTTTTAGAAGAGGATTTGGCCACAGTGATCCAAGTATTTATCACCTCCAGAATCAATCAGTGTAATTCAATCTATACAAAGTCTGCTCACAGGAGCAGAGGCTGCTGTTGAGATGAATTCCCAGACCAAAACTATCTGTCCATTGTCAAGATTGAATAGCAGTAGCTCAACCTTTCAGAATGGGTCAGCAACCAGGCTGCACTGCACATCACCATTTCCCTCCAGTGTGCTGCCAGACAGAGGAAAGGCAGAACAGGGAAGTGATTGCCAGTGTCAGAGGGGAAAAACCGATGGTGAGAAGAGAGAGAGAAGAAGGGAACTCACTTCCAAGTAAGCAGTGCCTGCTTGGTGAAGGACAGAGTAAGCAGCACCTGTCATAGGGGATGGGAAAAGGAGAGGACAGGGGGGCTGCTGAGGGCATCAGCTGCAAGTGCATGGCAGAAAAGGAGGCTTGCCAGGTTGAGTTGGGCACTAGTTATCCCATGTGCTACACACCTCATCTAGGCATTCTGGAGGCCAAAAACAGCTGATCGTCTGTTGGTTGAGCACCACTGTATTTCAGCAATGGATGTGACATCAAACATAGAAAAACAGTGTTTCGCTTGCAAAATAGTGTGACAGCTGAAAATTATGTCTGCGTGATAAGGTGCCTGCTGAAGGCTCTATGAAGATTAGACCAAGTGTTTTTCTGTCATTTGCTTAGATATTAAGCTATATGTTGTTGCTAAGAGCCTAATTAAATTTTAAAATGTAGTAAGGCCTTGTATAAAGTAAGGCCTAGTAAATTTAGCAAAGCCTTGAAGTAGTAAGACCCTGTGGCATAGTTAAAATTAATCTTATGAAAAGAATGCAAGGCTTGTATTGCTATTGGTCAGTCTAAAAACAGTTGAAGTAAAAAGAATCTGAATGGCTATAAGTTATCAGCACAGCTAAGAAATTATAAATTGGCTGGCACATTCGGAAATCATTTAGAAGGAAGCTGTAGCTCTGTAAACCAAGTACTGATTTAAGATTAGCTTCTGGCCTGGATCAGCGGGCTCATGGATTTCAAGGAGCCCAAAGACTGAATACCAGGGTCCTTCCCAGTACTCGGACAGTGCTGACTGGGGACGCTCAACTTCGCTGAGCTTTACAGAAGAGAAATTTTTTGTACATCAGGCATCAGAGGGAGCTGCCGATAAGGTGCTGATGGGAATTATTACTGCCTGTCTGTTTTGTTATCTGTGCGTAGTCGTGTTTTTATTAAATCAATAAACCTTTCTTACCTTTCTACCCCCGACCATACACTCAATTCCAAACCCCCCACAGGCAGCTGGGACACAGGTATTCCCTCTCCTCCAAGCTTCCTCCCACTACCGGAGCAGGGTATTTTGGATTACTTTTTTCCAAAGCAATAGTTACATTTTCCCATGTTCATTTTTTTTGTTATTTTTCCATCTGCTTCCAATCCATCTAAGAGACTTTATAATAATCTAATTAGAATCTACCCTAATTTCTCTTGCCTCACTATTTCCAGCCCCTCTCAATTAAGTAGTAGCCCTTGAATTTTGCTTACTTGTTCATTTCTCCAAACAGGATCATGAATAAAGGATATTGACAGTGATTCAGTTGAATACTGAAGTGCCCACTGGATATCATCAGAACATTTCCTAGCCTGTAAGAATTTGCTGCTACTGAGCAAGCAAATAAATGCCACTCTGTGACTCCTCATGGCTGATCCCTGGGTGGGGCAACTCTGAAAAATCAGCATTATGCTGGATGGCACAAAATCACATTCCCTACCAGCAGAGGAGAACATGCCTATCCTTGTCCTTCCAACCTGGGAAATGTACGAGATGTGGCAATGGGGTTAAACTATAACACAGCAGACTGAGCACAAGCCTCGGCAAAAACAAAAACAAAACAAAAAACAAAACAGCAAGCATAGTATAATAATAAAACAGTGGCTTAAGGAAATCATGGAATCTCCACTGAAGCATTTGTCTGGGATGACAAAGATATAGCAAATTATGCATTTGTGCAGGGGGTAGTACTAGATGACACTTCATGTGCTTTCCAAACCTATGACTGACTCGTAGTCAGCAAAGAACAGAGGGAATCATCAGGTGTCTTTCCACATGGGATGGGAGGAGGGGTACTATAATTAGAGCTGCTCTAATTAAAAGGGCCAGCAATGGCATGTGTATTAATATTCCGCACTTCAAAACAGCGTTTGATGAGCTTTAGTTAAAGCACTCTCAATGCCATTTTGAAGCATGGGGATGGTGAACACACATGACATGGAGGTTGCTGAAGCATGCTGATTAGCATGATCCAGCAGACTTGAATAAAGACTGCTCTGACATGTGGGAATTATTACACATTGAAGCACAGCTCTGATGTGTATAGGTACCCTTAGCTCCCAAAGACTTTGTTATCTGCATGTCCCTAAGCAGGGGATGTATCAGAGTATGAATTAAGAGTGATTGAAAAAAGAGCTGGAGAGGAGGCTTCCTATACAAAGTAAAACTTTGGGGAAGGTAAGAGAAAGAAAGGAGAAAGGAAACAGTGGGTGCATACATACATGCAATTAGGGCATGAAAAAACCTCTGACACAGTTCACATCAGTGTTTATTTCTCCCAGGCACAGAGCTTAGATTTGATTTGCAACCACGCTGGAGTGAAGCATGTCTGGATTGGCAGGGGGCCCAGGGGTTCAGCCCTAGGCTCCAGCAGCAGGTGGCACTCTGGAGCTAGCTGGCAGGTAGCCCCTGCACGGTAGCACCTATGTGCACCACTCAGCCCTGGTGACTGTTTACACATGCATTGCAAGGGTGTAAATTACTCCACAATAGGATAGTCTTTGTCCCAGAGAGTAATTAAAGTATCCTACTATAGAGTAATTAATTTACTGAGCCCTAATATCAACACACATGTAGACAGTGATGCTTTTCTGCAGACCTAATTACTCAACTCTGCACTAAAGTACACATGTAGATGCACCCATTGATGGTGCATCATATTACCTCACATATTATTAAATCTTTTATCAGCCTGGACTGATAAAGGATGCCTACTCTCACTTCAAGTGAAGTTCAGGAATTGCACAGTGGCATTATGCCCAGAAAATGAGTGAGCGAGTGCATCTGCATGCATCCATGTTGGGCATCTTCACAAAGCATGACAAATATCTATTTTCAATATTCCAGAATCCATCCCATCTTTACCAGCCTTTTGTGACTAGCTAATTAGAAATGTAGCTACAATTTCACCGAATGTCACTTACCTTTGTCCAGTTTGTTAGCCAGCCTTCAATCCACATGGTAGAATGCTTATGCAATCAAATAAAAAACATATACAGGCTGCCCATTCTGAAGTTCACTTGTGGCAGCCTTCATTCTTTTCTACATCATGTGTTTTAAAAAGAATTGGGTGACATTGTTTGAACAGATGGCCTTTTTTCTAAAAATGAAAAAGCATGAGAAAATAGTGATTTTTTCCCCATTTCAATAAATGAATACAAATCTTAAAATAGAGAATCAAAATCATCATAAAAAATCCTCACTTGCTAAAGGCTGATAAAAAAGGGTTGAGAAGTATTTTAATAAATATTTTGAAAATATTTTCAGTAGCAAAGGTTTAGATGATGGACATATTTTGAACTCTACCAAACAGAAACAATTTTAGAATGTTTTGTTTTTTCAACCACCTCTAGATTTTAGTAACTGATAATACAGCTGAGAGCCAGAAGGATTACACTTTATAAATAGTACTAATTAAATTCATGTTCACATTTTAGCTATGAAAACAACACATTTAACGTTGTTGAAATGCATGGCACACGCTGAAGTTAGATTGATACATTATTGGTTCCATCACAGCAGGCAGCAGACAGATGTATTGCAGCGCTATTTGTGAAATGCAAATCTCTCATAAGTAGTTTAAAATTCCATGCATCAGTTCTAGTTGAAGTGGCACTTCAATATACTTCATTACCTTAGAATCCAATTCCTGAGTAGCTTCTTAATTGGAAACAATATATTGCAAATACGTAATTAAATTAATGAACCTCCAGATACATTATGTACTGATATGTTAGCCCACCTTCCTTCAGCTGTTTTCTTTAACTCTAGTGATTAGGTAAAAGTAACTAATAGAACGGTTAAACTGCCACTAGTAATTTATTGAAAGCGAAGGTTGCTTGATTCAAAATGCAGCACTTTTGGGACAGAGAAATCTCATGTTTTGCAACATTTGTATGCAAGAACTAAGATGCCTCTCCAGAAAGAAAAAAGGGGAAGTGGGAATGAACAGAAGGTATGGGGAATAGGGACAGAAGAGACTCTGCTAGTCACAGATGTATGGAAGAAGTTGTGAAAATACACATATAAAATAAATATGTGAAATAGTAAACAACTTTAATATTTAGTTAATGCAAATAATTATGAGTAAACTACTTTAAATGTTAAAATGTTAATGCTTTTATAACTCAAAGAATAAAACTTATTTTATTACACTGTTCCAAATTCTGTGTTTTTCCTGTATTCATCTACTTTTCTAGCACCTGTGAAGAACGTATTTCAATGGGAAGACTGGACTCTCTTTTTACTCTTTTAATCATTCAGTTCCATTGTAGAAGAACCAAGGCTGAGCAGCCACACCAGGGTGGGGCCTGAGAGCCTCACGCTCATTGAGTCTTACTCCCTTTTTTTCATATCTCATCCACTACGACTTTGTGTAACTGAAAAAGGTATCAGGAGGTAGTACCTGATTACATGGGGCTTGCTGAGACCGGTGTGGGTCATGATGTCCAAGAGTCTTCTGTGGGGCTCTATCGCCCCTACACACAACCCTTTTCCACTTGGATGTTCTTGTTGATGCTTGGAGTAGGTACCTCACTGAAGCAGGCACCTGGCCCTATTGTTTAGGCAGCAGGGTCCATGACAGAAGGACATTGCATCACCTGGACTCAGTGTACATTGGCTGAGTCCTCTGGTCTTCATAAGGTTCTGCAGTCAACAGTGTCCAGCTTGCATAACAAAATGAATATAAACCAATATAACAGTGTCTGTGCCTCCTTCAGGCCTTGCCTCAGCCCAGCAGGATATCACAGCCAGCTTTCTCCAAACAGCTGGAATTCTTCAAGGGTTGCCCTTGATTTTAACCCAATCCAAGCAGGCTGGTCTGTCCTTAGCCAAACACTTTGTGTAATTTGGGGCCATGGGTATTATGAACCCACATGGAGCCCCTAAAAGTACTTGACCTCCTGTGATAGAGTGGCAGTCAGGAATCTGTTGAGAGACCCAGAGTCATCCTGGTCCATGATCCCAGGCCTTCAGTTCTGGTGGAGGGACATGACGTGGGCCAGTTCCCACGCTGGTGTTCTCCGCCTTCCAGGGTTGGTGCTGCCTTATGTAAGGAGTTATGTAAGGGCAAACCTGGACCCCTGCTGACTTCCACATGTCCCACAGACATCATCAGGTGCTGAGAGCCCCAGAGGGATCATTAGTCCCTACACCTGCGGCTTCTGGACCCCAGGTGGCACTTCCTGTGCCAGCTAGCTCCCCTCTTCTCAGGTTGGGGCTCATATCCACTTGGAGCCAGGGTTCTGGCTCTTACCCCAGCCTGGGAGTTGAGCCTGGGGATAGCCTGCTGCCTGCCTGTCTGGCCCAAAGAATGGTGGGACTGTGGAACACATCATCAGCTCATTGCTCTACTCCCCGCCCGGCCGGGAGTCCACTGCCTGGGAATCATGCCAACAGTCATCACTCCAGTGAGTATGGGACTCAGCCAGATCCTTGCTACACCCATCTTCCACCTTCTGTCTGAGAGAGATTGCTATAAAAACAGCCAAATCATCAGCCCTATATTGCTTTATGAGACTATCCATTCCATAAACAAAACTGGAAGATTCATAACACTATTCAGCAAAAATGCCTCACTGATTCTATCACCCTAAATGATCACTGTCCATGATATTAGTAGGCACCAACTGCCTATTTGCCAGTGAGAAAAAAATTGCTTTCAAATTGCTATCGCCTATGGTTGACCAATTTCAATCACTTTCACAGGTGAATTGGGAAAGCAAAAGAAAGATTTGTGTTCACTTTGGGCAGTTTTTGTGGGGAATGCAGATTAACCATTTTGACCTGCCAAAATAGTCTCTGGTTTAACCTAGAGCAAATATCTGACTCATCTTGCTAAGTAGCATTTACTTACCTAAATCAGTTTGGCTTATAGAGTCATACTGATAGAGTACTCAGCTAAGAATGGTAAGCAGTTCGGGTGACTGGGGTGGGGGGAGGAAGACAGGTGAAGTCTGAAACCCATTTCATGTAAGTTTATGGTAGACAAACAAAGCCTACACAAAACCTATATTTATGCATATAGCAAAGTTGCATGTTAATTTTACAGCACAGTTACAATAGTGTCAGGCAATTGATAACTTTTCCATTTCCTTGCAATCAAGACAATGTTGAAAAACACTAAAAGACACTAGAATCTTATCTAGTATCTAGTATAATGTTACAAAAACAAACAAACAAATCAAAAAAGAAAAAAAATCACAAATCTATTTGCCCTGTGCACATCCAGGGCATGTATTCCAGGGGCCCAATCCTATGGACTTGAGGAAACTCTAAACAGGATCAAGCCCCTCAAGTCATGGGAGCCTCTACATGGCTTTTGCCACTTACAGAGATGTACCCTTGGGTTTGCACCAGCAGACATCTCTCAGTAGGGAATCCCAATTTCTTCACTTTAAGGAGATGCAGCAGGGATTCCCAGTGACATCCCTGTAAGTGGGGAAAGCGTGGCAGGTACCCCCAGGACTTGAGGGGCCCTATGTTGAATGGGAGTTCCCAAGGTGCACAGGACCAAGCCCTTCAGGCCCTGGGAGAACACATCATCCACTTTCAATAAGATGGACAACAAGGAAAGAAGCAGATCCACTTCATTTGGTGACATCTGTTTGAAGCCTTAGATTAAGATAGCTAGCTTAATGTAAAATCCTGGGGGAGAACAGACACCAATTTTTTATGGCATACAGCTAAGTCAGTTAGGTCAAAATCCTAAATTTCCCACCTGAGGCTGATGTCATTTAGCTTTTAGAGGGTAAAAACAACCAACCAAACAAACAAACCTTATAGTGGTCTTATCTCCACTAGAACTTTATATAAAGAAAGCTGCCTCATGGTATAACCAGAAGAACCTCACGTTTGTACAGTTAAGACAGAAAATCTCATGGTCAATACTCCATGAAAGTTTCTACTCCACTGCAAGAAAAGTAATCACAGCAGGCACAGGAAACACTAGCTAGCTTTAACTTAGAAGCTTGCCTAAAATATTAGCAGGGAAGAAGTAGCAACACGAGTATCAGCCTAGGCCAGGGTTTGTCAATATGGGGTATGCATATCCCTGGGGGTACTCTGAAAAGTTCCAGGGAGTATGCAGGGGGGGGATGGAGTGCTGCCAACCTGTGCTGCTGCCTCATAGGAGCAGGGCCGGGGTGAGAGCAGGGCCACACAGACACTGTGCCACTGTCACTCACCACCCTCCTGCTCCATGTCTGGCTGCTCCCCTTCCCCCCCCCGGGGGTACACTTATTGAAAAAGGTTGTAAACCCCTGGCCTAGGCCGTATAACTTGCCAAGGACCATGGGCATATATCTGGCTTGCCACACAAATGTTGCTTTCACAAACATTTTAGAAAACTTACTAAACATTTTATATAACTTGTTCTCAGAGAGACTTATTAGAGCAGGGGAGGACAATTATTTTGGGTAGAAGGCTGCTTAATGGGTTTTGGTGAGTTGTCAAGGGCCACAAAGATAGCCCTGCCCCTTGACAGGTGTCCAACCCCCTGGTTGCCATCTTAGAACAGTAAGTTCCACCCCCTAACCCTTGACCTTTGCCACTGGAAGTTCCTCCCCTTGTTGTTGTTGTTTCCACACCACCCCTATACCACCTGGGAAGTCTTCTTTTCAAAGGCATTTGGCTTGGAAGGGACCTCATCGAGTCCAGTCCCCCATCCCAGGAGCAGGAAGTCAGCAGGAATCGTAGGATCCCAGCAAGATAAACTTCCAGATGTCTTTTGAAGGCATTCAGAGTAGGTGCTTGAACTACCTCTGGCGACAGTCTTTTCCAAACCTTGGGGGCTTGGACAGTAAAGAAGTTGTTCTTATGTCCAGCCTGAAACAGTAGTAGAGGAGTTCGTGACCATTCAACCTTGTCATCCCTTGGGGCGCTCTGGTGAACAGACATTTCCCCAGATCTTGGTGAGCACTTTGATAAACTTATTAATGGCCACCAGATCACCCCTGAGCCCACGCTTTTCCAAGCTGAAGAGTCCCAGGGCTCTCAGTCTCTCTTCATAAGGTCTGCTGTCCTGACCTCTGATCATAAGCATGGCTCTTCTCTGCACCCTCTCAAGCCTTTCCACATCCTTTTTGAATTGTGGAGCCCCAAACTGGATGCAGTACTCCAGTTGCACCCTCACCAAGGCCGAGTACAACGGGAAAATGACGTCCTGGGATTTGCTTGAGAAGCATCTGTGGATGCAAGCAAGTGCTATACTAGCAGCAGTATTTTTGGAAGAGGGTTGCCATCTTGGAACCAAAAACAAAGCATACTCTAAAAGGAAAACACCTATTATAACATATTTAAATTTTATTACAAAAATACTTTTGTTATGATTTGTTTGCATACTGTATATAGAGGTGATTGAATGATAACTCAAAAATAAAGTTTTACTCTTGTATATTGTGTAGAGGGTGGGTGGGTGGGGGTTGGAGCACGTGGAGTGCAGGGTTTGTGGGGGGCCTGTGAGGGGGGCAATAAAGTATGTTGCAGGATGTGTGTTTATGTGGGGGGTTGTGAGGGCAGGGTGTGGGTGAGTGGCATTTGTAGAGTGTGAGGGAGGGTGGGGGAGGTGGGGGGACCCCCCCACAGCACTCAGAGCACTTGTGCCCCAAATACGTACTGCCACCTGGCAGCACATGGTGTATGGATCTGGCCAGAGCTGTCGTGCAAGACTCTTCGGTCCACCTCTGTTACACAGGGCTCCTCACAACACACATGCAGCTCCCGGCACTTGCCTGCCATCAGGAGAAGCTTCACGCAATGCAGCTAGCTGCCTTTGCTGCTCCTTGCCATGCAGGTCCTGCAACTCTGTCAGATGTGGAGGGGAGCCCTGGCCTGGCCACTCTCCTTGCCACCCAGAGTAGTGCTGGCCAGAGCCATGCACCACCAGGCAGCAGCACCTGCACAGGCAACAAGAACCCCAAGCGTCCACTGCCTGCTGCTGATGCCACTGGTGGGGGCTGTGTACCACGAGGGGCAGTGTGCAAAGGGTACACTTCTCTGCCCTCCGTCACACCCATACTCTACACCTTCCACCTGAGCTCTGTGCTCCCACCACTCTCCTGGGTGCAGACTCCACACTGCCTGAACCCCAGCCGCATGCTCCACACTCCCATCCAGCTGCAGCTCCCCCTCCCCCTGCCCCTGCTACTTACTTACCTGGTGCTCAGAGTAAGTGGGACACTGGGGAAGCTGAACAGTTCCCCCAGTGGCTGCAGCAGTGGCAGTAGCAGCCATACGCAAAAGCTGTGTGCTGGCTGGGCTGGGCTGGGCTGAGCTGAGCTGGGCCCTTCCACCCATGAGGGTGAGAGCAAGGCATGCAGGCTAGATGGGGTACAATAAGTTGGTGGGCATCTGCAGTCTGGATGAAATTGCCTAGCAGGCCAGATCTGGCCTGTGGGCTATATTTTGCCCACTCCTGCATTAGACTCTACTGAAATTCAACAAAATTAAATTGAAATTATAATACTATCCATATTTTTCAAATGGCATTATATTCCACATAAACAGAAAAGAGGACCTGGTTAAAACGGGGCCAGTCATTATTGACAGGGGATTCATACAGTGGATATAAAATAAGTCCCAATGCATGCCTAGAAGCAAAATAAACAAAGAAACACCCCCCACCCCACCCCATATATAAACAAAAAAAAATTAATTTCAACCAAATGAATTTCTTTCAAAGTTGAAACAAATATTTTGCTACACATCTTTTAGGAATGAGTATGTGGAAGATAATTCATGATTACATCGTAGTGATTGATACTGTAACTTGATTTAAACTTTGAAATCCTTTAAGTAGTAAGAACTGTTCCTGAATATGATATATAATGGGTGGCCTAATGTTGTTCAGGGCACAGCAGGTGACTTATGTAGTCTGTTATCTGTCTTCAGGCCATTGGCTGAGGGATGGCTGAGTTTATCTTTTCACTGTATTAGAAAACAAAGTCTCCTGCTGACAGCACTACGAGTTGAAGTTTTTTGTCCAGGGGAAAAGTCTAGCTTTCACCTTACCCCAGAATTACTTCTTTCTCTGGAAGAGGGGTGACAAAGTCATTTGGCTCCATGGGGTTCCTTCTGGGCCATATCTGGACCATGGGGTTTCTTGTGGGCTGGACCCAGACCATGGGGCCTCTTGGCCATGGCTCCTGTGTTGGTTCTATCAGTCAAGGAATTCATGCCAAAACCGCTTAACTCCCAGAGCCATGGATGCTGGATCCAGTGTCAGCATGGCCAGCAGGCAGGGGTTGAACACTGATGATTTCAGTTTCCAGCAGTGACCAAAAACACTATATTCTGTGGTGGTGTTCATCCTCTGGGTTCTGAATGCAGGAACACTATAGCTCCAGCTGCCATGGCAATGGGCTTAAGTGACAATGATATTAACTCCTTGGCTGCTTGCAGCACAGGCAAAAAGATCCATGAGTGCATGTTTGACACCCCTGCTCTAAAGCATCCAGCACTGGCCAATGCAGAACATATTACACAAGATCACTGACTTTCAAACAGGGTGCCATGGCACAATAGCATGCTATAAGATCCTTTTAAGGGAGCTACAGAGTACAGCCCAATATTAGCTCTGTCATAAGTGCAAACACCTGCATACCATTCAGAGAGATTTCAAATAGAAAACGATAGCGTTTAAAACACTTCATGCCTGTTGTGCTCTTTCTGAGTTCACTGCATAAGAATTGTTTTTTTTCCCCATAATCAAAAAAGTAAGTGAAAGCAGAGAGCTGATTTTCCCAGGTGTGCGTTAAGTCTAAAAAAGGTTAAGAATCACTGCACTAGATAGATCACCAATGTGATCAAGTTCAGCAATTCTTATATTCATCCTGCAATGATCTGCTCTACAGGTGAGATCATAAGTTCATAAACAAAATGAATTAGAGCTCTGGCCTTTTAGATCTGTCCAAATGCTAAACATAATAATATTATTTGAGGGAGGGAGGAAAGGAGGAAAGCAGGGCAGACTGTATGGCATAGCTGTTTAGTATGACCCAACTTATTTTTTGTGTCACACTAAATGAATAATTGGAGACTTATGACCACCACTTACAAGGCTGAATTGAACTGGTGAGGTAACTATGAAAAAAACTTGACATTTCATCACCAGTCATTACTCCCAAACACATCAAGATCTAAGTAAGGGATATCATGATAGTGCACTTCCCTTTGGCCTTTAGGAAAAATCTACTATTTCTTTACACAATGTGTTTTTACTGCTGAAGAGTATTGTTCTACGTCTATAAAAATCAGTCAACATATATGTGGGGTCAAGCTCTAATTGGATACACCTAGTATTGCTGTACAAAGAAGATGATGCTGCATAACTAGACCCCCTTAGGCTAGGAACAGAAGTTACACAAACTGGTTTACATGATCAGAAACTGGTTTAAATTTGTAATAGAAAAGAAGCTCAGTGAACATAAATCAGTTTCAAATGGCCAAACCTGGTTTGAGATAAGACTGAAACTACATTCAACCATGCTTAACTGAGTGAGGTCAAATCAGGTTAAGGAACTTCTGTCCCAGACCCCTTCCTGGTTTAAGTTAAATCAGAGTCCTCCAGCATCCCAGCATGCTCTGCAACCTTGGGCTGGGCTGTGCCATCTGCTCCAGTGAAGCAGGGCTGGGTCCACCCCTATGCTCCCGAGCTAGAGCAGGGGTGAGGGCATGGCCAGATGCTGGCATCCCCTAAGGCAAAGGGGGCAGGGAAGAGATTTGTTTCCCATTTCCTACCCTGTTTCTCCAGCATGTACCCCAGCCAGGGTCTGCCAGGCAAGGGTACAGCAGTCCCTGTCAGGCATTTTGCCTTACTCCCTAATTGAGTGGCAGTGGGTGTGGTCAGCCGCAGCAGCAGTGTGAAGCGAGTGGAGATGGGGGTTTAATTCTCCCCTCCATCCCCTGCCCAACAGCAATACCCAAGCTGGGTTTTGTGTGGCTGGGGCTGAGCAGATCATGTCAGGGATTCCTACCCCCACTGCTGCAGTGGCAGGGGTGGGGGCATGGCCAAGCACTGACCAGGCATGTCCCCCTGACATAAAGGGGGCAGGGAGGGGGTTTATTTCCCCCTTCACTCCCTCTCCTACTGGGGGACTGCAACTGAGGTCTACCTGGCTGGGTGTGAGCAGTGGAGGTGATGGCCAGGTGATGGCTGGCAGACCCCAGCTGTAGTCCCCTGGGGAGAGGGGACAGAGGAGAAAATAAACCCCCCAGCTCCCTTCGCCTCAGGGGGCCAGCAAGCTGCCCCTCTGGCCATGCCCCCAGAGGCATGCTGGCCATGCCAGCAGTGTGGGAGTGGGGGGGGCTGACATGGGCTGCTATGGAATTAAACCTCTCCCCTCCCCTATTCTCTTGAGGCCAATGCCAAGACTGGCCATGCTCCCTACCACTCCAGCAGTGAGGGGTATGGGGGAAATGCCTACCAGAGGCTGTTCTGCCCCAGCCAGGCAGACCATGGTTGGGGTTCCAGGGGCAGAGGAGAGGGAAGGCAGAATAAACATCCTCCCCAGCACCTTTGCCACAGGTGGGCCATTCCGGGCCAACACCTGGCCATTCCCCTGCCTCTCTCACTGCAGCAGTGAGGGGAGGGATCCTCACACAGGCTGCTCTGCCCCAGCCAGGAAGACCCTGGCTTGGGTCCTGCCAGTGGGACAGATGAAGGAATTAAACCCCCATCTCTGTTCACCTCACACTGCTGCCAGATCTCATTATGTCACCTGCTGTGTGAGCAATGAGGGTGGGCATGGGAAATGCCTGGCAAGGGCTGCCTTCCCTTTTCCCCTCCAGGTATACCCCGGCTGGGGTCTCTGGAGGCCAGGGTGGGGAGTTTAAACCCTTCCCAATCACACTCAGCCTGATGGGGCTTGGCCATGCTTCCCACCCACCCCCACACAGCTTCCTTGCAGCTGAAGACTTCCTCTAGCACCCCCAGCTTCTAGCCTTAGTCACTGCAAGCATGTGGCTGCATTTCCAGAATCAAAAGTTGAACGTCTATTCATTTGCAAATCAGTTCAATCTATGCAGGTTAGACTAACCTGCAAAGACTAAATCAATTCAGCCTTGAGCTCTTTGAATTCCTGTACTTAGCCCTAAAGGCCAAAAGACCATCTTTTTTCTAACCCTTACAGATGCTAGGCAGGATCAATTTGCTGTAGCCGCTGGTTACTTGCATGGGTAATGGCTACAATGGTTGGGTGATCCAAACTGCTACATATTAGAGATGCCAGGGTATGGTCTCTGCTCCATTGAAATAAAAGACAGATATCATTTCTCTATTAGGCAGGTTAGGATCTCAAAAGCCCTAAGTGCCCTGTGTTAAGCTGAGGACTTCAGATCCTTGGCTTCTCTGGGAGCACTGATTTATTCTTACTTCTTTTTAAACTTTATGAGCATGAACCAAGCAAAACTGTCATGCAAGAAAAAACAAGTCTGTTTTACACCAGTGTGCATTTCTGAGGAATACAATTAAATATAAATATTTTGTTAGAAAAAACATCCATGATATAAGATAATGCTTATTTCTATAGAACTTTCTATCTTCAGAGTATTATTAATCATGATCCACAGTGACAGATTTGGATGTGATACCGGATATTTGACTTGATAAAGAAAACCTTTTTAGAAAGTAAATTGACTTCAGAACAAGATAAATAGCAGCAATGGAGAAGATAGTAAACTGACTAAGAATACTAAATGCATCATACTTTAGACAGCAACAAGGTTGACAGGAAATTAGACAGACTAAATCAAGAATATCTGATTAGGATATAAACACACTGAAGACTGTTTGAAAATATTGTAAAAAATACCAATATTTCTGAGAATGAAGTCACTCTCAGAATTTGTCCTAACTTCAGAAACATTAACAGTCTTATGATTCGTGAACGTAAGGGGAAAAAAAAAGTATGTTATAATGAGCATGTCAGGCACAATGACACATTTATCAGAAAGAGCATAAATACACACCCACACACACTGTATTCTCCCAAATACAGACAGGTAGAAAAGATACAGACCAGCTAAAACAAATGACTAGAAGTTTGAGTAACTATTAAAAGACAACTTACCAGTTCACAGAGTCCTTTGGAGGCAATCTTGTGTAAGAGATCAGTGGTTGGCCAAAAATGTCTTTTGTACCACAGCAATTTTTAACACCATGACAAGGCATTATTTAGCAGCAAGCTAGAAAAAAGAGTGGTTACCTACTGCGGCCCCAGTACACCAAAGGAAGTTTTTAACCTTAAGTAAACACAAAAGCCCCGCTGACTTCAGAAATATATTTAAATAGTTTGCTAAGTGACAAGCATCACCAGTTTCTTTAAAGGGCATGTTAACATGACTAAGTTACTAAGCTTACAAGTTTTAAACCACAGTTGTATAGAACCAGTGACTTCACCTCAAGCATTACAGTAACCCTACTAGTCACCACAACAGATCCACCAAACTACAGAAAAGGGGTAATTTCCACTTTGAAATCAGTAATACAATCTGTTCATAAGTGGCTCGAGAATGTGCATCATAATCAAGAATCTTGATTTTCTCTGTTTAAAAATCCCAAATTCTCTGATAAAAAAAATTCCCAAACTCTCCGATTTAAAAACCCCAAATGCATGTTTTTCCAGGATTAAAAAGAAACGCTAATATATATATAGATATCAGTTGAACACAATGTTTTATTGATATATTTACAAGTTTACAGCAATTTGGAAGCCTACCAGTGCCTCAAGCATTATAATAAAATGAGTTCTAAATACCTATAAATGTTGGTGTTTATTTTTATTTATTTATTTTTTTAATCATGGAAAATCAGAGCTCCTCTCCCTGCCCCTTCTGCTCACCAGGACATGGGTCCAGTTGTGGCTGCCCCCCAACCCCACACGCAGCTTTGTGGTGCTGAGCAGCCCTGACATGCCAGTGCTCTGCCCCTGTTCCTCACTTCTAAGCCACAACCACCTGGCCATGCCAGTGCCCCTCACTCCTGACCCACAGTAACTTGGCCCTGCTGGTGCCTCTAACTCCCAAGGTGGAGGGAGAAGGGGACAGCAGTGGCATGCCCTGCCCTGGGCTGAGGCTCACATGCCACACCAGGTAGGTTGGCCATGCTCCACCCCCTCCTCACCTGAGGCAGCATGCATCTCCTGGCCACCCTTACTCCTGCCTGAGAGCATGGGCACCAGCCACCAGTCTGGCTACGTAGCCCCCTGCTGCCCCCAAAGGGATTTCTGCTCCTTTCTCCTGCTGGAGGGGCAGGGGCCTCCAGGCATACCCCACTGGCAACAGCATGGGGTTGGGCTTGCCGGCAGCACTGAACACTGCCTCAAACCCCAACCCCTCCCCACCACAACCCCAGTGCCTGGACACCTGTCCCCAGCATTGGCAAGCATTCAGCCCCTTCCACACACCCCTGCCTCACACACACATTCCTTCCCTCCCCCCTCCCCAAGACAGTCCCTAAGCTCTGGCCCTCCAACCCCAACCCCACAATTCCCTGTACACAGCTCCTGGGGCTGCTCCCACCATCTTGCTTGGCTGTGTGCTGGCCACATGAGTGTGCACATACATGCAAGTAGCACCCCCTAACCCCAATCTCTCTGCCCCTGTTCCCTCCATCCCTAAACAGCCCCTTGCAGGCTGGAAGGCTGCAAGTCAACAAAGGGGAAACCCAGAGCATCCCATATTTCTCTACTTTAAGGAAAATGTTCATGGTTTTCTCCTTTAAAGGAGAAAATACACATTTTTCTTCTTTAAACAGGAAAACCCATGTTTTTCCATGGCAAACAGAAAAACTTTGATCATAATACAAAATGAATACACGTGAAGAATGCCTTTGGAGGGTACATAATAAAAAGTATTCTCCTTCAAACTCTTTATCTAAATTATTCAATCTTGATATGCGTGCATGCTATTTTAAAAGGCATTTACACTTAAGAGAAAAGTACAACCTGTCATAAAACTGAATCTGGTGTAAATAGGTTGAGAAGTAACTACATATATTGTTGCTTATGTATAAAAAATAGCACTTGATTTTATATTCCATTTTTATTGTAATAAATTAATTTTGAAACAGTGAGAAAATAAGATAAGCTTTGAAAAAAATTAGGAGAGTTGTTACATAACTGACAGTGGGAATAAAGGCAGTTTGCCGCAATTTAATTAAAATAGAAAGAGAGAGGCACACAAGTCACTTGAGTACACTTTTATTATTATATTTAAGAGGGATTTTTTTTAACTAACTAAAAAGAACAAAAGATACTAAAAAGGTCTGAGTAGGCTACAGAGAAACTACTAAAATCATATTGATCTGCCTTTATTCTAAAAATCTCATTTCCTCCACTGTGCTCAGGGGACTAACTCAACTTGGAAAACTGATGCGATCATGATTTTGAAGCAGCAGCAGAACGTTTTTGTTGTTTAAGTGTCTATTACTTTTACTAAAGTCTGAAAAAGATTCTTCTAGAAGTGTGGAGTACTTGGAGGAAAAACCCTGCTTTAAAAAAATAAAAAAGAGAGATAGAAGTATAACTCCAAGTTTGTTCCCTTTTCTAATCCCCCACCTCCATGACATTTTTAGTTTAAGTATATTTGCAGCTACACTAGCTGTTATCAACCTCGGGTCGATGAGGGTTAAAGGAGCAATGCCGGCAGCGCCACACATGAAGGACAAGACTCACTGCATGTTGGAAGCTCCACCGTCCCCGCCCTTAGGCCTCTGCCACTGCCCTCTGCTCCCAGCAGTAGGTTGTGGCAAAAAAGGTTGAGAACCACTGAGCTACACAGATGCCCACAAATGACAAGACCTAATAACAAACCGTCAGTCAAGTATGTGAAGCATCTAGCACAGTGCTAAGATTGCCTAAGACAATGCATGGTGAGACAGTGCTCTGTCCTAAAAGGCATGAGCATCTATGGAGAAGATAAGGGGACTAAGACACATCCCTCAAAACACTGTGTGCCAGCCTGGTCCCAGGCTGGAGAAGCCTGTGCAAAAGGCAAACTTGCAGTGGGCCCTAAGTCTTTTTCCCTGCAACACTGCCCCAAATGTCCAAAGCTCTGGTATGTTCCCAGGCTTTTTGTCATGGTTTTTTGGTGGCCCTTTTACATTCTTCCAGCCTTTTGCCTTCCATGAAGGATTCTGGAGTAAGATTTTCTCTCTGGCATCTCCTGCAAGGACCTTAGGGTCTAAGGACACAGATTTTTAAGAATACTTTGGCATTGTTCTGTTCAGTGCAGCAAGGCCTTAAGGCAGAGGTAGGTAAATAGTGAATCCAGCTGGTAGCCAGCCTCCATTTCCCAGCAGCCCCTACCCCAGCTGGTCTCCATGGAGATACTGCCCCTGCCCCAGCCCCTGACCACTGGGGCCCTGCCACTTTCCAGCCCTGTACACAGGCAACCCCTGCTTAACGCTGTTTTGCTTAGTGCTAGGTCCCTATAACACTCATTTTAAATTCATACCTGATTTCACTTAGCCCTCAGCGAGTTTCGTTATAGCACTTGCGGTCACCATTTTGGGTCATTAAAATCACTTGTGGTCACCATCTTGGGTTGTCAAATACTTTTGGTTTCACTTAGCGCTTGGTTTTTCAGGAAACAATTAAGAGTGCTAAGCAGGGGTTCCCCGTACTGTCACGGCCCTGCCACTCCTGGGGTCTCCATGGAGGCTGGCTAGGAGCAGCACAGGTATGGGGCATGGTTGGGTCCAGCTGCTCCAGTGGTGACAGCACAGAACCAGAGCTGAGGCAGAGCCATAATCTGCTGCCTTCAAGTCTTAGCCTGTGGACCCTGTACTTGTCACAGGGGAATGCAGGCAGCAGATCGTGACTCAGCCCTACCCCCACCCCGCCCAAGATTCATAGGTAGTTAGGGACTTGCAGGGACCTTGCACATCATTGGGTCCACCCCTCCACTCTAGGCAGGAAGACAACTAGGGTTAGGTGATGCCAGCGAGGTGACTAGCCAGGCTCCTCTTGAAAACCTCCAGGGTAGGTGACTGCACCACCTCTGGAGGGAGTTTATTCCACACTCTGGACACCCTGACTGTGAAGGAGTTTTTCCTGGTATTAAGCCTGAAGCGGCTTTCTAGGACTTTGTATCCATTGGTCCTGGTCTTCCCCAGGGGTGCCCTAGTGAACAGTTGTTCACTGAGCTCTTGAGGCACTTCTCTGATATAGCAGTGTGCCGCTATCAAGTCCCGTTTCAACCTTCTCTTTTTTAGGCTAAAGAGGCCCAGGTCCCTCAGCCTTTCTGTGTATAGCTTGCCTTGCAAGTCCCTGATCAAATGGGTGGCTCTTTTCTGAATCAAAGATCCTCCTGGATCAAAGTCTCCTCTGGATCAAAGATCCTGGGGTCTCTCTGGCCCCACCAACTTTGTTTCTGGCCATGGCCCCATCCTGGCCACCTGGCCACATGCTGTGCCTGCTCAGGTCCTGCCCCTAGCAGCGGGTGAGAGAGACTGGCCAGGTTGGCAAGGCAGCAGAGCTGGACCTGGCAGTAGCCAGAAGTTGTTTCTGCTGAAGTGAATGCTGGGAAATTGAGTCTGCTACAGGCCTGATCTGGCCCTCAGGCCAGACTTTGCTCACCCCTGCCTTAAGGACTTGGATGTTCTGGTAAGTTCCATTTAAAGAAGTACTGAGGATCCTACTGACTTGCACAGCTCCTAAGTTCCCACATCTATAAAATAATATAAAAACAGGCACAGAAAACACTGGGAGAGAGAAAAAAAGCACACAGAACCAAGCCTTATGGGAATTTGTTTTCTTTAAATTAGTAACCAAGACCATGGTAAGAGCACATAAAAGGTGAAGGCTTCACAGAAGCAAGAGTTTTAAATGAAGGACAAGATGAATTAGTAGCTTTCTTGTGACAGCAGGTCCAAGGAGGTGATCCTCCCCCCGCTCTATGTGACATTGGTCAGGCCGCAGTTGGAGTACTACATCCAGTTCTGGGTGCCGCACTTCAGGAGGGATGTGGGCAAGGAGCTGGTCCAGAGGAGGTCCACTTGCATGATCAGGGAGGAGCAGGGCAGGCCCTACGAGGAGAGGGACCTGAACCTGTTCAGCTTCCACAAGAGAAGGCTGACAGGGATTTAGTGGCCATTTACAAATTAGTCAGGGGGGACCAACAGGCATTGAGAAAGTCTCTGTTCCCCTGAGCACTACCAGGAGTGACAAGAAAAAAGTCATAAGCTGGCAGAGGGTAGATTCAGGCTAGATATCAGGAGGCACTACTTCTCCATCAGGGCAGCTAGGATCTGTAACCAACTTCCAAGAGAAGTGGTGCCGGTTACTACCCTGGCGTTCTTTAAAAGAAGGCTGGATGAACACCTTGCCAGGGTTGTTTGACCCCAGTACTCTTTTTTGCCATGGAAGGGGGCTGAACTTGATGATTTGCTCAGGTCCCTTCTGACTTTACCAACTATGAAGTAACTGGGAGTCTACAGCTTCAGTTTCATGGCAAACGCTGTTCTTGGAGAACACTGTTCCACAAGTGGCACAAGCAGGGGAACCAGTGTGACCGCCATGCTAAGAAGGTTCTCTCTGGGGTAGAACCATGAAGGGATATCACTGATAGGAATCGCACATCCTACTATGCCACATATATGTGGGCAAGACTCGTGATTTTGGGGGTCTGGCATAAAATTAATCAAATCTCAATCATATGATTGTTGGAATATTAAAAGTCCTGGAGAACTGCAAATCTACCACTGATCATGGGTTTCTGGCACACCCAAGACCTTTAAGAACTGCACATGCAGCCCAGCTATACCCTCCATCCTTTGGACTTAGCCAGAGTGCCACATATTCAAATTATTGCACAATACAAACCAGCCACACAGAAGTTCCACAAATATGCACATGTGGCATATTGCTGTTTATCATGCGATTAATTTGTGAATTGCACAATAAATGCAACATCTGCCAGGGGCCTCAGAAAAACCTGGAGAAGACAGAAAGGGAAAAGGTGAAGCAAAAGGAACACATGAAAACTCTGAAGAGGCTGTAGAGTTTTACTGGCTGAATAAAGATAAAATGGATCCAGAGAAAACCCCTGGAAAGGAGAGAGATAGAAACATAAAAGCACAGCATCCAGATGAAGTGATACAAAGGACGGCCACAGACAGTAAATGCATCAAAGAGGAAAGCTGCAAAAGAAAAGAGAATTCTGTATTAAGCATGCTTTACAACACTATATATTATGTTTCTGTTGCTAAAAGGAGTATTATGATTTGATATGTAGCAAGACAGATTCTTAGAATACTTCATACTTGAGACACAGAGGAAAATGGTAACTCTGGCAACCAAAGTACAATAAAGGTAAACAAAAATGTGTCAAAATGTGTACATTCATAATGGTGAAGGATGACTTTATACTCTGGAACATGTAAAATTGACATTGACACTTCTTGCTACCCAGCAGATTTTCTCCTACAGTATACTCGGTGCAACCTGCAGACTGGCTGTTTACAAACTCATTGGGGGGGGGGGGGAAACAGGGAATAGGGGGCACTCTATTTACCAGGGTGCCCCTCGGGGTTACCAGAAATTACGACTACAAACTGAAGGAGAATAGATTTAGATTGGACATGAGGAAGGAATTATTTACAGTGAGGGTTGCCAAAATATTGAATGGGCTTCCAAGGGATGTGGTGCTGTTCCCTACCTTGGAAGTGTTCAAGAGGAGATTGGACAGACATCTGGCTGGGGTTACTTAACCCCAGTGCTCTTTCCTGCCTGGAGCAAGGGGTTGGATCCAATGATTTACCAGGTCTCTTCCAACCCTAGAGATCTATGAAATTTTATGCAGATGTGGTTACCATAGTCAGGTTCCTGTTCCTCTCATAGCTCCACTCTATTGTTCAACAGTATTAAGGAAATGCTGAAACTTTAAAAAGCTTCTGCTGATGTTGCACAAAGCAACAGATATGTCCACTGTAGTTTTCTGGATCCTCTAGTCTCATCTTTTCTGCCTAATTTCTGAAGCATGACTTTCTAGAGTGGGGTCTGTTTTAACTTCTGTTACTTGAATACAGCCAAGCCCAACTGCTGGGTCTTAGCAACCATCCCATTGTGCCTTTATAAACTGCTATATTAACAAAAAGCATTAGCATACACATGGTTAATAGCCTTAAAATTCACTCTTAGTAAATACCAATGCAACCCTATTGACTACAATTGGTTTGTACTGGTGTAAAACAGTAGGATTTAACCGTAAGCTTGTAAATTGAGCTGGTGTACTGAACGAGAGACTAAAGAAACCTTTGGAAGGATAAATAGACAAGGTATATATTTGGGCTGTTTAAAGCTACATTTTGAGTGTGCTATTGTTAGAATGATACTGAAAATAACTATGCTTACTTATGCTATGCTAGACCTTTTGTACCCACGAAACTAAACAAAGAAAAACTGAAACAGTATAAACATTGAATTAGTTTGCTGCTACTACACACAGAGTTAATTAATTATTTACAAGTTATTGATGTGTAGAGAACTGAACTCTCAAAAGAAACTGAGTCAAATCCATTTTGAAAAGAATCTGAAGCTCAGAAATCAGTGCTCAAGTTATCTGTCAAGCTGTTGGATTCTGCAGCATGCCTGTCTCTACGTGCTGATGATCACCTATCCAAATTGCCATGGGAAAGCTAAAAATACACCATGCATTTTTCTGGGTGCAGGAGCTCATTAGGAAGTTTATCAGTTTGTCAACCCAAGACACTCCTCACTAAAAAAAACTGGACACAACTTACACAAGGAAAATAATAACCCAGGAAAAATGGATTTCATAACACAGTAGCAATCTCCATTGTTGTGAAGTATGCTTCCAATAAACAGCTACTGAGATTAAATGCAGAACTGAATAAACTGCAAACAACATTTATTGAGTCAAATACAAGAAAACAACAGAACTCTGTTAAACACTTTCAAAAAATTGTATTTCTTCATATAAAAAAGCAAAAATTAGAAAAATTATATTTTGATAAAAACCAAATCCAGAATCACTTTTCTTCTTCTGCAATCTCAGCATGCAATACATTTTTCTGAACTTTAGAAAACCTCAATCAATATAAGCTACTTCAAAAAAAATATACAATCTAGATGTAATATCAGAAAAACATTTGAATTGTATATAATATGAGGCATGTTGTTCTTTCATATGCACATTTCTGCATATACCATTAGGATTTTATTAGTAAAAGAAAACTGTTTTCTTTAATGTAATGTCATTTGAGATTTGAACAGCACAAAATCCAGGCTGCAGTGAAATACCAGTGTTTACTAATACATAATACCAATGCACAGAGGCACAGGCAATTCTGCAGAATCACTACACAGCAAGTAGCTGCCTACCTTTAACAGCAATCATCTGTAGCTCAGAATGATACTGAGCTTCCTGCCCAAGACCTGCTCCTGTCTCAAATGAGGTCATCAATAAAAGTTTCCACCAATCTTGGTAACACTAGAGTGGAGGTCAACATGTAGCTGAAGCCCGCTGGACAAGGTGTCTGTGTTACAACACAATCAATTATTTCACAATTCATTTTTTTTTTTTTTTTTTTAAAGTGGTACATAAAACAACTTGACCTTAGAAAATCCACAAGAAAAAAAAATCCTTTACAAGTGGCAGTTAGTGATTAAGTTGTGCCTACTGCAGATCCGAAACGGAAGGAGGTCAACACCGCCACCACTTCCCCTCATCACCACTTCGCATACCATCAAAGTTGTAGTCTTCGATTACTGCTAACAACTCAAATCAGCAGCAGGGAAAATTGACTGGTGAGCTCTAACACTGGTTCACCCACTAGGTTCCAGAGCCATACCAATGTAGCAGTGACAAATAAGCTAAGTAACCCTGCTCCAGACCACAAGATTCTGCCAAAAAGAAAAGTAATTAAAAAATTAGCTGGGAAGCCACGAGTGCTCAGGAGGCAAGTGACGTCTGCTATGGGGAGGAGAGGGATTTGAGGAGCAAGTGGGGTCTGTGGAGCCTGCAAAGAATCAGGGGTTAATGGGGTCTGCAGCAGTGAGGGGGATGGGCAGACTAGGAGCATTTCATGGTGGTGGGTTCAAGGGACTGGCGGGGCTGTCCCCCCTGTCCAGGGACTATGTTTAGCTCTCTCCCTCTGCTCCAGCACCTCCCTTATCTTTAGATGAACAACTCTGCCCTGATGAACCTACCAACCCTGACCCTGCACACCCCTCCCCCCACCCCAGTTGGCTCCCAGCACAAGAGTGGCTTGTAGAATGGAGGGTTTAGCAGGCTCAGGGAAAGCTGGTTGGTCCATGGAGAGGTTGTCCATGCGGGGGTGGGGCAAAGGATTAAAAATAGCCTAGAGGCAGGGAGGAAATGCACTGCCCTGGGGCTAGGGCCAGTAGCTGAGCTTTCCCAGCCCTGCATTGAGAACTGTATAGAAGTTGCATTAAATCAGTCTTGCTGGACACAATCTAAATTAGATTACCTCAGACGTAGGGTTAACTTGGCTCAGATTGGCCATTTTTAGACCAATCTAAAGTTCCTGAACTTCTGTACAGCTTGCACTTAGGATGCAGACAGAAGTGCAGCTTCCCTTTCAGAAAGCTTGTGAGTTACAAGAGTCCCCTGGACCATACAGGAGTTTACTGTTGGTTCCAGGGGGGAGGGGCATCTGGCTGCTAACCTGCAGCTATTTTCCCCTAGCAACAGCCCTTGTTCCCTCCCAACCACTCCCTGTTTTCAGAATGGGAAGGGGAAAGGGAACAGAGAGATTTCATTCTAGGGGTTGCCAGCTGGTGCCAGAGTGAGTGAGTGAGTGAGTGAGTGAGTGAGTGAGTGTGTGTGTGTTGGGGGGGCTCCAATACAAGCACCCTGCCCTCCAGCAGGGGCTGAAAAACCCCCAGAGCAACAGGCTGAGAGGCAGTACAGATGGAAGTTACAAAAGATGCTCTGTTCTGAAATGTCTTCATCTGAATCCCATGCACCAAGGGTTCACATTTTTGTCTGATTGGCTATTTTTGAAGCAGTCTGCAGCCATGCATGTGTGTTTGGTTATGGTTATAGACTACTTTCTGTGGCCAGATCTGGTGAAAATTGTGATTTCTGTCTGTGCCCTTAGATCCCTAGTTAGGTCAGTCTAAGTGTAAATTCTGCAACCAGGCAAACTAAATTAGATGGAGCAGCCATTTTTAATGTGATCTAACCTCCCCCCTTACCTCCCTGAACATCTGTACCTAGCTTTAAAGAAGGTATCTCCAATATAAAACTATGATAAAGGAAAAAGATCATATACATGGAAATGATTAAATAATAAAGCATGTACTAGTTAACAAGAAAGAAAAACAGCAACAGCAAGAAAGAAAAAGAAGTGTCCTCTGAATGTGCAGCCCGAGACTAACAAAATCTGCAGATACTGTCCTTATATCCACCTCCTGATTTATTTTTTTTCCCCTGAAACATAGGAAAACATTGAAGCTAGCATTATAAAGACAGTCAGTAATTTGGTATTATTCAACAATCTAATGAAAACTAGGGCATGTTTAAATATTTTGCCTAGCAAGAACTAATTTAACATTCATTATTGTATGTTATTAGAATTGTTGTATGATACAAGAAAATAACGAACCCAAGAAATCCTCATTCTCACTCTCTACCCCATTTATAAATAATAGATGCCTCACCATGTCCAACCAGGAACAATTTTTGAATTGCCAGTTTGGGAATTCCAAGTTAAGTAAAGACCTAGAAATCCTGTCAACACGTTAAATTTAAAAGTGAATCAAAAAACAAGACACACATAGAAAAAGAGACTCAAGTAAAATAAACTGAAAAACTTGAGCGTATGAAGTAGGGCAATTTCACAATAATATTTCTACTTATTTAAATGCATTTAGAATACAAATACTCCATATATCAGCCTTACCTTTAAGTTTACTCATTTTATTCGAACAAATTCTATTAGATAATGGAAACTGTTTACTCTTTCATTACACAAGATTTCTAAATCATTTTTTTCCCAAACACAGCAGCTTTATAAAGACAGTTTACAATAAACAAACCTGGATATCTGTAAACAACTCCATGTTTTGAGTACCATTTTATTTATGTTGCTATGGCAACATAAGGCAAACTTAATACAAGCATTACATTAATTAATATAGATTTAACATTAAGGATAGGAAGATAAATTTTATGCCTGGATGGAGAAGCATGTCTAAGCTGTTATGATATAATTTTTTTTAAATAGGTAACAATAATAAACAGGCAAGTCACATACAGCATAAACACACATTTTAAGAAGAACTTGCAACCCACAATCAAACTTAACAGCAAATAAGGTTACATGTTTGGTAAGATAATAGCATTAAATCATTCCCTCCCTGGTTGAAGGGAAAATAGGAGAAATCTTAACATGCTAAGAGTCTGGGAAGGAGGGTGAGCTCACACATCATGACTGCACAATAAGAGCACAGTAAAACATCACTGGAACCGGCAAAATGCCAGTAAACAAGAATGTTAAATAAAATTGAAGCCTCCTCCTCCTCTCTATTTCTGTTGTGTAATTGTACAGGTTTAAAGATTTTTGTACAATTTATAGAAAGAAAATTGGGAGGAATTTTGAATTTGTGAATATCATTAATACCATTGTGATATTAATTACCATCAATATCACAATTCAGACGATTAGGTAAGATCTACTTTACAGGAAAAATAAAATAGAATAGGTGTTAAAGGCCTTGTTTCTTTGTTCCAGCACATACTGTTAACAACAAAGAATGAAACATTAAAAAAAAAAATGTATCCATACCAGAATCTTATGTTGTATGCAGATTCTACCTAGTAAAAAATTTGTAGCAAGCCATATTTAATTCAAATAATTTTTTCTGTTAAATACGTTGGAAGTTACGTTCTATGCTTAAATCCAAATATTTCTGATGCATAAATATTTTGTTTTAGGGTATTTTTCCATGAAAAAGGCTGTATGTACTAGTACAGTAGTTTTCAAGCTGTTTTGTGGAACCCTGGGTTACTGTGATAGATCAACAGGGGTTCCACAAAGAGACTGGCAGAGTGGACATGGGTATCATCACTGCCAGGCCAGGTTGCAGAAAGAGGTGGGGGTTCAGTGTTGGAAGCGACACAAAAGGGTTCCATGACTTCAGGAATTTTTAAAACTGCAGTACTAGTATTTGAAAATCCAGCAGGAATTTCTTCCTTCAGGTAGAGATGGTTTCATGAAGGGACTGAGGGGATGATGCTAACTAGTGTAACATCTTTGATTTCAATTGCCAACATATAAACATCCATTATCATTGCAAGATGAATATGACTACAATCTAGCATATCATTACATGTAATGGGCATACTGCTTAGTTTAGCATGTCAGATGCAACTCTTATGCTGGTGTTCATTGAACACAAATGCTGTATAGGTCTTTAAGAAATTAGTGCTTTCAGTACCTGTGTAGGGTATAACCTGGCTGCACTGCCATGTTTTAAGCTTTCCACTTATGGGTAAATTATCCTCCAAGAGAAACCTTGCGATTTTTGGCTGTTACCTTATAATGTTTAATCCACATTGGACATACTGGCCATATTGCACTTTACTGAAGGGCAATATCACCTAAATGAAAGACCTTTTTTCCCCCATGTTCAAAATTAATCAAACCCTCTCTTATACTTGTAATTACATTTCCATGCATACAGATGAGACCTTGAAAACAAACATCCCTGAAAAGTTGAACTCTGAAAAGTAGTTAGTGGTCTTCACTTGACAGTTGTGGATTTATTTATGCAGTTATTCACAGGCAAGTATCCAAATTTTGCTTACAGAGGAAGGAAATCTTAACTTGTACGCACCAGATTTAGGACTTCAATCATGTTACTGCAAGAGGTCTAACAATGCTTTGGTATGGTGCACTTTGTAGAGTGCAATCTATTTGCAAAATTAGTATCATGTTATAGGTTGGGAAACATTTTGTAACCTACCTCTGACAGGCAATATGAAGATAAGTTCAAATGTGCTTAATAAGAAAAATAAAAACCAATATACACTGTGTGGGCTGTATTTGGCATTAGTGGTTTTATTTCATAAATATGCTAACAAATTAAACACCACTCTACTGTACTGGCTGGAAACCAAATGTATTCGAAATGAAAAACCAGCCCACTAGATGTGTGGAAATATTGCGGCATGGAAAGAACCCAGGTCTAAAAACCGTAATGCATCTTAAATTCAAAGCACTGGAGCTAAGATATAATGGACGATTCAAACAATAATGGTTCAAACAAGATTCAAACAAGAAACTGGTTTTCTAAAGCACCAGTATCCTTTTCTGAATGAGCATGGCCCAGGGATTACCTTTCTATAAAACACATCACTCATTCACTCTTCTGAACAGAAAATAGTAGGTTGGAAGGTATGTTTGTGCGCCAAAAACTACATCTTGATACAAAAAGGCACTGATTGTATTCCAATTGATCTGAGACTATAGTCACCAGCCTGGCCTATGGCAAGTGTCAAAGTATTAAATAGGCTAATTCAGGGTTTTTCCAACTTTCTTTAACTAGTCTACCCCTTCCCTTTCAAAGTTCCAGTTCATGTATCCCTTTATATTTTTTCTTGTTTTTAAGGCAGGGAGCAGATTGAGTCCCCCATGGTGAGGGAAGGAATGGGACTGGGGTAGGTATTACAAAGCCAGGGCACAGCCATGAGTGGCTCGTCCAGGGGCCGGTGGGGTGGTTCCCACCACTCCATGCACCCTGGGAGGGCATAGGGGGTGGGGTGACTCAGATCTGCACGTGAGACAGGGGAGGCTGGCTCAGCAGTGGGGGAGGGAGTGGGACTGGGGCAGGAGATGCCCAGCCAGGGCAGGGTGCATGATGAGGCACGGGTCAGCTCCCGCCACTATGCACACACTGGGAGGCATGGTGGGGGCATGTGCTACCCTGATCTGCAAGCAGGGTGAGGGCAGGCTGCTACTGTGGATTGGGGCCAGAGCCAGTCTCTTCCCGGCAGGAGGACTAGGCTGAGCTGGGCTGTGCTCAGGGCACATGACAACAGTGCTGGGATGAGGGTTAGGGACCTACAACAAATTCTGGAGTGGCTGCAGCCCCTCCTGTAGCTACTTCCCAGCGCTGCTGCTGCCTGCCCTGAGTGCAGCCTGGTCCAACCCCCCTGTTGGGAAAAGCTCAACACCATCCCAGCCCCAGCAGCAGCCCACCCTCACTTCATATGCAGATCTGGGGGCACATGCCCCACCACGATGTGCACAGCTGCAGGAATCACCCCATCCTCCCTGTACCTCCCCAGATGAGCTGTTTGTGACTCTGTCCCGTGCTCTGCCTTGGCTATGCAGCACCTGCCCCTGCCCCTGCCCCAGCCCCACCCACTCCCTCAATTCAAGGGGCCTTGATAGGGAGGAAGGGGGTGGCTCCTGCTGCTGCACACACCCCAGGAGGGAATGAGGGGTATGTGTCCCCAGATCTGCATGTAGGGGGGAAGACAAGCTGCTGCTGTGGCCAGGCACGGGATTGTGCCAGGATGTTCCTGGTGGGGTTCTTGTGTAGCATAAACTGTATTTTAAAAAACTGTTCAATCCTAAACAAGAGGCTCATACTTAAATTTAATCTGCTGCTTCTAAGGAACTGTTTTTCTTCAGCTTTCAAAAGTTCGGTTCATAAGCATACCCCATCAAATATTTCAACATGCTGTTCTTGAGCTGCTTACTGGCAATGACTATGAATCAGTACTTTTGTCATCTACTGCACAACTAAGAGAAGCTCATATGAATTTATACCTGATTTTGTGTGTAATAAGCGTTATGCAGCTTTATCTACTTGACAATTTTCTCTGCAAGAAATATTACCATGCTGACTTGTTTTATTTTAATGAATTGTAATATAGTATTTCATACATAGAAAAGAAAAAAAGTCTTAGTACTTTTTTAGAGCGATGCTTTTTTTATGTTGCTTGTAATATAATTGTCCTAAAATAAGCATACAACATGCAATAAAATTCTTGATTTACCAAAATGAAAAAAAATTCTAATAGGATAGAAGGGAGGAAGGGAGGAAAGAGTCTCATGACGTTCTCTTAAAAAGGGTGTACCAATTCCCTCTTATAAAACTACCATAACAATGAGCTTGACTTTTTAGCACTAATGTATAAACAGCACAGAAAGGAACTAATTTTGACAACAGAACCAGATTTCAGATTGTCTGGCTCACACTGTGATTGCAATGAAGCTAATTCAGGATGCTTTAAATAAAACAGATTGATTTGCATTTTGTTGAAAGAGAGGACATCACAAAATAAAAGGTAAGTTGAAATAATTACCTCTTTCCTTATATCTAACAAAGAACTGATATAGATATTTATATCTAGAGAGAGAGCATATATCTCAAAAGAATATTTGAATATTCAAAAGAATATATCAAAAGAATATATGAAAAAAAAATATATATGCGCTCATAATATGGAAAATAAAATATACCTTTCTGCCCAAAAGAGGTGGCTTTCTGAAATACTGTTTTATCTTTACATTAGAACAGACTCCATCCAAAGTTCTTCACAATTAACTATCCCTCAAGGTTCATGCTATATAAACCAATAAGAACCCTGGCCAACAAAACTACAGTGTGGAACCATGAAACTGAGTTGAAATATTCTTTTGATTCCCATTTATATATTTACTTGTTAAAGGGGCATGGAAAAGAGATGATCCCTATAACCAAATATACCAACATGAACACTGGCAGTCCAAGAATCACCTACTATAAAGTATGCCAAATACTCCCCATGACAATTGGATGCAAGGAAGCAAGAAGCAGGCATAATTTCAGTGAAAAAAAGCTTCAGCTTTTTCTAAGAATGAGTCTTGAATAGAAAAGATTTTTAGGCCACATTACATTTTAGAGGTATTTTCTTTTTTAAAAGGGTATAGCTAGCCCATTCTTTAAGTGACAGAGGTCACACTGAGCATGGGCAACTACTCAATGTTTATAACACTTTAAATAACTTTAAAGCACTATAAGAACTACAGGCAGATAATGTACTTTATGTACTTCCACAGCACTACAAATCAAACCACATTGTATCAAAAATGACCCTGGACAAAATGGAGACAACTCTGAAGTGCTTCATAGTGACTAGAGGTGCACCAATACATCAATCTTATATTGGATCAGCACTGATATAAAGAAAATTTTCTGTATTGGAAATCAGCTCGATACAGCTGATAGTTTGTCTGACAAATTCCTGTCCATGCGTGCAGCTGCAGCACAGCACATAGGCAGTGAGAAGCAGAGCCAACAGTGTAGAGTGCTGCATGCAGCTGGTAAATTTGGTGTGGTGAAAGGGGAAAGAAAAGGGGGAGGGGGAGAGTCATGGAGAGGAAGATCAAGGCCCCCACAGTGAGGGCGAGTGTGGGGTTGGTTTGGGGCTGGGCAGGACTGAGTGCAGGACAGAGGCGCAGCTCATTGGGAGGTGCAGAAAGGAAGAGGCTTGTCTGGTGCTTGTGCACGGCTGGTGGTTTCTATCGCTCATCCAGGAGGACAGGAAGGAGGATGTGCTCACGGATCTGCGTGGGGCAGGATGGGAGGGGTGGGCTGGGACCAGGCTCTTCCCAGCCAGGCAGATCCAGGGCACACACCCTCTCCCCCCATGCCCTCCTAGACAAGTGGTGGAAGACACCAAATGGGCATCGAGTGAGCCACGTGCAGTGGCGGAAGCCACCCCACCTTCCTTACTGTGCTCCCCTAGACAAGCCACACCTCTGTCCCATGCTGACCCCAGCCTGCAGCTGCAGGTCACCCTGCACAGATCCAGAGGGCACATGCTTCCCCTCCTCGATGAACCGCTTGCAGCTCTGTCTCACACTCCTCCCCACCCCAGCTGGGCAGTACCTGTCTCAGCTCCAACCCCATTCCCTCCCTCGCCACAGGGACCTTGATTTGCCCCCCTCCACACTCCTTCACTCCACTTCATCCACACCAGACTTACCAACTGAAGAGATCAGATACACATCAGCCAATATGCCTCCTTAATAATTGGCTAGTGGTATTGGCCTCAAAAATCTCTATTGGCGCATCCTAATAGTGACAGTTCAGTTTGAAGACAATAGCATAGCCATATGCTACCAAAGCGCTACAAATTAAAATTACTTAAAAAATAAAGGCGCTATATGAAGCATGTCAATTCATGCCCTACACGTCAAGGATCTATGTTCCTTTAGCCATCTTCATCAAAGTCAAGTTTGCTCATGAAATAATCCTTGAAAGAACACTTTTCCGGTTCCACTGAGATCCTGATTTTAGCAGCTAAATTCCTGGAAGATTCTGTCTCTCTGAAGCACAGTCTGGGCTCGAACTCAGCAGGGAATCTATAATTGCAATTTGGGGCAAGGGCACATTATATCAGAATCTGAATACCAGAACTGAGTGTAGGAAACCCATTCTACCTGTGCTCTCCTTTTCTGGGCCTAGGAAACTTGAGAGACAAAACTGCCTTATTTTAATGCAGAAAGGACATGAGCCTACTTGCAAGGGAAACTGGCAAACAGATTGGAACAAGTTACCTGAACTAACAAAGAAAGGAACGGGGACTGTCTGACTGATGATTAAAATCCACAAAAGTGTTGGGGAAAGGAAGTGAAAATAGCAAAAGGCAAGTCTGAGGAGGAGCCAGGATGGGCTGGACAAAAGTACAAAGAAAGACTTTGGAACTAAGAAGCGCCTGAGAGCCAAAGGTCCCATAACCTGCTAATATAAGATGAACCCTCATAGAAGATGAAATCTTTCACTTCTATCAGTTACCCCCCATGGGTGTCCACACATGCAAGTACGTACGCTTGCAGCAGCTCAAATACAAGCAGTACAAATTTGAACTGGGGCTTTTTGCCTCAGTGCACGTGCTCGGACATGCGCTTTGTTGTGGAGCAAATTGTGTCACGTGGGGCAAAATAACCCTGCCTGGTTCCTCCTGGATCTGCAGCTAGGGGGAGCAACAGCCTAGGACCAGCACCTGTGCTGTCCCCATCAGTATAAAAAGCTGCCCCAGCAAGCAGCTCAGCGCTACTCGCTCTCAGGAGCTTCTGGGGCCCAGTCAATTGGTACCTTGGGACACTACTCCTTGTGCCAGCTGGACTACTGAAGCAGCCCTGAGAGTTCCCTTCACCCTTTACCCACTGCAGCAGTCTGGCAGTGGAGGCTGCTGCCTGGCTGTGACATGCTGCACGCTTGCCAGACCTGGATGTGGACTGCAGAACCAGTAGAGGCATCTGCCCCCCTGGGCCAGCTGCCAGTGGGCTGTGGCTGCAGAATTGGCCTTGGCCAACTCAAAGGAGTTTGAGATGCTTCAAGAAGCATGTGCAGGTCTGTCTGGATGCACCCCATGGCAAGAAAGGCACAGATATCTATGCGACATACGTATAAAATTAACAAAAAATTTTGAAGGGCTGCTCCATAAGTAAGCAGTGCCTGTTCTGTTCTCCAAATAAAAGCAGGGAACCTATAGAGCACTATGAAGCCTAATCACGGTTCCATACGCAGTCTTAAATTTTCACACGTTTCCCATTTTTGAGTACTTGGATTTTCTAACTAAGTCATAGTTTCATAGTTGGTAGGGTCAGAAAGGACCTGAGCAGATCATCAAGTCCGACCGCCTGCCCTGGCAGGAAAGAGTACAGAGGTCAAACAACCCTGGCGAGGTGTTCATCTAGCCTCTTTTTAAAGACCCCAAGGGTAGGAGCCAGCACCACTTCTCCTGGAAGTTGGTTTCAGATCCTAGCTGCCCTGACAGGGAAGTAGCACCTCCTGATGTCTAGTCTGAATCTACCCTCTGCCAGCTTATGACCGTTATTTCTTGTTACTTCTGGTAGTGCTCGGGGGAACAGGGACTCCCAATGTCTGCTGGTCCCCTCTGACTAGTTTGTAAACAGTCACTAGAACCCCCCTCAGCCTTCTCTTGTGGTGGCTGAACAGGTTCAGATTCCTTAGCCTCTCCTCATAGGGCCTGCCCTGTTGCCCCCTGATCATGCAAGTGGCCCTCCTCTGGAACCTCTCAATGTTGTCCACATCCCTCCTGAAGTGCAGTGCCCAGAACTGGATGCAGTACTCCAACTGCAGCCTGACCAGTGTCAGAGGGGGAGGATTACCTCCTTGAATCTGTTTGATATGCATCTGTGAATGTATGACAAGGTGGGTTAGCCTTCCTGACCGCGTCCCCACATTGTTGGCCCATGTTCATTTTGGCATCAATAATGACTCCAAGATCCTTTTCTGCCTCTGCACTGACAGGAAGGGAGTTCCCCAGCCTGTAGGTATGCTGCTGGTTCTTCCCCCCAGATGCAGTATCTGGCACGTGTTGAAACCTATCCTGTTCTTATCCACCCACCCCTGTAACCTGTGTAGGTCTGATTGCAGCCTATTCTTCCCTTTTAGCGTGCCCACTTCTCCACACATCTTAGTGTCATCTGCGAATTTGAACAGAGTGCTTTTTACCCCCTTGTCCAAGTCTCTGATGAAGATGTTGAACAGTGCAGGACTGGGGACCAAGCCCTGTGGAACCCCACTGCCCACATCCCTGCAAGGTGACTAGGACCCATCGACCACCACTCTTTGGGTGCAGCCCTCCAGCCAGTCAGTGACCCATTTGACTGTATAGGTGTCAGCACCATAGTCCCTTAGTTTTTTAATGAAAATTTCATTTTACACATTTTAATATAATTAATATTTGTAAGAACAAGTGCAACAGAAAAGCAAGAACACATACAACATCCAACATCCCAATCATAGCTCCGATTAAATTTATTCTGAGGTACTGGAAGATCTCATCACTGTCAGCCCTACAAACAGCAGATGTAAATTATTTTGTCACAGCTTTGAATAATGAGGTTCTGACAAACACTATCAAGAACTTGAACTTAGGCAAGTCATATTAATATAATCTATTATAGTTCAGGAAATTATTAATTGTATTCCTATATATCCATGAATACTTATAATACGAGTCTTTTTGGAGCACAGAGATGCTATGCTTAAATTTCAGCTTCCCTTTTGAATGGAAATTCCAGAAATAGAGAAAATACCCAATTTCCCATATTTACATGGAAGGAATAGTTTTTAGCCTAGAGTTATGCATAACTAGCCTAGAGATATGTATAGCTATTGTAGGCAAGCTTTGAGTAATTTCTGTATTTTAAATTGTTTTCAATAATTTTCTTGATATAAAACTTTATTAGAGATGCCAGATGACCCAATATCAAAATTATACCTACCTCATGCTTATATAATACGCAGTTATAGCCAATATACAGACTATAAATGAATATATGTTTTGATACCTTTGTGTTTTCATTATGAAAAACATAACAATAGAAAAGTCCATTTAAGTAGTTAATCATAATTTATTGACTGGTTATGACCAGGACATGTGTATGGACTCCAACAGAGGATGGATGGGAACTTGGGCCCCAATTCGGTAAAGCACTTCTGTAAGCGCATAGGATTCAATCTATGCTTAAAGGCCATTCAAAACACTTTGGCACATTTCTGCTGAACTGAAGTCTTACATTCATGTCTTTAGGGCACATCTAAACCAGTTCTCTTAGCAAGTAAATGGGACTTAGGTAGAGCAATTTAAACGGGCTCTGTGCCAGCAACCACAAAATTCATGAGTTGCCTGATTTCAGCAGGTGATTCCATTGTAGATGACAAACTTCCTTAGGTGTTTACATTTCAACCTCTTCACGTGCTCAGAAGGGCTTAATTTCCATATCACAATTACAACTGGTTGCAAAAAGGCACTGGAACCTCAAAAGTACACGGAGAAACATTTAATGCCAATGAACTGAGCTAAAAATGGTGAGTGTGAAGGGAGATGTCTTCTGTAGATATTCCCGAGACCCAATCTATGATTATGTGGCTTGCTTTAAGCTGCATGATCATAGATCAGGTCCTGCTTCTGAAAATGTTCACTGGTGCCAAGAACTAGGAACCAGGGGTCCAGGAGAGGCTGACAGGTCTGCAGGAATGGGGCCCAGAAGGCTCCAGTACAGCTTCCTGTAGGGCTTTTTAAAATCCTCTTGGAAGTGCCTACCACTTTCTGTAAAGTGCCTAGATCCTGAATCACCCTTAGGTGCCTCTCAAGCGTCTCCATTGACTGTATAGGAATTTACATGCCTAAACTGGTCAAACTGAACTGACTTCCTGAGAAAGGAGTCTAATATTTAGCCACTGCAGTCCCCAAGTGCAGGTCCCTTGGGAAGCAATTTGAATCCAGCCACTATCGTTTAAGCCTGAAATGTTTGCTGCACTTGATTCAATAGAAATGATAAAAAGGAGGAGGAAACTGGGTGCAAAATGCTGGAGATTCAATAAGTCAGTCAATGCTGAATTGACAGTATAAATCATGACTCTCATGAAGATGCACAAGCCTACAAATTATAAGCATTTACAATATGAAAAATAGTTTCAAGAGACTTTTCTGCAGCTCTACCAGGGACTGTGACATTAGGGAGCCCTCATCATCTCCAGTGCTTGATCACTGCATGAAAACAGTCCATTTGGGCAGAGCTATTGCCAATTTACCTACCAGTAACTTAAAGCTATCAAGGTTAAGCAGGGATAATGCCCCCTTAGGAAGCCAACAGATCAGGTGAAAGGGCCCCTCCCTCAGAGCTACTCTAATGAATAGTTGCAATTTTCCCTGTATCTGGGACATTTTTATCTTTTATCTACACACTAAAATATTTAGGTCACTGTCTCTTTCTGCACTTCTTTCTTTACCATCAGCTAACACTGTAAGGAAACCTAAGCATTATGCAATTGTGTAGAGTGAAGCTCTGTGATACTTTATTTAAGGAAAACAGCATTATGCATGGCTTGTCTACATCAATCATATGGCAGAGTAGAGACTGAAACAAGTGAGAATCAGAGAGCTAAAAGACGAGTGGCATGAAAATCGAGACAATTATTCAACTTTGTTCAATTAACCAAGCAGTTCACAGAAAAGCCCAATATAAAGTTCATCTATTTTTTTGGAAAAAGGTCTCTCTGTGCAAGTGACCACATGTACAATGTGGATATAGGAGCTGGAAAAGGTATTAAGATGTAATATAGGAAAAATTAATGGAAATATGATCAATGAACATACAAAAAGGGTAATTTATGTTTGTGTACTTTTAAAAGTTCAGATTACTATATAAACTACAGCAGTTCAGTCAGTTATGCCCATGTATAGTTAAATGTTTTATTCCAGGCATATGATTAGTATAAAATATTTAACTACAGATTTCTAGCATGTACAGAAAATCTTTAGTAAAAAGATCATGAATTTTATATCATATCAAGTGAATAGATGCTTTAAGAAACATTACAAGAACAAACACAGCAAGTTAATAAATATTTTCAAACAAAGCAATTTGTTTAGAAAACTAGAACCAAAAAACTTAAGTTATTCTTCTTTATGTCATTCCAAATTTCCACTATGGAACAGCACAATCTGATTTCCATTTTTACAAGCCACTGAGTAAAATATGTATTTTGACTTTATCACAAACAACAATATTCTAAGTATACAGATTGGTATTTCAGATACTATTTGAATATGGCTTCTAAATTTAGCAGCTTGCAGTGTAAGAATTCATTAAAAAATATACAATAATGGTCTAATTTTTCTGATTAAAAATTTTAACAGGGAAAAATTGTGTGACAAAGACAAAAATGTGCCTTTAATATTATTTGGCCTTTAGCAATTCTCATTCTTTTCAAAGCTATGGTACATAACCAGTGGCCACTGCAGTAGACTTTGTTAATGGTAAATAAAATTTCATCTCTATTCTTTAAATAGAATGGGCTTGGATTCTATCATATCCAAGGATTTGATATTTGACAATATGCAGGCTCCCCTGCAGAAAAGGTAAAAAGGATGCTACCTTGTTTCACTCAGCAGAGAAATACAAAAGGCAGTCATAATTTAAACAATCTGTCTGCAAGAGAAGGTGTAAAGGAGAAAGCCAGACAATATTATTTGCAGTTCTCACTGCTCCAAGGTGGAGAAAATTCAGGGTGATTTTTTTTCCCCCTGGTATACGCAAGGCCACTGACTTTAAGGGAATCAACACTGTATTCTTGATATCCTTCTAAGACGATAAGGTATGCTCTGGCTCAAAACAAAAAAGCCCCAAAAACGTAAACTGATGCCACAGCTTTGTGCTGAGGGATGTCAGACTACCTGATCATTATGCTTTCCTCTTAACAACATCTGAGGGGTGCAGTGTGTGTGTATCAACACACAATGACAGACAGATGGTAAGAGACGCAGACTATGCTCATCTATGACTCACTATTCTTCTCTGAACTCCACAGAAGCATTATATCTCATAACTATACCATTGAAGCACCATAATACAACCCTTTAATCGCCAAAAGATGCATGATGCATACTATTTATGTAATAAAGAAACTAAAGCAGCCATGGCATTATTCAGAAGCCATTTAAAATCTGACTAGCTTTCCTGTTAGGTAAATATAAATCCATATTTTGTGTGCGATGCAAGAAAAGCAGGTTTGAACCATAATAATCAACAGGCTCTGAAACAAGCCACTTTCCAACAATGGGAAGGTAATAAAAGAAAATCTTTTGATAAGACAAGCGCTCTCATAAGGCAGCAAAAATTCACTCACTGCTCCTTGACAATTTTCCATTTCATAAAAAACTTGCCTCTCTCAGCAAACGGAAATCCTGAAAATAATTCCATGTGTCCATGAACTAGACACATCATTAAATCAGATGTACTGAATGAGATCATTTATATGAAGTCAGTGATTTCTAAAATACCGTTGGACCTAACACCCAGGCACTGATTTACATAAGCAAGCAAGCAAGCAAAATGGATATTTTTTGTTCATTAAGATAAAGTCTCTTATTTTCTTCAAAGAAAATTTCAATAGTCCCAGAGTGAGCAAGAGGCTCTCTCTTGGATAATGGGCTTTGATTTAGCATTATTTTCATTTTATATTGATTACATGCTTTAGTCACATCAACTGAAGAAAAAGAAAATAGGAGCTATGTAATCTAATAAATTTGATCAATATTACTAGACTGCTTTGCTACAAGCAGCCTCCATAACTGCCATTTAGCATAACGAAGAGTTTCATAAGAGAGCATAAGAACACAGCCAAGTGCTAAAATGATCTACTCCATTCTCAAGTCCCAAAAAGTCTTGGCTAAAGGCATGCCAATAGACTGTGAACATGTCTTGGCATGGAAGCAGACATATTCCTGCCTCTCGCCCATTTGGTAATATGTATGCCGAGCCAGAAGCAACTATGGGCTTGTTCAGTAGACTGAATCTATTTCTCACATGGAAAATACAATTAGAAAGCCTATACAATGGTTCTTTTAGAAACCTTTAGCAAGTCAGGACTATCTCCCTATCATTTCCCAGAAGTCCTTAGAGCAGAAGCATTTAAAACTTCCAAACTAAAGCTCTCTCAATAAAGGGCCCTGGCTGTTCAAGGAGCTCTCTCGAAGGCAAGATCCCTATGCAATGTTCCCCTGTGGCTTTCATGGGGCTCCTATATTTGATTCTCAAAGAGCCAGAATGTCAGCACTGTTTTCAGAAGTCTCTCTAAAGCCCCACTGGTTTCAACCTATTAACATTCTAAACTATTTTTCTTATAATGGCATTTCTAAAAAGAAAAAAAAATATGGATCAAGCCTATTTGTTTTTAAATTTCAACTACTTTGAATCCTGTGAGAGGACAAGACTTTAACAAATCATAAAGTAATTCTCTCAGACTATGGGTTTTAAAACACAACCAACCAAAATTACAAACTTTTTTAATATAATAAAACAGTAAATGGAGGCTGAGGGGGGACCTGACGGCAGCCTATAAACTGCTATGGGGAGACCAGCAGGAAATAGGGCAGGGTCTTTTTTTCCGGGCACCACCAGGGGTAACTAGGACCAACAGTCACAAGTTACTGGAGAGCAGGTTTAGGTTGGACATTAGGAGGCACTACTTCACAGTTAGGGTGGC
>JAGPOW010003316.1:31343228-31374707 GCA_030014935.1 Caiman crocodilus
TAGGGTGGCTAGGATGTGGAACCAGCTTCCTAGGGAAGTTGTTCTTGCTCCTACCTTGGGCATCTTCAAGAGTAGATTAGATAGGTACTTGGCTTGGGTCCTGTGACCCTGGCACTCGTTCCTGCCATTGGCGGGGGGTCAGACTAGATGGCCTGCTTTAGGCCCCTTCTGACCCTAGATACTATGACTATAATGACTGAAGGGAAGAGATCCGTCAACTGCATTATTATAAACAAAAGGTCAGCATGAATAAATGATGTCTCAGGGCAAGGGACACTGGAATTAGAGAGGGGTCCATGAATCCAGGGTCCCGGTACCCTGGGACTTCTTGAAGCGTGCAGCTGGATTCCCCAAGGGCAGGCTAATAATTAGATGATTGTCATACCTGCCCCAACAGCTCCGGGTCTTGAACTGGACTCCAGATGGCCAAGGCTGAGTTTGACAAGCAGCTAATTGTCATACCTGGCCCCAATACATCTGGGTCTCAAATGAACCTAATCAGGCTGAGGGCAGCTCAGCAGTGCTGTGACTGGGACCAGAAAAATATTATGCCCCATTCTAAACATTGAGCCTCCTGCCATGTACATCTGATGTGGGAGGAAGCACAAATGTTTGAGATGTAACACAAAATTCCTCTGGTCTCAATCACAGCATCGTTTTAATATCATTCAGAGGCCTTATGTTACCTATATGCCATGGCATTTCATATAGTCTAATTCACAAACAGGTCATTATTTCAGCTGGAGAGGCGCATGTCTTTTGGTGAGCTGTCGAAGCTCCACCCAACCTCCATGCTCCCACCACCCCTCTGGATGCAGACTCAGCACTACCACCAGTCCCTGCCCCATGTTCCCACCCAGTTGCAGCTCCCCCTCTCCCTCCCTCCGCTTCTCAACCTGGTGCCTGGAGTGAGTGGGACACCAAGGAAGCTGAGCAGGTTCCCAGGGGGCTGCAGCAGTGGCAGCAGAAGCCCAACCTGGAAGCTGTGCGCTGGCTGGGCCAGGCCCTTCTGCACACCAGCATGGGAGCGAGGCACATGGGCTGAGCAAGGTACTATTAGTTGATGAGCATCTGCAGGCTGGATAATATTGCCTGGCAGGCCAGATCCAGCCCACAGGCTGTATTTTGTCCACTCCTGTTCTATTCAGATGTAAATATAATAAAGGGGTGAGGGGAGGGAGCAGCTATCAAAGATACAAAATAATAGATTAAGGACCAGATTTTACTAAGAGTTAAGTGTTTTAATACCTTGAAAAATTTCATCCCGTGTCCTAATCTAATGTACCTTACGAGAGACCTGGACACCCAAGTCTCTTCTGGCTAATTTTTCATACGAAAGTGAAACTGAAAGGATAATTCTGGATCATCCAGTGTAGATCTTGCTATCAAAGACAACCTTTTCATATAAACCCTTTCATAAATCATATAGGAGTTAAGAGGTCAAAACTTCCGCATTGATTAGATAACTCTTATTTCCAGACTAAATTTATTAACAGCTAATTTATACCCATTTGTTCTTGGGCTGGCATTGTATGCCACTTTAAAATTAGATTATAAACTATCCAAGGCAGCAAACAATTCTTATGTAATTGTATAGCCCTTACTTCAACAAGTCCCAAATCATGAGTGGAGACTTCAGTTGCTATGGCAATACAATAAATAATAAAAGATGGTTTTACAGCTCTGCTATCCTGCTTCTCCACTAACATATTTTTTGAATTAAAGCAAGTGCACTTACATGAAATTTGATCAAATAAATTCTTCTGCCACTGGCTGACCCAGCAGCACTTTTCCATCTATGAGTTTTATGATTCTATAATAAGATGCTCATCTTAGTCTACAAGTGCGCATTTTACAGGCCCTTAATCTTGTTTATGTTTTCATCTGTACTATGGGACACTTGTTGAAAAACAGGACACAGTATCAAGAGTCTATGCCCTCTAGATATTTCTTTCTCCCAAGGAGGTAAACTATTCAAAATGTTTTTAGATGTTTTTGAATGCTAGTCATTGCACAGCTTAAAAATTGTACAATAATCATTGCCCAACATGGAGAGCAATAAAATCCCCATGTTCCCTAGACACCACTAATTTTTGGAACAAGCCATTAAATACTAATCTTCAGTTTTTGGGTTTTTTTATAGCCAAGATGTTTCTTAGCATAGTGATCTTCTGTCAGAAAAGGCTCATGCAAGTAGCACTTGTATCAAGACCTTTCCAATCATAGCCCAATCTTATTTATAAAAAATATTTCTTGCATTTTATAGTCTCCTGTGTGCTATAAAAAAAAATCTTGAATTCAAGTAGCTTTCGACTGAGACATTAAAGTATTTTTAATCTGAACCATACAGACCACAACAGAACCATCCACAACCCTCAACACTGCCAGGTAGCTGAATTTATTTGAAATTGAAATTCACTTAATTTAGGTGTTTCACTTCTGTAGAGCCAAAACTAGTAAGAAAAATACAGAAAATACAAAGCCTGAAGCAAAGAAAAAAAAGCTTAATGTTCACAAATGTCTGATAACACTAAACTGTTTATAATATGGAGGCATTCCACTTGCACACAAAAAGGAGAACGAACCCATGGTAAAAGCTGACCCTTCCTGAGAAAATACACTCTCAGCCCTTATATAAGGAAAAAGACAGCTTTAAATTAATCATGGAGAAAAAAAGAATTGCAGATGGAAAAATGGAGATCACTCACCCAAGCACCTGTAGGGAACCACGATATGAGGCTGACTCTTGCACTGCTTCCGCCCCCTTTTGCACCAGTTCTGGATTGTCACAGGCTGGTTGGCTTCAACCACATTGGTAATTTGCAGTTCAGGATAAACCTAATATTCAAAATACAAAGAGAACAAATGCAATTAAAGGCACACTTACTGGGCCATTTAATATTATTACAGGTATTTGTAAGAGGCACCAGTGATGTTCATATGCATGCCTTCCCCTTTTGTTGTATACTACACAGCCATCTTTATTTTGTAATATTTCATGTTATGAATTTTCACTGTACCCGTTCATCTAAGAAGGAACCAGGTATTATTAAAAAGCAAATTTATCTATCTGCTAAACTGGAGACAACTGGCTTTTCCTTTTCATTAAGACTCTAAATGCCTCTCTCGACTCTATCTACGCGTGAATTAAATGCATCATTCCCTTGTTATCCTTGCAGATGAACACCACCAAAAGGAACTGCTACTTTAACAGTCTAATGCATCCAGTTTGGCAACCTTAATAAAGAACTCAGATCAGTCCTTCATCTTTTTCAGTTAAGTTATCCTACACTCAGAGCATCCTTTGCCACTTTTTGCATTAAAAATGTGAGATCTGAATTGCCCTTTACAGTTCACATTGTTTTTCACCCTAATGATTTGCTGAACCACTTGCCCATATTTCTGACTTGCTTAAAATCACTCATCTATTCCAAATGCTACATGTACTCACAACCAGAAACTGCAAAGTTACTGCCATTCATAATTTCAATTCACCCACAGCTATAATTTTTATCTCTTCTTCCATCCACATACCACCATCCTCACTCCCTGACCCTCAACATCTTTCTTGTTATCAGTTTTGGCCATGCTCTCCTCTGTCAGAGATCAGTTCTTAGCTGTTAACAGCCTGTCTGGAACAGTTCGCTAACTTCACAGTAACCATCAGTTTCTCTATCCCTTTCTCTGGAGGGAGGCAAGAGCTCATCTCTCATGCTGTTTTCAAAAAAACATCTGTTAAACCAGTCCTAACATGGAGCTCATCATGATACTTATTTCCCTTTACTTTTATTTGCAACCATACCAACCAATTTCCAACACACTCTAAGTGTTATGTCTGAAGACACTTAACAAGAACATACAGTTCTTAGGCCTTATAATTCTGTTTATGATAAAGGACTACTTGGTTTCAGTGTTTTTCAGCAACTGGAAACTCAATATTGTGAAACAGAATTCACCTTAAGACAAAGACAAAGAACAAGGAACCCCCTTTGTCGGAAGCATGGAGTTTTAATTGTTCTAAATCAGTGGTTCTCAAACTTTTTAGAATTGAGACTCTTCTAACACAGTTTCATAGTTTCTCCTTCTGACCCTAGACACTATGAAACTACGAAACTTCTCATAAGACTCAAGGCACTTCTCAGAAAATGCCAGCTCTTAGTTTTCACTCATTTTTGACTATGGAAAAATAATACAGCAATTCTTCTGTTGCAAGTGCTCTACAATAGGTCAGAAATTTTTAACACTATGGATCCCTATTTGAAAATTTTGCATTCATCTTGTGTATGTGTTTGCCCACCACACATGAGCGGCACCTTTAGAAGGATCTCATGGCACTCCAGGGTGCCCTGGTATCCTGGTCAAGAACCACTGGTCTAGACGAAATGTCTATTACATACTCTTATTAAGCATTTACTCTTGAAACTAGCATGAAAGTCAAACACCAGACCTCTAACACAAATACAACGCTGGCTTACTTAAAGATAATGGATTGAAAGGCTTTATGAACAGACGTTAGTACCAGGTTTTAGAGATTAAAATGGATGGAAAGAATAGTAAGGGAGAGAGTGCAAAGAAGAATACAAGGCATCATCTAAATTCCTATTAAAGAAAATGGAAATGTGTTGGCCAGATACCAATGAGCTGAGACAAGCCCTACAGTGGAACCCTCCAGAAGACCAAAAATGGCTTAGCAAAGGAGAATATACCAGGAGCTAGAGGAAGCTAAACTGAAATTGAGCCAAGTCAAGCAGCAAGCCAAAGGGCAAAAATGGGAAGACGATTGTTGTGGAAGTCCTATACTCCCTTTCCCAAAGCAAAGGGAATTAATTTTAACAATTTGTAGTCTGCAGTTGTGTAGACACTTAGAATAAGAACCCATTCTGCTAGGCACAGGTCCACAGTAAGAGAAGGCCCCATTCACCGCAAAGGATTTAAAATGTGAAAAAAAATGTGCAAGTCCGTTAAAAAAAGTACAGTATATATTTTAAACTAAAGTTAAACTTTAAAAAGCTTTACACTGAAATGGCAATGGCTAGTACCTTTGCACTTTTTATTCTTCTCTCTGATAAGCCACTTAAATTAAAGTACTGCTAGGGATAGTATGTATGCATAGGATGGGAAGCAGCATAAACATAAGCTTTGAGCTAATGAAACTAGCCAGTTTTCTGCTAATGGTCAGCAAAAGAGACTAAATGAAATATTGTACAGCTACACTGTATGCTATGTTTAAAACATATTATACATTTACTTGTAAATAGCTTGTTACATGTAAATCAAGGGCAGTTACTTTACTTTGCCTATGGAAGATGTCCAATTTTGCAATGAAATAGTTACCTAATTCCCCAGAGCTAGAAAACCAACACACTAAGCCAAACATCCATATCCAATACAGTGAACACCACCCTGGCTACTTATATCACAAATATGATGAACAGTACCACCGAGCCAATCCTGTTCTTATAAGCAAGTATCTACAAAAACACAGCCCTTTGAACTTTCATTTATGAAAGTTTACGTCCAAACACCATTGCCACTGTGTTCTCAAGTCCTTATACCAAGAGAAAAGAGGCTTGCATGTGTGGATGATTTTCTACTACATAGTTAGGGTGCACACACACAACCCATTTATTATACAATAAACTCTGTAAAAGAGAAGGAGACACACAATGAACAATCTTAATGTGGTGTAAGACTCTCTCTTCCAAAGTAAAAAGACCCAAGAAAATATGCAGCAATTTTACCCTGGGTGATTTACTAGGGACTAAACATCATGCATTTGCTTCCCTACTCTACTTCATTTCAGAATAGCTATTTGTGCAGGAAGATTAGCAAGTATGGCAAAAGACCAGCTTGGTTTAGTGCAGAACTCTTCAGTGAGCTAAAACACAAAAAGGAAGCTTGTTGTGGAAGCTTGGACAAATGACTAGGGAGGAGTATAATAGTGTTTCTGGGCATGCAGGAAGGCCAAAGTACAAATGGAGTCGCAACTAGGAAGGGACATGAAGGGTAACAAGAAGGGTTTCTACAAGGATGTCAGCAACAAGTGAAAGATCAGGGAAAGTGTGGTGCTTCTTAAAGAACAGGGGAGGCAACCTAGTGACAAATGATGTGGAAAAGGCTGAAGTACTCAATGCCTTTTTTACCTCGGTCTTAACAGGCAAGGTCAGCTCAGGACTACTGTACTTGGCAGCACAGTTTGGTGAGGAAATGAGCAGCTTGCCAGGAGCAAAATAACAGATTAGAGACTAAAGCTGGATGTGTACAAGTCCACAGGACCAGCCAGACATGATGTACTCAGCACTGACGTGGGAGTTGGCTGATGTGATTGCAGAGCCGCTGACCATTATCTTTGAAAACTCATGGTGATTGGGAGAGGTCCTGGACAACTGGAAAAGAGCAAATATAATACCCATCTTTATGACAAGGGAAGAAGGAGGATCCAGAGAACTACAGACCAATCAGCCTGACCTCAATCTCTGGAAATATCAACGAATCCATTTTTAAGCATTTGAAGAAGATGGTGATTAGGAACAGTCAGCATGGATTCACCAAGGGCAACAACCTGATTGCCTTCTATGATGAGATGACTGGCTCTGTGGATACAGTGAGAATATAGTGGACATGATATACCTTGACTTTAGCAAAGCTTTTCATATGGTTTCCCACAACATTTTCACAAGCAAGCTAAGTAGTACAAGTTGGATGCTGGACAGTAAGATGGACAGAAAACTAGCTGAATCGTCAGGCTCAATGTCTAGTTGGCAGCCAGTATCTAGTGGAGTGGCCCAGGTGTCAGTCCTGGGGTCAATTTTATTCAATATCTTCATTAATCACCTGGAAGATGAGACAGTGTGCCCTCAGCAAGTCTGTGGATGACACCAACCGGGGGGGGGGGGGGGGGAATAGATATGCGGGAGGGTAGTGCTAGGTTTCAGAGACCTCAACAAATTGAAGGATTAGACCAAAAGAAATCTCATGAAGTTCAAAAAGGACAAGTGCAACATCCTGCACTTAAGATGGAAGAATCCCAACAATCAGTACAGACTGGGGGCTGGCTGGGCAGCAGCTCTGCAGAAAAAGACATGGGGGTAACAGTGGAACATAAGGTGAATATGAGCCAACAGTGTACCCTTGTTGCCAAGAAGGCTAATGGCATGCTGGGCTGCATTGGTAGGAGTATTGCCAGCAGGTCATGGGAAATGATTATTCCCCTCTATTAAGTACTGGTGAGGCAACATCTGGAGTACTGTGTTCAGTTTTGGGCCCCCTACTACAGAAAGGATATAGACACAATTGGAATGTCCAGAGGAGGGCAATGAGGATGGCTAGCAGGCTGGGGCACATGACTTCTGAGGAGAGGCTAAGAGAACTGTGTCTACTTAGTCTAAGGAAGAGAAAACAGAGGGGATTTAATAGTAGCCTTCAACTAGCAAGGTGTGGCTACAAAGAAGATGGAGTTAGACTGTTCTTAGTGGTCACAGATGACAGAACAAGGAGCAGTGGTCTCCAGTGGCAGCAAGAGAAGTTTAGGTTAGATATTAGGAAAAAAAATCTCACTAGGAGGGCAGTAAAGCACTGGAACAGGTTGCCCTAGAGAGGGTGAGGAATCTCCATCCTGGCTAGGTTTTTAAGACCCAGCTAGACAAAGCCTTGGCTGGGATGATATAGGTGGGGATGGTCCTGCTTTGAGCAGGGAGTGAAAACTAGATGACTTCCTGAGGTCCCTACCAACTCTAAATTTCTATGATGCTACAATTTGTTCAGTGTAAATCGCCATCTCTCTCACTAGTGGCAATGTGCTGTAATACTGCCTACAGAGCAGGCAGCCAGCTTGTTTCCACTTCTCATAAAATACACTCCAGGGTAAGTTATCCTGTAGTAAATGTGCTGTATGTCTATTGCCCTCAGCATGCTCCTTCATTTAAAAATTGGGGTTAAAAGAAGACACTGAACTCCCGAACATGAAAAGCAAGCAACTGCAATGGACAATATGAGTTATGATGCTTCAATAATTATTCATAAAAGAAGCAGAGAGAAAAATCAATGACTGTACTGGCTCCACAGAAGAACTCTTGAACTTCAAGCATTACACAAAATGTTCTTGTTTTTATATCAGATTGGTTTCATTCCTTTGAACAGTCAAAAAGGGTAGGGGGTTTGCAGGCAAGTGAGAGAAGGCAGGAGGTTCCCTCTCCTTCAACCCAGGGCCACTGTTTATATCAAATAACACAAACAGAAATGGTCCAGACATTTAAGACTTTAGTGGAGTTTATATCTAGCTTTCCATCTTTGGAAGATAATATATTGTCCCATTTCCTTTCCTCTGTTCCCTAAAGAGATAGATAGGCTAAGGGTTCACCAATTACAGAGCTGATGAATCAAGATAAAAACGTCACTTTTTTTTAGATTCACTGTATCCACATGCTTAATAACTGCAGAAAGAAATCCTGGTGCATTTGCAGTGTAAGTACTGATTTTGTACCACAACAGCAGGATTGAGAATGAAGTAAAAAATCTGCCTCTTTCCTCCCAAATCTGAAGTCCTCCACTATAAGCATGTTCCTTTATCTCTGTCAGAGCAGCACCAAAAGATATTAGGACTCCATGATCATAGTGAATCCACTATTTTATAAACACTGTTAAGCATGAACACAGGGGTTGTGCCTGACCTCTAGGTCCTGACACACAACAGGGATAGATTCACAGTGTGCACTAGACTGGATTTAGATCAATGCAAAACTACCACTCAGATTAAACTGTTATGGATATTTTAAATGGCATCATTAAGATCCAGGCATTATGTAATATTACATGCCACATCAGCACTATCTTAGCTGACAAACTTAAGATATGATTCAGTGTAACTGAAATATGCTTACTCCCACTTTTTCTAACACAACTCACTGTGTCACTCTCTCTCTCTCACATACACACACTAATTTTTTTTTTTTTTTAATAATGTCTATATTTCAAGGTTTGAAGCACTTTAGCTGGAACATGTATAAAGAAAATACCAGCTACTACTCACAAAATTATATACAAGCTTCAAGGCCCTGAAAAAGAAAAGCATTCCTCCTCAGTGTTAACATGTTTAAAGTTATACACCTAGTGATGTGCTTTTCTGAACTGAGGTTCAAAGGAGTGACATCTAAAAAAAGGAGGTATCAACCCACAAGGCCAGACAAAAAGAAAAAAATATTTTTTTTAAACTAATTTCACCCAGAAATAAAATCCAGTAAATAAAATCTTTTTACTGGAGCAAATAGCAGGACTTGTCTACTTCCAACAAATACCATTTAACAACAAAGAAGCACAAAAACAAAGGAGCCTTCTGTTCTGTTTTACATTAATTATAAATTTCCTTTTGAAAGCTCACATAAAGAAAGCCTTGGACACCTTCAGAACCAGAACCAGGCTTTGAACTTCACTAGTCATTCAAAAAGTAATGCTAATGTGCACAAGCAGAAATAGTGGCTCCAGTAAGTTAGATTTTGTAAGTTGTAAGATACGGAAAATCCTATCTGCTCTGAACTGATGTGCTATATACCTATGATATAGGGAAATGAGGTGCTTGTTTATTTATAGTGGCCCTGCTGAGTTTCTTCTAGATGATCAAAATAAATAGCTTTAGAAGATTATGACAAATGACTGTTAAATTCTCAACCTTATAAATCATTGTGCAGAAAATTAGCACTTACATGCACTACAGAATAATGCTTAGAGAGGAAGTAAAGGACAAAATATTTTTAAGTTTGTAAGTATGAATCAAGATATGAGACTATCAATTAAAATAAATTGTCTGACTAACAAGATCAGTCCATTATTTAGTTTGCCTCTATATATCCGAACTAATGAACTTTTACTCCAGACTGCATTGAATGTATTGCAATGTCAATCCAGTTAAGTTTAGCTCTAACTTACACAACTGTGATACCATTTGGCTACACAGAATCTAATTCCACAAACACTTGGAACCTAACTCTGCTACTGGTTGTTCCACCAATTTCAAAGGATCAGTGCTATATAAGGCAGGAACAAATACATGCCTGTTTTTTTACACAGGAAAAAGTAATTCTCTGGAGCCCTGAAGAATCCTTCAGGAACACAGCTCATTTTAACAATTTTCCCTGAAAATTTTCTAGTTTTTTCAGGTTTTCATTTTTAAAACACTTCAGTAAGAAACATGTTTAGCTCATGGTAGAAAATTTCTATTTCCAAAGCAAACCAGAGCTAAATATTGTTAAAAGGAAGAAAAATATTAAAAGCAGAGAAAATCCTCACTAGCTCTGAATACTCAAAGTCCTGCAAGTACATTTTGGGCCCCTACTTTCTAATCCTTTCTTAATGCTACAGTACTCTGAGTGGGTAGCATTAAGCAAAGCATGTTACTTAATTTTCTTCAATCAATGACCTGAAACAAATCATAAAATTACTCATACAAAAATTGGGAACATAGTACATAACGAAAAGGAATGGTCAAGGGTCAGCAACCTTGATAGGGCAGTAGCCTAAAATAATGTAGTTCAGTTCAAAAGCAACCTGACCACCAATCTGCCAGTTCTCCCTGGCACCAACTGCTGCTGCATGTGACAGCCACCCATCACTAGACAATGCAGAATCATTCCTGTTGCCAAAATGCTGCCAATATTTGGGCTTCACAGGCTGGATGAAATTGCTAGGCAGGTTGAATCAGGCCTGTGGGCCACAGGTTGCCAAATCGTGATAGTAACTAATCCAGATTGCTCTCTAACAACCAAACAACAGGCATTTTCACTTGGTCAAATGTTCAGTCATACAACTCAGAATGAAGAATGTAGGCTGGATAAGTAGGATGGGAGAGTCCCTCCTGGGTAAAATGACTGGGTGGGGAAAAAAGAAAGAAAGTGTTCAGGTTCATGATGAATACATAGCTAACCATTACTTCAGACTGCTTTGCTGTGGCCAAAAGAAGATAACATGATTCTTTGAACAGGTGAACATTGAGTAGGACTATCAAACTGCAATCAGGGATAAATTCATGCAAATCCTAAAGAAAGTTTTGGAAGTAATCAAACTACATGGGGGGAGGCAAACTTTTTGGCAGATGTGCCACAAATTAGTCTAAAAACCCTGTCTAAGTACTGCTCTGATTCCCTTTTCCTGCTCTGCTTTGAACCTTATCTGCCACTGTGCTGCCTGCCCCCTTCACGATCTGCCACGTCACACAGAAAATGCCTTTGCCACAAATTTACCACTCCTGAACTAGATCATCATAGCAGTCCATCCTGATCTAACAATCTATTACTCTAATGGATCTGCTGCAGTTATCTGAATCCAAGTCAAGCCCCTCTACCCCATTTAACATGGTGGGGGGAACACTAATCTTGGATTTGAGTATGAAATAATGGGAGCAGGGAGGGACATTGGACAGACAGCATCTGTAGCCCCAGCACCACCCGTGACCTGGGTTCTGGGCTGGAGCTGCAACCACAGCCTCACCTGCCCCCTGCCCCCACCTCTATCCCTCCCTGCAGCCTCATCCCTGTCTCTAACCCATAACCTGTGCTTCCACTATGTTCCCCCTGACCCTTACCATTGCTATTCCCTCCAGTCCCACACCAGTGTCACAGCTGCAGCTGCCACCAGGCCAAGCTGGAATAGAGCAAACACATGGCTCTGTGCCCCAGGCTGGAGCAGAGCCAGAACCTGCTGCAGCTGGAGCAAGTATAAATAGCTGGGGTGGCAGAAGGCAGGCAGGGGGCATAAGTGACAGGGATGAGGGGAGAGAGGCAGTGAGTAGGTGGGATGGCTGGAGTTGCAGGGGAGTAACAGGTGTAGGGGGCAAATGGGAGGGGAAGACAGGCAGCAAGGGACAGGCAACAATCAGTGCAAGTGAGTGGCAGGCACAGGGCAAGGTACTCAGTTCCCTCACTGCTGACCCCCTCAACTCTCTCACCTGCCCCCCATTGCCTCCCTCACTGCCTGCCTCCCAACTGCTTCTCCTACCTCCTGCCCCCTAGTGCAGCTTGGTAGGCTGCAAGGGCATGGGGTATACATTTAAAATGACCATCCAATAATTAGAGTCTCTACATGGAAGATTAAAGCTAACGTATAAATTTTTTCATGTACAGAATCAAATTATTTGGAGGTTGTCTTGGACTCAGGTAAACATAGTACATTCAAGAGACAAGAGACAGCTTAATTTAATCACACTAAAATCTGTTAAAGCTAGCTAATAGGATCCTACTCTATTAATTCTTGATAAAGCCCAAAGCATTCCATATACATGCTAGAATAAACATAAAAAATGTTATAAGCAAAATTATATCAGACAAATTTATTTACAAGTGTTTCAAGTACCAAGCAACTATTCAGTCACAAAGGGTAGGACTTCCATTGTCAAGGAGTTCGGCACTATCCATGTTTTAATTCAGCATCTGCTCATTTCACAATTCTGTATCTATCATCACGTTTACTGTCCCCCTCCACTATGCTTAACATTATTACAGATTATATGAACCATTAAGAATCCAACATAATTCTTTAGTTTACTCTGCATTTTTTATTAACCAATTAAAATGAATTGGTACTAGTAATTTACAATGTTGTAAATTAGTACTTCTTAGTTCACCTAAAAAAACAAACAAACAAAAAACAATATGCAGTGTGATATTTGTACTGCAAGTTAACAATATTTTATATATGACAATTTTCTCTCTCTGAAGGAATTAAATATTATATTCGTACCTCCCAGAAGCAGGGTCCCAATATTAAAAAAGCAAAACACTTTTCCAATACCAAATGTTCACAACAGTTTCACTAGTGGGATATGTACAGGCAATTGAATGGAACGAAACTTCCACATACACCTAGGAGAATACTTCTGCAGTGCTTCTGCAACTCTTGAACATCTTTAGCTGAATTATAGGAGAACGCTGTCTCATAATGGTAACCTAAGTTAGATAAACTGCATTAAAATGCAATTAGAAACTAGTGTACATCCTCACCCATAATTTAAAACAGAACTGAACCATGGCAATAGGAATAGCCAAACTGTATTTTAATTTCAAACAAAATTTACATACTTAATCAACTGTCAGTTTACGCTGAAGCATAATGGTATTTTTTTCCCCTCATAAGGATTCTTAGGTCTCACTTTGAATGCATTGCCAGCTAACGCTCTGATCAGCGAGAGATGGCAAGCAGAAAATGGGAAAATTCTATCTGCCCTACTTGAAATGACACAGCGTTCTGAAATATATACACATTCTTATTACCATTTAAAGCCCACCTGCTGGACCTTGGTTTTAAAATCAGATACTAAATTCATGACAGTGTAATATTATTCTGAATTTAAAAGCACCCAACACGATGATCTTCCTTTCTGTTTGGGGGCTCTAAGCCAAACCAGAAGACAAATTATAACAATCCATTATTTTTACAGGTTTGAAGAAAAAGGACCCAAACCATCTTATGAGGGTATGAACAGATGTAACAATTTTATCTGTATCCGAGGATACCAACATCAACAATTAGATTTAAACAGGTCTTCATGATCCTGTAGCAATACAAATAATAGTAAAATTGTTCCATGCTTTAATCCTGCTTCATTCAGCATCAAAGCAGAAGGTAGGATAGAGTTGTACCTTACAGACTAACTCAGGGGTGTCAAAGATATGATCCAAGGTCCAAATTCAGCCTGTGGAGCTGTATCATCCAGTTCTGGTTGCTGTTTCTGGGTCTCAGAGTGACCTATTGGCAGCATGTGAGGTGTACGAGACAGCCCTTCACACCGCATGAGATGCTTGCTCAAGCTCAGAGCAGCAGAGTTGTGTACAGCACAACCTCAGGGCATGACGTGCTGGAACCAAGCACCACAGCCCTGCGGAGCAGAACTTGGCCACATGTAGTGCCCACTCCAGCTGCTCCAGGACATGTGCTGGATCCAGAATACAGGGCTGGTCTGTGGGTCAAGTCTAGCCTGCAGACCCTGATACCCATGGATTAACTAAACCAAAGTTTTATAAGCTTTTGTGAGCCACACACTCACTTTGTCAGATAAAATTTAGCTCAACTATATCATAGACTCACGTGAATGTCTTGATGGCCTAGAGTCACACAAACTGGTCCATACTTGGGAAGTAGGGAGGAGAGAGAGCAAGAATGAACACATCGGGATGAACAAAATAACATCTGGCAAATGAGCCCACATTAGATAAAGGAGAATTCAGAGAAATGCAATTTGCAATCACACATGTAAAAATATTTTGTTTCAAAACATTTGAAAAAATAAATGTCATAGCACCAAAACTGAAACACACACATACTGCTGACAGCCAGCCAGCCAAATTTGAAATCTTTACTGGATATGAACAGTCAAATTTCTCCTAAGGCATGAGAAATAACACTTCATACTTTTAATATATATCACTCATTAAAATACCTAGGTTGCATTAAACCTCAACACTATTCACTAAAGTCTTAGGAAAATAGATGTTTAAGAGCTGTGAAAAATGTAATGGACATACAATAAGTAAGAACATACCTTTAAGCTTCAAATAAAATAAGATCAGTCTTTTGATCACATAAATGAAATATCTGGCAGGTAATTGCTGGAGCACATTTCAAAAGGAATCTGTTCATTCAATATGCAAAGTTTAGGAATTTGGGTGGCTAAGGAAACAGGTGCTTTTAAAGATCCTCTTGTGAGGATATTTTTATAAGAATGACTAAGCTACATTTCAATCTAGCAAGCTGGTGACCAAGGGGGTAAAGAGGTCATTTTCTTTTCATCAAACTACTTAGCTAGGCCCTAGAGACATCGCTATCTTAAACAAACCAATATGTGTGCATGCATGTATGTATGTATGTACACACATACGCATGTGCATATGCATGTATGTACAAACATATATGCATGTGTACAGACACACTCCCCCTCCCACCCTCCTCCACATAAGGCTCTCCCCTTGTTTTTTGAAAAGCAAAGATGTAGAAAGACAGATTTTCCAATCATGGCTGACTGCACGACACAGAATAGGTACTCCTGTAAACAAAGTGTCCAGGAAGTGTGGCATTCCAATAGACAGTCTGGATGGAGCAACAGAAACTTCCTAGCATAGCAGGAAAACAACAAGGCTAGATCCTAGACCAGGGGAGGGCAAAATACAGCCATGGGCCAGGTCCCGGCCTGTGAGGCCATTCTATCCTGGCCACGGGGCCCCTAAAAATGTAGAAAATTAATATTTATCTGCCCTTGGTTCCTGTCAAAAATAACAGAAGCCACGGGCAGTAGGATGCTGGGGAAGCCCAGTGGGCTCCCACAACAGCAGGGCCCGCTGGCCCTACCCCCCACAGCGCTGGGGCTTCTGCCCTGGGACCACATGGCTGCCTCGTGCCAGAACCTCAGGTAAGGGGGGTGGGGGGGGACCCCAGGCAGGGAAGGAGTGTGGGGGGAGGGGAAAAGCAGCCTTTCACCCACCCCATGGCCGGCGCCCTACGCTGCAGCTGCTCGCAGCCTGCGTGGGGCTGCTCTGGACAGCTGTGAGCGGCTGCAGCGGGAAGCGCAGGCCATGGGGCAGGTGAGGGGCTGCTCCCTCCCGCATGCTCAGCTTTTCCCTGGGCTCCTTCCCTGCTCCTTCCCAGCATGGATGAAAGAGGCCCTTCACCCAATGGTCAGTGCTCCCTGCTACAGCTGCTCACAGGCACAGGCAGACCCAGGCTGGCTATGAGCAGCTGAGGGAAGGACATCAGGCATGAGACAGGGAGGAGCCGCTCCCCACCCCGTGCTCAGTTCCACCTTGTAACCTGGCTCCACCGCCAGCTTGAGCCCCGTGCTGGCTCCAGGCTTGCCCGTCAGGGTTGCATGTGGTGACAGCAGCTGCGCACCCCCCCATCCTCCCCGTTTGCCATGCTAGGCTGTGTTTGCCATCACCACCTCTTGGCTGCTCAACGTGTAAGCTGTGGGTAGGTAGCAGCAGCAGCCAACACTGCCTGGCATGGGAAGCAGGGGGGCCGTAGCTGCTGACAGGTGAGTCTGGAGCTAGCACATGGCCCAAGCTGGCAGCGTGGCCGGGTTACAAGCTGGTACTGAGCATGGGGGGTGAAAAGCAGCCCCTCGCTCACCCTGTAGCTGGCACCCTGTGCTGTAGCTGTTTGCAGCCCACGTGGGACTGCCTGTGCCTGCTCCAGACAGGCCCACGTGAGCTGCAAGTGCCTGCAGCAGGGAGCGCTAGGCACGGGGCAAGCGAAGGGCCGCTCTTCCCCATGCTCAGCACCAGCTTCTTCCCTGCCAGCAAGCAAGAGGTCGGGGCTGTGCACTGCTCCCCCCTGTACCGCGAGGCTGGGAGGCATTGGGAGCAAGTGGGCACGGAGCCAGCAGGAGCTTGGGGCCTACACCGGTGTCCTGGGGCCAGTGCCAGCAGGGCCCAGAGCACCTGTCAAGGGGTGGGTCTACCCATACAGCCCTTGACAGCCTACCAAAATTGGGTAAGCAGTCCTCCGCCCGAAATAACTGCCCGCCTCTGTCCTAGACACTTACAAGAACAAACTGGAATTTCTCCACTGCAAGCCTTTTTAAGATACTAGACTGCAAGCAACAGCTCACTTGCCTAAGTCAGCTCAATTACTGTTTCAAACAGAAGCTACAGTGCTCAGCCAATAGCTATGGTTGTGAGAAGGTTAACAAAGGACTTTGCTTCTTGAGCTTCTGCAGCCAGAGAGAATTGTGAGCCACCTTGACAGTATTACAACACAGTGTCAGAAGCACAGAAGAAAAAACCCCACCTTCCCTGCTTCACCCCAATTTTGAAGGGATGATTTTGGGGGCAAGATGTTTGTGGTATACAGGAAATTTTACATTTGCAATATGGGTGGGTTCATGTGATTAGGGCTAATTTAATACCACACCAGTAGGGTTTTAGCCCATGTTCAGACTCATTAAGTATATTTTGTATTATGCTGTTACACAGCTGAAAATAGATACAATTTACAAAAGAAAAGCAGATATTGCAAGGATTCAGAGGCATTTAGTTGGTTGCACAGGCTGACAGTGTATGCATAAGAACTTATTCCCACCCATCAGCTCTCCCACTCTTTGAGGGAGTTGAGTTTAATTACATATTAAAAATTTCATCTATTTAGAATCATATCCATTCATGTGTTTGCACATGGTACCTGGCACCTTATGATGCCAATCTTTTCATCAATCATAGTACAAACAACTGGAAAGGACCTTGAGAGGTTAATTGATTTCACTTCTCTGTCCCCAGTCTGGATCAAATTACCTCTTGGGATTTGAGCTCTAGCACTGCCAAAATGCAGAAAAAAACCAACAACATTATTTATCACTTCATCTGGGAAAGCATAGAAAGATGCACAGTGCAACCTCTTTTTTTTAGACTGCCTTGCCTCATGCATAGAAAACTTGGGATATTGAGCTGCCATACCTCTGACAACATCTCCCAGCCCTAAGGAGAGAACGAAGTCTATAGATTTAAAAAACTGATGCATAAAGATGAAGCTAATGCTACACAGACTAGGAAAGCATAATAAATGCTTCTGGCCTTCAAATTCATGTATCTTTAAAGGACATCCACAACATTGTGCCGTGGCAATAACATTGTAACATGCAGACAGGCAGACAGACAAAACCACCACACATACCTCAGAGACTTATGTGCTCTCGTCACCCCCGAGAAGATACTAACATGGGGACTGTGTATGTTTTTTTGCTGGGTTTTTTTTTCTTTGCAAACTTACATGCAGTAAAACAAAAACACATAAAAAGTTACGATTTACACTGAGCTCTCCCCATTGCTGAACCAAAGGGAATGCAATACCTCTAGCTTAGTACCGCTAGTACTCAGGTTTTATTGTTTTATGAAAATGATTTTTTTAAAGCAAGCGTTCCATAAAACCCTTGCTTTTCTCTAGGCAGTGCACTCTGTCAGGCAAATTGAGTGAGATTTCTTACCTTCTCAGTCCACTAACATTTCGACATGAGTCCATGTTACAGCATGTGACTTTGCCAAATCTACCCATTCAACTATTCTACATCATACCTGACCAAAGTCTTCTGCTTCCCCTCATTGTTCTCTCCCTTTCTCCAAAATACACACACGTACTCTTTCCTACAGAAGTAAATGGAGGTAAAACCAAGACTAGTAAAAATGTTTATTCATGGGACACTATACATGTTCTATACATGTGATTCACTATTTATATCTTCCTCGGGATTCATTTCCTCCGTGTCACTTCATAGTTGTTCCTAAAAAGACAAATGACAAAGGCAGACCCTGATGTAAAGGGATAATCTGCCTCATCCTCCTGCTATCTGAACAAGTTTAAACTCCAACGAAGATCAAACTGCCTTGCAAACCAGGGGTTCCTTATCAACAGTTACTACACTAATGATGTATCCCATAGTCCTGTGCGTCTCATTTTCTACTCATCATGTTAAACTTCATGTGGTAGTCCTCTAAAATCCTACGATCCTGTCATCGCAGTGAAAAGATTCAATAAGAAGTTGACCTAGAGAAAAAGGGATAGAAGGGATTAATCTGATCCTCTGACAGAAATGTAGGGATTGCCACACTGACAAAAGCCAAGCAAATACCAGCAACCCCTAATGAAAGGACACAAAATACTCTCCATTTCTAACTCAAATATATATATATCCTCTATGAACAGTAATGCTATCTCCTTTGTCCAGCTCTCCTATCCTTCACAGTACCATTACAGTACAATACTAGTCTCCTATTTACCACCATGTTACATAAATCCTAGTGAAAATGTCAGTTGGTATTAGTTCTCTATTGTCAGGAATTCTTGCTTTATTTCAGTAGGGGAGAGCAGCAGTGCAAACTTGAGGGGACTCCTACAAGGAAGGGAAAACTTGGAAGTATTGATTTATTAGTGGTTCCTTTAGGCTGCCTACAGACATTCAGGGAGGTTAAAGGGAGATAAGACCAAGTTAAAAATAGCCACCTGATTCAAGGTAAGTCAGGATGGAGAAGTCTAACAAATGGGGCTGAGGAGTCAGGGGTCCAGGAAGATTTTGTGGGATCAGGGTAGCTCACTGGATCCATAGAAAGGTGGGAGGTTGGAGGGGAAAGGGTCTATTTTTAGGCCCCTAACTGCCCCTTCACTCCCAAAGTCAAGCAGCACCCTTACCTGGAGTAAACCTACCCCACATCTTGACCTCTTCTCCTCCTACCCTGACTTAATCCTTGGCTTGTAGCATCAGTGAACCATGACAAAAGTCAGTACTGGGAGTGGCTGGTGGGATGGGGGGGGGAATGGGTTGGTGGGCTGGGGGTACAAGCTGGTTATTACATAAGTAGAGGGAAGAGATGTCTGTTTGGGGGTGAGGTGAGAGTGGGGAGGGCCTAAAATAACCTGGTTCTGGGAAGGGGATAGCAGAAGTGCAGCCCTGCGGCTAGGACCAGTGGCTGAGCTTTCCCAGCCCTGGGACTGCACTGGGAACTGTACACAAGTTCTGCTAGACCAGTCTTACTGGACTTGACCTTAGTAAGACTACCTCAGACGAACACCTAAGTTAGATCAGGTCAGCCATTTTTAGATCTAATGGTCCTGCACTTTTGTACCGTTCACACATAGGTCTGCTTCACTAGTGTAAAGTCCATATATCTGGATGAACTAAATTAGATTGGGTGGCCATTTTTAGCACAATCTAACCTCCCCAGCCTTTGTGTGCAACATGGGAGTGGAGAGAGGGTAAGGACCTGGAAAAAGTGGATAGGTGGAGCAGGCTGCACAGGCCGACTTGGATGCAGAAAAATTAAGCATTAAAAGACAAGAAAGAAATAAAGAGATTAACTGGGGATCAAGACTATATTGTCTGTTAATTATTCATAACTAGAATAAATTGAAGCAAGGCAAACATAATGAAACAAGTCAAAGATGCAGGGTACAGCAACTGGGGAGTGCAGACCTTAGCCAGATGGGGCAATAACAAACATTTTTAAAGTACTGTGTTAGAGATCATCTGGAAGGGATGGAGTGGTAATATGGATATCTGGTAAGGCAGGCAAAAGTTGCCACAGTTCAAAGCTGAAGTAAGTTTTGAAATGATGTTCTTGAGACAAACAGAAGGTAAGTGAAAGGCAATATGAATAAAGATTAAATTCACCTTCATAGAAATAATTCTCAAGGTTAAATGCAAAGAAGAGCTGGCCAATCTGGAAAACAACAGATCTTGAGAATCAGATCTGATTTTATTAAGATTTTGGCTGCCCTATTTTTGCAGAGTCAAATAGCTAACGTGGCTCTAGCTTTCCAAACCAAGTTGAAAGCTAATACAGATGCAAATTCATGTTTGCGAACATGTCAGCAGAAGAATCTCTTTTGCATTGCAAAGAGCAGAGTATGTATTTTAACACAGCTCTCTGATCCTAGTTCTAGCTAACTAGTTACTTGCCATATATGTTCCTGATAGCCTATAATTACATATACACAGAATTAAAGGAAAAAATGCTAACTACAGACACAACTCTGTCTCCACCTAGCCTGAGTTCCAGGTTTGTCTCCTTTGTTGGAGCAGACAGATTCCCCTAGAGTTCATTAATGTACACAGAAACATGTTGCGACTTTAATATATGTAATATACTGCAAGTAAATATACATAATTCCTCTGTGGGGTGTTGGAGTTACTAGCAAGGCAAAGATTCAATATGCTGTTCAAGGAACCTTTTTTAAAATAAATCATTTTATTAAGCCCCCCACGTAGAGTTATACTACCTTGAAAAATAAAATCCATTACCCCCAGTGATGTTTGATGTACTTGAACTTACCATACAGGCATATGCTGGAATCTCCATAACTTAACACCATAACAAATTAATTTGTGAAAACATACTAAATGGCCAACAACAAAAGAACTACAATTAGAAAATGTCTGATTCTAGGTCTTTTGCTTGTTTAAATTAATTTTGACTTTGCTGGTCCCAAGTATTCTGATGCACACTTAATTATATGATTATAAAAGACAAGAGGTATATATGAGAAACATTTAACATTCAAATCTGGAATTCCCCAGCTTTCAAGCACTTGATTTTGCAAGATAAAAAAACCACAACTTTCTTTTAACATGTTTTTGCCATGTAAAAATCAGGAAGAAACTAAAAATGAAATTTCAACTTCTTCAAGTCAAATTTTGTTTACTGCCTCCAAAAGCTCCAAGGTTATGTAGAACAATTACAGCTGACACCTAAGCGTTCCTCTGCCAAGACCTCAATTTAAACATGGTCTCCTATAAGAATTAAAGCACAGATTCATAGATGTTAGGGTCGGAAGAAACCTCAATAGATCATCGAGTCCAACCCCCTGCATAGGCAGGAAAAAGTGCTGGGTCTAGATGACCCCAACTAGATGCTTATCTAACCTCCACTTGAAGACCCCCAGGGTAGGGGAGAGCATCACCTCACTTGGGAGCCTGTTCCAGACCTTGGCCACTAACCGTGAAGAAGTGCTTCCTAATGTCCAGTCTAAATCTGCTCTCTGCTAGCTTGTGGCCATTATTTCTTGTAACCCCTGAGGGTACCTTGGTGAATAAAAACTCATCAATTCCCTTCTGTGCCCCCGTGATGAACTTATAGGCAGCCACAAGATCGCCTCTCAACCTTCTTTTACGGAGGCTGAAAAGGTCCAATTTCTCTAGTCTCTCCTCGAAGGGCTTGGTCTGCAAGCCCTTAACCATATGAGTGGCCCTTCTCTGGATCCTCTCCAGGTTATCCACATCCCTCTTGAACTGCGGTGCCCAGCATTATACGCAGTACTCCAACTGCAGTCTGACCAGCGCCCGATAGAGAGGAAGTATGACCTCCATCCATTGTTCAAAATGGAAACACTTATCTCTTCTTCTGTACATAGAAGAAGGAACCTCTTTATCCAAAATTTATATTAGCTTCAGCCCAACAAAACTGTATGAAACATGCATACACACATTTTGATTAATCTATAAGGTACAAATATACCCAGCCTTCTATTAATTTCAGGTGCATGTACACACCCCAGGTTTTAATCCTCATTAAATTAAATAGGATTATACAATTTAAACTTATTTACTTTGGAGCATCGCATCTGTGTTTAAGAGTGGGATGGTCCAGGGCTGCCCTGCCAGCTTGGGGCCCCCCCACTCACCCCAGGCCCATGCCCTCCCATGCAGATGTAGAAACAGGAAAAAAGAAAAAGAAAAAAGGACACACAACAACAAGTAGCAGCAATTCAAAAGGAAAAGCAATTAAAAGGGGGTGAATTGTGCATTGCCTTCCATTGGAAAGCAAGGTTCAATACATGCCTTTGAGTGCCTCTGCATTTGCACACAAGGAATCTACGGACACGATGTTTTAATTCCCAGAAAGCCAAACTAAACTACATCCAAGGAGTTTTAATTTAATGCACAAGAAAGACTTTTAAAGCTTTAGGAAATTCCACTTGTGCAAACAGACACACAGTTGCAGTGCATGAAAGAGCACAAATTGTGGCATGTACATGAACCCCTCAAAGGCAAAGTCTGTTTTCAATAACCAGATTCTCTGTACTATAAAGATCATTAGCTCTGTAGAAAGGCCAAGAGTCTACAACCCTGGTGCAAATTTTAAGTTCCTCCAGTCTGATTTTTACACAGCAATATACCGAATTCCTGCACTGATCCTATGTATTGCAAGAATACAAAGGAATAATAAAACAACAAGATGGAGGCAATTTAAAAAGATAAATGTATATTAATTTTGAAAGAATAAATGCGCTGATAAACTGCATCTCTCCCAATATCAATTAGGATTCCTTTAGTGTGATAAGGTAACAAGCAACAACACCAGTTCTAAGATCTCCTGCTTTAGTCCCAGGATAAGGTACCATTACATGCACAGCAATCACTGAATCATTCTGGTGCCAATTCCTGCCTCAACAAGACAATAAATATAGTCCAAAGAAAATGGCAACTTTACTCCTGATTTCAGCTACCCTGTGCTGTGTCAACTGCTGGAGTTTGTAAGCCACGATGATTCTCTTTACTCATCTTTTACAAGGCAACTTTACACCAGTAAAAATACTTTTCAAATGTGGCTGGTGTTTTATAATGAAGATGAAATATCACCGTCTTCTTGCTTGGTTCTCAAAACCATGGCATGCTTCATTATGTTTTATCTTCTCTTCATGGGCATTTTGTCAGCCATTTATGACCAAGAAGGCCAAAGAGATTTATGTACATTTTAGATGCATAAAACCAGCAATCTGACCAAGCATAAGTTTTAGGAAACATTCACACTACATTTGCCCATTATTTGACTGTCCTAACTAATGAGAGCATGCTTGGAAAATCTTAGTTCTTAATGAACTACACCTCATATTTCAAAATTAATACATCAGCCAATGAGTCAGTTTCACAAACTTCATCTGCACTTTTCTGACAAATACATGAACAGATATGGGTATGACTCTCCTGGAGTTATGTTTGTGAGTAGATCATAGCATAACATTTCTAAGTGGTAGCACACATTCTGTGAAAGTTGCTTTGGAAAAAAAATGTACTTAGTATCTCTATTCAGTTGTTCATAAAGTGATGAAACTTAGCAATGACCTACTTTATGTCAAAGTTCTCCTCAGGGCCTTGTGTGAGCTGTCACAAAGTAACAGGCCTGGAAACTCATTTTTTAATAATCTAATTAATTTATGCATTCTTGAGTTTACTACGGAACTTGCCGAAGGGTAATTTACTAATCTAAGAACTTAGATTCAGTTTTATGCCTATCCCAAGAGAAAAATGCAGCTGTGATTTCTCTTTTTATGAAATACACTTCAGGGCCTAACATAAAAATATAAAGCACTAATTCAGCGTCATAGTCAAACTTTGAAACGGTGATTGTGCTCCTCATCATTCAAAATGCACTAACAGCATGCACTGAACGTGACCTAGTCTTATACTTCAAGAAACAAGACAGGATCTGGGAAATGTGCAACCAAAGGAGTATCTTTTATACTATATAATCTTGTTATTAATGCTTTTATAAAGTTAGGCACAAGGGACAAAGATACAGAAAGCATATCTATGGAAGAAATTCAAACTGGTGCCAGCTTATTTTGTTCAGCGCTTTTCATAACTCTTGCAGATCTGGGCTCAACACCCCTCCAATCTTACTCTAATTCTATTCATGGAAGTCCTGTCTACCCAAGTGTAACGAGTACAACCTGAATTTGAAGGTGCCATTGGAGCTGAGGGTTATTCATAGCATCCTTCATTTCTTCCGAAATTTTGAAAAGGGCACTATATAGGATTATGATTATCTGCAATTGAATGTCTCCAGAATAGCCCCAGATTTGGCACACTTATTCCAAAACATAAATGCTTTGTTCCTACTTGACCTGGGCCACTGAAAAGCATTAAAACAAAGGTGTTAGGATTTAATGTGTGATGGCATTACAGGTGCATGGCAGGAGATGCAACAGTGGGATCGGGCATCAGATCCCATCACACCATATTGCAGGTGCAGGGGGAGCCTGAGAACCCCATCAGCTGATACAGCTCCAGGACACAGGAGCAAACAGGGAGACCCTGAGGCTGAGAGCTCCAAACACTGACAGTGCACCCTCAGGGCTGGAAGCCCTGTCAGTATTCGAAGCTCCCAATTGTGGAGGCACACTACGTGTTTCCGCAGGTGGGAGCCTTGCCAGTGTTTAGAGCTCCCAGCCATGGGGACAGCTTACTGTGCTTCCCCCAAATGGAACCGTTGATCAGCTGACCAGTGCTCCCAGCCTCCAGAGCAAATGGTAGCGTACTCCAGAAGTTAGGGCACTCACTATGCATTCAATTAAATGTGTGATAGGAACCAACAACGAAAGCTATTACGCATATTTTCTCACTTATTCCTGGTTTTAAGCACACCATTAATTGAATAAATGTGTGGCTGCATCACTTAATGATGTCTTAAGTGTAACATATCAGGGGCCCTAGTCAATTTTAAAAGAGGATTAAGCTGAACAGGCATTCTTATTCCGGTATGAATGTTTGTGTGTTTTTCAGAAACAGCCGTACCCTGCCTTAATCTAAATTAAATATCAAATGCAGTAAAGCCTTTAGTAATGTAGAGTATTACAAGGAGCTATCCAGAGAACGCCTCTCCTTTATGAGATGCAGAGAAATCTTTGTTGATCTGTCACATTACACTCAGTGACCTTGTAACCCATTCAAAAATTAGTTTCAATATTCAAAGAAAAAAAAGCGACCTTTTTTCACAAAAACAAAAACATTTTCATGACAACATTTTGATTTCCTGTAACAGTCCTTTTTAATAATTTGGCACTTTGTACAAGAAAAAGAAAACCAGTCTATTGGTTCTTCTGTTGTCTGATTTTAGCTATTTTATGTTTTTATTTTCCCACTGTCTTACATAGCCACATGGTCAGTCTTAAAAAATTATAAAAAAGTTTGACTACCAGCTATTCTTAGCTGAATATAACTGAAAGTTTTTTAGTTTCAAAATAAAAATCTGTGCTCAAAATGTTTTAAATTGTGAATTTTTTTTAAATAATTTTATAGAAAATATGAAAAGGGAGATCTGGATCTAAATAAGACAAAAATCTTCCTCCATGCAAATTTGCCCAGATTTCAAATGAAATACATTTCTACTATGACCCATTTTTTATCTCTACTCAAGGCTCAGTAATTAAAGTATAAGTAATTTTTTTATGTAGAGATCTTGACAGCTAGCCAAATAAGTGAAAAAACAAGCAAATAAACCAAACTCAGCTATACATCCTTGATAACTATGTATTTCACAATTATGCACAAGCAGTCTGAGATATCTAGAATAAGGTCTTTGGTTCCATGCACTGGAGAGGATACAAGGAAAAAATGGCTTTTCCTTATTAGTCACAGGGTACATCATTAACTTTTTCTTTACATTAAACTGCTTCTCCTGCTGTTGACATTTTAAAAAACATTTGTAAAGCAGTGGTAGAAGTTAAATGTTCAATGTAATATTTAGTATTTGCCATTAACTTTTTCAAATATCACAGCTCATTAAAATGTTAATGCTCCTTACTAGCTTGAAAAAGGCCGGCCGTGAGAGACTGAGGCCTTTGGGAGCATAGTGGTGAATATTTTTAAGCCTGCAGTTCTCTGGCCTCTGCGCAAAAAGCACCTCTTGATGTTGACTCTTCAGCTAACTACTGCCCTATCTTTAACCTTCCCTTTCTAGCAAAGCTTACTGAAGGTATAGACACCTGACAACTTCAAGTACACCTGGATGCTGTTAAATCTACTGAATCCCTGGCTCTCTGACTTCTTTCAGATAGAGATTGCACATGTGACCTTTATCAACAGATTGGATATTGACTATCAGGGATTGACTACAAGGGTTGGAGGCCTGGGTCACCTCATGCAACACTGGGACTTGCTCCAGGACTCTCTGTGCAGTGTTGTCTGCACCAGGCTGCTGGCTCTGTGCCAGGGAACCCAGACCAAGGCCACTGCAAGCGGCACCCAAGGTCACGATCCCTCCCAGACTGCTCTGTGCTGTGCTGTCGGTATCAGCTACCTTGCCCTGAGAGCCAGGGGTTGCAAACCTGAACTGCCTCAAATGGCTCCCAGGGTCCTGCTCCATGCCACATTCCTGGCTGCACACCAGGGGTTGGAGACCTGGGCTGCCTCAAGTGGCTCCCAGGGTCCCGGTCCCTCCTCGACCCTCTGGACAGTGCTGCCTGCACTGACGCCGTGTTCCTCAGCGGTGGGCTGGGATTGTGGCCGCGAACTGCTCCTGTCCAGTGAAGAAGGGTCTTTGAGTGCTTCAGGGCACTGGCTATGCCCCACTGGCCAGCTTACACCATTTCTTGTTTACCTGACCTCTTCTCCTTCCCTCAACACAGCTGCCTGTGTGCCAGACATGCTGCACTTTTTATATCTTTTGCTCTGCCTCCAGATTGCAGACTGACCGATCAGATTGAAGCAACATGCAAGCTTCAACCAGATCTGGGTTCTCTGCCTCACCTTGGGTAAGGGTGGAGCAAGTTCCTTCCCAGTATTCATCCAATTGGTGGAAGGGCTCCACAAATCACAGTGAAGATTCTCTGAGCTTGGATGCACCAGGCACCTATGGGTAAATCCTGCCACACCTACATAAAATTACCATCAAGCCTGACCTAACATAGACCTACCTAACACCCTAACTCGCCCAAGGTACAGCAGGGGAAACCTGAAAGCCAATGTCCTGCTTCTTTAAAATGTTGTCAATATACACTCAAGAGATCCCAGATAGAGGGATGTGACCCCGCAACGAAAAAAGGCGAACCCCCCCCCCTACAATTCATACCAATCTGACCATGGGGTAAAATTCCTTCTTGACCTCAAACATGGCACTCAGTCTGACTCTGAGTGGAGAAGTGAGACCCTCTAGCTTTGCTCCCAGCATAAGCAATGGCACCCTCGAGTCAAAGTCCCCAGCCAACACCCAATGCCTCTGTAAAGGCTTAAAAAGGACCCTGACACTGTAATGAAAGCCCAAGCACATTCAAGACTAATGAGGAAAAGAACTGCATGTAGCTATTCTTTATTTGTCTGAATCAATGCATCTCCTGTGCTTTCAGGACAGTGTGACTGTTTCAGAAATTTCTCTGTAATGTTTCCATCCCTAATGGAACGATCACACTGTCCTGAAAGTTGTTTTTTGTCTTGTTTTTTTTAAGCCTGGGTTTGTTGTCTTAGGAAATTGAAAGATATTACAAAAATTAAGATTGCAAAGTGAATCATGTAAAAGAAGATTCTGTACATTTTAGGTTACTTGTGCAGCTGTAAATTAACCCTTTTGTCCAAGTGCATTATGATATTCTATTTTTATTTATTTGTCATACTTAACCTCCTCATGTCATATGTGCATAGAAAACTTCTTTGCAAGAATTGTAATGCAGACATTAAATTTTTCTGCTTTCTGCATTTGGTCTCCAGTGCAATTTTGAGGCAAGAACCCTGATTCTTTCCATCAAGACCTCTCTTAACTAAGGATATTTTTTTAAGATACCATCCTACCAACGTTAACATTTATTGCCACAAAGTTAAAATCACATAACGCAAACTCAAAAGGCATATGTAACAATGCAAAAAAAGGTTATTTATACATATATAATTTTGGTATACAATTAACTCGTGGTAATGAGTGGTCTAGGGCAGATATAACCTAAGAAAAGGTCCGACCTGGTACAAAACAAAAAGGGAGCGTGGGGAGGTAGGCGGGGGGCACACAACGCTGAGCCACTTATCCTCTCCACTGTGCTACCTTATAATGCTCCCCTGCTGCTTTACTGTCTGCTCTTACTTCTCTACAGAAGAGTCGGGAATCTGCAACAATGGAGCACAGATGTGGTAGAGCTGAGTGAGTGCAGCCATCTGGCTGCAGAGAAAAGAGTAGTGGCCACAAGTTCTGGTTTGCACTAGCAAAAGGCTGCCACTCCTAACCTAGGGCATCTTTGACTTATCTAATGGACAAATAGACAAGTATACAGCAGTTGCAAGTTTAGAGCTTATGCAGCCCCAAACCCATCAACTACCTTGTTCTTCTGTAAATCTGAATCAGATCTCTATTACTTAAAAATTCCCATTATTACCCTTAAGTTCCATATTCAGACATTTTAGTGTAGGTAATAGCACTGTCATTTCTATTCGTGAAAGAAATTACATTTTGAACATTAAATAGCTTCCGACATTTACATCACACCAGCTGACTAATCTGACAGAAAATCAGTTTTCAAAATTATAAAGTTCATTTTAAAAATGTATTTTATCATCAACGATTAAAGATATTCTGGGCTTAGTTTTACTAGCAGGTATAAACATCAGCAGACTAAAATGTGAGATATTAGGAAGTGCTAAATATACACTTGAATATGGATACATTTCATCATTTTGACAAATGCAGTAAGAAGAGGAACTAAGTTTATCATTAATATAATGAAATGTCATTTCTGGAATATTGGAGCAGAACTACTTGAAAAAGGAGATTCCCCTGTGATTACCTTCTTTTTAAATAAATAAATCAATAACAAGAATCTAAAAATATGGGAAAAATTTTAATCAGTTCCATATAAACAAATAAAGGTATTCCTGAATTTCAAAATTTTGACCAGCTTTGCTCTGATGAATTCAGTGGCAGCACAAAGTTCCCTAATGTGAATATTTTGCTAAATAAGATTATGCCCCATTTTGCTTTTTCAGGATGTTTTAAAGGTAGAAAGCAAAATATTTTAAAGATCCTCATTAAATATTAGGGATGGAAATACTTACCTTTCCTGGTTTTGCTGTAGGGCAAGAAAAATATAATCAGCTCTTACCCCTCGGAAACAGGAATTCTTTCACCAAATGTTAGTTACTGAGTTTAAGCAGGTTGTACCTGCCTCCACTCTATCAGAAGTTCACGTGCTGCCTTTGCCCAGGCCCGAGATCTTGTGCGCCCTGGCTTTGCGAATGTGCCCCAGAGTTTACCCTGACTGGTATCAAGGGGGACCCCTGAACTCACCTGCCACGACTCTGATGATGCCTTCAGTGGGGGGTCTTCCCTTGGGGTGTCCCCCGGTGCCAGCGCACTTCTCCACGGGTAACCTTGGAGCTCCGGCCACTTTTCACCTTAGGATCTTCCTATTATGGCCTCTACTCCATTTTGCCCTGCCCCCTCCTGCCTCAATCCGTCAGCTGTCAACAGCGGTCCTCAGGCTGGGCGTACCCCCAGTAGGGACGCCAGTTGGTACTTCCTTGGGGTGCGGTTGGCCTCTCCACCGCTCCTATAGATTACGCCGCAGCTACCTTCACTGTCAGATCCACGGTGTGAGGTCCCGTTGGCCCCTCCCTCGACCTTCTCAGCCTGTTCTCGGCCTCTATCGCCGGTGCCGCTGCTGGTCCCTCTGCTTGCTCCGCTGACCAGGGGCTTGCCGGTTCCTCCCTCAGCACTGCTGCCGGCTCAGCCGCCAGTTTCCCTACCGGCTACGTCAATACTCACGGTGCTGGCTCTTCTCCCCGTACTGCTGCCAGCTGCTCCGCTGTGTCACTCGAAGCCGTCCTTGGCTTCCTCTCTCTCCGTCCCGCGCTCAGCAGGTGGTGGCTGATTCCCCGTTTGCTGGGGCTCCATGCTCCAGCTTCCTCCACTCAGCCGCCCCGTTTCCCCTGGCAGGCGTACCCCACCCCCACCGCTCAGCTGCAGCTGGATAAATGCGTGGCTGACGACCTGCACCAACATTCTTGGCGCATGGACTTCCCCCAGCTCCTCCGGCCCTGCGGGAGGTAAGTGGGACCTTTTGCTGCCACGGGGGCCTCCCAGCACCCTTGCTCACCTGAGACACAGGTATTTAACAAAAAAATAAAACTAAAGCCTAAACATTTTTAAAATTGAGAAAGAAATCAATTTCCCTTCTCAACTGCAGAGTCTCAAGCACATTCTCAACTCTGCTGTAGTCATATCATTACACATGTTCTGTCAGAAAACTCTGAATTCAGATATGACACAAATTTCTAGGGTTATAAAACAAAAAAAGCACTAAATCTCTCAAAACAAAAGGGCAAACCCCTCACTTATCTTCTTAGGACCCATATCAGGACCCTGACATAATGCTTTAATCAAGAATAAGTTCTGCTGTCAAAGATTATCAACCTCTTCAACTTGAGATCTCAATATCCACTGATAAAAGCAGCAAATCTTGCCAATCCTGATAAAAGGACTATCATTTTATTCCAAGCTAGGAGTTCTTATTTCCATGGGTGTTGGCAGCAGGGAGCCCAGCAGTTTCCTTTCCAGTTCATCAAAAAGTCAACTTTTATCCTGAAGTTACACAGAAAAGCCTTAAGACTGGTCCTTTACTTTCCTTATTATACATCTTAAGTCAACCACATGGAGCGAGTCTAGAATTCCTGAAGCCCTTCAATTCTTAGGAGATTTTTATTAGCATTGCCAATCCTCACTGTCGGTGCCAAGGGGTAAATTCTGCACTTCTGCTAAAGGCTTCTACTGCCAACCCAAACTACAATAAGACTTCAGATAGTGATATCTCCGGTCTTTTTAGCTTCATACCAGCCTCAAGGAACATTTAACCAAATGTTCTGCATTAAAATATATCTGTTGACTGTCAAAATTAGCAGACTGGGAATATATGTTTATTGCAGACTCTTGACAAACACAGCCGCCTTGAGGTTATGACATCTCTGTTGCATAATTCAGACCGTGGTCTCATTAATCTTATTACAGTCTTATAGATAACAATGCTTTCACATGTGAAAATCTGAGCTACACAAAATATGATCATCTTCTATTCTGTCAACAAGCAGCCACATCTGGCTTGAGCTACTGGGGTAGTTAGACTGTAGTACATGCACTTCCTCTGCCACCATAAGCAACAGCCAAGTACTGCATGTGGCGGGCCAGTAGGGGGCGCTCCCGTTTTGAGCCGCCCACCTCCCTGCGCCCGACCACCTTCCAGGCTCCGAGTGCCTCCCTGGGGTGCCTC
>JAGPOW010003316.1:31374807-31394038 GCA_030014935.1 Caiman crocodilus
TCTCTGTCATGTGACCCGGGTTGAAACCCCTGCCCTGAGGGATTCTCCAGCCGCCCCTCAGGCTGGCACAGACAGACGTTTGTGCAGGAGGGCATCCAGTGTGGCAGTTCTGCCACACTGCATACTCAGAAAAAGTTCCAAATATTTACCAAGCATAAGAGAGGCTAAGGACCACAGTTTTAAAGAGCCTCTATATTGCAGGCAAAGAAATTTTTAAGTAAAAGTTCAAAACAACAGATTTACCAATATTTGCCGCTGAAAGACTTACAGGTATTAGTGGGAATGGGTGGAAAAGGTTGCTAAACCTCTGACAGTACAGCTTAATATTAATTCAAGCAGAAAGTCAATCAGTTTTTCCTATACTAACTCATCTTTAGAATCAGCAGCTCTTTCAGGAGAGAAACAGAAAACACATGTGGTTCACATTTTCTCAAAAAAGTACCACCTACTTCCCTTTTGCCCACTCTTCTTGACAGTCACTCTGTTCCAGCCTGACACAGAAAAGCATGAGCCTTCTTCCATCTAAATCTCTTAATGGGCTCCAGCATGTACTGCTGTGAATGAGAGTTCTCTCACTGACAGTAAGGTTGAGGCCACAGAACTTGAAGGAAGGGAACTGAAAGATTTCTTTAGAGAAAAAGTAGATGTCAAAAGAACTAGGACAGCTGCGAAGTTGAGACTAGAAGCATTTTACCATTACAAATATACCTAGAATCTTATGTTAATGTTATTTTAGTAAATTTGGCGTCATTTAGAATAATGTACACTAACACAATCTCGACACAAATGCAGGTGGGCTTTACCTGCAAATCTCAAAAAGAATCAGGTTAAGTTCTTAAGAGCTTTCTGTTTCTGAAAGCTTTAAATCAAAAACATATCCACAAAATGTTGGACAAAATGAATCTTTAAATGTATACTCAAGGCAAGGAAGTGTGACAACTATCATTCTGAATCCAGGATGCTTTCATTGCAGTTGGGAACATGTTCATATGGAACATCTTTTCTTGGAATTGCTTGCCTGTTCAGTAGGTATGCAGAACAGAGAGAGACAGAGGCAAGAGAGTCCTGAGACAAGCTCCAAAGGTTGTATGTATGCATGCATGTATGCAAGCTTTTATTGAGAATTCCTAGTCCAGGCTCTATGTGTTACAAGCTTCCAAAGCTTCTATATTTGCTAACTATTTAAAATAAACAGTAGAAATACAAATTCAGTATCAATGAATAGCATGACTGATTCCCCACACCATGTAGTATTACAGGTATCAGTTATGTCCTGAGCACCTCAGAAAGAACCGAACTCAATTAACCCTGAGTAAGCAGAATACTGTGACTTGTAACTCAGGTCAGCCAGCTGTAGAGGCTGAAATAAATGTAAATTTCATCAATATACATCATGAACATAATCAACACTTCACAAATCTGTCTGGGATTCTGATCTGCTCTGTTCCATGAAGGTTCTTAAACTGAGGACATGAATTCAGGCTTAAGGTGCATCTTGCACATACAGCTGAAGGTGGTGAAGCTTGTGAGAGTGTGAAGGAGGCTTCTGCAGTCTTGCAATCGCCCAGAGAAAAAACCTGTCTTGTGCACTAACAAGGTTACTGTTATAGCAGAGTGTTTCAGTGCCTCTGAAGAGTGGAGCTGTCGACTGTGATCTTTACTGTGGTGCCTTAAACTATTTTAGATATGCTGGGCTTAGACCGTGGAACACCTAAAAAGATAAGGACAGAGAACTTGAACCTGATTCAACATTCCAGGTAAAGGTAATGCTGAGACAAGAAAACAAGCTTTGGGGAAATAGCAAACCCTGTATGAGCAGTTGTGTGTCTTTTCAGAAGTGCTGTCTGAGCCGTCAAGAAAGAGCAAGTTGCTTCTGGTCTGCTAGAAGGCAGATATGCAAGCAACCTGCACTGTGGAACTAATGTTTGAAGATCCTCAGTTACTCCCTGGTGTCTTGCTGCTGGTAGAGAAATAAGTTTTAGTATGAAGAAGAAACTGATAGGGAAAGCACCAGGGAATGCTTAAATGGAGCTATACCACCACACAGGAGAAACTACTACAGACAAAACGTTTGTTGATGCAATTTACTGGTCTTTCCTGTCTCTCTCCTCCCTTCTATGTGTGACCATCCACTAATAAAATAGGTTGCTTCAGGCAACTAATTACAATAGCTCAATGAAATCATGTTTTCTGCATGACTACACAAACTCTTTATGCTTACTTAATCAAGCAGTGCTTTCTTAAAGTACAAACACACCTTAGTTAGAAAAAAGTAGTAACAATCTCTAGAAGAGGTTCACTGCTGAGAGGGATCACGCTGTGCATATTTTTACAAACAGCCTCACAGTCAAAGTTCAGCAAGGGTAATAACACCGAATTTCCATTGCTCTCCATCACCACAACTGACAAGTTTGTATCTAAAACAGTAGCTGAAAAAAAATAAGTACCTGTAAAAACTGAAGAAAGAAAACAAAAGAATGTGTGTTCTTTGGTCAAATCACTGCACATCCATGTATGTTCACCAAAACAGATTCATTAAGTTGATCTCAACTCTGAAAATGAAGTTACCACAACAAACTCCAGTTTATATGCACCAGAGCTGAGATTTCCCCCAGGAGTCTAGAAGGAAATTAAAACCCAAAATGAAAACAGTAACTCACCAATATTTGTGGTTGTTTATTTCATGGTCCGAATACAACACAAAGTTCAGACACTATTGCCAATTCTCTCTCTCCCTTAAGAGTGACTAGGTTTATTAAAGATATCATATGTAGCCTATCCAGTCAAAATATAATAATAGAAAGGTTGTTTTTTCCCCAAGCCAGAAATTAACCACCACACATTGTTCCAGACCAAACTGTTGAAACCCAATCATGTACATGGGAATGTGCCCTTTTATTAGAATTTGTAGACAGTAAAAAACCCAGATCAAACCTTTAAACACTCTTATCTACAAGATTATACTATGATAAAATCCATTTTATTTTTGTGTTCTATGGTGTAACCATCTCTGTTGTGCAGCACAAGAACAAATATATGATTTGAACAAAAAAATGATTTAATTGTTTAGCACTCAAAGGTATGAACTAAAATTATAATCATTAAGGCGTGACCATAACAGTCAGTGTAAAAATTCCTATCAACTTGAATCAGCTTTGTATCAAGCTTTTAACCACAGCAGGTGATGTGCAAATTTGCCTCCTGCTCTCTTTCCTGAAAATAATTCCCAGGTTTGACATTTAAAATCATATTAGGACAGTTCTGGACCTAACAAGGAAGAGAGACTGCAACATGATCATACCATGTGATTAATTAAAACCACCAACTGGTGAAGAACATTCAACTCTGGCTGCATTGTGCCTAAGTCAGGGTTTTATCTTGCTGCAACACAGATGCCTGAAAAATTAGCTTGTAAGTACAGTCCTCTGTGCTGATGCTTTGCTGGATCAGAACACAGCTCAGAGGAAGGGGCAGCCACAAGAAGCTTATCCATGGCTCCCTGATCTCCAGCTGTTGGACTCTGGCAGTAGTTAAAGCAGCATCAGTCTTGCTCTTAGTTCAGGGCTTGGGATAAATTCTTTAAGTAAGGCACTCTGACCTTGCAATCAGGCTTTTGGAGCTTAACTTTGTAATTTCTTTCTTGCCCTGCTCTTTGCCCATGCCATTTCTTCCTGCTTATGCTAGTGCTGAGCCCTTGGTCCTCCCCAAGTAAATGGACACAGTAGCATCTCAACTGAAAGACAAATATTTCAAAGTCTCCAAAGAAACAGCAGAAACTAAGGGAATCCAATTTAAGGAATTAAAGAACCAAAAAGTCCTCCATCTTATTTACATCCCAATGCAGGACTGTACCTAAAGTTCTGTTCAGTTTACTTCCAAGAGTCTGAATACAATCTGCAATCAATTTGATACAATGTATCAAATGTAAGAAACTAAAGGGCCTTAAAAATATAGGTAAACAAACTTGCTAAAGACTACCTAGCTGCTCTCGAAATCAAAATGGGGCCTCTTCTACTGAGCCCTGCCGCTTCTCACAGATTTTAAAATGAGAGTGCCATTAGCAAGCAGAGCAGAATTGTAATATGAAACAAGACCAAGTTTATCAAAGAAACAAAATATACTAGTGTAGCAAGTGTCTTAAGGAAAGAAGGAATGAGTAAATGCTGACCTACCAACCCCCCCCCCCACAAATGACACTCCCCACCCCACAACAACAAAGCCTAGGAAACAAAGCGAGCTTTTTTAGCTATCACTACATGTATAACTCAAAGCTGTGAGGCAGTGGTGAGGCAGAAAATGCCAGGTCATACCTTTTGTTCATGTTTTACTACAGAAAAATAACAGAACAATTCTTATGTTGCGAAGAACTCAGGAAGACCACAGCAGGTCAGAATGTTTTTGACACCACAGATTCCTATTTGAAATCTCTAGGCATCATCTTGTGCCTCTTGTTTGCACATCTGAGTGCTAATAGTGTGGAACCCAGCAGTACCCTTAAAGGGTTCCCACGACACCCTACTTAAGAATCACTGCTCTAGGGTCCGCTTGCTTACACACCATTACTTTGGGGAAGTGACTCAATATTTTCCACAATATATATTTCTGGAAAAGGGTTTCCTTACTGGCAGTTTTCACTCTCTCCCCAAGGTGGAAAGTTGTGCTAGTTTGACAAAGAACAGAAGAACCTCAGGAATTCTGCTAAACTGTTTCCAATTTTATTCCAGTTTAAAATTTGAGAAGCTATATCAGATGTAGTTTAAATCTTATATTTCTCTACATTCCTTCAACAAATCCAAAAATATGTGGTCATAATTCAGTTTGGGAGAATCATAGCAAAAGCTACTCTCTTGCCAGATACTTTCTGTATAAATACAACTTGCTTCTTTTTATTTTACCCACACACTCTTTCCATTAACTGTGAAGCCCCAGATTCTACATTTATCTAGTTTGAGCTATATACTGTAGAAGGCAATTAATGCTCCTTCTGCATCAGGCTGATGGCAAGACATGTTTAACAACACACAAACATATGTATTAAGCATTACAGTATGTTACTAAGACCTCAAATATTCTATTCTTTCATGCTATAGCATCTCCTTAACATCCCATTGCCTTCATCCCCTGAGAAGGCAGCCATCTAGGGTAAGACACCAATCCTCTTTAAATTCTGTAATTTCCATTTCCCTAAGTTTTTTACCACATCTTTCAATTTCCTCTTCCCCAACAAATCAAGGTGTCTTGAACTCACTCATTCTTCTATTCTCTAGCTTTTTTTTGCCCTAAATCAAATTATGGAGCCACAGTTGCATCTCTGTAATTAAAGCTGTCACCTGCTTTTCATTACAAGCTTGATTTAACATCCACCTCTTAAATCTAATTACATCAAAAATACATTTTTGCTTTAAATGTCTCAAGTATTGTCTACAGCCAAAAGAAAATTGTTGGGGAAAGCCTGAGTTTAATTGGATATAGCATTTTGAAGAACAGGTTTAAAGAAAAAAGTGAGCTTTAGCACTTTTAGAAAGTTACCTTTTTTAAAAAGCACCTTACTTCACTCGCTTGCCTTACAAAATCTAAATTAAGTCAATTCATGGGACAGCTTTGAAGAGGCAATACAATGGCACTCTCTAAGCACATCATAGGAGAAATATAACAAAAAGAAGGAGAAGATCTATTGAAGTTAAGGACAAAGTCAGCACAAGAACAAGACTATATACTGGCTGTCAATAATTTATGCTTCAAATTATAAGGAGGTTTCCAACCAAAAACCCCACAAGAAAGTAGTAAGGGGAAGACCGTTTTTAGGGTAGAGCTTTGAGATAGTAAGACAGAATGACTTGCAATAGCAGACGACTCAAGAACCCAAGAAGGTCCTTTCTAGTACTCTCCTCCCATAAATATTTTTTTCAGGTTAGACAGTGTTTTTGAAGTAGCAAGTAGTTTTAATTTGAAGCAAAAAGATATCAGAGTCTCTGGCAACTAACATCCTTGGCAGTGGCTTTACGTAGTAAAGGCAAACTGTTTTCATTTGAGCACCTCCAGAAAAATTTATTTTGAATTATGTTTCTCACAATTAGCAAACTGATAATTAAAAAAAAAGAAAAAAAACCCTCATGTCTATTTAGCAGTATTGTTATTTTTAAACGTATATAAACTCATTATACATACTTTCATATATTAACACACTTTCAGATCAGGTCTGAGGCTGAACCTCATAGATTTTTCTGACTCTCAGGGACTCTCCACATTACATTTCTGCTGCAATTAACATGTCAATCACACTATAAATGGCAAGGGTACAACAAGTCCACTTAGTTTATGGTGCTATAAAATGGCAAGCCAGCCACAAAAATGTCCTGCATATCATATCATGTAGAACACTATTATGGCTAGTTTGGATGGCTCCTTAAATCGAACATATGGCATATCCACACACCAGGCTTCTTCAGGGTGGATGCCCGACAATCAGCTGACTCTCAGAACGAGCCTGGACAGGCCTGAGTCTTCCATAAGCAGATCCAACAATCTTGCTCGAACCAGTTTGGGGCAGCCCCAGGTCCCAAACTTACCTGGAGCTGCCTGAGACCTGATGCCAACTATCAGCTGACTGGATCCCAAATTCTCTGCTAAGCATTTACAAAAAGAGATTTTCAGAAACAAAGAATTTGACTAAATCTGGGTAGCTTTTCAGAGAGATAGCAAAAGTTGACTTCATTTTTCCACACAAAATTCTAAGCCCCCAAATGGATTCATTCTTACATAAAACAATCAAGCAAAAGCAGCAACCTAACCAAACCTTCCCTTGTTTTCTACAAATGGCTGAAATCATAGTTGCTGATATTAAAAACAAAATAAAAGACGGGCTGAACCAGAAAAAAAGCATGAAGAACCCAAACACTGAAAGACAACAGCTCATGTTACTCTGAACTGAAAAAAGTAGCTTATAATGAGATGTGTTAAACAACCTTAATAAAAGCACTGCTACCAGTTACAATGAGAATACTGAATATAATTAACAGTAATCAATAATATACTAATGATAGTAATACAATAAACAATGAGGCATTAGTATTAAATTTGGACACTGTCAACTTTGGTGATAAAACCTTAGCAATACATTTCCAAATTTTAGTTAGCATTCTCATAACCAAAAAAGTACAAACATTCTTAATTATTCAAAATAGAAAGGTTTTCCAACTTGCTTGAGACTCTAAATAGTCAGATATTAAACCCTGAGAAATTCAGGTTTAAGATAATGTAACTGGATATCTCAGACAAGATACAGTACTATGGATTTCTTTAGTATGCAGATCTACAAATTAGGATGTACTTCCTCTTCTTTGCAGAAGAGCTTTATAAAAATGTGTGGGCTGTGGTGGTGACTTAGAGCAAATGTATGAAATGCTACGCTTCATAGGTTTGAACATAAAATTAAATCAAAATTAGTTTGGAATTTGTGATTGTTCAGAGTTCATATTGGGTTAAAACAAGATAGGGTAGTTAGAGATAATGGTTCTCCTTGTAATATCAAGGGAGCAATTCCCACAACTGACATCTAGTTTAAGCAGCTGGGAAACTGACAAACAACTGACACCCATGTAAGTGCAAATGGCCCATTTGCCATTCATTTACCTCTTACTCTGAAGAAAAGCATGCTTAAGAGCAATGTGGAATGAATAGCAAAAATTGCTATGGAAATGCTTAATTATCACTAAACCTGAAGATGCACATGACACAAGATATGAACGAAATGATGAAATCAAGTTTCATTTATAAATTGTATAATTATTCTATATATTTAATGTAACATCAGTGTACTCTTTCAGAAAAAAAAAAGGAACTGAGTTTCATTCATAGCATTAAGTTGTCAAAGATCCGGGAGAGCATTAAAACAAGGGGTCAATTCCTACCTGATCTAGAGAGAGATGTATTTAGAAATACTATAATGACAATAAAACATTATTTCCTTCTATATTGTGGCTAACAACATAATTCCTTCAAGATTAGACCTCGATGGAAAAATGTGTGTGAAGAGCTATTTTCACTGCTGTATAACATTGAACTTGTTCTTGCAGATTACGTTAGCTGTAGGAATCTTAATACATGCAACAACTATCAATACATGCAAAATAATAAAAAGCCAGTATCTTAATAGATATTGTGACAATGTTCAAAAGACTATGCATCAGGGGCCATCACCCTTTAACAAGTCACGGGCTGAAACAACGCTACTCTGGGTGGGTGGCTTTGGTGACATGTCAGCAGCAGTGGGTTTTCTTCAAACCTACACTGAGGCCAGACAGCTGGGAGCTGCACCCATGCTGCAGTTGCCTCTCTGCAGCTGCACTGGGATCAGTCATGCCCAACTGCAGAACAGGCATAACTGGAAGTTGTTTTGAGCTGGCACAGCTCCCACCAGCTGGAAGCTGCTCTTATGTCAGGGGGCTGGGAGAAGTTGTGATGCAGGCACAGATGCAATTTGCAGATAACCAGCCTCAGCCCTGCTCCCCATTGGTTGGAACCTATACCCAGAACCATAGCCAGGGACCTGGCAGCACCAGCACAGCTCCCAGCTGCCTGGTCCCAGAATGGGCACAGGGTAAGACTCTGCTGTGGATGCACACTGAAGCCACCTGGCCCACGTCAAACTGGAACTGGGAGGGCAGGGAGAAGCAGCAGCAAGGCAGGCCCCTCTGGAAGCTGTCCAGCTCCAGCACTGTTCCTCACAGCTCCGTTACAGACATGGGCACAGACACAAGCAAAGTCTTCTAACTTTGTGGACCAAATCCAGGGGCCTGATCCAGCCCGCAAGCCATATGCTGCCAACCTCTGCTATACATTATCCGGTTCATCTAGAAAGAAGTATTTATTTTAATCCCAGAGTTGGGAAAAAAAGTGATTTTTTCCAGACAGAACTCATTCTAAGGCCAAAATACAATATCTCTACAATGATTTATAACAATCATTTTGGAATGCATTGAAGTCTGAGCCACAGTGGCAACCCAACTGAAACTGTAGCAGTAGATCAACAGCTCCCTCAAGTTTTAAAAGCACTAAAAAGAAATCTCTAAATCTAACAATAATGTTCCATATGAACGAATGAGGAAACATAACCTGTGCATGCCTTCAGTGGGGCTAAAATACCAATGGTGATTTTTTTATTTCAAATGGGGAAAATTTTTACCTCATGAGTATGAGTATGAAGACAAATGACACCCTTACCCTTCTCTACAAAAAGCAGAAGAAAGCAAGCAGAATTGACAGCATTAATATGTTAACACAATCTACACACTGGGTATAATGAGGCTCTGACAGTTTGCCACGCTTCCTACCCCCAATATTTTACTTTCTTTGACTACTTACAGACCAGAACAAAGAATGGAACTTTAAACTCAGTGCGCACCTGCACCCAGCCCTGCACATGCCCACAAGAGGCAGCACGATAGTTGAACCTGGCTCGCCTAACGTCAGTATATATCAGGTGCTTCAGCGGGGCTTTTTTGATGCTTTTGTCTAATAGCTGATTAGCTGAACTAATGTGCTGCTTCTTGTAGTACAGCATGCTTGTTGTTTTTTTTTTAATGTCGGTCAGCAGCCTCTATTCCCAATACTTCAGGAAAGCACAAACCTTGAACCAGGCATGTCAGCTTTTCCCAAATGCCCCCTCACCACTCTCCCCTCCAGGGCCTATAAGAAGGTAACAAACAGGTAAAGCATCTCCCTATCAAGCCAAAAGACAGATAGCTATGAGAACTGTGCTGCTGGGAGTTGGAGGGACCGTCTGGCAGCAGACAGAAAGAAGCTCTGTAACTACAGCATGTACATGTTACTGCATGGGAGGGGAAGAGGATGAAAGGAGATAGTCATTGCACACACTATTGAAAAAAAAAAAAGTCAGTATATTTGAAACAGGCTTCCTTTTCTTCCACAACTGTTATTATTTTTCCCCTGCAGAATTTGATATATAAATACCATTACCTAGTATATGTAGTAGGGGTGCATGATCAGATTCGGATTTGGCCCAAATCAGGGACTGCAATTCGATTCATTGATTCAGATCACTGTCTCTGATTTGATTCATCCAAATTTGAATCTGAAGATTTGATGCTGATTCAGAGAATCAGTGATTTGGACACAGACAGAGCTTTAAATATTTTTTCTACATACCTCGAGGTACCAGCATGTCTTATGAATGCTGTGATGCTGGGGCAGAGGGAGCATCCCACGGGGGGGGGGAGCCCTCATGTGCTCGGTGGCAAACCCGGAATTGCACTGGAAGCACTTCCAGTCCACTTTTGGGTCTGCCAGAGAGTGAACTGGGGGACCTCCCCCCACCCCCTGGCCCAGCAAAGCAGCCAAGGGGGGGAAAAATTAAGGACACTCTGGTCAGTTTCTCTGCTGCTACAGGAATTCTGTGGATAACAGTGACATTGAAAAGAAAGATGTTAATTTAGTCTCCTATTGGGAATCTATAAGCTGTAGCAAGCACAAACAAACGATATCTATTTATAAGGGGCAGAGTAGAGGGGAAGAATAGGATTTAAAAATAAACAAGGATGAAACATAGGAAGAATCAGCTTAATTCTGAAAAAGGGCCAAAGAGCTTCAGGATAGCAACAAGTGGCGCAAAAGGGAAGCAAGTAGGTCAAAATGTAAAACATTTCTGATGTGTATATACACATGTGAGAAATATGGGGAATAAACAAGATGAGTTAGAAGCTTCAGCCTGTGAAAACAACTATGATCTGACTGCCATCATACCAGTGGGACAGCTCTTATGCCTGGAATATTTGCATAGAAGGAAGGTCAGGGTTGGGAGAAAAGGTGGTGGTTTTGTCTTCTATGTCAAACATGCATACATTTGTTCCCTGGTTCAGGAGAAAGAAGAGAGAAAAGCAGAATGTAATTTGGGTGAAGATAAAAAGTGATACATGTCACCGACATAATGGTGGGGATTTGTTAAACAGCCACAAAAATCAGGAAAGGAGGTGGATGAGGCAATCTTCAAGTGAGTGACATATCTATCCAAAAGCCATGGGAGACTTCAAATTTCCAGAAATCTGCTGGAAAAACAATGCAGCCAAATCTAAAATGTCAAGCCAGTTCCTAACTTGTGTGGGAGACAACTTTCTGTTCCAGAAAGTAGAGGATAAAACTAGGGCATCATCTATCTTGGATCTTCCCAGCAGGGAAGAACTGGTGGAAGATGTGAAGGTGATGGGTAACTTGGGAGAAAGCAATGACAATACACTAGAATTCTGATCCTGAGACAGGGAAAGCATAGGGTTAGGAAAATTAGGATGTTAAAATTTCAAAAAGGTGGAGTATCACCCAAATTAAAGAGTTAATAAACATGGTGTCATGGGAGGGCAGATTAAAGAATAAAAGGCACCCAAGGAGGGCTGGGAGCTTCTAAAGGGCAAAGTAATGGAACCCAGACCAGAAACCGCCCCAACACAATGGAAACACGAGAAGAATGGCAAGAGACCAATGTAGCTGCACAAGGAGTTTCTACAGTGCTTCAAATACAAAAAGAAAGCATATAGGCAAAGGAAGAATGGGCAGATCACCAAGGAAACGTATCAGAAAATAGCAAGGACAAAATCAGGAAAGCAATGATAAAGAACAAGTTGCACCTAGCAAAGGTTAAGGGTAACAACAAAAGGTTCTGTAAGTATGTTGGCCAGAAAAGAACAACCAAGGAAGCTGTGGGTTCTCTGTTAACAAGCTAGGGAGATCTAACTGAAGATGCAAAGAAGGTGGATTTACTCAACAGCACTTTGTCTTTACAAAAGAATAAAGCTGTAGCCAGACACCTGATAATCTGGTAAGGAAGGGGGCAAGCTGAGGGAGGAGACAACAAAAAGAGAGATGTCTTTGTTAGGTATGAATGATTTCAAGTCATCTGAGCCGGATGAACTTCATCCCGGGGTACTGAAGGAACTGGTAGAGGAAATTTCATTGCCAAGGGCTCTGAGCTTTGGGAAGTTGTGGGAGACAAGCCAAGTATCAGAGGACTGGAAAAGGGCCAGGTAGTGCCCCTTTTTAAAAAAAGGCAAGACAAACCTGGGTAACTACAACATCTGGCAAATTACTGGAACATATCCTAAGGAAAGCCAGTTGCAAGCATCTGGACAAGGAAAGGCTGATCACAAGCAACTAAAACGAATTTATGAAAAACAAATCATGTCAAACAAACCTGATCTCCTTCTTTAACAAAGTAACTACTTGAATGTATGAAGGCAATGCTGTGGATATAGTGCATCTGTACTTCAGCAAGGCTTTTGACAAGGTCCCACATTTTTTTTTTTTTTTAATGAAAAAAAAAAAGCCGAGAGAAATGTGGGCTAGATAAAACTATGTATGACAAGGTGGACAGATAACTGGTTCAATAGACACAAGCAAAATAGTTAATAACAAGTTTATGTCAGAATAGCAGGAGGTTTTGAGCGGAGTATCAGAGGTGGGGTCTGTCCTGGGACCAGTGCTGTTCAATGTGCTTATTAACTATTTGTATTCTGGCACAAAGTCTCCTGAGCAAATCTGCAGATCACACGAAACTGGGAAACCTGTAAGTCCAATTCAGAAGGATCTTGACAGATTGGGAAGCTGGGCTAGAGCTAACAAAATGACGTTCAATGCAGACAAATACAAGGTGCTAAACTTCATGGAGGAAAAATCAAAAACACAAATATAAAATGGAGGACACCTGACTGGATAGCAGCACTATGGAAGAAAAGGACTTGGGAGTTTTCATAGGTCACAGACTCGATATAAGTCTGCAGTTTAACAAACATGATAAAGGACTTGGAAAGCAGGTTATAGGTAGAGAGGCTACAGGAACTAGGCATGTTCAGCTTGCGGAAAGGGCACGTAAAGGGGGATATAATAGCAGTCTTCCAATACCTAAAGGGCTACCATAAAGAAGAGGGAAAGCATCCTTTCTCTCACTGCAGAGAGGATAGCACAGACCAGTGGCTTAAAGCTGCAGTAAAGTAAGTTCAGACTGGATTGGCAGAAAAACTTCTTCACTGTTAAAGTAATGAGGCAGTAGAACAGACTGTCTAGGGAAGTTGTGGACTTGCCATCACTGGAGGTATTCAAGAAGAGGTTGGACAGCCACTGGTCGTGAATAATTTAAGCATAGTTACGGCTCTGTTCTACTGTGGGTAATTCCCATGCTTATGGGCTTTGCTGGTTGTCCCTGCTCCCCGTCCTCTGCTTTCTGCTATATCAGGGTTTTTTAAAGCCTTTCCAGAGGCATTGGGTGTTAGCTACAGCCATGACTGAGGACTTGGACTGAGATGTGCCAATGCTCTTCCTGGGAACAAAGCTAAAGGTTTCTAGCCAAACTGTCTTGCCTCTCTAATCAGGGTCAGAACAATCATCATATATGATGTCAGTAAGGAATTTTCCCCTGGGTTTAGACTGGTATGGACTGTGGGTTTTTGCCTTTCTCTGCAAGGAAGGGAGGGGGGTATGGCCCTCTACCTGGAATCTCTTGATTATATACTGACAACATTTCATAAGAGCGGGACATTGGCTAACATGGTTTCCCTAATTTTACCTGTGGCAGCTTGGGGTGTTAAATCTGTGGTGTGTCCAGTTTGACAGTAATCTTATAGAGAGTTTAGATTATGGTTATATAGAATGGTTTTGATAGGGCTGATCCTGCCTCAGGCAGGGGGCTGGACTAGATGACCTCTAGAGGTCCTTTTCTTCTAGCCCTGCTTTTCTATGATTCTTTATTGTCCACACACACACACACACACACACACACGCACGCGCACACACACACACACACACACACACAGAGCAATAAATGTTGTATGTATGTTTACAAGAGCCCCAACACCTCAACTAAGCTGCCAGCAGGACAGCTAGTTACTGACTAGATACATCTATCAAGAGCAATGAATATGTATACGCCCCTACAGAAACTAGAAGTGTGAGGAAAGAGAATAACAGGTCATTATTCCACACATTTTTCTCAAAAAAATAGCACTGCAACATATGGAGCTTTTTTATGACTTGACACTACTGTGACTTTTTTTGCCTATGGTATTCATTTATGGAAGATATAGCTGTTAACAGTCCATTTAAGTGTCACATTGAGCACAAGGTTAGAGTGCAACATGCCAAGCAAAAAAAAAAAATACGGTAATTCTTCCTATGAAGAATGACAGAATGATAGGAAACTAAGAGGCTTAGTAGAGTGACAATACAAGATAGAAACAATAAGGACAAAAGGAAACAGAAAAATCCAAGAATTATGCCTGTTATTTCGAATACTATTATTTACGTGAAGCAACCTGTGCCCTTTTGGGTAGCATTTGAAACACAATTTCCACTGCACACTAAAGATAACCATCACAGAGCATGCTCAGAGGGATTTCACAACTTCTGGAAAGGGAAGGAACATAGCCCACAGGCAGTTTCATTCACACAAGTGCATAGATGGGCCTTAAGTGAGTGAACTGGAAGTGGGGCTAGCAGCATTCAATCTAGGCACATACACCACCACCAGGATTGCTCGTATTATTCTTTTCCGTTATCACTGTGCATGAATATATTTGCCTCTTATCAAACGGAAAGGTTGTGGTTGGTCTGAGGGTTTGGGCCCGCCCAGAACAAGGCATCTGGGTCATAAATCCAGTGCCAATAAGTTAAAACATTAACACAAATTACTGCAAATACTCAAAAGTACACTTGGTAAAAACCTTTTATCAAACATAACCATTAAACTGCCAAGAGCAAACGACAGGAACATTAAACTCAAAATAAATATAGACCTACAGTAACAAAGAGAGACCTCTAAAGTGTTGAAATAAAGAATGCCAGCTCAGAGGAAAAACGCTCATTTTCCAAAAACTTGTCTAATCTCTTCCAACTGTACTGTAGGGACAATAAATCCTTGTCTCTCAAACAAAGTAAATGCAACATGGCCAGAATTATAGTTTTTAAACTAGACCAACCATACTGACTTAGCCTTACCAGTAACTCCTATCTTAATTTCCAGTTTTCAGTGCATTTTGCTCCCTTTAAAATTGTAAGTATTTTTCACCTGATTTCTCTGGAGACACCCAGCCATAAGACCTGCCATGAGAAACTGTTTTTAAGGTTCCAACTCTAAAAAAGAGAGGAAAAATTCTCTTCCACATGGTATGATTATGATTCCCATTTATTTCCATTTTCTTGAAGATGAGGGAATAAAAGCTCTGAATGCAGGTCCTCTGTACATGAGAAGAGAAGCAATTAATTTAAACAGCCTTTCAAAAAACTACAATCATGATCTGCAGCACTTAGGTCACCATCTTAAGAGTATTTCCTTAAGATGTGATATTTCCCAATTGTCCAGAACAAGATCATATTACTGAACTGCCAGAACAGGTGCATGAACACAGCTGTTTGGTTTTTTTAATTTACAGAACTGTATTTCAATATTTGTTCTTTACATCATCTGGGGCTTCCTCAGAAAGAACTTCAAATGACTATACTTTTAATATTTCTGTCAGAGAAATTACAGGTCCAATTCCTTCACATCACCTTTACTTCAACTAGTGAACCTAGTATAAGTGAATGTTTCAGTTTTTGATCATTCTTTTCCCCCCCCTGCTAAAGAAGGAATTTTAAAAATATATCCTTACAGACAGAAAAGTTTATTTGCATAATCTTCTCCAGTTGCTCTACTGCAAAAACAAATGAAGATGAATTCAGAAGATCAATGAAGTAATTTATCTTTGGCATCATGTTTGTTATTGAAATACATGCAAACTCTCTCTGGTAATCCAGTCAATAACACTTCAGTAATACCTTTCTTTTACTTAACATGGAAGTGATCAGCAAGTACTAGAAATAATCTCAATTCCACTTTCTCTAGTATGCTGTCTTGGGTACTATATTAATTTTTTTTCTGCTCCATTCTTTCAGCCAATGAGGCTTAACCAGAAGAGGCAGAACTGTACTGCTCCTGGCTCTTACAAGCCATGTCATTTCTCATCTCCACAGGTACCTCAGTGGTAACATTGTACATAGAGTTTAACTGATAAAAGCACAAGTGACTATTTCTCTTGAGGCTGTAAATTATTCGGAGATTTTTAATACCAAAAGGGACTGCACCAATCATTGAGTGTCATCTCTTGCATAAATATTACCCTTAAGATTAACTGTCAGAACAGTAAGTGATGTAGTTGTCAAGCTTCATGAAAATTCAGAAATGGAGAACATGCATCACAGACTGGGATGAGAATGCCCACTATTTGGAGTAGAAATTAAGTTAAATGGTCGACTGGGTGAAACATATGTGCAAACCAAGAATAAAAGGCATGGGAAAGTAGCACTTGACATCTAGCGTAACTTAAAGGTTGGTTTTCTTAAAATACAATTTTTTACTAATATTTTCCACTCACCTTCATTCCTCATTCCCTCTGAAAAATTAGCTACTTTTAAAAGGTCTTGGATAATTTCTCTTAAAACAATGTAATGCTATGAATGGCAATTTTAATGAGAACTATTGTATTAGGATACTGAAAGCATGTGAAAAGCAAACAGAAATGTTTTTCTATTATTGAAAAAGAGAATATTTTACAATGTTCCTTCTGAATCATGAGAATTGCCCAGCTTGAAAACTACACAAAATTGTGGTTTACACAGTCTGATAGGAGAATGTATTAAGACGTTTCTTCTGTCTAGAAGAAAGTGCCTTTGTTTAGAATACTTTTGTTAAAGCAGTAAGGTTTTTTAAGTAATTGGTTCTACATAATCAGCAATACAGATTGGATCCCCAAACCTTTGAAACTAAAAGCAACTGTTAAATTTCTAGTGCAGCTCTGACATTAGGGAAGTGGTGCTCACTCCTACCCTGGGGGTCTTCAAAGGGAGACTAGATAATCACCTAGCCAGGGTCATTGGACCCCAACATCCTTTCCTGCCCACGGCAGGGCGTCAGACTTGATGATCTGCTCAGGTTCCTTTCCAACCCTACCAGCTATGAAACTACGGTAGACAAAAGTTGCACATTTCTTAGGAGTTAAACTAAAATTAATAAAGAGATTACTAAGACTTCAAAACACCATATACCACCTGCCATACTTTAAATACTGATTTTTAAATACAAATGGTATTTCCTAAAATAGCTTTTTGTCTCCATTAGAAAACAAATGCAGCTAAGACTATGGCTTAACCTTCCACTTCATTGTGGCTGTTCTCAGTAACATTTTGAATACTCAGTTTTCTCTCTCTCCAAAACTTGCCCCACTTCTCAATTTACAATCCAAAGGAAATTTTCTGCCTCATGATTATCAACACGGTAGTCACCAGCTTCTAACATAATATATTATGCCAGTGGTCTCTAATATCCTTTCCTTTACTCTAAGAAACAAATTGTCTGTATCTTCAATTGCAAATCCCTGGCTCAGTCACTGGAACTACTAGGAATACTAATAATTAAAACAAAAAAAAGGAGGAAGAGTGGGAGCTCATCTGGGTATGGAGGTAGACAGTATGAAGACGACTGAGAGCAGAGGGACCAGTATATCCAGCAGTACTTTTAGTTCTGTTATCAGTGAAAAAAGCAAGTATAAAAGGACCATTTCTCAACAGTAGACTTGATGCACATGCTAGATCAGTGATCCCAAAACTTTCTAGGCTGAAAACACCCATCATTAAACTTGAGGCACCCCTCAAAAATGCCAGTTTCTTGACTACATTTGTTTCTTGACTACAGAAAAAATAACAAAGCTTTTCTTCTGTTGCAAAGAACTCACAAAGACCACATCAGACCAGAATATTTCTGATTCAAACAGGAACTTGAAATCTCTGGGTTTCTCTTGTAAATCAGATTTGTCTACCAACCAGTGCCAATACTGAGAATCACTGTGCTAGGTGTTAGTCTAAAAATGGCTGATGACAGCTTAAGACTCATCATGAATCTATTTCCCAAGCAAAAGCCCTTGTTCCCTTCGAGGCAGTGCTGGATTTGTCCTTAAGTTTTATTTTGGTGATTTTTTTTTTTTTTTTAATACCACAAACACACCCAAGAGTACTTAAGAATTGGGGACAAAAAAAGGGGTAAGGTGAGCTCTTTTCCTCAAGGAAATTTTGCTATTATATTTTGACATTTAAACAATACAGTAGTAGCTGTATTAGAAATGCTTATTAGACAGTTTTCATTGAACAAACACACTTTTGCCACTTTAAAAGGGGTGGGGGAATGGCTGCTCCAAAGCTAACAGCAGCTCTGACAATCTAAATTACATCTACTCAATCTTGTAGCAATACAAGTGAGCTAACTTGCCCTAACTTTGACCCTGAATGAAGCGGGTTTAAAGCTGAGGCAACTGTGCTGCCCTTATGTCAGTACAGAATCATGCAGGTATAGCAGTTGCATCTGAATAGCCTGCACTGGCATCCTCTGATAGTGATACAACCTTAAGGGACTCTCTGCTTCACACACAGTATGGGAATAATGTAAAGAAAGGATAGTATAATTTACAGTTGGGTTATTGATTTTCTGAGGACATATGCAAGAAGAAGCAACACCCACATAATGCCTTCACGGATCTCCAGGATTTGAAAAAATACGCAAACAACACCATTTTACAGTAGAGAAAACAGAGAGACTTAAAAGTGGCCTCTCAGAGATGCTAGGATTTGTACATCAACTCCCACCTCAAACTACAGGAGACGGAGTCAAGGAATCCCAATTCCCACTCCAGGGCTCCATGCACTCAGCACAACACACAGATCCAAAAACAGGTTTATTACACCCATGGTCTGCTCTTGAAAAGCTTTATTTTCAGAAAGGTTCCCTCCTATATACCACTCAACTCCCTGCATATACAGTAAGAAAAATGAAATTTGAAATGAAAACAAGTGGATCTAAATTACTAAGTGAATGAAATCATGCCCTAGATAAGAATGGATTTACTGGTTACTAGCCCTGCATACTGTTTTAACAGCACAGTATTGTGATAAAAGAAGTAACTTCCCCCAGATTGTTGCCCTACAGTGAATAGAGAGTTCAGTATCCAGCATTAGCTTGGTTGGCAATATTCATGTTGTCTTGTGCAATGTTAAGTGACATGGCTGTTTGTACATAGCAATGAGTAACGCAGCAGCAGAGTACACCCCTCAGGTTAGCTGATCCTGCAGGCAGCGCGTGATCGTGATGGGTTAAACCATTCTTGGCCTACTCCGGGGCATGATTGGCAGGTCCAAATGCCCTTGCTTC
>JAGPOW010003316.1:31394138-31542927 GCA_030014935.1 Caiman crocodilus
TTGGGCACTCCTGCCTTTTTGAACACGTTAAGTACAGCAGTACGCCTCCACCTGGCTGCAGCCACCTGTGTTGAACCTCGCATTGCACTCTGCTTGCTGTTAGCATTCATTGCTATCCTCTCTTGTTCCTGTATACAGCTACGTCTCGGCGCTCTTGTATATAGTTTTCTTCTACAAGTTCAGTAAGTAAACTTCTTTTTATTTTACTTCAACCGTCTCCGAAGTTTCTCTCTTCACCTGCCTAGGACCCAGAACGCATCTGAGCTGGTGTCACCACCTGGTGCCCCATTCAGTGCGTATCTGTGGCAGCTCTCCAACGCCACCTGGAGACCTTAGTCACGACAAGTATGAACACCTACTTCAATACAAACAGCAAAATTAATTCAGTCCCATAAGCAATTTTATAACAGTTAGCTAAAAAATAAGATGCAGTACATACAGGCTAGTTTAACATCATTAATGAAGTAAAACATACATCCGTATCTTTCAGCTGAACTCTTACCCACTTTCCATAAGGAAACAAACTAACTCATATCAACTCCTCTTTATGTTTACATAATACATACTTTGCAAAGACTCGTGAAAACCTTTTTGCCAATTTGCTGATAGCAGTCAATTGGGCTTGGGTACTACGACCTGCACTAAAATATGCCTTCCTTCAGTGAAATAAAATACCAGTTCATAGGTTCTGGCAGCATCCATCTTGGACATTTGTAGATGGCGGTATTTAGTTGCTCCCTCAATGCAAAAGCAGCTGTCTCCTCATGCTTCATGGCATAAGCCAACCACTAATTAACCAGGGTTCAGACAAAATGTTCCCCAGGGGCTGGTTATTCCATAATTGCCTACTGCAGGGTTTCTTTAACATCTCTCTGAAACAGCTGGTACTCAGCACTGTCAGAGTCGGAACTAGATGGACCAGGGGCCTGATTTGGTATGGCAGTTTCTCTGTTCACAACACTTCAGCTCTTCTGGCACATGCATTAGTATCACTATCCCCTTTGCATCAATGCATTTTGAACCAGCATTGTTTCACTGCCTGTAGCACTTCCACTTAAAGATTAAATGACATAGCCGTGGCTGGAATGATTTAGTTGGGGATGGTCTTGCTTTGAGCAGAGGGTTGGCTAGATGATCTCTTGACATCCCTTCCAACCCTCATTTTCTATGATTCTAAATAATATGCATCAAAACCTTATTACCTTACATTTTTAAATAAGGGGCACCATTAAGTAGCTGTTAAGAAATAACTTATAACAAACAATATTTGGTGGTAACAGATGTAACCAATTAATTTTCACTTCCTCAAATATGTCTTGAAATGTAAGAAAAGTAGGCTTTGCAATAAATCACTGATAGAAAAAGAGTAACCTGCTTTAGCTGTTAACTCTAAAAACAAATGTGGCATTTTATTTTTTCTAAACTCTCCACAAAGGCAACACAGGCTTGAAAGCAACAAGATGTCCATGTGCTATAGCTCTACCTGTGTGTGGTAGAATTACTTGGACTATATCAATAGAGTTTAACTGACCTGAATGGAAGTGAGAAGGCAGCCTTCCAAGCAGCGTCTATATTCCTTATCCATACAATTCATGTAATTGTTGCTTTGTAACTCCTAAAATGACTCTGGAAAGTAGCCTGACATACTTTTCTTCTTCTCTTCTTTTTTCTACACCTCAGCCCTTGAGAGCAATTGCTGGCAGAAGAACACTAAGAGACACTGGCTCTTCTGGTTGCCCCAAATATCCCATAAGGTTGGAGTTACTGCCAGCTGACGGCTTTGTTTCAATTTCTCAGACAATCCTGTTTTTCTTGTTACAACATAAAGTTCTTCTCAGAAGTTACCATTTCAAGAACAGCATTTGTAAAATCAAATGGCATTTGTAACTGGAGACAGTCCCCAAACCCTGCAAAACCCCAAAGCATCAACCAGAGTTCATTAAAGCAGCTAAACACTCTTGTGGTTCATTCCTGTCTTTCAGCAGCTTCTTTAGCTTTTACAGCACCTCTAGAACTCCCAAAAGGGGAAAAGGAATGTAGATCTTTGTTCAATAGACCATTTTGATTTCTCCTGGCTCCAAGTGTTATGAAGAGCTACTTTTATTTTTAGATCAATGGGTTTTTTCCTATTAAACTGCTAAGACCATGTTTAGAGAACTGCCATAGTCCAGATGTGAAAATTCTGTGAACCAGGGCAGAAGAATCCAAGCAGTTGGCCCTAGAGGAAAGGAACAGAGTGCAATACCACTAAAGGCATTAACAACAACAGTGAGGCACTCCGTGTTCTTCCTTTGTATGGAACTACTAAGCCATCAAATCCTCTTGGATCTCCATGATTGTTCAAGAGGAATAGAAGACAAAGATACAGGCAGAAATCCCAGTAACCCACACAGTCCATTAACATTCCATCCATATTGCCACCTCGGTAGCCATGAAGCAAGACATCAGCCTTTAGAGGAAAAGCACTGGAAATAGGATGCCCCCAAACCCTTTCTGATACCATGGAGGCTGGCATCAACCTTGCTAAACAAAAATGGAACATAATATTCTGTATATTAATGCTGTTCAGCTCAAGATGGCTGGGGAGAGAAAGAGGGGAGAAGGCATTTACCACAGGGGGACCACCTACCACAGTTCCTCCTAGGTGCATGCTCCTCATAAGCACGTCGGCACTCACTCCTCTGTGCTACAGGCAAGTAAATGCTCACCTACCTTGCTGCACTGCAAGCACTCAACCCACATAACCATCATCTCACCAGCAGCCTCCCGTGGCACTGTACTGCATAGGGGCTCCGAGTTGCTAGTTCCTCGGGCACCACAGTGAGCCACACTCAACATCCTACACCCAGTGGCAGGGGCAAGCAGCAAAAGCTGGGAGGAAAGGGGAGCCCAAGACCACAGATGATGTTTCATGCTATCTCCTCATGCACTGCCAGCTGGACAGCCTTGTTTTTTGGAGTAGAATAAGCATCGCTCATTTCCTTCATCTTCCCACCACAGAGACAAAATCAACTTGGGGGGGAGGAGGGTGCTTTGGAGAAAAACAATTATCCCACAACCTCATCAACTGGATATTTCTGTTCTGCCCAAGAGATTTAATGATTTTTGTTATTTAGGAAATCAAAAAGATTCTTCTGGGTTGACCAAGGATTTTCTAAGGGGTTGAAGGGACTTGGTAGAAAAAAATCTCAGCAGATTGGTTTGGTGCACTGTAATGCACTCTCTTCAAGATATTCTGCATCTGATACAGAGGGAGAAATTAAGGGTTCCTTCCCCCATCCCCAGTCCTGTGGCAAACAGTCACTCCCTTAAAAAATGCATTAAGAAGGGGCCAGGAGTTTTCATAGGAAATTATGTCAGAGGGGAAATGAAAGGTTCCTTTTGGAGCAAAGCAAGAAGCTATCCAAAAGTCCACTGATCTGAGCTTCCATGCTGGATGGCAGGGATGAGAAACTCCTACTTCCAACATTATTACCATATTTTCTCACATATAACACATGCTATTGAATTGTGCATTATATGCAAGGAAAAGAGATCTCCATGGGTACAGAAATTTGGAGGGGGGGAGTAAAGCAGCATTAATTGCCATGGTTCAGAGAGCCACAGAAATGAACACTACCACTGCTTCCACCCCCACCAACAAGTTTCTTGACCCATGGAAAATTATATTTCCCAACCAAACACTGGATCAGGCTGGTGCGTGAGACTGCTATGCACCTGGATTCAACACACCAATTCTGACCTGGCACACAACCCCAGGTCTGACCCTAAATGCTAGCTCTGGAACCATGTTCTGGGTCCAACCCCACATGCTCCATGCTGAGCCTGGGACGGTGCACTGCCTCTGGAGTGACGTGTCCCAGGCTGGGCTCAGAACATGGTCCCAGGCTCAGCATGTGGACCTGGAGACAGCACATAGGGCTGGACCTAGAATGTGGCTCCACACTGATTGCACAGATCTGGATTTGGTGCATGGTCCCAGGCTTAGGATACAGGCCCAGCAGCAACATACAGGGTCAGACTTAGCACAAGGCTCCACAACCAGCATACAGCTTCAGGCCTAGCATACGGTCTCAGATGCCATACACTGGCTGTGACCTCATCTGTGGCTCCAGAGCTAGTGTAAAAGGTCAAACTTAGCACACAACCCTGGACCTGGCATGCCAGGTCAATCCATGGACCAAACCAGTAAGCAGGGCTGGCAGCAGCCTCAGGAGTGGGCTAAGCTCCATAGCTGCTGCCACCCCATCACTTAACTTACTTGAAGATTTTTTTTTTTCAGAGCCTCCTTCCAAATAAATAAATAAATAAATAAAATCAAGGTGGGTACTATATAAGGGGGCATGCTTTATGTGGAAAAACATGGTGAATAACACACTGGCTCAGCAATCTTGGGAGTCCCTGTCTGATACCTCAGTCCATTTTGACTATTACCTGGCAAATGTTTAGAGATATTTTGGGGGTAATGTACTGCTCTCCTGCATCCATGGGGATTCGCCTCAATGCAGCAAGGTCTCCTATGCAACTGCCAATCCTCATTGCGCTTAAGCCTGGTGCAGAGCCATCCCAGAAAAGCAGAAATGTAAGGAAAGAGTAACAGGGCAGCATGAGCAGAACTGACCTTCTACTAAGAGACACAGAGATTCTTAAGAGGGCCAGCTTTTTCCATGAGGAAGTTTCCTTCATCCCTGTTTGCTGCATGTGATTCCAAAACTCTCCTGAGACTTGAAAGACAGACACACAGTGCTTCAGCAAATTTGGCACTGGTTTTAAATGAGGCATGGGAACAACAACAAAAAGTTGCCTGGGTGTCAGGAGGAGATGGAATTAAGCATGAAAAGCCTGTATTCAGACTGACTATAGTTGTCTGACTCACAGAGGACTCAACCTCCATCTAAACTGGTGGAAACTGCACCCCAAGAAGCCACATTAGTTATTGTGAAAAGGGTAGCACAAGCAGGAAGGGAAAAGTTTTCTTTGGCAAGAGTATCTGGAAGGAGATTATATTACTTATGCACTGACAGTTCACATGCAAAATGCAGCACACCTCAACCTTGATGCGTCACTGTTTCTTTGCTAACAGGGAAATTGAAAACTTGTCTAATTATCTTGTGTCCGACTATAGCACTGTCTTGCTATCTTAAGTAATCAACAGAAAGTAAAGAAACACAAAAGGGTGTTGTTAAATCTCACCTCTGTGAGATGAGGTCACCTTTTGAGACACAGTCAAAAAGTCCAAAGCAGAACTGATTCTTCTAAACTGCACAGACTGAACTGATAACCAAAGGAATTGTTTTCAACTGGGAAATGCAGTGGAAGGCCTGTACTGACCCAGGCCAGTAAGTGAGGGGAGCTAGAGCACGTCTTCCAGCCTGCTGGCCATTGTGAGCCCAGCCAAGTGGGGCCATCCCTGACTGGCGCCCCAGTAAATGCCCGCAAACCCTGCTGTTCCCTGACAGGGGGTTGAGGAGCCCCCTATCCAGGTGCTTATCCAACCTACAGGAGCCTCCAAGCCCAGGTAGACTTAGGGGGTGGAAGGGAATTTTCCCCCTGCATCCCTCTTCCCAGGGGCTGATTGCTTCAGTGGCTGCCACAGAAGCAGCCCTCTCAGCTGGGTGCCTGCCTGTGCAGCCCAGCATGGGGGCACTTGGGAGCCCCTGCCTTGGGGAGGCTTTCTCCCACCCCACCCCAGCCCAGGGCAGCCCCAGAGAGAGATGGACAGAATTCCCCCTTTCCAGCTCCCCAACAGCTGCTCATCTCAGCTGCTGTGAGTCTTAGGGGCAGCCTCAGAGAGTGGAGGAAAACTCTCCCAATGCCCCTGCAGCTGGTTTTGCTTCTTCAGCTGCCATGAGTCTGAGGCAAGCAGATGTGGAGGAGCAGGAGAATTTCCCTCCACTCCCTGAGACTCCCAGCAGCTGACACAAGCAGCAGTGGGGTTCAGGAGGGAAGAAATCCCCTCAGCTCCCGGGTGGAAGGACCCTGGTCTGGGGTGGGGAAAAGCCCCCCAAGACAGGGGCTCCCTGACCCAGAGGACTCCTCCTCCTCTGCATCCTGTGGCACCTGCTGAAGCAATCAGCAGCTGGGAAGAGGGGAATTCCTCACAGCTCCCCAACGTTGTATCTGACTAGGGGTGGAGGAAGCCACTGAGATGGGGGCTTCCTTGTGCCCACACTCCCAGGGCCTTGGGAATTCTTTACTCCTCCATCCTGTGGCAGTGGCTAAAATAAGCAGTTGTGCAGAGGAAAGGGAAGTGGGGAATTCCCCCAGATTCCCCCAGCAGGGTAAGGGCTGTGGAGGAGCAAAAAGCTGGCACCATGGAGGCTTTGCCTCCTCCTGTGTGTTGTGTAGACCCTGGCTAAGGGATCTTTGGGGTCTGTTCCCCAGCCCCCAGTCCTTATGGGCTGACAGATGCAGGCAGGAAGCAGGCTAGAGAGCCAAGGGGTGGGGCAGTCCCTGCTCTGCTGGAGAAAATAGCTCTGCCTAGGGCTGCAAAAGCATCCTGGGATGTTGGGGAACTGAGTCATCTTGAACTGGGAAGGGATCTAGGACAGAAGTTCTATAAGTCAGTTTGACTAAAATCAGTTAAACCTGGTTAGATGTAGTATCAGACTTATCTTAAACCAGTTTTGGTAATTTTGAATGCGGTTCACATGCAATGAACTTCTGTTCCGTTACAGATTTAAACTGGTTTCCAATCATGGAAACTGGTTTGTATATAACTTCTGTCCCTAGCCTAAGTCACCACTGTAAGATGCAAAGCATTTTTGGAGTGTCAGGTAATAAAGGCTTCTAGACAGGAGCTGAAGAGTGGGTCTGACATCTCTATATTGATTTAATTTCTCTTCACAATCAGCTGTATTAACTAGTTCTTTTATCTGAGCTTCCCATTTCTTATATATACATCAGACAACAGTTATAACAAAGCAAACACATATCTGTTGATGGCAGGCTCTCAGCTCAGTAGAAGTCACATCCAGTATGTTACAACACAACCACACCCAGAAAATTACAGCAAAATTGGCAAAGATGGTCAAGATAGTAATAAAAAAAGAAAGGTTTTGAATTTTCAGTCTAAAAGGGACCTATCTGGGGTTTCTGTCTTAAATTTCTAATTTTATTACTGAAGTCCTAACTGGAAAAATTGATTGATAATGGTTTCTGAAATTACTTTATTTGCTGGAAAAGCAAGTTTTGATAAACAATATTTGACGGCAATTTTAAATATTTTTTGTTAAGAATAATTTTGATAAAACTATAATGACATTTTAAGTTTTCATTAATCTTGCTCTTCATAAATAGGCTGTTTCTTGAAAAAAATTCATTAAATTTTGACCGTCTCTAGACATGAGAAGTATAGGTACTGTAACCTCAGCTGCTTACAGTATTGCTAATTATCATTTACCAGTTAAAACAAAATTGATCATATCAGCAAAACTGAGTGGAATACAGGTAGAGGAGACTGTCCTTTGTGCTACACTAAGACATACTCTTATATTTAACTTGCGTCTCCATTATGGTATTTTTAAAACAATCTCCATGTTGCTGGCAAGTTATTAATCATCTTTTCTGTCCTTTTTAATGTCTTTCTGGCTCACACCCATATTTTTTTTGCAGTTTTCTCTCTCTCTTTTTTTTTTTTTTTTGAAGGTTCATGGTAAATTTTTTGTTTTTTTCCTTCCTACAAGGATGTCAAACTTGATTACATTGTAGTCATTCTTGCAGAGCACCTCTGAAACCATTACTCCTTTTCCACACACTGCCTAGGGCCCTAGGACCAAGTCTAGATTGACCTCTACTACTACGAGTCCCAGGACTAATTGTTCCAAGCAGAAGTCGTTTATGATGCCTTGAAATGAGCCTCTACATCTTTGGGCCTTTAGGGCCAAGTACAGAAATTCAAAAAGCCCAAGCCTAAATTGATTCAGCCTTTGCAGGCTAGTTTAACCTGCAAAGCTTGAACTGATCTGGAGGTCGATAGACATTCCCTTTTCATTCCAGAAATGCAGGCATATGCCTGTAGTAGCTTAGGCTAGAAGCTCAGGGGGGTGCCAGAGCAGCACTCCCTTCCATTCCACAGTGCTGAGCTGAGTGGGTCATGGCCAAGCCTTGGTAGGACCCCCACCCTGGCCTGTAACATCTCAGGCTTCTCTCTGATCAAGGAGTGAGAGTGTTGCCAAATCCCGGCCCCCGGTTAGCACTCTGTGGCAAAGTGGAGTTGTGCAGTGCATACATTTGTTGATGATACTGAGCTTTTCAATCTCCCTCTCTGGGTCTGCAAACCAGCAGGAGGGGTTGATAAAAATCACTGTGTTATCAGCCCATCAGCAAAACAAAAGCCTATCATTAGTTCAAGCTCTTCTTAAACAGCTTTTTACAAGGAAGGAACAGAGGGACATTACCAGCTACCTGCTGATTAGCTCCAAAAACCCTTAAGTGGACACTGTTCTGTTCACCTGTCCTAGTGAAATTGGAGACACAGGCACCTCTTAGCATTAGCTAGCATATCATATGCCGAGGGTCCGTGGGAATGGGGTCTGTGCTATGGGAGATGGGTGGGAGGGAGAGGGGGATTGCTGCTTGAGCAGCGAGGGAAGCCAGGCAGACCCTGTTGTGCCTTCAGTCTTTCCCGGAGCTCTGGCTAGGAAGGAGAGGGTTAGGGCCAGTCTGTTCTTTGGAGTAGAGAGCACAGCTTAGCCCACCCCAGCTGCAAAGCACCTGGGATGCTGGGGAACTCTGTTTTAACTTAAGCCAGGAAGGGGTCTAGGACAGACATTGCATAAACCGGTTTAACCTAAATCAGTTAAGTATGATACTACATTCAACCAGGTTTATTTTAAACCAGTTTCAGTCATTTTGAAATGGGTTTATGTGCACTGAACTTCTATTCTGTTACAGGTTTAAACCAGTTTCTGATCACTTAACCCAGTTTATGTGTAATGTCTGTCCAGGCCAAGAGATCATCTACTCCAACCCTCTGCTCAAAGCAGGACCGCCTCCAACTAGATCATCCCAGCTAAGGCTCTATCTAGCCTGGTCTTCAAGGGTAGAGATTCCAGAACTTCTCTGGGAAACCTGTTCCAGTGTTTCACTATCCTCCTAGTGACAAAGTTCTTCCTAATATCTAACCTATACTTCCCTTGCTGCAACTTGAAATCAGTGTTCCTTGTTCCGCCATCTGCCACCACTGAGAACGGTTTAGCTCCATCCTCTTTCAACTCGCTTTTAAAAAAGACTGCTATTAAATCCCTTCTCAGTCTTCTCCAGATTAAATAATTCCAGTTCCCTCAGCCTCTTCTCATAAATTACATGCCCCAGCCCCCTAACCATTTTTGTTGCCCTCCACTGATTGCCCCCAATTTGTCTACAACCTTCCAGTAATGGAGGCCCCAAAATTGGACACAGTACTCCAGCTGTGGCCTCACCAGTGCCAAATGAAGTGGAAGAATGACTTCCCTTGATCTTCTGGCAATGCTCCTACTAATGCAGGCCAATATGCCATTAGCCTTCTTTGCAACAAGGGCACACAGTTGGCTCATATTCAGCTTACTGTCCACTGTAACCCCCAGCTTCTTTTCTGCAGAGCTTCTGGTTAGCTAGTCAGACCCCAGCCTATACCAGTGTATGGGATTGTTCGATCCTATATGCAGGACTTTACATTTATCATTGTTGAACCTCATGAGATTTCTCATGAGGACCTTAGCCTCCTCCCTAGAAGCCATAGCATAAAAGCCTTGATTGAAAAATGAAATTTTGTTCTCTACATCAGCAAAACAATTTCAGGGTGTTTCCTTGAAACACCCTGAATTTGTTGTGGGGGTTTTTTCTATTTTTTTTCCACTTGAAATTTCTCACTATTTTCTACCAATCAGAGCTCCAAAATTTAGGGGTTTTTTGTTTTGTTATTATCTCTGCTTTACTTCTGTCATCTCTTTCAGAATTATTATATTGGGAACTATTAGCCTGCTACAGGTTTATGTCTGGACTGTCTCAACCACATTGCTGTTTTCATAACTTTTACGCTTCCACAGATTTTTATCCCACCGAGCCTACTAGCTAAATTTGGCCTTTTTGTCATCATTCCAATGGATGTAAGTACTTTTGTCTGCAAATCCCAAGCAAGGAAGTCAAAACGAATGCTACAAGACACCTTCATGAAATGTGCACAAGCACCAAGTGCATGCTTTGCAGATCCAAAACATTCATGGATAGTTATGTTGCCTAAGCAAACTCTCTCTATGACTATTTGAGTTTTTAAAAAAAAGGTTCTGTTGGGAGGAGAATCCTTGTTCATATATTAGATTTAGCAGAAAAAAAATTCAAAACCCACATATGCAGTTCTGTCTTCTTAAACCTATAGCCAAAATTAAAAACAAACCACACCCACAAGAAAAAGATGCTGGTAGGAAATGACAATTAAGCGATAGTAGATATGGGTACTAAGGAAAATCAGAGATTTAAATGCTGTGTTATTTTGGTCTTTAAAGAGAAACTTTTGCAAGGATTATATCAATTTTCAAGGAGCAAGGCAGCTAGTGTGAAATACTGTCTTTGTAGGAGGCAATGGCCCTTGTCTTAAAAAGGAAGGATAGATGAGACGGAAAGAATAAAAAAAGCAGTTCAAGCTGTGCTCTTTTTGCTTCATGGCATGAAATCCACATTTTCTTTTTCTACCTGTCACTCACTGGTACAAGGTTATCATGCTATCACAGCATGGGGACAACAACAAAATTAGACACACAATCTGTTCTCAAGAATTGAACAAGTGGACAATAAGTTTCTGCTCTCAAACACCGTTATCATCTGTGGTGACTTCATTTGTACGCCAAGCTTTCTATTTAAAACTGTCACATAGTTCAATGTGCAGTAGAAACCAATTGCTGTGGGTTGACCTTTCTTATTTTTGCGCCATACTGCTGTGACATGAAGCATACCACAGCACATGAAACCAGCCTAGCTAGGATTTGGATATTGCATATATGGCATGGCTTCATCATGTTTTAATCTGCAAAACACTTTATAAACATTTAACTATCTATACACCCAACACAACTGACCACAACAAAAGGAAGGACAGGGGGAATGGGCTCTCAAAATATCCTTTTCAGACAGTGTCTTAAGCAGTGCTGACACGCTCTTGAGAACCCTTTTTCAATAGGATGGAAGTATGAGATAGTTGAGGGAAGAAAAATAAAATCTCAGTAGACTAAACACTCAGACAAATTCTATTTATATGCCTGAAAGGACATTAAGTAATCTGGTGAATTAAGAACTTACTTCCTGGCAATACTGCAGAATCCCTTCTTTTGTTCCAATGCAAGTCTTGGTCCCAGAAGGGTCAGATGTCCATTTTCCATTCTGAACATTCATATGCATATTGAGCTTGCCACAGAACATGGCAACTTGAGGCTCTGCCAACAGGCCAGCATTTCCATCAGTAGGAACCTAGAGGAGGAAAAAAAAAACAAATAAAACAATATATTACTGATTCATTACTGAAACTCTCATCCAACAGTTCATCCATGTTGGCTAAACTAAATGATGAGATGGATTTGGGAGATCAAGAAAAGAGTCACTTCAGTAACTCAAAATACAAGAGATCTGATGGGGTAAATTCTCTAGATCAAGAACTGCCAATCACCATGGATTTGTCTATGAAAGGGTACATGTATGCCCCTGAAACACAATAGGTAACATTTTTACAGCAGCCAACCAGAACATGGAAATATTTTCATGAAAAGCATGTTTTTGTTTTTAATTGTGTTTTCTTTTTACTGGACTTTAATATGTTTTAACACTTGTGTTGACAGTGTATACTATATTCAAGTTTCAACTAGTATACAAGATTTACAGTAATACCTCGGTTAATGAAGTAGGTGCATTCCATGACACTACTTCATTATCAGAAACTTCATTATCAGAGGTAGAAATAACATAGGAGGCATAGGAATGCATTCCAGGATTCCAGAGAAAAGGGGGTGGAGTAGGAAAATATCATTAAATATTCAAGGTAAATAATAAACACACAAAGATATCCAGCTGCCAGGGCTATGGACCCAGGTCTGCAGCTCCCTGCCCCCCATTGCAGGCTCGGTGGGACAGCTCCCCACTGTCACAACCCAAATCAAGTGAGTGTCCCTGACACAACTGACCACCCCCTCTGAGTGATTGGCATTGTTCTAAATTTGGTATGTTCCACCTCATTAAGTATTCCTACTTGGCAAATTTTCATTGGCTACTCTAAAAGTATAAAAGTCTGCTCAACTTCTGCCCAAATCGGAGCGGAGAGACCTGACCACGCTGCAGGAAACACCTTGAAGGCCTCTGAACACGTGGCAGAGTAGATTTGGTGGACTGATCACCCACCAAAAGTCTCCCCGTAGCTGAAATCCCTGACGTACCCCTCCCCTGCCAGCTCAATGCGCCCACAAACTAGTCAACTTGTTGCTTTACTGTGTAACCTGTAACCAAGTAAGCAACCGCCTCACCCGTGAAGTGCCACCAGTGGCGTGAGTACAAGTTTTGTTTTGCAACCAATATGCTGTATCCCGCCTCTCCATCCACCAGCCCGCCTGACGTCTGCTTAATTAACCACCGCTTCCCTCGGTTGGCTCTGACCGGTCGGCTGGCCGAGACACCCACCACTATATGCACTCCTGAGGGGCAGAAGTGACTTGCGCCTCCCCCATATCTGTATGCAGGACAGGTGCAGGCTGTGGGCTCGGGCTCCTGCCCCGTTTTCCTCTCCCGGGGCTTTTGCAGGTTGGTGGGCACAACATAGCACAGCAGAAAGCAGCGGAGTTGCGTGGGGATCTCCTCGCCTCTGTGAGCTCCATGCTGCCCTGGTGATGCGCCTCCTGCATGTGCTGCTGCTTTGAGGAACACAACCCTGCACTGCTGCTCTCACTGCAGCCCTATGCTCAAGAGGCACATTGCCAGGGCAGTGCAGAGCTCGCAAGAGCAAGCAGCTTTTCCATGTGGCTCAGCTGCTCAGTGCCAAATCATCAGTGAAGATATTAAACAACACAAAATCCAGAACAGACCCCTAGGGAATCCCTCTAAGTGGGTAACTGGGAGGAAGTATTAAGCCACTTATGACAACTGGTTGGATTGTCACACTCATATAGTAATGTATCTACCTTACAATACTAGGGTGTGTACTGATAAAGATTTTATTGGGCCAATACCAATGGCCGATTTTTAAGAAGCCATATCGGCTGATAGCAATCCTATTCCGATATGCAGCCAGGCAGCTTGGAGACTAGTGTTAGGCTGGTAAGTCTGGTGTGGGGAAAGGTGTGGGGGGAGGCAAGATTGAGGCCTCCATGGTGAGGTGGGGGAATGGGGCTGGGGCAGGCAAATGCCCAGCCATGGCAGGGCACAGGACGGAGCCACAAGCAGCTTGTCTGGGGGGGGGCGGGGATCGTGCCTCTGCACACACCCTGGGAGGACATGGGGGTGTGAGCCCCCAGATCTGCATGCAGGGCAGGGAGGGGCAGGCTGCTGCTGAGGGCTGGGGCCAGGGCACCACCGGACTCTTCTAGGGGGCTGGGCTGGGCAGCAGTGGCACTGGGAAAGGGCTACGGGGGGTGGGGGGAGGCAGTATCAGCCACCTCAAAATTTGCCGTAGCACCCCTGTAGACCCCCTCCCAGCACTGTTGCTACGTGCTCCAAGTGCAGTCCAGCCCCCGCACTGGGAAGAGGCTGGTGCTGCCCCCGGTCTAGGCCCCAACCAGGAAGAGCTTGGCAGAGCCCACAGCAACAGTCCACCCTGCCAGGCATGCAGGTCTGGGTTCACATGCCCCTCACACCCTCCCGGGATGCATGCAGCCAACCCCACCTTCCTGGATGAGCTGCTTGTAGCTTCTTCCCATACTCCTCTACAGCTGAGCAGTGCCTGCCCTGCCCTACTCCCTCCCTCAACACAGGTGCCTCAGTCTGCCCTCCCATGCCCCTTCCCTCCCCATACCCTTCCCCCCACAACAGACTTACCAGCCTGATACTAGTCTCCAAGTCACCAGGCTACACTCTTGGCCCTGTGCATGATGCATCTGTGCAAATGTACGGGGCATTTAATCAGCCACATTAATCAGCCATATCAGGAAAAAAAACCCTTTTTTTCCAATACTGTCAATTTTCCCTGTATCAGTGCCGATCCAATATGGGAACGATGTATTGGTGCACCTCTATACAATACTTTCACCTAATCCAAATTGCCTTAGCTTATTAATGAGAATGTTGTGGGTGAGTGTAACCTTGCTGACATCAAGGTATACATATCAACTGCTCTCCTCTAATCCATTGAGCCTGTCACCTTATTGAAAGGAAAATCTAATTGGTTAGACATGACTTACTCTTAGTGAATCTATGCTGACTGTTCCTGATCAACTTTGTTCTCTAGGTGCTTCACAACAGATTCTTTGAATCCAGGATTTGTCCATATATTCAGGTCACACTGACTGATTTTCTACATCTCAACTAGCGCTTGAGATTTAGAAAGTTGTTAGATGGTTGAGAGTACATTAAAAATGAAAACTGTGGCTCACCATTGTGGCTCTTTCTGCTAGCATACATCCTTTCCCCAGCTATACTGAAAAGTGTTAATATGTGATAGCCAACTGTGTGTTAGCCAAAATGCTTTAAAAATACACTAGCTATCCAGCTCTAGACAGATCCTATGCACCTGTCAGAAGAGTGGCTAATGCCATGCCCACACCTGGCAAAGGCACTGAGGAGCTAGGGTACCAATGATTAACAATTGATACCAACTTGACTTCATACTGTATAATTGTGAATAAATTGCAGGTGATTGACCATGCAGAATCTACTGGATTGCTATATACAGTAAAAACACACTCTACAACCTGAAATATTAAACCTGAATGGTATGGCAGAACTAAAGACAGTTGGTGGTAACTTATTTAGAAATTTGCAATTAAAAACTGTTTTCTTATAGCTAGTTATACAATAATACCCTAGATAAACAGATGTTTATGGCAAACTTTAAATATTGGAACGACTGCATTTTGCCATTATATATGCACCTTTCATCTAGATCTCTTAAGAACCGCCAGAAATTCCTAAGTGTTTAATAGTGCTTGTTTTCAGAGACCTCACATGCCCTACACACACCCTTTTGTGTGAAACATGTACTTTTAAAAAGCTCAATATCAGTCCTCTTCACAGCTAACATCAACCTCAGATTGCTGAATGTGCAACAAAGCCATGTAACAGTAAATGAATCAGTTGTCTGAAATGAGAGAATCAGCAGGTACACTAACCGCAAGGTTGTGAAGTAAAAGCAAGGTCTGGCAAGACTACAATAGAAAATATGTCCAACGTGAGTCAGAATATTTGCTTTCAGAGGGAGTAGAGATGGGCCATGCTGTGGAGCATGTACAGCAACACGGTTAAGTTTCTGGTAAAAATAATTAACCAGACACCAGAGTGAGAGCCAATATGGAAAAAGGTTCTTGATCTGAGATGGTTTGGATAGGATGATCCTGCCTCAGGCAGTGGATTGGACTACATGAGGTCCCTTCCAGCCCTACTTTTCTACAAAAAACATAACATGGACAGTACCAGAGCAAGAAGCTTAATATAACTTCACACAGTCTCTCTTCAAGTCATACCAGCCCCTTTCACTAATGTGGACATTATTTTTTCCTTATTATTATAATTTGCCCTCACAATCAGAGACTGACCTTTGCCCAAGGATACTACACAGACTGCTTACAATTTTCAAAAACATACATACCCAAATGGTCTCATTTTTCTCTTTCATGTAAAAAGATGACTTCTACACACACTATGGTGGACATTCCTTTCCTTCCTACTCCATACCAAAACTGGTTCCTATGAAAACATGTGGATATAATCTTTTCCTTCCCACTTCTGGGCTGCTACAACAGAGAGCTCTTTGGAACCAACTTTCATTAAAAAATTATGAGTTCTCCAAATTCTTGCTCGTCACATCCTTTTCAAAATATGCTTTTCGTAAGTCTATCCAAATGTAAGCAGGGAAATTCTACAGAACTTATTCCAAAGGCCCTCAAAATGTACTAAATAATATCTTCACAACACAAATTCCATGTCTTCTACTGCAAGTCTCTGTTTCTAGTAGAAATGTGCTACCTCCAAAGGCCTCCTGAGAGGATGCAAATTTCACAGATATGAAACTGAAAACATTAGAGTATAACATTGTAGTCTTTACAAAAAATACTAACCATAAAATGTGTAACTACTACATTTCTGGTTTTGTCAAAAATATGACATGTCTTCTCCTGATGCATACTGCAAAACAGCAACAACAAAAAGTCTATGCATTAAAGAAATCTCTGAACAAAAAGTTGATTGAGAAGATTAGGAGTCCGTAAATTAAGTCCATGCATCAAGCCAAATATGCAATGACTTTCATCTTTACCAAAATTGATGAAAGGAAGTTGTATCAAATCCCCAAGAAGAAAAACTAAAAATATAGTCTTTGTGTACTTGAAGGATCAGTTTCCACAGGTTCCCTCTCTCTTTACACAAAGAAAACTACAACGTGCTCTCCTATGTTCTTTCAAACATTACAATTCATGAACAAGGTATAATTTTACTAATCAAGTCAACCTTAGTAGCAGGTAACCCACGTTAGGTGAGAATTCTCTAATTTTCTAATTCTCCATTGGCTAGTGATGGCTAGTGAATTTTAAATAGAAAATTTATCTGCAAGTTACATTTCTAACTCCAACTCCTTTCACAGAAGGGTAACAAGCCAGGGGCTGGGCTGGGAAGTCAGTTGCCAGGCAGATTATAATGGATCAAAAATACAATGTCTACGTTTAGTCCCTGGCTTCTTTACTTTTCATTCCATCCAGGAAGAGCACATGCCAACTGCTAAAGCTTCCTTAGCCTGACGAAGGGTTTTTGAACCCAAAAGCTTGCTTAATAACTATTCTCCAACCATTTGGGTTGGTCTAAGAAAAGAGATCAAATTCACCCAAGGAACCTTGTCTTCTTTACTCATGGAATTCGTTTAAAACACTATTTTTTAGCTCAGTCATTCTCAAACTAGGAGGTCTCAACTTCAAGTGGGACCCAGAGACCCACAAAACTCCTAAGCTTCCCTGAGCGAGCTACTGACAGGAGTGAGGGCATATAGCATTTCAGTTGCTCTGTATAATGGTCCCTGTGTTCATAATTGCTGCACAGCAAGTTAAAAGTTAAACTAGGACAACTTGGTCCTTTCCATTCAGGAGTGAATTGCCCTGACTTAGCTCTCAATGAGTGTGTCTACATGAGATGCTTTGGTCCACTGCACAGTAAAGTGTCACCATCTATACATGTACAGAGCCTACTGTGTGGTTGGCTACTATGTGTAGATACCAGTAGTAGATTAGCTGTGTATTAGGTACTGCACAGCTGCTCACACATAGGACAGCTGATCAGGAGCAAATCGTTCCTGATCAGCCAAAGCAGCAAGTAGCAGAGAACTGTTCCCTCCCCCAAGCAGCTGTTTTCAAGCCCTGAGCCCCAATCAGCAGGAATATGGGACTGGGAAACAGCTGCTCAGAGAGGACAGATTCCCATCCCCACACCTTGATTTGCTGATTGGGGCACAGGGCTGGAAGGCAGCTGCCCTGGAGATGGGACTGCTCCCTCCAGCCCCAGGAGCTCAGGTCTAACCCCACTGCCCTCTGCCAGCCCCCAGTTGTTGCTGGGGATGGGGTGGCACAAAACAAGGCAAGAGTAGCCCTGAACTGAACTGCTCCTGGCAGGAGCACATGCAGATGCATTCCCAGGGAAAGCTTACTATGCATTATATAGCAAGTGTAGATGTGCCCGCTGTGGAGTAAGAGTGAAGCAGCAAGTGAGGTGAGGCACAGTTAACCCTCTCTCTGCAGCTGTATGTGAATGTGAGAACAGTTAATGGGAAGAACCATGAAGTTGTAAGTATGGAAGTGTGATCATGACAGAGAAAGAAGCTGAGAAGGCACTGCCTGGATTTGCTAAGGCCTTCAAAATGATAAGCAAGCATAAATAATGTCTGCTTAGATTTACAGATGCAACTAAAAGCTCTAGGATGCAGAACTCTCTATTATTGTCAAGGGGTGCTTCACTGCCCAATGCAAGTACATAAAAGAGTGCTAAGTACAACTCACAGGGTTTCCTGAAATGTGAGGGATGAAGGACTAACCAAGGAAGAGGGGGATATATGAACTAAGATATGTAGGCCTCTACCATGAGATGTTAACCTCCTTTTTTGGAGACTGAAGTGGTTTCACTTTCCCTGAAGGGGGTCCAGATTCTGAAATTTTGGTAAAAGGTTTTTCAGAGGTCCACAGGCTGACAAGCAAAAAATTTGTTCTTTTAATTACTGGAGACTGACTATCTGGAGTAACATCTGTTTTTTGATAACCGTAAGAGAGACTTTCTAATTCTGTCAAGTTTTATTTTTATGAAATTAGTTTTCAATAGAAATACTAACTTTATTAATAAACACTTCTCTCATCTTATTGGCAAACTGTCATCATTATAACTTTTTCGTTTTAGCATATATGCAGTTTACTTCTCTTCATAAAATCATTTCCATTTGCTTAGAATCAGCAGCAACCCCTTAACTGCCACAAGCCACAACTGTAGTCTGTTCAGAACATCCAAAGCACTAAGTGCATACACCAAGCTCTGTAAAAAGCTGTCAGTTTAATTTTGGACAGATATTGGCAAAACAGTTTATAAAACCAGGGGAAACAGTTTCATACTTCCTGAGGCTCACTTTGCATTTATGCTTTACCCTAAACAGCAATTTGAAGCAATCAAAGAAGCCAGCCAAGTGAAGACATTAGCAACAATTAATTACATGCTATATTTTGTATTTATATTTCAAAAGAAAATTTTAACTCAAGAAACTAGAAGGAAAGAGCAGGTATTTCCCAGCTTAAGCACTGCCTAGAACGCAATTTGTTCTGTGAATAGTAATTTCACCCAAATATTAAACAGCAGTTATGAAGCAAAATAATGCCTTTAAATGGAAAGTCTTTTCTTCCTCAGAACAAGAAATAAACCTCAGATATTCTCTTCATTAAGAGCTGGGCAGCATGTTTCTCCTGCTCCATTTCTAATTTTGTTCAAGTCTAACTTGGTTTGCTTTTTTCCTTCCCTAATTATTCAAGTTGATTAACTGTATTTTAATGGCATCTGATGAGGTATCATTGCAATTATTTTGTAATTAAAATCACAAGTGTAACCCAGGATTTTCACATTTCTTTAACAAGCTATGATCTGCTTTTTAGAGCAATAGTACCTCTGCCTCATTCAGAATTATGAACTTCAAGGAACTCCAATTCATAAAAATATTGCTAGGGAATGAAACCAGACCATGATTTGAGGGAGAGTGGCCCAAGTCAGGGCTTACTAACGGCAAGTGGTCAGCCAGGGAAGAACTCGTGAAAAGGTCTTGTTTACAAGTATGTAGGAAGGAGGCACAAATACAAGGGAATTTTGAGATTATGGAACAGAAACCTAGTTTTTAAGACTGGTACACATGTAATCTCCCTAACCTGCCACTGAGCCTCACAATACAGATACCACCTGCCATTAAAGGATAGATAAAAAAGTGAAGACGGATAGGAGTGCATAGAACCCTGCCATGTTCAAGAGGAAAAAAGAATGCTAATTAAAGCCTGGAAAAGCTAACAGTTAAGCCCAGGTGATTTGTAACACCACTAAAGACAGACTTGCTAATAGGAGGACTGAGCCTGGTTTAAGATAAACCAGACACCCTGGGCATTCCAGCATACTCTCTGGGCTGGGCTGGGCTCTCTGCTCCACAGCAGAGCTGGCCCCTGCCCTGTGCTCCCTGGATACAGCTCCTCTGGCAGAGACTTCAGACACAGTACCTCTGCTGGCTTCCCTATGCCTCCCTCTCTGTCCCCTCTCACCACTTGCTGCTTAAGCAAGGATCCTTCCTTCCCTCTTCCCACAGCATAGACCATAGCCAGCATGTGGTATGCTAGCTAGTGCTGTGCAAGGCTCTGGCAGAGACTGTAGACAAAGCAGCGCACCCTTCAGGCATCCCTCCCTCCCACTTCCCACAACACAGACCCTAGGCATGTGGTATGCTAGCTAATGCTGAGAGGTGTCTGTGTGTGTCTCTCTAATTTCTTTGGGACAGGCAGGCAAACAAAACAGGGCTTCTGGAGCTAATCAACAGGTCACCCTTGTAAGATGTTTAAGAAGAGTTTGAAGTAATGGGAGAAAGGCTATTGCTTTGCTAATTGGGTGATAAAGACTCTTATCAGCTCTGGGCTACCTTGCTCACCTGTCAGTTTGCTGCAGACAGTCTAACAAGCAGGGAGGGAGACTGAACTGCTCCGTATCATCAACAGATGCATGCACTGCACATCCTCCTCCCTCCTTGCCTCAGAGTGCTAGCAAGGGCGTGGGGACTGACAACTCTCCCACCCCTTGAGCAGCCAGCGTGGAAAAGCCTGGGATGGGCAGGCAGACCTCCCTAATGAGAAAGTCCTGCCAGGGCCTGGCCACATCCCCCTCACCTCAAACCTGTGCAATGGAAGGGAGGGTTGCTTTAGTGCTCCCCAGCTTCTAGCCTGAGCTATTATAGGCATGTGCCTGAATTTCCTCAGTCCAGAGACAATGTCTGTCCAGTTTCCAACCGGTTCAGTCTAGCCAGGTAAGACTAACCTTCAAAGGTTGAATCAATTCAGGCTCAGGCTTTTTGAATGTCTGTCCCTAGCCCAAAGGACTCTGGGGCTTCACTAGACGCTTAGGTTACTTTTGGGGCATAAAGTACTCGATGCAACTCCTCAAGCAATTGAGGGTGTTATTACATATTACCTTTCCTGTGTGTTAAGGGCTTTTAAGATAGGAGTGTCCAGACATTCAGACTGAAAAATTCAAGCTAAGCAGGTTCTGAGTGCTCAGGGACAATACTCTTTGGGTGAGGATTATCCCTAGCTCATTTTCAGCAACTTGTATTCCAATATCTTTAAACTAAAGCACAGAGCCAATACAAGTTGGGAGCACTACTCCACAATCCCAGTATGCACTTCCCTCAGTGCCCCCCACCCAAATAGATAATTTCTCTTCAGGAGTAGATAGCTGAAGAGAGCTAACAACTGGGGAAGTCAAAAGGGTAAGAATTTCTCCCCTATCCTCTCAGAGGCACATCCCCTGACCTCTCCTCCCATTCCAGGCTCACCTACATCTCCTGAGGGTCTCTTCCCTGGCTCCCCACCTCACTTGCAGATGCTGATGCTGTCTTAACAGTGAGGAAAGTTCCTGCCCTGCTCCAAGGGCTGGATCAGCTCAGAAAGTGGCAGGTTTCCCCACCCTGCCTGCTCCCTCCAGGTGTTCCCTGCCAGCCAGGGAGCAGGCAGCGGGGGGAAAACATGCCTTGCCTGCCACTACCCGGGCTGAGCCCAAGCCCTGCGCAGCCCCAGGAGCAGGACAGAACCTTCCCTCATCCCCAAGACAGTGCCAGCAGCCACAGGTATGAGGGGGTATTAACTCTTAATGTGAACCTGCTGAGACAATATTCTAAATTTAATGCCACTTTAATTTAGCACAGCATGATTCTAACCTCCTGAGATAATGCATAAAGGGAAACAGAGGCAAAGGCAGGGTCTGTTGACAAGTTCATTAAGACCTTGACATAAAGATGCTCTCTTCTGAAGTTGCACTCTTTGTTATTAAAAAAATTAACTACAACACAGGAATTAATAATATGATACCCCAAACATTTTTATCCTTTACTGCCTCTGTGAAATAGATCAACAGCGTTCTTTAAGCAAATCCAGTATTTCTAATATCAAATCTTCTGATTTCCTTCTAGAGCTTCTCAGCACAGTCTTCAGAAGACTGGAATTTGATTTAGAAGGTAGGAGACTAATGCCCCAACAGCAGCTGACCTTGGAAAAAGCTAAGTAGAAAGAGGATGTCAATTCTTAGACTGTCAGTCATGTATATTAGTGGCTGCCGAATCAAGCTATTTGCTGTAATATATTCTTGTGATATTCCTATTTGCTGTTCCTTCTAGAATTTAAAACATAACATTAATTTACAAAAGAAAAAACTGAAACTGAATGTAATAAAGCAGTCTCCACATTTTGTGTGTGCGTTCCAGAATGGGCAGTCATAGTATCATAGTATCTAGGGTCAGAAGGAGCCTAGAGCAGGCCAATTCAATTATCATTCTATTTATTAGTAGTGCAGACAACTGAGGGAGAGGGAAAGGGAGGGAAGCATTATTCCTTTATGCTTCTATGCATTTATTTTGACAGCACGTTTTCTCCCTTTAAGTATACACAAACTGCAACCCATACTTAATACAATATCAAATGAAAACTTAGCACGGCAGATATCTTACATTAACCTTCCTGCTGATGTCCTACAGCCGAAACCCAGGAACCACTGAAAATTTAAAATTAAACACTTCCCTTCTGTAGTAGACTAAAAGGAATCCCACATTAACAATTAAAGCTAAAGGATAATACTAGCCCTTTGTACCTCAAATAAAATACAGACTCATTAGTAAAAACTGACTGACAAATAATACTGTGAGCTGTATTTAGTTTATACAGTTGTTTAGTATAAGGTGATACCAATAAGGGAAAACTGCTAACATATGGCAAGCTTAATACCAGTTTACTCTGTTTAACAGGGCCAGTTAAAACTCCAGCATTCTGGTTGCTATCTATGACCCCTGAAATAGTCAGTATCTATGGAATCTTATTACATTAACTATATTGAATCATTCCTAATTGATAAAACTGACTGCATGAAAATATCTTGCCTTGCATTTTTGTTCAGACGATTTATTCAGCATAGCAGCTACTGCCAGAAGAATAAAAAATGTAATCTTATAGCATTACTTCTCAGCACCTCATCTATCTCTTTTCATTCAGAAGAGGTCCATGAGTCAGCACCTTTGACACATTAACTTAAATGCTTGTGGATTTTTTTGCATTTTCACAGACCTGGATTTTGCATATTAGCTTAAGCTTTTATTTCACCCAGGAGAGTACACAAACACCAGCACACTCTCCCTATGCCTGAAGGGTGCCTGTGCCTGAAAGCTGTAAAGAAAAGTGTTTCCAACTATTTATTTGGTCATATAAAAGATATCACATTTACCCAAAGAACCCTGTCTGCCTTGTGGTTTTAGATCAATTTAGTTCTTTCCTACTAAGACAGCTGAGCCATATGCAGGCTTCAGTTATGTACAATGATATAAGCTCAAGATTTCCAGTTGCCTTAAAAGGCTATGCATCTAGTCTATGGTATCAGGCAAATCCTTTTTCCAGACACCACACATAAAGGAGCATTTTTACTGACTCTGGGATAGAAAAGTGTGTCTACAACGTGCATGCCACCCCTCAGCAGAAATTTCTGCTAAATAAGGCCACTGATGCAACTCAGCTCAAGATGACCAGGGACGAGGAAGGAAGGAAAAACAAACCATGCACATTACCCACTAAAGTAGGACGAGGAAGAAAAAAAACCTCAAACAAAACATACACACGCATGTTACCCACTAAAGTAGAGGGGCAGCTCTCTCAACGAGGCAAAATTGCATCAACGATTTTACCAAAGTTTAATGGTAAAAACCTATTTAGTGGTGGTTTCTAGGAACCAAAGCATAAGAAAGCTTTGTTGTCAGAGAATAAATCTGACACAAGGACTATTGAAATCACTCAAAAAACAACCCTTTCAACTAAAGATCTTCAAAAGACAACTGTATGCACACTTTGCTGGGATCATCTGACCCCGGCAATCTTTTTTTTCCTGCCTATGAGCGGGGGGCTGGACTTAATGATCTTACGTCTTCCAGCCCCCTAACTTATAGGAATCTATGAATGAAACTTCTCAACAGCTCCTGATCTCCACAATGTATAACAATACGACTCCCATTATGGGGGAGGAGGGATGGGTGGAAATAGTTGAAGGAAATCTAGTTATCATTTCAGCTCAATGGGACAGTATGTGGAAATGCAAGCCAAATGTAGCTTTTTTAGAAGCTATTTGGAGAAAATTACTGTGAAATATTTTATCAACACTATCTTACTCTGGTAAGATTTATTGTATATAAAATCATAGTAAATTAGGCTTGGAAAGTCATCTCGTGTCCAACCCCCTACTCAAAGCAATTCCCAACCAAATCATTCCAGCTAGAGCTTTGTTGAGTCGGGCCTTAAAAACCTCCAAGGATGAAGATTCTGCCACATCTCTAGGTAAGCCGTTCCAGGGCTTCACCACCCTCCTAGTGAGAAAGTTTTTCTTAATATGCAAACTAAACTTCCCTTGATGCAACTTAAGACCATTGCTCTTTGTTCTGTCATCTGCACTGGTGCTCACCTCTGAGCACAGTCTAGCTCCATCCTCTTTGGAACTACCCTTCAAGTAGTTAAAGGCTGCTATCAAAAGTTAAAGGTGGTTATATACACACACACGTGCACGTGTGCTTGATGTTGGATAAAGGAGTCTTGCTTGTAGAAGAATGGGGTGCTTTCTGCAAATCTGATGGGGTATAATAGTGTTTGGTAAACAAGTAATAAACACATTTTTGGACTCAGCGTAGGTTACCCAGAGAACCCATCATGATTTTATTAGTCCAAGGGGGGTTATAGATTTGAGGAATATCCTGCTGATATTACTGCAAACAGCCAAATCCAAGCTAGCTCAATTTTGGTCAAGGACAGATACTGCCAACATTACTGTCATGGAAAAATAAAATATGGAAAATCTTTTCCACAGAAAAAGTAGACACTTCATTTTTATAAAATATAGCTAAAATTCTTGGAATTCAAATAAAAACCCACACATATAATGTAACCAAATACAAAACAGGCCCTTTAATATGCGACGCACAGAAATAGTGTATGAAGCTCAAAAAATAATAGAAGATTCTTAAGGTGAAGGGGTAGAAAAACAACTCTTCAGACACTTCTAAATTTTGCACTCAGTAAATCAGATGGTTTGAAAACTGGAAGATGGAAGATGAGAGATGGCACTATACATAACTGTATATGGTGTTTATACAGCATCTAGAACAAAGGAAACCCTAAACCTGCTACATCATATACATGCTTCTACTAATGTAAAAGCAAATGATCAATAACAATCATTTCTTTCTTAACCTGGCTCATGAGACTTTGACCCTTCAAAGAAAGCAAAGAATGTCTGTGAGAAGAAATTTTTGTATCAGTCAACTTTTCATTGTACTATATGATTTATCTAGTTCATTCTCATTAATGGAAAGCCAGTATCCTGCCAAGAAGCATTTCTGCATTGAATGCCATTACATAAATCAACTCCAGAGCACTGCACCTTTACCAATCAGCAGTTTCTGAATAGTAATATTGGGCAACTCAAAATAAAGCTACAGTCTTTTGTTTCCTTTAAAAAAAAAAAAAAAAAGAAAAAAAAAGCACGCTTGTATTGCCAGATTCCTCTCCTCTAATCTGAAAGGCTTTCCGACAGATTAGTTTCCCAAACAGCTATTTATCTAGGCTATTGGTTTTATAGATGTACAAATATATTTTTAAAATCACCATCATACATCATTCTACTCAATTCAAGCAGAATCCAGAATGGGCATTATCTACTTTAACTCCCTGACTTGTTTAAGTTACATAAATTAGCATGCAATTTTACACCAGTTTTAATAGCTACAGGAGTATTTTCCTTTTCGTACTATAAAAATTCAGCACAGTAATAAATAATAGCTACAACATACTGACCAAACGTGATGCCCTAAGTAATACAGGCAACTTAAAAAAACAAACAAACAAACAAACAAGCAACTTAGACTTTATCTTTTATACCAGTGACGCCCACGGTTTTAGCCCAATAGGTCAGATGAATGGTGTGGGGCCAGTCCACGGCCCAGATCAAACCCTGCACACCTGGACTGGCCCTCACATAGCCTTGGCTAGCCCCCAAGTGCTGAAATTAGGCACTCACTTTAGCATGCAGGGGCCAGGGCTTCTCATAGGTCCAGAAGTTTGGCAGCAAGGAAGCAGTGCCTCTGCTCCCCTGTTGCCAGGTTTCTGGACCTGTGGGGAGCCTTATGCACTGGATGACACGGTACCAGCAGCCAGATTTGGCCCCTGTGGTGTAGGTTAAAAACCCCCATTTTAAATCAAAACAGTAACCTCAGAAAAGTTAAAAGCCTACTGTCACCATGCCAGGTGACTTGGCTCCTAGAACTCCCACCCCACAAGTGCCGAGCAAAGGGGGAGCTCAGCTCAGTGCAGGCTGAGGGGCTACTCATCTCCCTTCCAGCTGCCTGGGTCTGGAATGCTGAAATGTGTGTGGCCTCACCAAACACACTCTTCCTGCGTGTGGGAGAATGTGCTTCTGCTTACATCATAAAAAGGCATTCAGGGCACCAGCATGCCCCAGATGGCAGCGCAGCTGGAGAGGCAGCCCCAGTTGCAGAGAGTGTCCCTGACAGCCTGAAGGAAGCCTGCATGGGCAGGCATGACATTCAGACATGCTGCATAAGCAGGCACAATGCTGGCGGGCCAGCACAGCCAGCAACAAGGGAGAGCAAGGAGCATCTTCATGTCGGAGAGCCGAAGGTCAAGCCCCTGAGGGTGATTGGTGGGAACTACCGCCAGAGTGAACCCAGCATAGGACATCAGATGTGCTAGTCTTTGACCCTGGGTGCCGCCTTGTTGGGCACCAGGGAGTTTTGACTTTCAGTTTCCTTTATTTTGGAGAGTTATTACATGGAAAGTTAGGGTCATCCCAGGGGGAGTTCGACCTGGCACAACCAGAGAATCTGGCAAGAATTTTCTAGTAAATTATTTTCTAGTAAGGACGACAGAAGCAGATCAGCTTCTATTATCAAACTATAGACTTTCTTTATCAATATCTTATCTGCTCACAAGAACAGCAAATAATTTCAGTTTAGTAATTGTTTTGCAGAAAAAAGATAAAAATAAGCATATACAAGTTGAAGAAACAGACTACAACATGATGCAAGAGTACACACCTTGCATATGTGCCACTCAAAATTACCAATGAAGGTTAACCCAAGTGTTCTAATGAGATTGCCATAATTATGGCAAAGATATTCACTCCCTGCCAACACAAAACTATGCTAGTTCCAACCATTTGGCAGGCCGCACACTGGCTGTATTCAAGTTACGTGAACAGCAGAACTCCTTCAAAGGAGCAGGAGTAGAGTCCCTAGAGAATATTTCTTACCACAAGTACACTATTATCTTTTGAGGGTAGGTTTCCTATTTAAGTTTTATTGTTTTTAAAAGGCTGGGAGGGGGTTGAGGACGGAAGGGCTCACTTTCACTGGGTGCAGAACTGGGTGTAAACAAACAAACAAAAAAATTGTAAGGTGGCTATACAGCAGTATGGGTCTTCCTAATGTCCTCTTCAGCCAGCTATGGTAAATTTAACAAATATACTTCAGGGATAGGTACAGACAACTTTCATTAAGAAAACAGGATATGCCAATTTCTGCAACACAAACTAAGGCCATTTATATCACATGTAGGAAAAAAAGGCTTTTGTATCAATACACAAAGTAGTGAGAAAAAAAGTTTATCTAATCCTGAAATCCAAGAATAGTCACTTTAACTTAGCATAGCCAGAGAATCTGGATTCTCTTACCACTCATTACCATTTTACCTTACAGTAGATGCCTTGTTTGAGTCAAGTATGTGCCATATATTTTTAAATTAGACAGCATGACTGTAACAAGAACATGCTAAAACAGTAGATAAGTATAAATGAATTTAATTACTCACTCCCAAATACACTAAATTTGTTACTGGCTTTAACTAAAAAAAGAACTACTTCCTAGTATTTCTTCATAACGCTTGTTCAACAAAGTAGTGCTACCATTAGTTCACAGCAAAAGTGTTACTTGGTTACCTGCCAAATACAGTCACATTGGTAGGATAATAAAATTCCTTTATAGCAAGCTTATTGTGAAAAACTATAACATCTTATAGTTCTAAGACCCACAACTATAACTAAGATGTTGAAAACAAGTAAATGTTGATTTAGCAAATATACTTCCCTTTGTTTGTAATATCTCTCAAGAAGCCTTCCTTGAGACACAAAAATACATAATTTAACATAGTCAGCAAGGTATCTGCTTACTCTGAAGGGCTACTACAGCAAGTGACAGTAATAGCAAAGTTTGCAAAAACTGTTATCCCCAAAAATTCAGTATTTTGTGTTGTCCCCAATTACTGCCTTACGCTGTCGTTGTAAGCTGTAGGGTTAAGTTGATCTAAGTGCTGAACATGCAGAGATTGTGGGAGGTTAAATCAGGCAAAAAAATGTCAGGTCCAATCTAAATTAATTCACCCAAGGTGATCTTCAACTGGGACCAGGTTAGCCTAATCTACCTAACATCTATATGTTTGGAGTGCAGACTGAGGACTGGAAAAGTCAAGCTGCTTGCCCCAGCCCTAGGGCTGTTCTGTTCCTATCCCCCTCCCCTGACTATTTTTATCCCCCACAAGCTCCCCATCCCCAGAAGGACATGTGCTCCCCACCTCCCCATGGATCCACCAAACCCATCAACCCAGCAAAAGTCTGCACAAGCCATTCTAGGGTGGCCATTGGTCCTGTTTTATACCAAGCCATTCCATTTTAAAACCTTTGTACCCTGTCCATTTCTGACTGAGAAACAGACTTCAAAAAGTCCCATTTTTCAGTTCATTGATAGAAATATGTCAATCATCTGTCCTCACAATTTTACTGGCTGTGCTGTGCAATACATAATGAGGAAGAGCAGGGTTTCCAGTCAGGGCGGGAGGTAAGTGGCCTTTCTATGGTGACCCAACCACTTGCTGCTGATTGACAAGGGGGTCTGGTGGCCCCATCCTTCACTGCTGATTGCCTGAGACAACGACCCCGTCCCTCACCCGCTGACTGGCCAAAGGGGCCCACCCCTCACCAAGGGGATGTCCTGTATTCTGGGAATACTGAATGGCCACACTAAACCACTCCAATTTGCAATCATGCAGCTTCAAGTCAGTCTGTACATACCTTTAAACTAGATCTTCTCATATGATAAGAGTTTCTATTTTCCTACCGTTACCAAGAAAACCCTTCAACTCTCTATTTACATTAGACAGAACTGCATTTCTTATTCTGACATATGACTACATTTCTAACTTACATTTCTAGCCTTTCATTTCTAACTCTACTATCAGTTTAACAACTTGTGCTGGAGGACAAAACTCTTACTGTAGATTACAAATCCAAAAAGGACTGAAAATTGCAAAAAGTCATTTATTTTCCTAGTATGCTATACTATATTTCCATTGTCATGATTCAAGATTCCCTTCAGGCTGAAACTGGAGTTTTCTAGCTAACAAACAGGGATCCTGGTTTTCTCTGGAAAAAAAAAAAATCCCAATTTCTGGGTTAAAAAAAGTAACCCAAAATCTGTATTTTTCTGTGATCAGAATGAAATACATACATGTATGTATTAGCGGTGCTTCATTTTCAGTCATGAAAAGATGTAGATGGAGGGGGCGGGTATTATGCAAAGACCATCCAAGTTCAGTAGTACCTAGCTCAATTCCAACATGTGCTGTCAATCTAGCACATGACCATACGTCCATAGATACTATGATTTCTAGCTACAGACTGAACAAGCAGATGTGGAAATTAGAGCACTCTTACAGATTTTATTTGGGCTCCAAGAATCTAGGGACAATCTCTTCAAGATGTAAGAAATAAGGCTGTAGAGCATCTAAAAGGTTATGGGGGAAGGGAAAGCTTGTGTCAGGGGATGCAAATAATGGAGGCAAGTCAATAAGAGTAGTAGAGGAATGTCTACAAAAAATTACAGTAAATGTAATATATTTTGTCATTTTATAAATTACTTTTGGCCACTTGCTTAAAGTCAGGAGCACTTTAATGTTTCTTTTGGCTCTAGAAGAAATGAGTGTCATGAGAGTCAAAGGTTGTCAAACTGAACATGAATAATTTGGAAGCAGGATCCACTTTCTTGTTATTCTTAGTGCAAAGGCAGTGGTGACTGCTATAGGAAAGCATTGTTTGCTACATCATAATATGGAATAAGACTTTGTTAAAAGAAAAAGCCTGTTAGCACTTCAGCTGAAATATTTCTAGCTTGTTCTCTGCTGAAAGGTAAACAGCTTTTGGCAAAAGCAATTGAAAACAACTATTTTGAATTATAAGGGAGGCTAATGGGAGGATCCAATTTCCTCATTACAAAAACAACCTTTCCCCCCTCCAGAAAATTACCTTAGCCTTTAAAACAGCTCAAATATTGGTGAAGAGAAAGGAGGGATATTAACAAGTGTCCAAAGAAATTCTGTTTTCACTTGGCCTAGTTACTACCTTTTAAATTTGCAAAGCATTCAGCATAATTCCCTGTCACTACATTTTTAAAGTATACAGCAAAAGACAAATCATACTATACTTGTTCTTCTTCCCCATATGAGCTTCCAGCCTAGAGTGATCCATGTACTGGTCATCTTCAGACTGAATTAATGTATGTCTGTTTTGGGGGCTGACAGTAAAGGAAATTATATCCTCAGAACTGCCTGCTTCAAGGTAACTATTTTTTAATTCACACCCTCCACTGGTTCTCAAATATGCTACAATTTTGAGGCCTTGCTCCCAATTTTCAAACCTGTTCTTCAATCAGGATCTAGCCACCAGTGTTTCAAATGCCTCTGTTCAGCTAGCTATTATGTTCTGTATGGAAAATGAAAAACCAAAAAAAATGGAAGACACTAAAAGAAAAAAAAATTCTTCAGAAGGCTGAATAACAGAAGCTAGCTACCAGAAGAAAAAGGATAAATTCAAAAACTAACTGCTCTTAGAAAACACTTAATGAACCTCTTCTTTCTTAGAACTTTTTCCTGATACCAGAAGCAAAGTAAGAGTTGGGAAAAGCACATGTAATGAATTTCCTTAAGTAGACCTCTAGCCCCAGGAAACAGAGAAGCAGGTTCAGGAAACTCCAATTGTGTTCAGGTCATTGGTGTGAACATCTAGTTTGCTTGTGTAGCACTTTGACACTGTTTTGAGAAAGCAAAACAGAAGGCCCTTTGTAATAAATGTACACATTTCACGTAGTGTTAAAGTCTGAAAGCTTGCAGAAAAAGGTCTTTTTTTGTGATTTCTTTGTTGCTCTAATAAAAGGTAGAATTCTCTGAACCAATGGTTCTAGAGTTTTGCATTACATTTGAGGCAAATACCAAGAAATCCTGTGTGGGAGAGAGGGGGGTAGAAATCAGTACTTCACACAGTTATGACAATTAGAAACTGATCAGGATTAGCAGGGATCCTGGTTTTCTCTGATAAAAAAATCCCCATTTTTCAGGTTTAAAATTAATCGAAAATATATATTTTTCCGTGATCAAAATGAAATGCCACTATATACCTATAGATATATCTATCTATTAGTGGCGTTTCACTTCAATCAGAAAAATATGGATGTGGGGTTACTCTCTTAACCCAAAATGGGGAGGGGGTTGTTTGGTTTTTTTTAAATCAGAGAAAACCAGGACACCCAACGATTAAGAAAATGCTGCCATTATGGTAATGTTCATGCGACGTCTCAAATACAGTGTACCAGGGGTTTTTTTCCTCTGTAGCTCAAAATAAGAAAACAGGAAAGAAATCTGTAGAATCCAAAATGGCTTGGGGGCCACTTGCAAAAGACAGCTGTTTGCCATTTTAACTGGTCTACAAGCAGGGGTCAGCAGCCTACGGCCCTGGCTCAGATCTGACCAGTAGAGCTAGGGCTTTGGCAGCAGAGGGGTTTGCCTGTGCTGTATGTATTACATCCAAGGGTTCACAACCCCTGGGCCGTGGCCTGGTACCGGGTTGCAAAGGATTGGCTGCCAGTCCACAGGAAGATTGGCTGCTGGACTGGAAGTCCGGAAGTGACTGGCATACTGCAGGCAGGCAGCCAACCCTTTTTTATGCCAAATATAAAAAAAGAGTAGGCTGCCTCCCCGCAGCATACCAGTCACTGCTGGTCCGCAGCCACTCCCAGTCCGCAGTTCACCTGGCTGCGGTTGGAACCCCTGAGCCTACACCATAGCTGGCAGTAGAGATGAGGCAGCAAGAAGAATAGACAGCGGCAGGGTCCTAGAGCCAGCCCCCTACAATCCAAACTGGGTCATTCTGGCCCACCACTGGAAAACACTGCTGACCCCTGGTCTACAAGAAAAATATTTCAAGCAAGCATCTACTAGTGGGAATGAATGAACACTAGGTAGGATAAAGGAATTCCTTTATCAAAGGAATACCTGAAGAGAGTACATGGCCTTTCCAAAAACACCTAATACTTCATCTGTCTATGGATTTATTCAGGCCAAGAGCTCTTTTCACCTTGTTTAGGCCTAAATTCAACTCTCACGGTAGACAATGGAAAAGCCTTTAGTAAATAAAATCACTCTGATCCGTTTCAGCAGAACTAAATGAATGCAAATATAATCAAAGTCATCATCTCAAGTTAAAAAAAAAAAGTGTGGTGTGTATTTTACAGGCCTCAATCAGTACAATTATATTAGTTCTGACTAAGAAACATTTTTTTAAATGCATTTGGTTTTGCATGTGGTTTCCTTTTTCAAAAATCACAAATCTATATTAAAAATAAACATTAGCATAAAGGTGGCAAGCCTTGTAACCTAACAAGCTTACAGCATTCCCCTGACACACAAGACATGCAGTTAAAACAAATAAAATCTTATTTAATAACTTTCTTTAAAGCTATGTAACTTCTACAACAGTAAAGGAAATGGTTAACTTTGTAAACTTTTCCAAAGGAGGAATAAAATATGCATCTCTAGCTTAAGAAATTGAATTGTGTTTGAATTGTATTTTTGTATTTCAAGCAGTCATTCCAAACGACCTTTCCCTCACCTAAGACACCAGAAATTCACCAGTCCAACAGCTGTAATTTTACATATGACACCCTAGGCCCACTTAGTAGCTTTCCTACTTTCACTTCCAGCAGTCGAATAATTAATTTGTTTGATACCATTTAAATTGTTTACAAAACAGCAGGAAGAACTATCAACTGAACATTACATTAAATTCTGAATTAGATTTCCTTCGTTATTTAATACTAATGAAATACTTCAACTTAACTCTATAGGCTAGGGACAGACATTACACATACACCAGTTTAAGTGACCAGAAACTGGTTTAAACCTGTAACAGAACAGATGTTCAGTGCATGTAAACCAGTTTGATAATGGCTAAAACCAGTATGAGATAAAGCTGGTTGAATGTGGTATCAAACTTAACTGATCTCGGTCAGCCCAGTTTATGCAACGTCTGTCCCAGACCCCTTGCTGGTTTAAGTCGAATTAGACTCCTTCGGTATCCCAGCATGCTCTCTGGGCTGGGGGGGCTCTCTGCTCCACAGCAGAGCTGGCTCCTCCCCTCTGCTCCCTGGCTGCAACTCCAGGAGATTTCAGGTATTTGCTTGCTTGCCCCCTCCCCTCTGCCTTATACAGACACCTCTTGGCATTAGCTGGCAGACCACATGCTGGCTATAGTCTGTGCTGTGGCAGACAGGACAGAGGCAGAATCAACAGATAGCTGGTAATGTCCCTCTGTTGTTTTCTTAATTGGGTGATAAACACTGTGTTATCAATTCCCCAATCAATTCCTGGTTGGCTGGGGTGGGGGAGGGAGTACAGTAACAACAATGGAGGTAATCTGGGTTCTGATACATTTTTGCCCCAAATTTTGTCCATGTGAATGGTTCTCTTTTCTCTCAGAGGGGGAAACATATGTTGCATTTATGCCATCATAAACATTTTTATCATGGCAAAGGCTAAGCAAACAGCTGTCCATCTCCCTTGTTGTGCCACAAATGCTCAAAAATTGTTGCTACAACATGGGTGGTATCAGCTTGTGCCACTTTATTGTGGCATCTGATAGGTTTAAGGCAGGAGAATAGGGTCAGCTAGAGCTGCCCATACTCTCCAGATTCCCCAGGAAGGCACTTCCCAAGTCATGTGGGATCCCTGAAGTCCCAGGGGCACTTGCCCAGTTCCCACACTGGGAATTCCCCAAATGCTCCATGACGCTGTAGTGTAGTCCAAGGACTGAGACCACCAATTGGCAGTCTCTGCCTCTGGATCACACCAGGATGTCCAACTCCTTCCAGTTTAGTCTCAGGGATAAAACCACCAAATCAGCCAATTGGCAACCCTAGCCCCAGGATCTGCACTGGGGTGTCTACCTACAGTCTCTAGGATGCATCTCTGCAAGTGGAAAAAGCCGTGGTTCCTAGGGTGCCCCACAAGATCAAGCGGTGGGACTACAGTTAACATGCTCTTCACCCAATGGAGTGGATCAGCTGTGTCAGGATGTGTTGATCCACTTTATTTGACAACATCTATTTCTAGTCTCAATTTACCAGCATTCTTCTCTAATGTTACAAGTGCTAAGCACTCTCAATAGGGCCAGATTTTCAAAACTTGTCTAAAGTAAAGGAAGTGGCAAAATCAAAAATGTGCATACTTCAGGGTGCCAACTACTTTTCTGTAAGACAGCTGAGAACTGAACAGTTCTTCTGCTTTTTGTGGGCGAGGGGGAGTTTGGAGGGGGAAGCGGGGGTAAAATATAAAGTAACACAGTATCTAAAAAAAGATCATAAATCTCATTTTATTCAGAGGGGACTTCAAGGGACTGATTGAATTGTACACCAAAATGGTCAGTTACCTTACCCTAAGGATACCAAGAAGCATTATCCTCAGCTAGTACATGGGTAAACTACAAATATCTGAAATGGAAACCTAATATACCCTATTAACTTTGCAGAGTGCAGTTACAAAACTCAGTTCCATTTCAGAGGCTTTATGCTTAGGTCCCTTTCATCTCTCTTTCCCCAGGAAGCTTATAAAACTCAAGATTCTGTTTTGTAAAAAACCTACTAGGTGTGCTTATAAAGAGGTGATCAAATGAATCCCCCAAGGTCTTACAGTCCCTTAATGGTTCATACAGAATTAGAATCCAGGACATTTAATTCTGTCCTTTACTTTAAACATTACAATGTTTAGTGTTTGGTAAGATAAGGATTCTCTCTCTGCCAAGAGAAAGTTCTTCAGCAAGATTCCTTTAGAGATATCATTTATGCTATGCAAATGTCATCCTTTCCTTAATGAGACTATATTTCTTTCATTGACATAAACCAAAATGAATGAGCCAAAGGAAACTAATCTGTCAGTGCTAGGATTAAGAGGATACAGAATTATCTGGATTAATTTCAAAGTATGAACTTCAGAAGTCCGACAAGTTGCTGCACGACATGCTCAAAATAAGTGTTAAGGCAGATTTTGATGGTAATATTAAAATGAATTACATGGAGACAGCTCTCAAATCTTTCTTTTTAGAAAGTTATCCCTCTGCATCACCAATACCATAGCAAATTCTACAATATAAAATTGAAAGAGCTTTACTACATTTCTTATATTACACAAGAAGAAGTATAAGATAAGAGTATATGTGAATCTGTCTGATATTATTAACAGTAACTCGATAAACTGTTATCCCCTCCCTCCCAAAAACAATCTGTTATTCCAAAAGCATTAAGTCTGTTTCCAGAATGGCTGCTCTGTCTGTCTTCAACACAAGACTTCAAATACAGTAACTAGGCCAGTGATTCTCAACCAGGGTGATGCCCAGGTGCCATGAGACTCTTTTAGAGGAATGCCAGGAAATGTTAACACTGTTAGGTGTGCATAATACCCACAAATAATTAACAGAAATGTTAAATAGGACTCTGTAGTGTCAAAACATTCTGACCTGTTGTAGTCTGACTTCTCTACAACAGAAGAATTACTGTTATTTTTCCAGTCAAAAAATATGAGTGAAAGCCAGGACTTGACTTTTCAAAGGGGTGTTTTGAGACTTATCTGGGATGCCTCAAGTCTAAAAAGTTTGAGAATCACTGAAACAACATCTTATAAGCTTCTTTTGAAGCTCCAGTCATGTTCCAGAAGCTCTAGTCATGTCCAAATTGTTCCAGATGCTGGAAAAACTCATAATAAGCCACCTCGCTCCCTAAACACTCAAGAGACAAGGTTCTTTGGGTAAATCTGATATCTTTTATTAGAACAGCTAAAATAGTTGGGAAAAAATCTTATTTGCCAGCTTTTGGGTACAAACACCCTTTTTCAGGTTGAGGAAGCATTTGCAGTCTGCAGATACTTCCTCAGCCTGATGATGGGTGTTTGTACTCAAAAGCTTCCAAAAGCTTGTAAAGAAATTTTTTTCCAACTACTTGAGTTGGTCTAATAAAAGATATTGGATTTATCCAAATAACCTTATTTGTCTATGTCCTTAGACCAACACGCTATAACCTATACCCCTAAGCACTCCAAGTACTCACAAAAGAAGGGTAGGACAAGATGCAAAAACAGGTGGATTGTGTGTACGCAGGTGCACGTGCGTGCACACTCACATAGTACAGGTCAGTTTAGGTCTCATCCTATACTTATTCTGACCACAATATGATCCCACTCTCCAGCAAAGAGCTATTGCTCAGTAGACTTGCACATCTGCTTCTCTCCACGCATAGAACAAACTGACAGAAGGCACTTATATTTTCTCAAATCCAAGATGACTTAAATTTAAAGCAATCCTATAATTAGACTCTATACCTGGAAAACATATAAATTGGTTAAAATGTTCCAGGTATAGAATTTAACTATTGGAGGATCATCTTGAATTCATTCCCCCTCCCTTCCTCCCACACACTGCTACAGCAGGGAAAGCAGCAGCAGGGGAGGTCTGATCCCCACTCCTTTCCCTCCCCACCCCCAATTTGTCTCCATTGCTGCCTGTCCACCACACCCTGGGCAGCTCCCAACAGAAGCAGCAGTGGTTGCAGCAGCAACAGGATGCCAGAGCCCCTATCACCACAACTGCTACATGGCCAGGCTATGCTGGAGCTACCCTGTGCTCCAGGCCTCTAGTCAGAATGGCACTGGAGCTGCATCTGATGGTAAGATGTGAGGCAGATAAGGGGGCACAGAAGTGGTGGGAGTGTGGGGAACAGGTGGCTGAGACTCAAACTCCAACCCCAAGCCTGGGTTGGGGCTGGAATTCGAGCCGCAGCAGCTGTATTTCCCCCTCCCCCTTTCTACTCAAATCTACTTTTTACCCTGAATGCCAAATGGGGGGGAGGGTGGGGAGAAATACCCATCTTGATTTGCATAAAATAAGTGTCACATTCCTGCAGGTATTATTGGACAAATAAATTCACCTGAAGAACTCTCTCTTCTTTTGCATATTAAACAGATGAGAAGAGCAAAAACTACAAAACTAATGGATCCCTGCAGCCTTACATCATATTTAAAGATATGATAATACTGAATTTCATGAGCAAAAGATAAGTTACAATTATAAATTTATGGCTTGCAAAGCCTGTTATTCAATTTGGTACAAACAGCCATACTAATAAAAAGTTACAGTAAAGCGATTGAGTGTGTAGGAGATGATAAACTCCAAGTCAATCTATCTTGTTCTAGTAGGCAAATGCTGTTGGAAACAAACTAGTTTCCAATTTGTATATTTACATTTTCAACCACTAATTTAGGATCTTGCAACAAACTTCCTTTTTGCATAAAAGCAAACAAACCACAGGCTTAAAAATACCATCTGTGTTTTCATCCTTACCATGCACAAAAGGTTCCACACTGAAACAAAAGAGTTTTGTTCATGTGTGGAGAGGCATAAAAAAGGTTAGACTAGATGAGCATTATGGTTCCTTCCAGCTTTCAAATCCATGAACATTTCAATTAACCTTGATTTTTTTCGTATTAAGAATGTGGAAAATACTAAACTGTCACATGTTAAAAGCACAAGTAGGATGAATAAACTCTACAAAGCCTTAGAGAAAGAACCAAAGGCTTTTGAATGTTTTTAAATGAAACTTAGACAAACATTTGTCTTGGGATGGTTTCTACAGGAAAGATCCTGCCTTATTTTAGATGAATGTGTTCCTTATTAAACCTTACTGTGAGCTAAGGAATAACTTTAGATAAAAACAAGAAAAAAAGCTAGTTATCTCTTAATACTATCACAAATCTTACTTAAAGAATATTTTCAAGCAGATTCATCTTCAGTTAGAAATGTTTGCCAAGAGCCTTCTAATCCCCTTTGAAAGTTGTAATGGAAACCCCAATTTTATTTTATACACAACTTCCTGATAAAATATAATTCTATAAACTATTTATCTTATGAAAGAAACCCAATTCATAATGTTACCACCTCATGAAAAAAGTGTGCATATGACTAACGACAATAGTATAATCCCTGCTGTATGGCTTGACCTCACCAAACACTGGTAAGACTCTAAGAAAAAAAAAAAAAATTCAGCAAAGAGTCCATTCTTGACAAGCTGGCTGATGGCAACATCCTGAGGAAAAGCCAGCACGGGTTTGTCGCAGGTAGCTCTTGCCTGACCAATCTCATCTCCTTTTATGACCAGGTGACATATCACCTGGATAGGGGGGAAGAGATTGGCAGCATCATATATCTGGCCTTTGATCTGGAAGTCCCACGATCTCCTCTTGGAAAAAATGGCCAACTGTGGCCTCGGCTGCATCAGTCCGATGGCCAGGGAATTAGCTCTGAGGCCCGACTAGGAGAGTGGTGGTCCACGGAAGTAAATCATCATGGAGCTCTGTGACCAGTGGTGTCCCCCAAGGCTCTATCCTTGGCTCGGTTCTCTTTAACTTCTTTATAAATGACATGGATTTTGGTGTCAGAAGTGGAGTGGACTGGCCAAGTTTGCCAGTGACAGCAAACTCTGAAGTAGAGCGTTCGCATCTAAAGATAGGAAGGTGATCAAGGCTGGCTTGGATAAGTTGAAAAAGTGGGCAGATACAAACCTGCTGATATTTATCACTGACTAAGGTACTCCACCTTGGGGGAAAAAAACACTGCAGCACATTTATAGGCTCAGCAGTGCTATACTCGCTAAGCCAAAAGAGACTTGGTGGTCATGATTTTCCACAAGATGAACATGATGAACACCAATGCAATGTCACAGCTGGTAAAGCAAACCAAACTCTGGCTTGCATCCATAGATGCTTCTCAAGCAAGTCTCAAGATGTCATCCTCCCACTGTACTCAGCCTTCATGAGGCTGCAGCTAAAGTACTGCATCCAATTCTGGGCTCCACAATTCAGGAAGGATGTGGAGAAGCTTGAGAGGGTGCACAGGAGAGCCACACACATTATCAGAGGACAGGAGAATAGGCCTTATAAAGAGAGGCTAAGAGCCATGGTACTCTTCAGCCTGGAAAAGAGCAGGCTCAGGGGTGACCTGGTGGTTGCCTACAAATACATCAGGGGTGTGCATGAAGATCTGGGGGAATGTCTGTTCACCAGAGCACCCCAAGGAATGACAAGGTTTTTACCAGCCTTCAAAATCATGCATTGAACACAGACCTTGATCATGTAAGCTTCCCCCTCAGAAGGGGGGTGGTTCTACTTTATTTTGAAACAATATTCACTATCTGAAGAGGCCATTCAATCCTTGCAACAGTGCCAAGAACAGCTGCATATTGGGGGTTTTTTTGCAATACAAATTGGACATCAGTTGATCAGAGTCCTGATGAAAACATAGTGGACATCAACTCTATCTCAATGGCTCCAAATTAAATATGAACCCACGACCTGAAGAAAAACAGCTCCTCCATTAGAAAGACATCTCTCTACACCAATGGTGCTGAAACCTTTGGCCCTATGGGCCATATAAGCAGTGCAGGTCTGGTTTGTGTGTTGGATTGGCCTTGCCTGTTGAGACTGGGCCCTAGGGCCCAGAAATTTGGCAGCTAGGGAGCTGTACCACTGCTCACCCTCCACCAAATTTCCAAATCCCCAGGAACTCCACAGGCCTGACAACAATTCCAGGGGCCAGTCTTGAGGGCCAGGGGTTGAGCACCCTTGCTTTTCATCATTAGTACAACTGATATGAACTCCGATTCATATAATTTATAACGATCTTTAAAATAAAGATACCTCTTACCAGTTTTGCATATGTAACCTGAATGCTAGTTATGCAAAGACTAAGCAAACAGTGCTCATCAAGAAACAACTCTGGAAATCCTTATTTAAATTCTTATCCATAAAACCCACTTCAACAGGTAGGGAAAATACCTTGCACAAAATTAGCCAAATCGAAGATGAAAAAGGCATTTTGCAAAATAAGTTGTTGACAAAAAAGGAAATGGCTATGCAGCAAAACATAGGTACTACTATAGTATGCACTGGCATCCTTGTGCTGGCTTAATCTAGGTAACATAGGTAAGGACATCAATGAAGATACCATATGTATCCAATATGTACCATTTGGAACCATATGTACACAAAATCCTCAGACAGTTTGTACTGTTGGTTCCAAGCACGTGCTAAAGCTCTTGAATTCACTGCTATCATTGCTTATGCTAGCTATTTTGAAGTACCCAAAGCTCCAGTAACATCTGCATTTTACTGTGCAGATATACCCATCAGAAATTTCTGACCCAGCTACTCTCAGAGTATACTGATGAAATTTGAGTACTAAATCAAAGGGCCACTGCAGATACAAAAGGAAAAGCAGAGCACTGCAAGACCAATGCATCAACAGTCACAACTGACATTAATAATTTACCCTGAACATCATCTTGTTAACTGGGATGACCCACAAACACTACTTTCATTAAGGACCACCTTTTAGTACACTGTGGCTCTGGTGGCTACTTTACAGTACAAATGGCCATTGCTGCCATCAAAATATACTGCTGTCCGGATATAAGTGAAGGGAGAGCAAAGAACTCTCATTACCCTTTCCCATAACGCAGACTTAACATGTCAGCAGTTAAATTATGAATCCAGCTGCACAAAGAAAGAAGTACAGTATTGAGTAGCCTGAAGTGGACGTCACAAAGATGTTGCAGCAACTAAAGATTCCAAGTAAGAGAAGTTTCTTAAAAGTCCTCATCTCAACTCCATTAAGTGATCCTGAGTAATTTGTTTCCCTCAAGAACAAACAATGCCCTGATGAAAATGAGTTTGTCATCCTGTCCAGAAGACTATTAGGATTTTGGTGATTGCTTTGTTTGCCACCAGCTGTAAGTATTATATTATCTATTGTAGTTATTGTTTTGATGATCCTCCTCCCGGCACAGAGCCAAGCTTACCATACAGTTATGGTCTCCAGAGATAAAAGGTATGTCTTACTTCATTGCTTTCTTCATACCATGAAGATGTAAACAGACACCACCAATATTAGCAGGCTACCCTTCTGGCAGCCATGACAGGGTTTCCTTTCAGTGTACATCTGCACCTTGTCCACCTAGAAATCATACTTACATGACACAGGCTGAGAATGTGGGGTATTAAGACTTCTGACAGAAAGCTGTACAATGTAACAGATATTCTAGTAGATCTGACCATGAGATTATCTATTCAGGTTAAATAGACAATAAACTGACATGCAACAAAATATACAGTGTTTCCATTTCACTATTTCAACCTCTAATAGAAAACCTTCATTCTTTTTCAGAATGACTACAGCGGTCTTTAAATAAATAAGTCAATGTCATTAGTCTGATTAGGTTAGTTTTTCTTCCTCCATTAATAGTTTTGCCCAAAAAAGCATTATGTATTTTTTTAAAAGACTGGTTTATTAGTACATGTTTGGACCCGATTATCATATACTCTTTTATTTCCTGGTAGCTGCCATAAACACTGTTATTTATCCATTAACACATTCACATAAACCTAGATTTTCAAATTGAAGCCTCTCTATATTGGGCCCCATACAAGTATACACATAAAAAAGTCTCTATATTCAAGGAAATGATAATGTTTGTAGTGCCACATAGGGTAGGTGTAATGTGAATGCAATTTGATACTGAAATCCTAACAATTCTAGCGAAAACTGCACAAATCTCTACTGGAAGAAGTACAAACAGATAAGCCTTTGAAATCAATGGAAAATAGACAACTAAAAAGAGAGCCATACAAGTGAAATACAAGTATTCAGTTCAGATCTATCTATTTCAAGTCTAGTATTAGCCAGGACCATGAAGATTTCTTTGGAACAGTTTATTTAGAAATTCCAGCTTCTAATGCACACAACCAAACTTGAATACTCGAGAAGAATGCCAGCAGGAAGATGTTAAACTTACAGAAGAGCATACCATGCAATTGAACTGGCTAACTGAATTTAATGGGCTTTTCTGAAGGAAAGGTAAGGATGGCTTTTCAGAATACCGTCACAGACACTTAGCACTCTTCCTATCATTATCAGACAGGAACCAACTATGGTACTGTACTGATAAGGTGGAAAAATATTTTTTTCTCTCCCAGTAACAGCAATTTTCTGCAAAATGAGTCCCTCTCTGATACCTTCAGTTTATGCCTGTCGCTATTCTGAATTTGTGAATCTCAGTTTATCTGAAAAAATAATATTTTGACTTTTTCCAAAACAGATGGGCTGTAGCATTTTGATAAAAATGTAACAAACAAGAAACCATTCCCTGATACCTCAACTCATACTTTTCATTGTTTTATTGAGCCCTAATGAGAACCTGTCTTAATTGTGAAAGAGGTCACATGTTCTGCCATCACCAAGGGAAGAGATCTCCACTTGGTTACTGTTTCTGGCATTCCATTATGCAGAATCCCACAGAACACTAATGATGTTTCACAATGGGAGTGCAGCAACCTCATTTCTACTTGCTAATGAGGAGACAGTAGAGAAAAAAGGATTGTGGGTGCCAACTCACATTTAAGATTCCCTAGATAACTGCATAAGATGAAAATGTAAGGATGTTTATTACTTCTTCTAATGACTAATGTTTTTAGGGATATAAGATATTGTAGTAGACACCCTACATCACAGAAAGAGAAAGAGCGAGAGTGTGTGCGTGTGTGACTACATGTGCTTGCATTTTCTATGGTTTATATGTTATGTAGCAATCACACATTCTCCTCTTCCACCCCCATTTTCTTCCTCCAACCATATTTAAGTGTGTTGGAAAAAACTGGTCAATGAAACATGTCAACCCCAATTTTCAAGGTACTCATTCCAAAGATCTCTCTAACAGGCATTGATTTATATTTTTCTTCAAATTCACTCTGGAACTTCTGTTTACACAACAGTATTTCCCTACAGTTATGCTGAAGGATTGACAGAATCAGTACAGCTAAGAAATATAGTATAATGCATTCTGATAAAGTTTATGCTTGGCTGACACTAGGTATTGAATAATAATGGTTAAGATCAGTCTGCCTGCTCCTGCTCATTGTGCTAAGCAAAGATACCTGGCAGGCTCAAGCCTCAGCTCTGGAAGACTTCCTTTAACACAGGAAGTAAACTGCCATGGGGAGAGGGGTGCAGGCACACTGTGTTCACAACATTCCTTTCACCATTGCTGGAATGCTGGGGAAGGGCTACAGATGGGAAGAGAAAGGAAAGGATCAGATTGTAGCACACAGTGCTACAAGGATACCGGATAGAAGCACTACCTAGAGGCAATGGGAACAGTTTGCAATAAATTAAACAGACTTCCTTTAACCTACATTGACTGAGGACTTCTCCGAGTACAAGATCAGGGAAAGTGTGGGTCCTTTACTGAATGGGGGAGGCAACCTAGGGACAGAGGATGCAGAAAACGCTGAAATAGTCAATGCTTTTTTCACCTCAGTCTTCACAGGCAAGGTCAGCTACAGTACCAGACTACTGCATCTGGCAGCACAGTTTGGGGAGAAGGTGAGCAGCCAACAGTGGTGAAGTGACAGATTAGGAACTGTTTAGAAAACCTGAACATATACAAGTCCATGAGGCCACATGGGATGCATCTGAAGGTACCGAGGTAGTTACAGTCATTGCAGAGTCACTGGCCATTATTTTTGAAAACTCATAGTTATCAGGAGGGGTCCCCCAGGTGATTGGAAAAGGGCAAACATATTGCCCATATTTAAGAAAGGGAAAAAGGAGGATCCAAGGAACTACAGACTGGTCAGTCTCACCTCAGCCCCTGGAAAAATCATGGAGCAGATCCTCAAGGAATCCATTCTGAATCACTTGGAAAATAAGATGATGATTAGGAACAGTCAGCATGGATTCACCAAAGGCAAATCATGCCTGAACAAACTGCTCATCTTCCATGATGAGATGACTGGCTCTGTGGATGTGGGGAGACCAATGGATATGGTATACCTTGCTTTTAGCAAGGCTTTTGATACAGTCACCCACAATATTCTTGCAGACAAGCTAAGAAGTACAGGTTAGATTATGGACTGTAAAGTGGACGGAAAACTAGCTTAGAGCATTGGGCTTAGAGCATTGTAATCAATGGTTTGATGTCTAGTTGGCAGCTGGTATCACATGGAGTGCCCCGGGAGTCAGTCCTGGGGCCAGTTTAGTTCAATATCTTCATCAATGACCTGGAAGATAGCATAGAGTATACCCTCAGCAAGTTTGCAGATGACACCAAGCTGGGGGGATTAATGAGGGCAGGGCTCGGATTCATAGTGACCTAGACAAAATGGAGGATTGGGCTAACAGGAATCTCATGAAGTTCAACAAGGACAAGTGCAGAAGTCCAACACTTACAAAAGAACAACCCCATGCATGGACAGGCTGGGGGCTATCTGGCTGGGCAGCTGCTCTGCAAAAAAAGGACCCAGGGGTTACAGTGGACAATAAGCTGAATATTAGTCAAAAGTGTGCCTGGTTTGCCAAGCAGGCTATAGGTATACTGGGCTACATTGGTATATGTGTTGCCAGCAGATGAAGGGAAGTGATTATTCCCCTCTATTCAGCACTGCTGTGGCCACATTTGGAGTACTGTGTTCAGTTTTGGAATCCCTACTACAGAAAGCATTTGGACAAATGGGGAGGGTCCAGCAGAGGTCAATGAAAATGGTGAGGGGCTGGGGCACATGACTTATAAGAGACTGAGGGAACTGGGTTTATTTGGTCTAAAGAAGAGAAGACTGAGAAGGGATTAAATAAAATAAAAGCTCTGTCATCTTTTGAACCCAAATTCCTGAAGGGGGGGTTCAAAAGATGACAGAGCTAGACTGTTTTCAGTGGTGGCAGATGACAGAACAGGGAGCAAAGGTCTCAAGTTGCAGCAAGGGAGGTTCAGGTTAGATATGAGAAAATTATTTCTAATTAGGAGGGCAGTAAAATACTGGAACAGGTTACCCAGAGAGTTTGTGGACTCTCCATCTTTGGAGGTTTTTAAAACCTGGCTAGACGAAGCCTTGGCTGGGATGATCCAGTTGGGGGTGGTCCTGCTTTGAGCAGGGGGCTGGACTAGATCAGCAGTTCTCAATCTTTTGCACCTTACTTCCCACCAACCATTTTGTCAAAAAACCCTGGTCCCATAATAAAAACAAAACCCCACTTTTTCCAAGAAGTGTAGCATTACATTTACATATATTTTAGTATTATATTAATCATTAATGGAAATTTTCAAATACGAGTTGAAGTCCCATCTACATGACCTTCATGTCCCACTGGTTGAGAAACACTAGACTAGGTGACCTCCTGATGTTCCTTGCCAATCCTAATTTCCTATAAGTCTTTGAGTGTCCCAAAACAGTGGTTCTCAGCCTTTTAAAGGTGCACCTACATAGACCCACAGCACCCCTCAGAAAATGCCAGCTCTTTCTTTTCACTTATCTTTTGACCACAGAAAAATACCAAAACATTTTTTTATGTTGTAAAGAACAGAGAAAGACCCCAGCAAGTAGAAACTTTTTAACACTATGGATTTCTATTTGAAATCTCTGGGTTTACCCTACAAATCATATTTGCACACCTAACAGTTCTAAAGTTAGATGGCACCCCAGAAAGAATCAGCATGGCAGTTAAGAATCACTGTACTTGAAGCTTACAGTCCCAAAGAGGGAGCAGAGAGGTGAACTGGGTGAAGGAGCACTTTGCAGGCAGGAGGCAAACTGTGACCCAGACAAGCTTGCTATCAGGGAAGTGCCATGCTACTTGTCATAACCAAATCAGTTAAGTGACCCTGCCACAATAGAACCACCCTAAGCAACTGTCGCCGCCTTCAAATTTGGTCACGTTTTGCCTCATTAGCTATTCCCACCTGGCAGTCTGTTACTCTAAACATATAAAGGTCCATGCAGCTTCTGCCCAAGTTGGAGAGCTCTGAGGAGAAATCCGAAGAGATCTCTGAGAAACACCTCAGAGGCAATTGGCGGCCTGATCAACCTCCAACATCTCCCCATCATTGACTGGCCCTTTCCCTTGTGTGCTCGTTTCAACCACGGACTCGTCTTGTCAACTCGTTGCGTTAACTCTGTTTTCGTAACTATGTAAGCAACCTTACAGTCTGTGTCGTGACCACCAACAGCGTAAATAAAATAATCTTTGCAACCAATACGCTGTCTCGGCCTCTCCATCCACTCACCTGCCTGACGATCCCATTACACTTACCAGACCACTCTTCTGGACTGGCTTGACTGGCTCCCAGAACACTACTGTGCTACGATCAGGGCCAAAGGGCTCCTCTTACTACCTGCAACAGGGCCAGGGTGGTTTCTTTGTTGATTTGTTTGTCTGTTTGTTCTACAAGGATTGTGCTTCTTTGTTTGAAGGACTAGCTGAGGAGCTCAATGGACAGCAAAGTCAGCCTGCAATAGCTAACAGGCTAAGCCATTCACTAACACATTCCTTCCAGTCCACATGCACAAATTTCTCCCGAATTAAACAGCACTTTCACTTCGGACTAGGATATGAATTATCTGGGTCCTTTCACTCAGGTTGGTAAATTTGCCTACTTTGCAGCAAAGATGCAAGCTAAACCACTAAAGTGCTAACAGTCCTCCAACACTTTTTCACAACCATCACACCCACAAGTCCAGAAGGATAGACACGTTCTCCCATAATTCACTGAGGAAGAACCAGAACAGCTAGGTAGTACAAAAGCAACATAGGATGTACAAAGTAACTTCTGAGTCAGTGCAGCATACACTGAATAACTCCTCAGACACAATAGCTTAGATTTGCTGCCTACACCCAGACTAAGCTAAGTCAAATGTTCAGACCACTGTGCTGATCTGTCACTGAGGGTAAATGTGAATCATCAAGGAGTCTCACCCAAAATGCTAAATTATAGTGGTCTAACTATAGTACACAAATATTTACTCGGTCTTACTTAGGATTATCATAATCTTCAAGAACAACAAACCAGCAACAAACAAACAAACAAGTAGGGATTTCCTATTTGTGTCATTCATAGCCACAGTACTTTAATTAAAAAAAACAGGAAAAAGAAAGATAAAGAGAGAGAAATTCTGCCTGCTCAAATTTCTAAACTCAACAACTTGCAGCCAGATGATCCATTTAAAAAATAAAGTAGTAAGAAATTAGTATAACCTACTAAGCAGTGTCCTGTGGCCTATTCTGTACAAAAATCCTAGGGCATGCTCCAGGAAGAGGGAAAGGAGGATGGGGGGCAGTGAGGCAGGATGGGAGGCACCCTGATTAAAGCAGAGCTGATGCACATGATGCTCTGAGAGCTGTTCTAATTAAAGCAGCTGGAGCATCAGATCCATCAAAGTCCCCACACTGAAAAATGACAGAAAAAGCACTTCAACTAAACTAAAGCTGATCTGATGAACTTTAAAGTGCCCCTGCTACCATTTTTTCAGTGCAAGAACTCAGATACACATGATGCTGGAGTCTGTTGAAGCAAGGTAATTACCACACTACAGCAGACTCAATTAGTTGAGTCTGTTCCAACACACTGTAATTAAAGTGCATTGGAGCAGTCTCTCTGAACATGTATCAGTGCCCCTAGATAACACTTTTCTGTTAATGCTAGGTACTTTATCTTTTGTTGTTTATGTATTGTTACCACCACATGAAGGACAAAAGTAATTTCAAGTAAACAGAACAGTATGTACCCATAATTTTGTATCTACTTCTCATTTTCTGCCTGTGAAGAAGGAAGGAAACTTGAAGAGAAGCTATAAACAAGCAAGACATATTACAAAAAAGTTATTAGGTATTGATCACTAACTTTTTATAATATACTTGAGACTCATACTAATAAAATACACTTATTATTAGCTCTCTTTTGGGCTGTTTAAATTTGGACTGTATTTTACATTGTAGTAGATGCTTAGCTGAGTTTAGAGATGGATATTTCTCTTACGCATGTAAGATTCGCAAACAAACAGTTTTCTGGTATAGATTATTTTCATTTAAGTTTGAAATACACATGCATGCACGCATGCACGCATATGTGCACGCATGCACACATTTTTCAAATCCAAATCCAAAAAACATCAAAATCTACACAAGAAAACCAACATGGCTCAAGTATCTGAATCACAAAAAGATGAGAAATGTTAAGTGAAAACACTCCTGTTGCATCACAACACAACAAAAATATTTACTTTGTTTTACAAGCAAAGTACAATGAACTAATCCTAGGTTCCAGGAAGTATTAAAGCACTGTTACATTTCCATATGGGTATTATTTTTTATCCTACATCTCCGTTTCTGGACACTAGTAAGCTATGTTCAAAACAATTGAACAGAGTCTCAAATAGTAGTCTGGTTTTCGGCTTTTCCAAAACAGGTTTTTATGTGGTTTTTTGAAAAATAATTTGAGCTACCCTTTAGAGTCAGGTGCAGTCTTTCACACTGGCTCCATATATGCATGCCATCAATAACCCTGGCATTTCTTTAGAGTAACTTGTCCTGAAAAGCTGTCATTCTATTTTAGAACAAATTTAATGATTTTTTTGCTGTAGTTGTTTTAAAATGTCAAGCATCAATTCTTAGTAATTTTATACCTGGATGGGAAAGCTGATTTCATCTTTTGTAGTGCCTAAAAGATTTCAGAAGGGGCATGTGACAGAATTTGATCCGACTGTATATAATCGAATAAAAAACATGAACATTACAGTTAACTTAAAATAGACTTCTAAATTTTATATACATGCATTTTAGATATATTTTTATGTAATAAATTTATGTATGTATATGTGTACAGACTTTGTAATCACTTCTTCACACTTATACATCATCAGCTATGTCTCCCTTTTAGATAACATTCTGATTAATGGAGACATGCATAGTTCAAATATATTTTTGACCTCTTTTAAAAATAAACTTCATCTTTCTAATAGATGCCTGTCAAAAATGACAACTCTTGAATATAGTCATGCTATAAATCCACTCAAAAACATTAGACAATTAGATATTCTTCAAACACTGATGAATTGTTTGATCTCCTGCTCTGGTTCCTGCTTGGAATGAGAATTCACAGTGAGAGCGATACACAAGTGTTACTCCTGGAAGTTGTAGCGAAGCAGAGAATGAAGGAAGAGAAAGAAACCACTAAGATTCTTTTCTAGGTTTAAAACTGTTAAAAATAATTTCATGCAAGAATAAACTTGGAAGGAAGACGTTTATTCTCAATGCACTTCCTTCTAAAGTTCAGAATAGCTAAATGAAATCAGAACTATTTTTAATTTCTTCATTCACAATAAAAGTAATATAGCAGCTAGTTTAATAACAGGTTCTCTAACCTAACATTTCCCTTCATTGTATTTCTGTATCTCAGTGGGAATACTTTGGAGGAAAGAGTAACTATTTTGCTTTTGCATAGGCTATAACAGCTAATATGAGCTCCTCAAATCACAAGTTATGCCTATATACATTTTATAGATAGCACCAATAAAGAAACTGAAGCAGGGACCTCTAGGTAGGCTGTGATGTCTGCATGTATGCAGGATAATGACTCAATATCCATCTCAAATGGCAGGACTTGTGTTTTGGTACTGATGGTCACAGATTCAATCCCCATAGCATATGCAGTCAGTTTAATACAATATGCTGATGGTGAGATTTGAAATCCTGTGCTCCAAAGCAGAGAAAAAAGTTTTCATGTAATGGGAAATTGCATATTAAAGGGGCCTTGTGTGTCTAATCATGTCTCTTCACAATGGCTGGCTGCTTATTTTCTCATAGCTGAGCAAGTTCTCCTTTGATTAAAATTGTGTTCAATGCTTAGGGTTCAATCCTCACCAAGGTCCTGGTGGCTGAAACAGTGGCCTTGTTCACATACAGTAAGAAAATGAGCCTTTTGTTTCCAGTCCGAAGCAAGTCACGCAAACAAGTAAAACAGATGGTCCCAAATGCTCCACTGTTTATCTACTGGATGAAAATACCAAGTTCATATGATTTCCTTCACTTGATTTGCTCATTTTGAAACTGAGGGGCTAACAAGATCTTGCTTTCAAAAGGGCTCATCAAACTTCATTAGGATCCACATCTCCAATTAAAAGACTGATTAAAATAGGTTTAAGTCAGGTTTTCAATTAGCAACCACAGAAGAACAGGCAATGTGCTAGAACACCAGCATGCCTGAATGTGTTACAATTCATCAGCTCTTTTAGTATATTCTCCCTTTATCTACTACACGAAGTACTGTGATTAGATACTGTTGCCCACAAAATATGTGCATATTGTTAAACATGGCTTCACCCTAACAGAAGTTTGGTTAATATATATTGATTTTGATATACATTAAACTTATAAGAGAAGTCTATTTTAGGATAACTGTAATTTTCATGTTTTTCCCCCTCCAAAACTTGTAGTTCCTTATATCTTAGAGCAGGGGTCAGCAACATTTTTGAGCAGAGTGCCAAAAACACCCATTGCCTCAACTTGTAAGATGCTGATATGCCCAGGGTCAAACACTGGGGGCCGTCATCTCCTCTGAAGTGTGCATGCCAAGCAAAATACCTTCACATATGCTACACTCAGGCACCCATGCCAGGGGTTGCCTACCCCTGTCTTAGTGTATTCAGTAAAATTCTACCTGGTCACACTACTAGACACACTGCTGGAACTGAATAGCAAGGCCATAAGGTTAGGAGCCCATGTTCTCTATATAACTATGCAGCACTCAGCACAATGGGGATACAACCTAAACTGTGCATTACAAACTCCTGTCTCAGAGATACAGAGTATTATCCGAATAGAACCCAACAGACATTTCGTGAGTCAAGCCCTTCATCTCTTCGGTGCATGCTGAAAGACTGCATGGGAGCTGTACGTCACCCTCTTGTTATTACTACACTGTATTTACTTTGAAATGTCATTTCCCCCAGCACTTGAGAACTGCCCACCTCAGCAAACACTTAATTCTCACAGTCTCAGGAACTGAAATGAGCATGTAAACAGTGCAAAAAGTATACATCTAAGGAAAAGTGTGTTAATCAGAAGTAAAAAACAAAAATGCAACCCACCATGTGTGGCAGCAAACAATTGTGCTCACTGATGCAAATGTGCATGTCTAGTCTTTCCTTCTATATTAGCTCATAGTGACCTATTCCCTAGCAAAAAGTGTTCTTTGGTGGCCAAAATTAAGTTTTCTATGACTACACATGGAGACAGTTTCCAGTTCCACACCAGGTGATGCTTTCTTCCAACAATGGACTCTGCTGTACCATATCAACTAGAGATTTTTCTTAGATCCTTGTGGCCTTCTGTTAAACACAAACAAACACACCCTATGCTAGTTTTATAAAAATCTATAAAAAAAAAAATGAGTAAAATAAAGGAAATCCCAAGACAGTCTTGAAACATGTTTAATAACAAATAAAGTTACCATATTTGAATGAAGAAATTCAAGCAAAGAAAACTTAAGCAAAAGCAAGTACCATTTCTCTCCACCTATAATACTATGGTAGCTTCACACTAGAAGTAAGGCAGGTAGCATTCTCGGATTGCAACATAATTCCTGCAGCTACTTAGATGTACGATTGTACGCCACAGGACCCAAGTCCTAACCAGATGGCTTAATAATATATCTACTTCATAGTTTTGGTAATTTAACACTGGAGAAATAAAACCACCATTTCCATCCACCTAATGCAGAGGAGGTTCTCAATCCCTGGGTTTACATATTCCTTAATGTTAATTATACTGACTAGTACCTTAGTGTTTCCATGTGGTGGATAATCAAGTAGCGCTTTATCACTACAACAAAACTGCAACCTCTCCAACATTTCAGTTACTGAGAGTTCTTCTTAATGTTTTTCTTTGTCTTCCTTGTCATCCACTTGTTCTCCCTTTTACCTCCTTCTGCTTTCCTAGGCCTTTGACTTTTACACTCCGTAGAAGTCTGTACCCCAGTTTAAGAAACACTGACCTAATACAAAGTGAATTAGAAGAGTCAAAGTGGATTAAAAACTTAGCAAGAAACAAACAGTTCAGACTTTAAATAGCTAAAAGTTGATGCAAGTTCCTGTCTGATAGCTAAAAGGCACAAGAGGAACAAAAACCATACAGAGCAGTTCAATTAAATATCCAAATTCTCCTTCCACAAAAAAACAGACATCAGGCTTGTTTTTGCAAAACAGGGCTCAGGACCCTAGGCACTGTGTTAACATGCAAGTTTTCAGCCATAAACTCAATAGATGTTTTAATCATAATTTATAACTAAATAAAAGCATTCTGAACCTTCACTTGCAGTTCTTTTACTTTGTTACACAGAACAAATGTGAGTGTGTGTTTAAAAGGTAAATTAAGATTTGCTCCCAGTCTGTATCTACAAAGGGGCAGTTTATATAGCTATAAAATGGAGCCTTCTTTTCCACAATACACCGTTTCTTTTCTCTGTTATAGAAGGAACTTACTGTAACAATATACTGTCTATAACAATAAGTCTTTTGTTTCAAGAAGGAAGAGATTCAGTCGGTTTTAACTTATTCACCATCTTAACCTTCTGACAAAAGATTGAAAGGCTTTCAGAAGGGAAGCAATGGAAATTGCTACCAATGATTAGTAAAGTGACAGAAAAATAAATTAGTTGTAGCCAGCACAGCATACCCAACTAAATGCATATATATACATTCAGTAAATGCATAATGTGACCTACTATTTAACACATCAGTCACAATTTTTTGCCCATTTTATATATATATTTTATATATATATATATATATATATATATTAACATTAATTATATAATATATATATATTTATAGATAGATACATAGATATCTCCCCGTTGTCTGTGAATCAGTTTACTGCATAAAGTGTGTAAGCACATAGCAACTTTTTGCTCTACTTTGCAATCTAATTGCTGTACTCTTCAAAATTGAATAATGATTTCCCATATGATCTCCCATAATTTTCAAACCTTTTGAAAGCAGCCAAACTGACCAGTAGCACCATTAAAAATAGCAGGAGCTTGTCAGTTTCAGGGCTGCTAATGCCACAGCACTAGCATAGTTTTAGATTAACTGTTCTGTACTTAATTGAGCATTATTCACATTAAGTTTGGAAAAAGTACATAACCTTTTTTCAGTCCTCAGACTATGCACTTAAACAGAAAACATCTTGAGAAGATATGCAACAGACGCCTCCTGTTATTTGCTACCATTCCATTTCATTCCCTTCCATACTGATCAAAGTTTGAAAACCTTGGAGACTGCAAGGAAGCAGTTCCGTGGGTATCTTTAAAAGTTACTCATACTTCCTTCCCTTTGGCCCACTTTTCTGCTAGTGCTAGAAGCAAATCCTACCGTTTAGAAGACACAGTACAACTAAGACGAAAACACTGCTCAAAGCATTAACTACTAATTTAGTTGAAGGACTGCATTTTGTTTTGGCCAAGTTTTGCTGTGAACAAACAACGATACAGGGTAACAACATAAATTAGTAGGATTTCAATGCCTGCCAAGTTTTAAGAGCATTGAAAAAAAATGCATGTGCTAGAAGAGCCTGGATTGCCAAGAGGCAGTCTCAATAACTAAACTCTGAAGACACATGACACACTAAAGCAAAATTCCAGGTTTGCTTCTACAAAATTTTCCTTCAGCATGAAAGACTATAGATATAGAGCTTACTGTAAAGCTTTATCATCATTAAAAAAAACCTCTCAATGTTAATTCATACCAAAAGGCAGAATCTGATGCCATTAAAAATATTTCGCTCCCTAAATTTTTGGATTTTATTTAAAACATACTCAGGTTCTGAAAACTGAATGCACTTAAGCTGTCCTTTTGTAACAAAATGAACAATTAGCAAAACAATTTGAAATTTACTAATATATGCATGCAAAATAGCTTGGATATGTTACTAATACATTTGCAATGCTTTAGTCTACATGCTCACTACTTCTCTCAGATTGACAAACGCCTACTGCAAACCATGAAAGCAGCTTTGTAAATCTGGTATAAACTGCTATTTTCAATGACAAATGTTCTCCTTCTGTAAGACAAGTTGTACATACTAACAACTACGTTATTTAAATGATCACACCTTTCAGCCAATAACTGAAAAGAAGTCATTAAAATTTTCTCTACTCTCTTTGACTTACAGTTGGAGCCATTTCAAATGGGCAGTAGCTGTCACATTCTAATGGTTATATGTGGACAAGCTGGGAGCAACACCAACGTAGAAAAACAGCTCAGAATGGAAGAAGCAGTTGGAAGAATTTTGCTACATTTTTATCACTATTCCCTTACCCACATATAACCATTGGAGCACAACAGCTTCTGGCCATTTTCAACAATTCCAAATACATGTGTCTGTACCCTTAAGACTTCTCTAGTAAGAGAAGATTGTTGCAATAACTTCTTTGCTACAGAAATTACATACAGTATGAAAGGTATAGATAGCTTTAGTTATTTCACCAAAGACACAAGCAAATAATTACCAAAGTGGTTCTTATTTTTTAAAAAGAAAAAGATTCAAGGTGTCCTTGAAAAAAAATCCGTATGTTAAAAAAATGCTATTTTAAAAAGTTTAAAGTAACCAGGTTCTCAACATTATTCCATAAGCATTTTACACACACACACAAAATGGAACCTGTAAGTCCAAATAGCATATATTTTAATGAGCCACAATCTTTAAGCTGAAAATAAGATGTCCAAGACAGTAAAATGTTTAAAAAAAAAAAAAAAATCACAAAAAGTAAGAAATCACAATGTCTCAGGATAGCTTTATATATGCTAATAATGCACATGACAAGTAAAAATGAGTCCCTGAAACTCATTTAAAAGAATTAAATGCAAAGGAGAAATTCATAAAACTTGCTTTGATCTAAACAGTCAATAAACAAGTGATCACATAAAATAATGGTGGGGAGGGGAATAAAAGTCAACTTGCTCAACTTATGTTAATTATAAGACAGCCTCAAAGATGAATACTTTACTAAAACGGGTTGTGGTCATGAACTCAGCTATAAATTCAGGAAAGGAATTTGCTACTCTTAGGCTAGAGGCTCAAAGGGTTGGAACATAATACACCAATTCTGAACTAACGAAAAAATACAATGAAAGCAGATATCCACATAATCACCGCAGAGGACTCTGTGAAAATTCCATTTCCGAATTATTTATAATCAATTAAATAAAAATAGCAAAGAGCAACTGCTAAAATTGTCTGGTGTTAAGCAGACATCAAAACATTTGGAGTAAGCTACAGGATGTAAGTGTAACAAAATCACACAGATCAACACTTGATCTGGTCACGTACAGGCCAACATTGATTAAGAGAAATCGGCAGGCTCCAAAGCCTGATGCATTAGCTCCCACAAGAAGGGGCCCATACCAAGGCACTGGGAAGGCAACACAATAAAACATTCTATATAAAACTGCTGGGTCATTCTGTAACTATATTTTATTTTACCTGTACAAATGTGTAATTTTTATACTGTTGCATGAATGAGGAAAGCAGGGAGAAGCATGAAGAAATTAAAATTATAATATGGGAAAGCGAAGCAGTGCTTCAGTTGGTGCACAGCAGGTCTTACCATTCTGCTTTTGAAAGAAAGTTTGCAGATGATAAGTAAAATAAGTACTACACAAAATTAGTTATCTAAAAATTCACCTCGCATGTAATTACATATTCCAGAAACACCCTCTGCAAGTCATCTCTACTTAAGAGATTAAAAATAACACTCCTTGAAACTAAAAGTTCCAAGACATCTTGCTGAAGAGAATACAGCATATGATTTAGCAATAATCTTGCTTGATCCTCATCTTTTCTTGAAATCTTCTGAATATATTCAGAAACTGCAGTTCTTAAAAAAAACAAAAGAAAACAAAATACACAACACAGAAGTTTCTATCAGGAATAGGACCAAGAATTGTTCATAATCAATTCACGCATGACTTCTGAATGCGTGGGTAAAACGGATATATGAGAGGTAGGTAATTTTACCTCCATTTAGGAAATTTTAATAACCTAGGATGACTTTTGAGTTCTACTATGAAAAGGAGTATTTGCTACTATACACAATAAAGAAAAAAATTGTCATCTGAGTGTCTGATGCATTGCCAGGTACCATGCACTTACCATTAAATCTGCTCAAATAACTGCTAAAAACAGCGAAGGGCAAAAAAGGAGACAACTCAACCTTATTATGGCTGATGACCGCAACATGCACAAGCACTGAAGCTGACGTGTAAACCCCTGCTATTTCTCTGAAGAGAACAAAAAGTTTGCAAGACAGGATAGTTGAGAATGAGCGTACAGGGAAAAGGAAATATATCTTGCGTTCTATTTTTTGAGGTAGTACAGTACCATAATTACCACAATCCAAGACAGCTTTGAATTAAAGAAGACCACCCTGATAATTAAATTGTATACAAAGAAAATGTATACATTTTTAGAAGTTTCCCTATATAAAGTCAAAATATTGGAGACATCTTAAATCCTTCCCACCCACTGTTCTGACAGGTGGTATCAAATGGTACCAAAACAGCAGGTGGCAAGAAAGTCAAGCAGCCTGGCCCTCACCCCCTTGCACCTTCACACCTTACCCCCAATGCTGCCTGCCCCCCCTCCCCTCACAATGCCTGTGTATGCTGGAAGCTGCCCCCCTTTACTGCATACCCTGGCCTCTGCCCCTTTCTCTATGGTACCTGTCACCCCCTGGAACCTATTCACTCCCACTAGTTGGGCCCCCCTCCTCAAACACTGCTGCTTATCCTAAGCCATGGCTCTGGGTCCAGGTCGGGTTCTGGCCTTGATGAGGTTCTGGCTGCAGTGGTGGCAGCTCTATCTCTAGCACCAGCCCAGGGGTCAGAGCCAGAGCTCCCACCAATGCATAGCTGGGTGGAGGCTAGAACCAGAATGTGCTGCATGCCCCAGGCTGGAACCAGACCTACAATTCAGGGTAAGCAATGGCAGGTGTGCAGGGGATAGGGAGGTGGAAGCAGATGGAAGAGGACAGGCAGAAAAGCAAAGCAACAACTGCAACTTCAACTGGGTCAAGACTAGAGCTGAAGCAGCTGCCTGCCCTCCTCCCTGCAATCTCCCTGTACTTGAGTCCAAGACAAGGGGCTTCCCCCCTGTTGAATGGGGGAACCGCCATTTTGTATTCAAGTAAACATTTTATATGCTTGGCAGCCGTGGCCTGATGTCTCCAAAGCAAACGTGCAAAGGCAGATAAACAGATACCAATTACCTAAATATTTTACTATTCCCCTTAGATAAGTGCTTTTATAGAAATCTCTAATATTTCTTGCTTATGGCATGACATGTGATGCATGAAATTAGGCAGTCAAATTTTTCTCTTCTCTGAAAACAGGATTGGCTCTACCTATGAAGTGGTAACAATATTACAGTCAGAAAGAAAGAGAATAAATATGTGGGTGTGGAAACACCACTATGGTCTATATATCTATATTGATAGATCAATAGATAGATTTTTTTTAAACAAACCCTAAAACAAGAATCCAAACTCATATTTAGGTGCCAGATTTTCAAGAGTGCTGAGCAACTAGTATTCCCCTCCAGTTTGAGGGAGCTTCCAGATATTCTACTGTTGGGGCTTCTAACTCAGAGGTGGGCAATTATTTCTGTTGGAGGGCCACTTAATTTTTGGTGAGCTGTCAAGGGCTGCAAGAGTAGTCCAGGCCCTTCACAGGTACCTCACCCCTCTGGTCACCATCTTGGGACCAGAGGTCCAGCCCCCTAACCCCTGACCTTTTCCACCAGAAGTCCCTGCCCTTGCCCCTCAGAATTACGCCGGGGGGGGGGTTGCCGTCTTGGAACCGGAAAAAAAAAATTACTAAAAATCAAATATCTTCCATATATTTTAATTGTATTTTCACCCTGATGTACATGTTTTTGCATTGTGTATATAGAGGCAATTGCACAATAGCTCAAAATAAAGTCTTACTCTCATATATTGTGTATGGGGGGTGTGGGGTTTGTGTACGGAAAGGGCGGGCCCTCCACCACACACCTCTCCCCCACCAAGGCACACAGCCCATGCCACCTGCAGCATTAGCAGCAAGTAGCAGGCCCTCAGGGTGCTTATGGCTTGCAGCAGACAGAGCTCCTGAGGTGGTGCACTGCTACAGTGGAGTCCCAGAAGCTGCACGAGTAAGGCCTTCAAGCCAAGCCAGGCTAGCTCCATGCCAGCATGTGAGCCACCCAGAACTGCAAGCAAGAACCATGCACCATTAGGCCATGCCAGGCCAACTCCATGCCTCCATGTGGGGCTTCCAGCAGGGAGCTGCATGTGGAGGCACAGAGCCAACCCAGCCCAGTCTGAAAGCACACAGCTCCCAACTACACTGCTGGGAGCGCCAGATGCTGGCATGAAGTCAGCACGGATGGAACCAAAGGTGTTTGACTCCCGGCTGCAGTGCTGGGAGTCCCATGGCATGGAGTCAGCCCAACCAAGCTCAAAGGTGCACAGCTCCTGGCTACAGAGCCAGAAGCCCCACATGTTGGCACAGAGCCAGCTTGGCTTGGCCCAATGGTGTGCAGCTCCTGGAAGGAATACCAGGAGCCACATGGCAGCATGGGGCATACTGGGCCTGACTGCGCGCGACTCCCTGTGGCTCCGGCTAGAGTGCTGGGAGCCCCACAGAAGTGGAGGCACAAAGCTAACCCAGTCCAATGGTATACAACCTCCAGAAGTCCATGCCTCCGGCCAGCTCTTAGAAAGCCAGCCGCAGACTAGTAATAATTGTCTTTTGGAGGGGCCCTGCAGACCAGATTGAATCTAGCTCACTAGGCCATTCTGTTTGCGGGTCATATTTTGTTCACCTCTACTCTAACTCATTTAGATACTTAAACATGGACTTGAGAACCCAAGCTGAGGCATGTTTGTTTACTACTCTTAGCCTAAAGAAAGATTTTTAGAACCTGGATGCATCTCTATGTGAAATTAAGGTGAAGCTATAAACTCTGGAGCTGTTTGAGCTGAGGTAAACTGCTTCCAGCCCAGTGGCTACATGTGTGGCCAGGATAGCAGCAAGCAAGCCGAGGCAGAGCAGGCCCAGGCTGGCAGGGGGGACAAAGAGGTAAGCTCTGGACTCTGGGTGGCAGTGTTGGGTGGTAGAGAGGATGGCTGGGGTATGAGGGTGCTGAAAGTATGGAGCTGTGTGGTTAGGCAGCAGGTAGGAGTCTAGTCCCTGCCTGGTCACCATTTACATGTACATTTCAGCGCTGTTAATTACTCCGCTGTAATATACTACTGTCCATGATGGTCCTATCTTATGGAGGAGTTAATTAGTTTACTGCGCCCTAATACCAACAGACTAACTAGTCTACTCTGCAGCAAAGTGCACATAGAGATGAACCCCCCCAAGTATATTCCATGGATAAATTCAACTTTCATCCTTATTGCAATAAAAATTCAAACTAATTGGCTGAGACAGGGTAATCACCATCCTCCTTTGGTTTTTCCAAAGAACAATTGTCTGAACAGACTGAAATATACCTGTACTATCAAGATGAATTACTTCATATTAAGTAATAGGAGGGGGGAAAAACAGCAATTCACTACTTCTCTGCTTCTCAATTTACATTCAAAATATCACATGTCCCACAGTAGGCAGAAACACACTTTTTTAAAATATGTGCATTAAGTATAGCTTGACAACAATTTCCTTGTACATTACTATGCTACAAAAAGAGGTTGCATAAACCAGACCATGTGACAACTGCATATTTCCTCAGGTAATGCAGCTATAATTACAGTCCAGAATGTCACCATGTCCTCTGAGGAATGTCTCTGGTCCCTGCATATGAGATGAGGGAATTGGGTCTAGAGCTTTGTCAAGTTTAGCTATGAATTACTTCATCAATCTTTTTGTGATAGGAGCACAAGAGCAAGTGAAGGCTATGACAGACGCACAGATTTGTCCATACTACTCCATCTATTTGTTTGAAACCTAGTTATTCCAAAAAGCTATTCTATGCCAAAATTTGTCCTCATTTTGCTAAGATATCCCACAGAAGGCAAGAGAGAAACCTTGAGAGGCTGGAATGAAGCTTATCTTCTGGGCATGGAATCAGTAGCTTCATTATCTTCACTGATAGCTAGTAGCAAAAATCAGTGGACAATGCACTCAATTCAGAAACTCACTGAATTATGTTTATTAGTCATATCAAAAGTGACTTTGATAATAAGCTAACAGTCACCTGCTTGAGGGCACTACCAGTTTTCTTGTTAGACTGTTCTGACTGCTAAGCTCCTTATCAGGCTACCTATCTTTAGTGATTTTTGTGTATTTAGAGCTATGACAACTCCAAAAATGCAGGGATTTTCAGTCAGCCTGGCCTTTGTGAAACAGTAAAATACAGCCAACTTTGAAACTACTGTTCTTCAAAGAACTACCACTACTGCCTTTATCAAACCTTGCCTATGAAGTTTCTAAAGTATAAAGCATTAACTAACCTGCTTACACCAGTATCTGAACCTATCCCATACTCTACTTGCTTGTGGTAGGTTTTTCCCCTCCTTTCCTATCAGTAAAGTCAAGCTGTCCCATTCAAAAGCCACACTAACAACTCAAGTGAAGATGGGACAGGGTGTCAAATCATGCTCTACTGTAAATGGATCAAAACCCTGAAAACAACTGAAAATAAGGATGCACCAATAAATATTTTCTTGGTCGATACCAATAGCCAATGATTAACCACCCATACAGCCAATGCTGATCTGATAACTGATATTTAGTAATAGTGCAGAGCATTTAAAACTACTAACATAAATAAACTGTTGTTTTTTGTTTTGTATTTATAACAAACACACATATATGCCTGCTTCCACCCTCACTGAGGAAGGCACACATCGCCCACTTGCCCACAGCTCCTACCCGCAGCCCTGCTTTCTGCGTAGCCTGTGCTGCTGCCCTGAGTGGGCAAGGTGTACGTACCCTTGTGTGGACAGTGGCAATGGGCGTGTTTGGAGCCCCAGTGCACACAACTGCCTCAGAGCTGGCAGACCCCAAACAGCCAAGCTCCTGTGGCTACTGGGGAGATGCTGTTTTTGCAAAGGTGCTCGGTGCCTAGCAGACCAGAATGTCCTTTGCATGGCACCTTACCCCGCCTGAACACAACCCAAGGTCTCGGCAGCAGTCCTGGCACTCAGGTCCCAGCTGCACACGCAGAGTCACCACGGCAGTGGCAACAGCAGCAGCAGAAACCAGTAACGATCCCTCTGCTGCTGAGCACAGCGCCCTGTGACCACTCCCCAGTGCCCTCTCCCCCTCCCACTGCTTGCAGTCTGTAGTCTGCTGCGGGACTGGGCCTGCGGTGGGGCACAGGGACTGGACTACAATCACCAAGGTGCTCCAGGCACACAGGCTACAATGACCCAAAAAAGCCAGTAGCCAATAACATTGTTTCTCCTTTTATTGTTGCCAGTCCAATAGCCAACTGATATATCAATGCACCCCTAGCTGAAAGGTTTCTGTCACAACCATTACAATTATTTCAGAGTACCATGGTCAACCACTCTAAAGTTAAAAAAAAAAAAAAAAAAAAAAGGAGGAAAACAAGTGAACAGATAAAAACAATCTTTCTGTGGTTACTTGAAACATTCGTGCCCCTGACTCTTTGATCTCTTCCTCACAAAGAACCCCTTTTTATTTGACTAAAAGGGGAATGAAGCAACCTAGTCCTACAGAGCCAAATCTGTAACTTGGAGCCTTCTGTGTAGGTGCAGGAAGGAACAGCAAGGGCCAACGTGCATTTTCTCTGGCAAAACAAAAGAAAAAATAAGGGTGTGTGTAGATGAAATGGGGGCCCTAAATTTAAGCAGTGGGTTTTAAAAAACACTGCTTCAAATTTAGGGCTGATTAAACACCCTCATGTGGTGTACACACCCTGCACTTACCTGCCTCTCAAGTGGGGAGGGGAGGGCAAGCTGCAGGCAGGCAGAGCAGTCCCTGGGCTGCAGGGCAGGGGTGAGTGGGGGGAAGACCGGTACTTCCCTCCGCAGCAGTGGCAGCCACCCCCAGGAAGAACCCACCTGCAGGCCCCCAGCTTGGGCAGTCCCAGGGGGCACCACAGGCACACAGGGAAGCACCGGGCCCTTGTGCAGCTCAGGAAGGCAGGCAGGCTCTGCGGGGAGAGGGGGATTAGTATCAGGCTTACTGCTTTTCTCAGACAGAGGCTGCTTTCATGGGCTGCTGCCAGACTGCTTGCAGGGCTTTCTGCAGAGCTGTGGAGCTGCACAGAGCTCCACAGCTGTAGGGGCAGCAAACTAAAACTCCTCAAAGGAGTTTTAGTTTGCTGCGCCCCAAGTCATTTAAGGCACGTTATGCCACCAAACTTCCCTACAGCGGCTGGAATTAATGCTCAATACACCCCTGAGGTGTGCAAACACCGACATTGTTAAAGCATGCAAAAAAAAGTAGCCTGCTTTAAAGTATCATGAACACATGCCTCTTATTTCATCTATACACAGCCTTAGGTGCCAGGAAAACCATCCCTCAGAAAGGATTCAAGAGAAATAGGAAAAAGGTGGCATCACTATAAGACAACAATGTTTACAGAAATTAATTTTCTCCAGTGGGAATCCCTATACTCCTAGGTTGGCTTCCAAGTGCAAAGAGTTAACTCTGAAGGTAGAGATGCATTTAGTTTCAGCTGAAAAGGAAGAGGTTTCAAATAGCTGGAATGAGTCATTCTCCTTCCATTATGAACAACAGCTCACAAGCTCATTTGTTTTGCAGCTAGGAAAAAAAGAACATCATTCCTCCACTATTGTATTAGCACTAACTTGTTGGGAAAATAATTAATTCATATTTACACACATCCTAACCAGCCATCAAAAGGAAAAAAAAAACCCCACACAGATTTCTGTACCAAAACCAACTTGAGTCCTGAAGATCCCTTAAGCACACAATTTGTAAAATTTCTATGATTATAAAACAAAATGACTTATCAAAATGACAACAGCATGCATATTATGCTAGAATAAAAATCAATAGCAGAATTATAAATGTCACACTTTAATTTTTGAGAGAGCATGGTAAGAACCCCACAATTATAAAGAGGCATTTCTATTAAGTTTCCTTTACTAATATTTCATTTTTATCCATCTCTAGCTAAAAATTCTTTGTTCCAACACTTCTGAAGAGCTTTTTACACACCAAACAGGCAATTTCTCAAAAATTCCTGCTGCTTCTGATGAATGCTGACTATTCAGTAATTATCATAAGCATTTTTGAACACCTAATCAAAACAATACTAGCTGCAGGACTATATTATTTGCAGTGTTCTGCAAAAAGATAAAAAATAAAAAGATTCTCAATAGTGCTGCCTTTGAAAATGGAACTCTCTCAATATATAAAATGAAGAATCCATCTTGCTCAATCCACTTTTCACCTGCCTATTTATAACCTGCTTCTTTACCACACAGCATTACCTTTGGTGACATACAGCTTGCAGGCCTAACAGAAGCTCCAGACAAAGCACACAATTAATGGTATATACTGTAAATGAGACCAAATGAAACAAATTCCAGCCTGGGTATACAGGCATTTATTTAAAATCATAGTATCCAACAAACACTAGAGAAGTAAGCTGTGCAGCTTCCCAAGAAGAAAACAATAATGTTTGTTGTTTTTTGTTTTAAATTTAAAACATCTTAAAATATGCATACCAAACCTACACAATGCTTTCATTCAGGCCAGGTACAGATGTTCAGTAAGCTGAAGGCAGATGCAATCTAAGTTTTGCACACTGCTCGAAGAGCACTAGGTTAAGTCTGGGAAAAAAATAAAAACTGATTGCCGGGGGGGCGGGGGGGGGAATGCACTGACCAATCCCAACCAATCCCAACATTTTGGGGGTGCTCCTGCATGTCTCCCAACAGGCTGCTAGGGAATGAATGCCAAGCCCAGGCAAGCAGCTGGCTTCCCCTGACTGGACAGCATGGCTCTTCTCCCCAGCCCTGGAGAAACAGCTGACTGTCAGCTAGGGGAAGATGGGGACTGTGCAGCAGAGGCCTCTGCTCCACCATCCTCCCAGTGTCCAGCATTGCTTACAGCCAGTGCTGTACCTCCTGCCTATGCCTGTCAGCCAGGCCGGGCAGCATGGGAAAGGGAGGAGGGAAATGGAGGCCCCTGCTGCACAGGCCTGGACCTGGCACTACTAGACCTGAGCCAGCACAGCTGGGGAGCCTGTACTGGGGGTCTCACCACTGCACACTGCCCGCCTTGCTGACATGTGCAGGCAGGACACAAAGCTTTGATATGCCTTGGCTCTGAAACCCTGGGGGCAGTACTGGCTGGAACAACTGAGCACAAGCATACACCTGGGATGGGGGTGGGGGGGAGTGGGGGCCACAAAGGTACCTGGGATGCAAACAGACTGGGACCTAACTTGAGCTGGTACAGAACTTTTATATACTGGTCTAACCTAAATTGCTTAAGTCTGATACTATATCCATACAGGTCCATCTTAGACCAGGTTCTCCACCACCATTTTGAGACTAGTTTATGTGCACTGAACTCCAACAAAAGCAAATTAAAGAGACCACAAACCCACGAAGATAGAAATGGTCCAACATAAATGTCCAAGATTCCATGAATTTTAGTTCAACTGTTAAACTCCTGTTTTAGCAACCCTATTTTACCACTGCATCGCTGCAATCATTTTGATTTGCAGATCAGCTGATTCTACAAAAAGTACTCCCTGAAATAAATATTGTTCCAGAATCTTGCCCTACTTAAGGCTAAATTCTAGAGCAGGGACTTTATCAGCAACAAGAAATTGTTCTAAGGAGCATTTCCTAGAATTGTGCTATAATATTTAAGTCATAGTCTAACAATATACAAGAACAACAACGAAATGTTTTAGAAGAAAATGTCTACCACAGACTCAAAATATATTATTTTTGACCAAAGTTAAACAGACTAATCACTACCACTATTTTGCTCTTTTTTGATAAAATTGTTTTACCTTTGAATGCATAAATAAGAAAGCAAAAGGCTATTTAAATAACTGGATTAAAAATTGCATCAATTCTTCTCAAGACTTTAACTAATTAGGGCTCAAGGCTGCTCCGATGTGCTGTACATGCAGCAAGGCTCTGATGTGCTGTAGTTACAATATGTCAAAGCAGACTTGATTAATCGAGTCTGCTGGAGTGTAGTAATTACTGTGTTCCAACAGACTCCAGTGTCATATGAATCAGTGTCCCTGGGCTGAAACATGGCAACAGGGTACTTTAACTAAAGCTGGTTCAACGAGTTTTAGCTAAAGTGCCCCTGCCACCACTTTTCAGCACAGGGAGCTAATACATGTGACACTCCAGGCGCTTTAATTAGAATGACCTTTAGAGCTGCTCTAATGAAAGTGCCCCTCCCTCCATTTCCCCTTCCTGGAGCACATCTATAAATGCCCTGAGACCAGGTTGGAAGCACTAAGAACCTACCAACTCTGACTATGGAGAAATTAAAATTTTTAGAACTGGAATTGTTCATTTTTAGGATCTTTAAGATGTATCAAGTCAGGAAAACTCACCATAAGGCTTGTTGTTGCTTTATTCCTAATTTTTACTTCAGAAAATGTCAAGAACAGAACTGCACTGTCTGATCTCATTAAAGGACTTCTTGGATATTCTACAGCAGGGTGCACTGTGTGTTTTAACACTTCAATCAAAAGGTGACTCAAGGTATGGACATACAGATATTTAAGATAGGTGGCTCCAACCCCACTTCTTCATCGCAATTCACTGGCGAGCAGACCAAAGATTTGGCTGTCAGCATAATAATCATTCAATTAGTAACTGCGAAGTGAGCAAATTTTCCAAAAAGGACCATCTTTAAAGTCTAAGGATTCAAATTAGTATAGCTAGATATTGTGACTGAATATAAACACAGATGAGTTAAATACAATTCGCATCCAAGAAAAAGATATCCAATCTTTTATGTAACTAACACCATTTACTAGCTATTGAGTAAACCATTATATTTTCTTTGATACAAAAGTGAGTATATCTGGCATTACTTTGTTGCCAAAGCAATTCAAGACGCATCTTGGTTAGGACACTTTTTGTACCTTAGAAACAACTCCTAATTCCACCAACAGTTATTTGCATTATTTGATAAGCAACCATGAGAGTGTGCCTCTAGATAATATTTACCCTGCACTTTCACACAGGAGGTAAAGCTAAAACAAGTAAAAATATCTTCAGGTTGATAGTTTAAAACATCACGGGAAATTTGTTTCTTTGTAGGCACACAGGTCCTGCTTGAAAATGAATGTTTTCTTTTAAGAAAACATGTACACATACGTGCAACTCCAGTGGACTTTCCTGAATATTACGATGACTTTAAGCAAATATTTAATTGCTTTTTCCAGTACCAAACATACTCAAAGCGTTCATTAAGACTAGTTACAGTGAAATGCACAAATTTAACCTTATTTTTATTTGGAGCCAAACACAAGCTATTCTTAAATGATAGCCCAATCTTTGTTTCATAATTCCCTAAAAATATTACATTATCTGACTTTTCATTCCATCCAGGAAGAGCATACACCAACTGCAAAAATGTCCTCGGCCTGACAAAGGGTTTGCACACCCGAAACCTTGTTTAAAATTTTTTTCCCAAATATTTAAGTTGGTCTAATAAAAGATATTGTATTCACCCAAAGAACCTTGCCTGTCTATGTCCTTAGACCAACATGGCTACAACCCCTGTGATATTACATTAAAAATTTAATGAAGTTAGTTTATAAAAATATGCCAGGCATGCCCATTGAACATAGCAAGTCACTCAGAAGCAACCAAATTCAACGCTGAATATTTGCATACGTACTAGAGTAACTGCATTCTAAATATTTATTTCATGGCATATTATGACGAAGTCTTATTTAACAGGACAACAGATATTCACAATCCACAAATATCTTGCATTTCCACATTAAAGTATCTTACACTTTTTAAAAGTTAAGAACAGCATACACTATGATCAACTCTATATTGTCAATCACATTTTCCTGCCTTTGAACACATACAATCTGGCCGTGTGTTTGTGTGTGCACGCATGTGCACATCTCTTGCTCTCTCTCTCTCTGCCCCCTCCCCCCATCCCAACATGGGCACAGGCATATACAGCCTGAATGACTGTTTGATCTCAACTGCGCCAAGACTGAAAAATGAATAATTCTCATCAAAATTACTGAGAAATGCAATATGACTGTGTAAAATATTGTATCATATCCCAAAACAGCTAAAATGATTCAGAACAAAACGTCTAGTACAGACTCATAATAAACCATCTTGAAAAAAGTTACCTCCTCTTTCTCACAGCATAGTGCAAACTGAAGAGAGTCCAGCAGGCTTGACTAAGCCTCGTAATGAGAACCAAAAACAGAATTTTGGAAGCTCCAAAAACTGGTGCATCTGAAGTCCTGAAACTATGACCAAAATAATGAAACTGCACTTTTGATGATAAAACACAGACTGACAATCACTGAAGTCAAGAGTTGGCAAGATAGGGCCTACACAGCAAGGGGGCTTTGTCTGTGCCTGTGTTGGGATTGGTCCTCAGTGCTCAATGTGCAATGTGGAACTTGTTTTCACGTCAGCAACCCCAGCTCAGCTCCCCAGTGGCTGGAAGCTGTGCCCACACACAGCAGAACATGGGGGGAGTGGGAAGGAAGGGTAAAGAAAAGCTGCAGTGGTGGAGGCACAGGCAAAACCCCTTGCCACTGACTTGCTGCCAAAGCCACCTAACCTGCATCAGACCAGAACCAGGTAGATCCAGCCCCTGACTAAAGTCAGTAGCCAACCACTTTTCTTTACATCTTATTAGAACACACTGACCAAACACAGGCCTAAATTCTGCTGCAGTCAATGGAAGGTGAACCTGTTTTGGCAAGGGCAGTATGCAGCTTTGGCAACTTTACCCTAAATACTTTATGGTTTGTGCCACACATTCCTTGAATATTATTTTTATCACCAACAACTAAAAATAAACAAATAAATAAGTCAGAAGTAACAGTCGTTCTTGTTTTGAAAATATCTAAACATCTACAGAGTAGATCACCTGATCAGTATGTGAAATTGTTCATTTATTTGCTTTTTTGAGGACTCAGCCCCTCCATAAAACAGTTCAACCCTCTCCAGGAGAGCCAAAAGCTAAACTATCCTCTGAATACACTTAGGAAAGATGACTGTGAACAGATGGAACTTCCAACCTGCTCTGCACAAGATCTACATGTACTGGATCACGGTTGCCAACACGAGATAAGCTACTAACAATCTTCAATTTATTTTACTTACATGTTTTTACAGAATGTAAACATAAACCTTATGGGCAAGTGCCACGTTCAAATTTAGGGGTTTAACACCAACCATATAGCAAGAATGTTTGATTATCAGTAAATTACCTGTTAAAAAAAGTTCTTGGGTTGGCGACACTCCTTGACTGCAGGAGTGGTTTTACACTGTGCTGCCCCCACCCCTTGGGTTCCCTACTTGCCTCCACACCCTGATGTCCCCAACCACACCTTACACCACAACACCTTCCCATCCAAATGCCCAGTCTTACCCCCACCAGCCACACTTCCCCCATTCCAGCATAGACTAAAGGAGGACTACTGTCTCCCTACCTGCAACCCAACAGTGGTAACAGGGCAAGAGGAGACACATCAGCAGCACACAGAAGAGGAAGGAAGGAGCGAGCTATGGGGACTCTCATGAGTCATAAAGCCCTAACAAGAGCTCCCACTCAGACACCGCACTGTGCTGCTCTGTTGTCTTTATCCTCTTTCCAATAACAGAGCTTCAAATCAAGCTCCAGTTGTATGCATTTTTTTCTAAGCACCCAATGTTTTAATATTTATTTATTTACAGATTTTACAGACAGGCATTTTTTAATCTGGTTTTTAAACAGGCAACCCTACATGAAATACACAGTTTATCCTCCTTGTGGGGGTTTGTTTTAAATGCCAATTTAAATTTAAACCATGTATAGCAGCAGGAAGAGAAAATTCTCATTCTTTTTTTAAATAAAAAAAGAAGTTACCTGCATATTGTTATTTATGTGTTTCTAATTCTTCACCCTTCTCTTCTCTGTAATCTTAAAATTGATAAAACGGGTGTTTCTCCGATCAATTGGAGAGAGCTTTGGTATGCTGTACCTCATTACTCTTGAAGGTGCTTACATACTGTAGCCATGTCATCACTGAACTTTCTCTCCATTAAAAGAGAACAAGCTGAATTCTAGAACTTGCCTCTTGTAAGAAGCTCTCTGTACCATCTCCAGTTTTTCAACATTCCTTGACAAAAGGAGGACACCAGAACTGGAGGCAACATTAATACATGAGATCCTGTATTTTTCTTACAGGGTTGGTTCATAGCACACTACATTTGCTGCAGGTTGGCAAATTAAGAATCAGCTGCTCTGCTGACTGTGGAAACTTTAACTTCAAAGTGCATGCTGCTTTTCTCATCAACTGGAGCACAGCAGGGTCAATGGCTGACTGAAGAAGCAGAGCACCCTTTGAAATAATGTCACAGTAAACAAATGAAGCACTATCATGGGTAGCTAGCAAATCCTCATCTTCAGAGAGAGGTAGGGAACCCTACAAAGAATCTGGGTTCTACTCTGCTATATACAGAGATTTAAAAATCAGCCTCTACTCGTTACTCCCCTGTGCCTTTAAGCCACGTGGCTTTGAAAATCCTACCCTAAAAAAACTACATGTAGGTAAAGGAACTTTAGTTTAGGTTCCATTTTTTTTTCTTCAACAGTGGCTTATGTGCATAAAGGGGTCATGATGATTTCAGAGTCTGAATGATTTTTTTATTAGAAATGATTTTTTTTGGTTTTAAAATTACAGACTGTGTGTGTTATTTAAGGGGGGAAATGGCTTTATCAAGAATACAGTTAATCCCTATGGCTACAAATATTTCTGCTCATGCTTAAACTTTTGCTCCTATAGTTCCACTTAAGTCAATGAGCATGATGTTACCTAGGTAGTTAGGAATTTTTAGGATAACTAGGCTTTAATTTTTAATATGTTGACTTTTTCCAGTTCTGTGAAATTCAAATCAGAGTTCCTACCTCTAATGACATTTATATTTCAATTAACATTTTTATCTGAAATAAACAAATCCTCAGTCTCATCTAAATCATTTTTAAAGCACATCAAGTGATTTAATTCATAGCTCAATTCCCCTGATTTAAATTTGTTCCACGTCTGACTTCAGCCTCCACTTTCTCCCCAAGTTCAGCAGCTCCTAGAATTTCTTTTCAAACACTTCTATTCAAGAATTTATTTTCTTGTGCCTACAGGGACACTCCACCCTCACCTACAGTCACAATGAGGAGCTAAAGAACATGCTAAACAGTGAGTCAGCAGTAATCAGTCAGCAGCTTTCTGCATGGTTCCAACATCTACAGACAACATGGATCAATAACAGAAGCATCCTGACTATGGTGCAATTTGTCCATTTCAGAAGTATAACACTCTCCTGTGAAACATCTGGTCTTTGTCATGGTTGAAAACAAAATAGATCACTGGTCTCATAGAATATAGCAATTTCTATACATAACCTAGTTTCAATATGGGCCTAAATGGCAAGGAAAGCTTCTAAATAACAGGAAGTCTCAATCAGCTTTTAGGACTAGGGACAGACAGTCAAAAAGCCTGAGCCTGAATTGATTCAATCTTTGTAGGTTAATCTAACCTGTGTAGATTGAATTAATTTGCAAGTGGATACACATTCACTTTTGATTCAGGAAATGCAGGCACATGCCTGCAGTGGATCAGGCTAGAAGCCACAAGGCACTAAAGTGAGTCCTCCTTTCCCTTCCACAATGCTGAGCTGGGGAGAGGGGGTAGGGAGGGTGCACGGCCAGGCCCACAGGACGCTATGGTTAGGGAGAGGTTTAAGCTCCCTCCCTGACCTGCATAGTCACCAGCTGAGGCATGCCTGGCATGAGAAGGGAAAGCAGTCCTTAGCAGAATTTTCCAGGCTTGCAGCTTAAGGGGTTGGTAGTACTGCCAGACACTAATTCCCAACCAGCACTGTGGCAAAGGGCAAGAGAGAGGAGCTGCTTGTGTGGAGTGTATGCTGGATCACTCTCCCTGCTTTTACTTCCTGTCCACAGCTGCAGACAGCATGAAGACAGCACCAAAGCCTCTCAGAATTGCTTCTGAGATGCCTGCACTCTGAGGGCTTTGAAGCAAGCCAGCAGGGAGCTTATCACTATCAGAATGCAAAGCTTATCAGCCCATCAAGCCCTAGAAAAGAAAACAAAAGAATCTCTCTCCTTAGTTTCAAGCTATTCTTAGCTGCAGGGTGCATTTGCAAGCCGCTGGCTTCTTGCTCAGGAAGCAGCAGCCTGGCTGCAGCCCTGACTGGTTCCAGAAAGCCCTAAGCCAATACTGTTGTATCTGCCCCCATTCCAGTGAATTAGACAAGGAACTCTAAATAAATACCAAGTACTGAGCAACTTGCAGTATGACTGACTGCAACCCTGGCAAGCTGAAACACTGACTAGTTACTTGGAGTTTCAAAATTCTGACTTTTAAAGGAATTTATAAAAACTGTTTATAACACAATCTTAAGTCTAATGCTGCAAATGTTAGCTGGGATAGGGAAACAGTTATAAAATGGTACTCCAAAATTTTGAAGACAACAGAAAATAAAATAATAGCAATTTTATGCCATTTTGGATTTTAAAAGATGAGCAAACACACGTGCAATGGAGCTGCAAACTGAAAGCAATGAGCTTTAAAGCAATTTGGTATCATGATAGCATATTAGGTTACAAATTCTGATTATATCTTATTTATATATATATTTATAATCCAATATTAAAATAATAAATACAATAAAGAACATGAAAGGGGTTGTAATATTATACATTTAATGCATGTTTATATTTATAATTTAAGCATAAAAGTAAGACTATAAGTTGGCTGTTTCTATAAAACAGAAATGCACCTATATTTTTCTTGCTCAAGTCTCCATCAGAGCATCCTACAAAAAGAAAAGAAGCCTGACAATGAAAAATAGGAAAGTTGTTGATTGACCTAAGATAATGGCTATGCATTAATTATAAGAGCTGGTGCTCAATATAAAGTTGTCTCACTTTTCCAGAGCTAGCAGTTTCTAGCCCCCACCCCCAAAAAGGTTAAATTTGCTTCAGGCACACACAGGATGCAACAATAAACTGGGGCGGGATTGGAAGTAATTCCTAATCATTGGCCCATTTTTCTTTTCAATCTCTGCTCAATTCACAAGCAAACTGCAATTTATGAAGGTGGAAAGGGGGATAATTCTCATTTCATTCAGACGAAGAAGGTTAGACATGTATTATGATTTTATTGATGATGAACTGTACCACTGCCATAACTGTAACTACACAGTTCATAATTTGTTGCCTCACATTTATAAAATTCTATGAAAAAAACCCTTAATACATTACAAATTTCAATAGAAATTTCAGACTTTTAAAAAAGTCTAGAAAGCCAGAAGTACTGTAAATAAGTATTACAAAGCAATTATACAACATTAGTATACTAGAATACAGGAACTGATATAATGGATCAGACCAAAAGCCCATTGTGGAGAACACAAAAGGAGGGGAGCAAAGAGAATCAGAGAGATTGAGGGGAGGGGTGGCAAGGGGATTGTAATTTTTTTAAAACTAATACTATATATGACTTATTTTACTCCAATCTACTATTACCACTGGGTCTGAATGGGTTGAACTCCACGAGCTGGGAAGGAAGTGGAAGATGAGTAAAACAGCACATGCCTGTCAGAGTTGATATGAAATGCATCATCAAAAACTAAATGGAGCTACCAGTCATGAATAAGGTGTCTTGAGGAACATACAACAACTGGACTTTATAAACTTCTGGTGATCAAAGTTTGGAGCAAAGGGCCAGATATGAAGAGCCTGTTTAAGGTTTAACCCAGTAGAGGGAGATATAGACTGAAAGATAATGGGCACAGTGCTGTGCCAGTTGCTTCTGCTGATACAGACTCTGTCTTGAACCTGATCTAAGAACTCCCAGAGATGTATTCCATTTGTTTAATAAATGTTAGCTTCTTTTGGAAAGCCTGCCTTCACTTGAGGCCAACATCAATGAGAGTGCTGCAACCCAAAGGCAATGGGGCTTATCTTCACAAAGAAACTACATCTGCTGTCCATTTAAAGGGATACTCAAAAAGATTATAAATGGCTGAAGCATCTTGTAGGAAGGACACTCAACACCAACCTAATCTAATATGTGGTCTCTACCAAATGCCATGGCATTACCAGCTGATACAGAGGAATAACCTCTTGCAATGCTCTCTAGAGAAAGTAACCTCCAATACTTAGAACTTGGGTTCTGCTTCATAGTGTGAACATTCACATACTTTCCAAAGGTTTTAATTATTTTAACCATTAAACCATCTTGTTTTTCAGATAAGTGGCTAATCCTTTGCTGAATTCCCATGACATCTTGACCTAAATTATATATTGTGGCAATAAGCCCCACAGTTTAATTGTGTATTAAGTGAAAAGCACAATTTCATCTCCTTCTACTTCTTTTGAACATGCTGCCTTTCAGTTGTCCGTCTTGCCCATTTAAGTGCTGACACTTTTTTAAAATTTCAAAACAGACACATTGATTTACCATTATGATTTGTGCTTTTTAAATTCTTTAAAAGAAATACTCATTTATCTTTACTCTTCAGTTTCTCTGTTTTCAGGCATAAAAACATCCATTTCTCAGAAGTCTTCATGACACCACTAAAGCTACTGAAACCGAAAGGGGAAGAGGAATGAATTTGGGATGAGGATATGAGTTGGGTGTGTCTATTATAAGTAGCCAAAAGAAAACTGGTGGTAATATCAGGTCCATTGTATTATTTGTAGATTTTAGTATCATTAAAATTAAAGGGGCAATTTACTTTCCTGTTCAGACTCTCTGAAGACTCAGGAATGTTCTGCGTCTTCCACAACTAATTCAAGTTTGCAATGTTTTTAAAACTATCAAAACAATAAGAAAAGTCTATTTTAGAAACCTTAAAACTAAATTATTTAGGAAGATGGAAACAAAAAAACAATCTTTAGTACTATAGCTTTTAAAAAATCTTTTATTCACTTTTAAGTAAAAACATTTTTTTTTAAATCAATAAATCAAATTTTACTTTTCCATTGAATATTTCTTTCCCAAAATATTACTTAGTTGGCATTTTCTCCCTCTTCCCCCCAAATCTAGACATTCCTCTCAGATTGGCAGCAACTTGTATGATGGGAGTTCACAAGAGCATGTTCTAATAGTTAGATGAGCTTAAAGAAAGAAGTAGGGATTTTCCCCCTCCAATTTGCTTCACTTTTAATCTTCTTACACCACAGGATTTTTTTCAAAATCCCAAGAATTTAAATCCAATAACACACAGTTCGAGGCTTAAGTGTTAAAACCATGCTAGATAGACCTCTATCTAGATGCCTACAATGAGCATATTATCATACATAAAACCAATTATATTGCAGACTGCTATGGAAGAGATTTACTTCTACTCTTTCGAGAAAGGGATATACAGTGTGCTCAAATATTTAATAAATATGTATTTGGGATACTGATAAATATTTTTAAGATGCAAATACAATGCTAGCAACTCATCAGAACAATGTTATCCCATACACATCTTTGTTGAGGATGGAGAAGGTGGGGGCAGTAGAGTGGAGGAGAATAGGATGACTAAAGGAGGAAGAACAAGATAAAAAAATACAGAAGATACAGAAGTATTGAAAATCTCCAGGAATAACGTACAAAAGTAACCTTAAACTCTGTAAGGCAGAGAACTCTGAATTTTACTGTAAGTGATGGAAGGTGAGAAGCAACATACGGATTGGATTTTAAAAAATCCAAGATATATAACAATTTATCAGTACTCTTTTAAACAAAACAACAGAAATAACCCCCCCCACAACTGCTGGAGGCAAACTGCAACTTAGCAAACAATCCAACTATTCTGCCAACTACCTGCAAATAACAGTTCCTAACAATTATTTGACTATCCAAAACAAGCCAATCAGTAAAAACAAAGATAACAAATAATCAAGCAGTAGCTATAAATGAAGATGCATTATAGCTATAATGAAGCTATTCTGCAATGTTTAGTACCCCCAAAAAACTACTAATGAAAAGTAGTCTTATCTCCTCCACCGCACCTTACATAAAAACTAATTATCTTGTTTACAATACTAAAACCTTTATTTAACTTCTGCAACTACTTGCTTAACAAATGCATGCAAATCACCATAAACCATCTAAACACCAAGCTATGAACTTGGCTTACTCTGGCATAAAATTGTACAGAAAATAAGTGTTCAGGCAGCATAGAATAAAGGTTAGTTGATTCATTGTCTACCTCTGGCAAAAACAAAAAAGAACGAATGTACCAAATCCACAACACTTTACTCTTAATATTTCTACTTCTGTGTTGTGACAAAGTGGAATAATGTAGATACTGTCCAAAGAAAGTCACTCTGAAAAAACTTTTTCCTGAAAACGATTTACCCAATTCTTATTAACTATAGCATTAAAGAAACACTGACATGAACAATAAAACAAACAAACAAAACTCCCCATTTCTTTCTTCCTCTCTACTTTGTGCATTGACTTGACCAGATCTACAGGTGGTGTCAGATTATAGGTTTTATTGTAATATTTTTGTTTTAAATGTGTTCATGCAGTTATAAAGTGTTATCCAGATGCATGAAACTGGTACAAAGGAAAAGAAAGAGTCAATAGGGTCCCTGCTAAGTGCCAGAGCTGCTCACATACAAGAGACCAGAGAACGTGATCTTCAGCATCAACAGAGACTTGAATAGCATTTTTGACATATGAAGGACTTCTAGGAGGGTGTGGGGGTGGAACAGCCAAGGGGCATCCAGGAAAGCTGGGGACGTAACCAATTCATTCAGGCTGTTCTGTCCATTGATCAAATGGAGTGTTGGCTGGTAGGGGCCAATCTGAAAAGAGGCCATCAGCTTTGTGGCTCATAGTTGTACAGACTGAAAAGGGAACAACTAAGTAACTTTGAGGTGCTCAAGGATACATGGGATAGACTGGGGACAAATGGACTGTTTAACCTTTGCAAGGGGGGGGCGGGGCAGGCAGTGCCAAAAATCTCTGACTAGGCAGCCTTCAATACATGCTTTTATTGAAGAGGAATTTGTCAGTTTTGCAGCTTATGACTTCCAGTTGTACTTCTCCCCAGAAAGAGGTAAAGTCCCTCTCAAGAGCAGAACTGGAAGACAGCTGGGCAATGGAAAGTCAAGAAGGGGTTAGTGGCCGAAAAGCCAGGATTTCAGAGTTCAAAAGGACCAGGGCTCCCCAAAACCCCAACCCTATGCTCTAGAAACCAAGCCTGGGCTGGAGCATCTGGAGAGACCAGACAAAGCTAGAGAGGTCCCAAAGCACCTGTCAACTCCCAGGGGGCATCCATGTCAAGCCAATACCAGTGTTTCCCCTTCATTAAAAATTTTTCTTATAGATCTCATAAGAACAAAGGATAAATATTTAAAGATGTTTCAAAAGATTTCTTTAACCAAAAAATCTGGAAAGCAGATTCACAGGAGTTTCAGTAAACACAGCACTTTCAAAGGATGTTTCAGTTTAAAATGTCTGTCAAAAGTTCTCTTTAAAAATAAATATATAAAGTGTTATTATTAATAAATAGCAAAACATACTTGCTTCACTAAAGAAAAAGGCAAAATAGAAGGGAAAAATCTTCTGAAAGTCACCACAATATCACAACAAATAATTTTGTTCGATAAACTTTTCCTATTTTCATAATTTCCTAAGGGCTAATGGAGCAAATGAATTGAAGTACAGCCTGTTTTAATATCCTAATTTTAGCTAGCTTGTATTACAGTACTAAGACACCCTCTCCTGTAAATAACATTGGAACAATTGTAGCATTCTAAAATGGGGCTGATAGAAATCTTGATACTTCCATTAATGCTCTAATTAAAAAGAAAATCTAAGTTAATAAAATGGATTGTTCACTCAGAAGTTCACAAAGACAATTTAATTGTGCTCAATTGTGTTAATTTATTGAAATCAGACAATTAGTAGAAATAGATAACATGGCAAAATATCTATTCAGGGGCCAGATAATTAGAAGCAGAAGTAGTGTTCAAACTCTGTATATTACATATGCATTCTCATGACAATTTTTGTCCAGAGTATCTTACATTTTTTAAAACAAGCCAGTTAAATGGGACCAGTGTGAAATGGCTTATATAATTAAAAGATCATTGTAATATTACTGGGGGGAGTCTTAAGGGAACACACAAGTTTTAGTACATCTAAAAGAAAAGGTATTCTCTGTGTAACCTCCAAAGAATTTTTCCTCTCTCCCAAACCCACACTCCCTCCCAGAAAAAAAAAAGAGAACAAGGAAGGGAAGGTTTTTGAAATAATAACTGCTAGACCTTCTGCTACATTATAAATTCCAGACAATTTTAATGATGATAGGAAAGATTTCTATTGTTAGCCCCAAGATTTTTACAGAATTTAATGCAAGGCTCAGAGGCAAATGTTCCCCCTAAAAATTCCTCCTATTATCAAATATCTTTCCTGCCAAGGCAGGGGGTCGGACTAGATGATCTGCCCAGGTCCCTTCCGACTCTAACTACTATGATACTATCTCAGTATTTTATCATCAACAGCAGCTCATTCAAAATGTTAGTTATGGTATCAGGTTTACACAAATGAACCTGGTATATTTTTGACCACTGGAAGTTCATTTAAATCCCTGTTGCCCCCATGCTAAATGCTATTAAGATTATGAAAAGTCAGCAATGTGATTATTTGTATTACATGCAATTCTCAGAATAAAATGTTAAGCTTCTGAATGTTTGGATATTAATGTAAGTATTTGTTTCAAGGCAAACAATGCCATGCTGAAAATATGGTCCATCACTCTTAAGCAGATACCAATGAAAGAGGAAAAGCTGCTCTCCCAACATGGGATACCTTCTCTTTTCTAAAACACAATCTTGATAGAAAATCAAGACCCTAGTCTTGCAGGCACAATCAAGACCCTAGTCTTGCAGGCACTGTGGCTCTCCTCCCATGTGCACACATTTACAGGATCAGGACCCAAAATACAGAAGATAAGAAAGGCCGAGATTGATCATCTCAAACATTTTGTGTCTTCTGCAAAGTAACCATTTTTTTTTCTATTACAGCACCTGGAGCAATTTCATTCTTCCATATCAATGCCAGGTTGAACCAAGCTGATAAAATCCAGGCACCTTAAAAATCAAGGATTCAATCCTGCAAGCTTCATAGGGATTAACTCACACTTGTAAATTCTCTGCTCAGGACTAGCTGAGGGCAGGATGAGGCCAGCCAGCTGAGCCCCTTGAATGTGAAAGCTATATAAAAACTGTAGTCCCTCAGTTCAATGTCTTTTCTTAACTGTTTCCCAAAAAACATTAAAAAGCGTGTGCCTGCCTCACAGCATCCTGGTTAAAGTCTCAATCCTGAAAACCACCTGGACCAAAGGCTGGCGCTTCAGAGCTGAAGGGCAGTTACAGGCCTGTCATATGGCTATTCTGCCTGGTGTCTGTCAGTCTTTATGTCACTCTTACTTCTTCCAGCTAGCAGGCTGCTACCTACAGTAGCAAAAGAGAAAGGGGCTGGGTTTTTAAACCCCAGCTTTGGACAAACAAGGGCAGGACAAGATAGGAAGAGAAAGACACTAAAAAAAATGTGAGTCATTGTTGGATGTTCCCCACCCACAGGCTTTTTCCTAGGAAAATCACCCATTCAGGAGTTGCTAGCACCAGGGTTTGAATTACAGGGGAGCTCAGTCCCCCCACCAAAGAGACAAGAGCCTCCCTGTCAGATCTGAAAGTAGTAACTGGGGGTAGGGGGCTCTGATTTTACTAGGGCACTGAAGGGCAGCCCAGTTTGTTTTTTGCAGATCCCTCCAAGTGTCAAAGTGCAATTTGAACCCTGGTCAGGACTTTCTCCATCCTTTCATTGCCTCTTTCCTTCCATCTCTCTCTCTTATCGCTTTCCACCTCACTGGCACTCCTCTGCAGCAGGAGGGAGGGGAGGGGAAAATCCTCGAGGGTCTCTGATCCGGGAGCCCCCCCCCTCGCTAAACTGGGGATAACTGGAACAACAGCAGCAAGCCTGCCTTGGGAGGCGGGCAGGAGAAGGAGGAGGGAAACAGGTTTCTTCGGACATCACAGACTGAAAGGGGGGTGGATTAGAGGGAAGGAAGCGGCTTCCCCTGCACACCCCGCTATCCCCCGCAGAGGCACCCGGGCGCCAGCGGAGGGCTAGCCGGCTGGCAGAGCCGCTCAAACACCTCGCGGGGGGGAGGCTTTTTCCGGGCTGCAGCTTTCGCGACGGCACGGCTTTGCTGCAGTGCAGAGGCGCCATCTTCTCGCTCTTCATCTTCCAACTCCGGCCAAGCCTTTCCTCTCCCCGCCGCCGCCCGCGCCCCGGCCCCGGGGGACCGCGCAGGGCAGGGGCCGCGCTCCCCGCCTGCCCCTCGCGGCGCCCACCACCTCCCAGGCGTTTGCACCGGGGGAGGGGGGATGCTGCCCCCTCCCCGCGCCTCGCCCCGGCTCCGAGGGCCCGGGGTGGGCAGGAGCCGCCGGTGGCGGGAGCGAAGGGCCGCCCCGAGCCCGCACAGCCCCGCCGGGCTTTGTTGGAGAGGAGGCGCGGGTCGGGAGCAAGCCGCCGCGACCACGGCCACGTCCCGGCCCGCGCCCATGCCCACCTCTACAGGTGCAGCCCCCGGCACACACCCCATGCGTGTAGCCACGGAGACATGCATCCTCCACACACAGACACACCCGAACACACCCCCATACACACACAGACACCCCACACATACATGCACTACTATATACACCCACAAGCACCCCGTATATATACACCCAAACACACGCACCCCATACACACACAGACACCCCTCCATACATATACACTCCCCTATTATATACACACACGCATATGTACACACACACATATGTGTATATATTATACACCCACAAACACACGCATACACCTATATATACACACCTATATAGAGGATGTATGCGTAACATGTATCCAGAAACCCACACCCCTCACATGTAGACACACACGCACATACACCCCATGTACCTATGCCCACAAACGCATATATACTCACAAACACACAGCTTCCACGCATTAAGGCACCTACATGCATCCCCACACACCTACACCCCGGATACATACACACGTCCCCACCCCCACGCACATATATACCCAGATACATACATACACCCCTCACGCATTCCCCCAAATGCATACACCCTATATACCTATGCCCACAAACACCCCCCCACGCGTGCACATCTATATGGACCCACACATACCCCCGCACGCATTTACCCCACGCATATACACACACGTACCCCCATACATACATATATACACCCCCCCCCACACCCTCCCCCCATATATACACAGACACACACGACAGCCCCGGGCTGAGAGCGGCGCAAGGAAGTTGCGGGCGGCGCTGGCAGGACCGCAGGGCCGGGCCGGGGCTCCCGGCGAACAAAGACCCACGGGGCGGGGAGGGAGAGAGGGAGAAGGCAGCGCCGAGCCCGCGGCCCCTTACCTCGACGGCCGCGGCGGCGCAGCAGGCCAGCAGCAGCAAGGGCAGCCGCAGCCGCGCTCCGTGGGGCAGCATCGCCTCGGCCGGGTCGTGGCGGGTCCCGCTGTAAATCCGCTCGCGCCGCGCCGCGCCCAGCCCGCCCGCCGCTGCCAGGCACTCGCACTGAGCTGCCGCGGCGCCCGCCGAGCTCCGGGGAGCGGGAGTCAGCTGATGTCCCAGCCCACCCGGCCGCGCCGGAGCGCACCCCGGGGAGACCCCTAGCGGCCGCGCCGCAGCACTGCACCCCGGCCCGGGCCCGCGCCCCTTCTTCCCCCGGGGCCGAGGGCAGACCCGACCCGGCTGCCTCCCTGCCGCACATGACCCCAGAAACAGCCTGGGAGGTTTGGGTGTCCTTGAGCTCGTGCCCCGGGGGGGGAAGGAAACAAAATTCATTCGTTCTGCCTCTAGACCAGCGGTACGGGTACCACCGGCGATACGCAGGCAGCCTGTCAGTGCTAGGCTGTTACCAGATTTATTATCCTTACTTTATACGACAAAAAAAATGTGCTGGTGCGGCATAAGGGTGCATCCTTTTAAATTGGTAGTGTGCAATCTGTCAGAGTTTTGCTCAGTTTAGACCAGGTGCTTTCAACCTTTCTGAAGGAGGGCACCCCTTTCAGTGGGTGATCTTCCTGGTGGGTACCCGCTTCCAGATGTGGAGCAGGGAGGGAGGAGGTACCCTGGTGCTCGGTCACTGAGCAAGGGAAGGGTCCCTTGGTAGCCAAACGCAAAGCGATGGTGGCAGCAACAGCAGCTGTACGCAGGCATGCGGCAGCATCATGGCAGCACAGCGGCAGCTACACAGCAGCAGCACTTCCCAAGTACCCCGCTTCTACGCACTGCCACCACATACCCCCTGGGGCCTTCCCAAGTACCCCCAGGGGTATGCGTACCCCCACCTCAAAACCTGAAAACCCCTGGTCTAGACCAACAGCTACAACCTGGATACCTCCACCTGGGGGGAGCACAAGCCTTAAGCTGATCCAGCAGCAGGGCCTCTCTGGAGAGCCTGTTCCAATGCTTTACTACCCTCCTAGTGAGAAAGTTTTCCCTAATATCTAACCTAAACTTCCCTTGCTGCAGCTTGAGACCCTTGCTCCTTGTTCTGTCATCTGCCAGCACTGAGAACAGTCTAGCTCCATCCTCTTTTGAACCCCCACCCCCCTTCAGTTCTCCACAGGCAGCCTACAGAAATATCCCTATGGCTGCATTTATGGTCTGGTTGCAGGCTACTTGATGGCCCAGAAATTTTGCTCTTCCTTCCCCTTTCTCAAACTGGTGGTTTGCCATCCTTACCTACCACAGCTGGAATGGTGACATTGGCTATCCCAGGACCTAAACATCTTTCTGGGGGTGCAACAACTTCCAAGGCCTCCATCCTATAGGCATTTAAATATATGAGAAGGACTGCTGCACCCATATGGGGTCAATTGCCCACTATGAATTTCAGGATGGGAGAAAATAATACATGGGACTAGACCTCTGACTGCATAGACATGAAGTATAAGTGCTTAGAGTTGAGGCTCTAGACAACTGAATGAAGAAAAATGTTCAGTCTCAATACTTCTGCAAACAACTCATGGCCAGTAGAGACCAAAACCCTCCTGCTTCCTGAAAAATATTGTTATTTGTATAATGATCCTGGAAGCAAAGCTAAGAAGGGAACTTTCGCAGCTGAAACATGTGAAAGGTAGAATATTTGCATCAAATGTTGTCAACACCTTCTCTTTGTCCAAATGCAATTGAAAAAAAAAATCTCAGTATTGTCCCCAAAATAGATGCATTTCCATTAAAAGCAATCCTACTTTGACTAAGTCTTATCCCCACAATGTTCAGGTCTTTTCACAAAAAAAAATGTCTAAGGGTTTTGCAATTTAAAAGCAAATATTTTACCCAACCCTAATTCTTACCTTAAGTTCTTGGTCTTTTCAAGAGCTGTAACTGTTTGTTGTAAGCACTGGATAATAAGAAACCTTCCTCTCCACCAGAACTTTTATGCCCATATATCCTAGTTGTGAATGGATTTGATTTTTTTTACATGACAATGAGAAGCTTTGGCAATAATAATGATCTCTCAGATCTATACTCTGAGCTGTGCAGCTCCCTCCCACAGGCACACAAGGCTCAGCTGCCTCAGTAGCAGAGTCCAGACATCAAGGAAACCATTCCACTTGTTCAAAGTCTACATATGAGAGAGAAGTGGCCACTCCAAGTAAGGGGAGACGCACATTTTCTGGCCCAGTGACCATTACATCGAAAAATTAACAGCACTCTTTCCTCTATTTTCCCTTGCTAAAAACAATACCTCTTTCAAGGTAAAATTTAAAGCTGTGCTAGCTGAACTTCATCTTTGTCAGAGTGGTACTGGTAAGGATGGAGTCTGAAGGTACAGGCATCATATAGCTGATATTTAGGGCCTCTCTATGTATGATCCTGGATTTGAATGAGTCCAGGATATTTGGGGGTGGGATTCATGGCTCATTTTTTGTGGAAGCAAAGTCCATCCAACAACTGATCAGAGATACTCCATAAGGAGATATTTCTGACATTTTCCTTTCTCCTAACCTGATTCTCCTACAGAATGGGGCAATTCAGTCCCTTTAGATGAACTCTTAGAACTTACGCTCCAGAACTATGGACAATATAGGTCCTGTATTTTACTATATGAGGTACCATATGCTTTAATCTCACCTGTATAAAGACAGGATTACATTAGCTACATTAGGTGCAGCTATTACTTACCACTCGTTTTAAGTCTCTTACAAAATATCACCAATTTAACTGAATTGTTCTATCAGGTAGATAGGTACAATAATAAGATACATTAATTCCAAAGCATTAAATTTCAGATTCAGGCACTACTTTTAGTAGGCCATTTAGCTAATCTCATGCAAATGAGAATCTTTTCATGCAAACTAATGAAATGGCAGTACATGGAGAGTTTGGGCTTGTGGGAATTGCTCCTATCACACTTGCTAATTTATATGATAACAGGTGAGGTTTCCTATCTCCAGCTGAGATCTGCAGCATATCTAAAACATATACACGTGTCAATAATGCATCACAACATGTACAAAAGTGTGTTATGTAGGTAGGAGATGCAGAATCCTAACAATTCATTAATACCTGATTTATAATACAAATACCCGGCTATTGACTTACTAACTGTATGGCTATATGGGGTCATAGGATTGTTTATTGTTGGTTTAACAATAGAGCTGTTGGAAACAAATAAGCAAGAAATGCAATGACTCCAAATAAGCAGATTCCTAGGTAGCCTGATGGTAGTCATTCATAAAGTATGCTTATGAAGACATAACTTTCAGGTTCTAACTAACATAAAAATTGTGTTTATCCAGGGCTTGGAGCCAACAGATCAAAGGACATTAAGCAACAACTACAACTCTCTAGAACAGTGATTCTCAACCAACATGACACATCAGGCAGGGGTACTATGAGATCCTTTTAAGGGTGCCACACAATATTAGCAACTATATAGTAGGGCTGTGCAAAGCTTTGGTTGCTGATTCTACTCGGTCAAGATTTGGCCTAATTCAGTGGCTGAATCTCTGAATCAAATCAGAGAACCTTTTAATCTCTCCAAATCGAATTGGAACCCTCCGAATCAATTTGGAGAAATTCGGAGAGATTTGACAATTCAGACATAGACACAGCTTTATATTTTTTTCTACATACCTTCAAGGTACCAGGCAGCTCATCAACGCTGAGATGGTAGGGAGGATGGAATATCCCACAGGAGCGTGGTGGGATTCCCAGTGCACTCAGCAGCAGACCCAGAAGTGGACCAGAAGCATTTCCGGGTCCACCGGGGAGTGCAGGGGGGGCTCAATGACTGGTGCCACCTGGGTCTGGGGGGGGACCCAGGTTCCCCCCCATGACCAATCACTGAGTTGGAGGGGGGGGGGCCCAGCGCACAGCGTGACAGACACAAAAGTGAACAGGAAGTACTTCCAGATTTGCCATTCAGCATGTGAGGGGCCCCCCTGCACTCCTGAGGGATGCTTCATCCACCCCACCATTGCAGCATTCATGAGCCATGCCTGGTACCTCAAGGTATATAGAAAAAAACTGAATCACTGTCCCCAGTTTAGGCTGAATCCAAATCCAAACTGAATACAGCCTGTTTCACACACCCCTATTATATAGTACCTTATATATATATGTGCATATGTGTGTGTATAGATATACAGATATGCATGCTATATGTATGTGTGTCTGTGTATATGTGTTATATGTGTCTGTGTGTAAATACGTATATAGCACTTAGTGTGTGCAAACACTCATATGTGATTCACAAGATAAACACAGAGATTTCAAATAGGAATCCACAGTGGTAAAAACATTGTGACCTGTTGTGGTCTCAATTCTTTATAACAGAAGAACTGTTCTGTTATTTTGCTGTGGTCAAGAAACAAGCGAAGGCCAAGTGCTGGCATTTTCTGAGCAATACATTGAGCCTAAAAAGGTTGAGAACCACTACTTTAGGAAGAAGGGAAACAGTTTTCAGGAGGTTGATGAGGAAAATGTCTGGCAGACATCCATTTAGAGGTCTGAAAACAACTCAGGCCTCCTAAAGTTCCCAGATGGTTGGTAAGCTTTAGGTAAGATAGAAATGAGCAGCCGTAATTAAAAAATTAAAGCCCTTTTAATTCTTTAAAAAAAAAAATCTCTGCCTTATGCTATGCCTTTTATCCTGCTTTTAAGATAAAATAATACTCCAGTTTATGAAGCTATCTTTATTAATCATTGATCCCAAAGAAGAGCCAAACGTGGAAGAATCCTGCGATTTTGTTGCCTAATAAAGGTAGAGGCAAAAGACCCAGATCTTGAGGGGTGCATGTGTTTAGGCAACAAAAAGTCAAAAAGTTGAGCAAGCCATGTAACAGTTACATGTTTTCACACTTAGAGCCAGTCCATCCTGTTTAATTGAGTGATGTAAATGCATAATATAAGGAAATATTAAATTAGCAATGCTAAAATGTAATAACTGAGAACTTATTTTATACTAATTTGTACGGATTATGGAACTTGGAGATGACCTGCAAAGAAATTGAGAATGAGTTTGTCACTCCCCCCATCCACCCTTCATATGGACACATCTCTCTTAAAGAAGGCCTAAGGATATTATTCCACTGGTTTCCTAGTACACACATTAAAGTCTTATCTAGCCTAGAAATTCTATGAAAACTTGAGATATGCTGAAGTCTTCACATCACAATATTAAAGAGACTAAAAGCTGAGCTATTAAATAAAAAAGAATGAGAAAGGGAGGTGGCACCTGTAAAAAGTTATAATAGGCTCTATTAAATAATCTTAACAGATGACTACAGAACATGTGCAGATGTCCCCTCTAATTGCTGAGCATTATTTATTGTCCAACTTTATTTTTATATCAAGTTGTAGACATACTATTTATATATCATTTTTTAAACTTTGCATGCATGTCTGTGAACATCAGTGCTTTACAGCAATATAATTACAACATTGCATCTCAATATAACTGCTATATATATGTAAACATTGCCCAATAGTATTTCACTGAATTGTCTAAGAAAGCAAAAGACTTAACCAAAACTCTGCTGTTAGTTTATCATACAGGGTTTTATACAGAATAATAAAGCACTTAGGTCAGCTTCACACTAACAAAATCCACCCAACCTCCACTCTGGTAAATGTCAAGAAAGTAAATAAGTCCTTCTACCCATCAACAATTCTACTCTACTCATATGCCACAGGCAAGGCAGGGTGGCAGTAAAATCAGAAGGGTCTTGCAGTCTACCTTGAAGGTGAACAGATAGGCAAGTTCAGGCCAAGGAAGAAAGGAGAGACTTATGACAGGCTGCCTACTCCCCATCCGAAAAAGGAAATATAAAAGGACAACAGAAGGAAGACAGGTTGCTTGTTAAAGATTACACTGTACAGAAGCATAATGTCAAGAATATTCTACTGTTAATACTAAATCAGTAAGTGTTCACTTGAGCCTGTTCTTCCCCCGATACTTCCACAAACTTTATATCAGTGAGTTAAAATGGGCAAAGCCATTTGTGACTTATGTATATAGAACACACCCACTGCATATGGTTTCATTTCAAGCACCTTGACATGTCTTCTATTCTGTCCATTGGTTTTGTAGTAAGTTTGCTCTTTACTTACATCTGCTGCGTAATATATAGTCAGTTTCAAGCTCTGGGGACTTGTTCCTTCCATTGATACAAAATTTTATATCCTATTCCTGTTAGACCAATTCACAACTACATTTCATTCATAGTGTAGATGCCTCTGCAGTTGGATTTCATTCAGTGTAGGGTAACTAACAGTAATAATCTTTAGGAATAAAATTATAGAGAAATGGTTCAGTTCCAGATGCTGCTGTTGACTCCCTGTCTCATCTTGAAGTCACTTAATGTTTCCCTTTAGGGAATAAAAAATACTTACCCAGCTGTGTACGGTTCAAGTTTACACTGAGGACAACCATGTGCTAAGTATTAATACTCACATTTTCAAATGAACCAAAATCAGTTACACACCTGAATCTCACTGAATCTCAAGGAGAACTAGGTGATTCAGTCTTTTAGGCTCAGGTAAAATTCCCAGCAAGTATTATATTCCCACAGCTCTGAAAATGTGGTGAATTCCTGGGATTATTTTAGATCTTTCCAGCACAAGCACCAATTTCTTAATAGGTTAGAAATATTGCTTTATTTATTACACTATTTTTTTCTGCATCTTGGAATGCTGCAGATAAAATTAATATCCTTGTTATCACGCAACTATCTTCAGGGGATGCAATCACTCCTTCGGAGTCACTGAGTGATGAGTGGAAAAGATTAAACATTGGCCCAAAATAGAAAAGGTAACTTGTACCCAAAGTGATGCATACTGTATTTGTAATCTGAGTAGCAACTATAAGTAGGAATATAGTTTCACTGAGAGTGAAGATTATATATGTGAAATAGTTTCTATTAGGGGTGTGCGAAGTGGGCCCTATTTGATTCAGATTTGGATTTGGCCCAAATCAGGGCAGTGATTCAATTAGTTGATTTGGATCACTGTCCTTGATTTGATTCAGCTGAATCCAAATCTGAAGATTCGATGCCGATTTGGACAATCAGTGATTTGGACACAGACACAGCTTTAAAAGTTTTTTCTACACACCTTGAGGCAGCAGGTGCGGCATGTGATCACTGCAATGCTGGGGTGCATGGAGCATCCCACAGGAGTGCGGGCGGCCCCTCACGTGCTCAATGGCAAACCCAGAGGTGGACCGGAAATACTTCCAGTCCACTTGCAGGTCTGCCGGGGAGTGTGCTCAGGGCCCACCCCCCCAGCTCAGCAATTGGCTGCAGGGGGACCCTGGATGCCCCTCCCCACCCCCCAGAGCCAGAAGGTCCCCCTACCCGCCTCCTGCATGCTCTCTGGCAGACCCAGAAGTGGACTGGAAGTGCTTCTGGTCCACTTCTGGGTCTGCTGCCGAGCACACTGGGGAGCCCCCGCACTTCTGTGCACCCCAGCATCGCAGCATTCATAAGCTGCCTGCTACCTAGGTGTATGTAGAAAAAACATTTAAAGCTGTGGCTATGTGCGAATTTCCAAATCTTTCCAAATCTCTACAAATCAATGTGGAGGGTTCTGATTCGATTTGGCAAGATTAAAGGGTCCTCTGATTCAATTCAGATTTGGAGATTTGGCCACTGAATCAGGTCAAATCTCCACCAAACTGAATTAGGGACCGAAGCTTTGCACAGCCCTAGTCTCTATTAATTTGACTTCTAAATCGCACCTTCAGTTTTGTTTTTTAGTGATGTAGTACCCAGCTATGTACCCGGTAGCCATAGTGATCTGCTCATAAGTGAATGATCTCTCTTCTTCATAGCATAAAAGTATTAACAGTTGATGATATCTGCTGAAGGCAGGTAAGCAGTACAAGCAATAGGGATGAATAAATAATGAGAGCATAATCCTAAATCCCAGGAGGGGAAATCATTCAAGTGAAATGACAAAGTGCACAATAGCAAAAGCTCAACTGATTAGGATGTAAATGTGTCTGGACACCACTTTTTACTACACAAATACAGTATTATTACATGCCTCTCCCAGCTGCGCTCTTTGAGTTGAAGAGGCCATTGTTGCTGACTATTTCAACTGAGAAATGATGTTGAGAATGTCTATTGCTTGGTTTGACTCTGTGTCCATAATTTTGTTTACTCATTTCTTAGACAATGCAAATATACTAAGCAGAATCTAGATCTAACATTCATTCCATTCTTTCCACTGCAAGCAGTGAATCTTCCTGCATAATTTAGGCCTGGTGCTGACTGGACAATATGCCAGTAAAATACTGCAGGTGGCTGACCTTCTAGTGTTCTGTTTCCTCACCATTTTAGCTAGGAACAAGTTAAGAATACAAATAGTTTTCTCATTAAAAGATACTTCAATGTAAAAACTTCCATCTTCCTCCACCCTGCTGAAATTCTTCAAAGCAAATTCAGGTTTGGAATTGGCTGGGTAATAGTCATTATTTTTGAACTGTTAAAGTTGCTGAAAAGGTCTAATCCCATATGAATTCTAGAATGCTTACATGCATGCCAGCAGGTTGCATTCAGTTATTAGCACTTCTACAATAAGCAATTGCCATGTGTTTATTTTACTTTTGGAATGTCCCATGATGCATTGCTATCAGGCTTATCATTTCTGAGCACCACCTCCTTCGCATAACATAGCACATCAGTGGCCTACTACAGTGATGACGTGGTCATCCAGCCAGATCACCACTACAGTCCCACATTTTTCAGTACCTGAATGCCCCAAACAAGTAATATTTAATAAAAAGGAAAACACCACAGACTCTTCTGTTTCTCTTATGCTACTCTGCTGTCTTCCTTTTCCAAAAGCTTGACTTCTTGGGCTTTCCCCTTGCTATCCCCCAGATGAACTTACAAGCTAAAATAAAATTCAAACTAATCAATTTTTGCCTCCCACAGACACAAGTGTTCTATCCTCCTTTATTCTTAACTCTCCTATAGAGCATGAGTCCACAGGGCTAGTTCCTCAGCGGTTTGTATCTGTATCCAGCCCCCTCCACAGGATAACTCATTGTTAGCTTTTCCATAGTATTGCCTCTCTCTAATTCCTTACTAGCCCTTTCCACTTCACACTTTATCCCTGTCAATTGTCCTCTCTGAGCCTGATGCACCATTCAGGTATAACAAGGTGGGTCTAATAGTGCTCCTTGGCTCCAGTTAACCCCTTTTATGTGCTCAGGGATGGGGGAGGCTGAAGGTGCAATACAGTCATGGAAGTGTACTAGGATTTATTGAGCACTTTTAATCAAATCCTGGTATTCATTTACACTGACAACTGGAAGAAGACAAAGTGAATGTTAGAGAAGTCAGAAAGAAGGAGGGCGGTATTTTCAAGATGGGAGACTAGAAAGGCCAGTTGTTTTAGTTATAGGGATAAAGAGAAGTAAATTAATGTTGAATATGTGGAGAAAAATGTGGCAGAATTTGGACTAGGCTTGGACATAGAAGTGAGATGGGAAACAAAGGAGTGCATTGTATTGGTGAAGAAAAGATGCAAAATGAGACAAGAAAGGGGCCAAAGTAAAGAGAAAAAACAAAGGTGCAAAAAAAAAAAAAAAGAATCAAATTACTTTTTCTGCTTTCAGTCATTAATTAAAGTTGGTATAGTGCTATGAATATACTAAATAAATACTCAGTATTATTAATAAATCTAATTTAAGTTTGTTTTGCTGATTTTTCAGACATCCCAGCAGGCAAAATTCAATGCATGACCACAGAGAAGTGGCTTTCCATAGCATAAGCAAAAATGACAAAATGCATTCAATTCAGTTATATAATGATTTTTAATTATTCTTTTTTGGCATGTGTGTTGCATTGAGCATTTTGTCTAGTACTGCTTCAGAAACCTAGGCCACAATTTCAAGGTTATTTAGTATTTATGTCTTCATAGAAAAGATGAGTGGAATTTTTTCATTAACATCAAGAGCCATGAACACCAATGCTATAGTCAAAATTATTTTAATTGTGGCTGAATGCTGAGAATTCATGTGCACTGTTCTGAGGATAAGTTTATAGTACTGATCTTGTGTATTTTTAAAAAAGGTAAGCAGACTATGACTTAAACAAACTACTTTCCTCACCAAAGAGAAAAAAGTACTAGCAACCCAACATATCAGTAACACTTCTGAGAATCAAACTTTACCTCCTCACTTACTGTTCCTCATATGCCCAAGGCCAGCAATTAACTAGAGTAAATAGCTAAAGGGGTTTTGAATGTGGGCTCCAGTGCTGATATAGGGTTCTCCACCCTTCCATCTTTTGGGGCTTTACAATGGGGAGCCCTTTAATTCTAAGGACAGGATTGGGCAGCCTTTCTTGTGTCTAAAAACCCTTCTGGCTCTAATGTCAGGAGCAAGCCACTACCAGCTTCTCCCAGAATCCTTTTCACTCTGAAGTGGGGAAACTTATTCTGAGAAGAGAAGCATGTCACTAGTTTCTGCCTCCTTTGAACATGCAGAAGCCACCTTCAGCCAGCCCAATGATGACAGGCCATCACCACCAAGGAAAGGGATCCCTTTTCAAAAGGAAAAATATAAAATCCTTTAATGTCTGATCTTATAACACTGATAAGATCCTCCATAGCATTCCTCCCTTGCAACATGAAGACATTTTGCCATCCTTAATGATCGTTAATTAAAAACAGTGATGCCACTGCTAATTATTGATTTGGTACAACTTTTTTCCCACCATTTCATAGAGGCCATTTAAGTAACTGTGTGATGGTAGCTTATATGAACTGAACCAGGGAAGACAAAAGTATTACAGATAATACTTTGGTGATAATACTAGGTTCTAGTACCACCACCTTCTGTCATGGTAATTGGTACTAGAGTCTGACTTTGGCAAATAAGCAATAAGCTTAGCCCAAATATGAAACAACAATAACAATAAAACCCTCAAAAAAGCTACAAATATAACAAATAGATCTGAAGATTGTTGAAATACTGGAAGTGAAGTCAAACACAATGTAACCTGTTCCAAGGGCTATTTTACAAATACACTGCATTGTATCCCCAAGTACAATTTTGCTTGACCCACCATTAAAGAGTACCCATGAGAGAGAAGCAACTATTGCTTTAGGCAGGCACTAAATATTACAGTGAAATCCAGCTAAACTCATACTTCAAGTGGATTGTGTTGCTTTCAATTTTTGATGTTGCCTTTCCCATAACAGCAACTGTTTGGGAATCAAGTTTCACAATGTCAGCCATTTTTTCCCATAGCAGTGTTACTGCTGTACTTGTAGTTATAATCCCACATTCAGTGGAAATCAGGGTATAACTGTTGACTATGAAATTCATATAACTCAGCATTGTTAATCCTAGACATAAGCAAGCTTATTTCGACCAAAATTTAATATTTCTTTTCGTGAAGTTGTGAGATCTCAAACTGAAATTTAAGACATAAATAATAAGAGCAGGAAGCAATGGAACCATTGTCATTTGAAATTAAGAGTGCTGACTCTCACTGAACAAATATATAGGGCCCAGCGTCATGCTTCCAGGACTATAAAACTGGTCTCTCCCCATGATCAAAAAAAAAAGAGCTAGTCTTCTTTTACAGGAAAAAGTGTCTGAAACGAAAGGACACTGAATACTTTTTAAACGATGTAAGATTCATTAGCTGTTTCTGAATCTCTCTGTAAACTTTTCTTGCAACTTTATTTCATGCTGGTCAAATTAACTGAAATGTCCTCCCCAGAGCTTCTCATGCAGCTATTCAGTGCCAAGCATATTGGCACACATTTTCTGGTGCTAAAGATAGGTTGCTCTAGGTGGAGGTGCATGCACAATTAAAAAAAAAAAGAAAAAAGTGCAGACTAAATTTAAAGAAGCTCATCAAACTTACCCTCTGGTGTACATTTTGATTACCTAACAAAATCCTGATAGTGAATCTACGGACTTTCTTCAGTCATTGATTGTTACAGTGAAGTGCAGAACATGATGCACCTACACAAATTTAGTTGTCAAACAAAATGCAACAGGACATTTATTTTTATGGGAGGTTCACAGCACCACTGAAATAACTGAGGGGGAATCAAAAGTCAAGAAAGCTACATAGCATTCAAAGAACAGATCTGGTAATGAATTAACTGGAGCACAGCAAAGAACGCAAACTGCTGAGGATGTTTTTCACCCCATCATTGTAAACAACTGTAAATCACACTTTATAAAATGTTAGAGATATTAGAAACAGAAGAATTCAGTCACCAGCTTATAAATCAGCGTGGGCAAAGGCAATGTACTGGATGAGATTTGCTATAATGACGGGGGAGAAAATGGTGATTATAAAATGATCTCTACTCCTTGAGCATGAGTAACATCTTTCTCAGATCCTGTGTCATTTGTTTAATTTCCTTCAGCAAAAGGTTTTTAAAAATATTGTTTAAACCGCATTTGCATGTATCTGGCTTATCCCACTGCCAAGCACTAATATAACTGAGTGCAAAAAGGAAGTATTTTTGTGGTGATATTCTTTATTGGACTGACTGCATGATTCATCTCAGTTCTTTACGTGACATCGGTCATGTGGCTCTAGACTCGCAGGCTAAAGAAAGTGAAGATTGTATCTTTTGCTGTTAACGTAGACCTAATGGCAGTAAACCTCTATGCAAAGAATGCATAGGATCTGTAGTCTGGATTCTACTTTACGAGCTAAGCAGTAGCCTCAGAAAGACTGCATACTTATTTTATACCCTGCCCACAGCCTGGGGTGGATTCCATACTCCCAACACCTGCCTAGTTTCCTGCACGGTGCCTATTTATTCAGACTTCATGTCAGGATAAGGGTGTGGACTTCACCCATAAACATAAGGACAGATGTACCATAACAGATATACTGGCTTTTATATATTATCACCCTCCTACATTTATTTTTAAATTCAATTAACCATGAATTAAAAAATCCTTTCGAATCAGTGCATTTAATGACATAGCTCACCAACACATAGACCAGATCCAGTCACCAGAGGCATGTCATTCAGGCTGTGGGACTCCCCAGAAGGCAAAAAAATTGGCATTAGTGGAGCAGTTGCTGTTCCCCTGATGCCAAACTTCTGGTCCCATAAAGAACTCATTGGACTGATTGCCTGGTTCCATGCACTAGAATGGATATGTAACAAAACCCCCAGTTTTTTTCTTTTCTTTTTTCTTTTAAACTTAAAAATACATTCTCTCCCCTTGCCAACCATTTCTGACTTTCTATCTGCCCTTTCTGTCCCTTATAAGTGATTACAAGTAGTACTAGGTAAACTAAGATAAGTTCTTATACTCCTGTATAGTAACAAGCCCCTTTTATATTGTAAATAGTGTTCTATTATGTTTATATTGATTTTTACTGTTTTATATTGAATTGATATGATTTAGGCCTGTATCTGTAAAGTAATGTCAAGTTTCCATTTTGTATGTCAAGCCTCCATCTTGTGTTCTCTGCCCAAGTATAACCTATTGTATAGTATGTTGCTACTGTGACTCATGTCTAACCAGTCTCATGTAAATTGGTTCCTGGATGAATAGGAATAAATGAGGGTGCTTGAGATACAATGGCAGCAGGCCTTGACTAAATGATCAACTCAACGACTGGACCAGCAACTCAAGAACTGGACCACTGCCTTGCATTGATTCAGCCAGGAACCACAGATCTCACCCAGGAACAGAGACAAAACCCATCATTTGAAAGATAAAGAACCTACAGGAACTTAACATTTGAAAGACAAAGACCCTACAAAAACTAGCAACCCCACCATTGTGCTACCAGACAGTGAGGACACCTGGATCTGCACATAGGCATCTGAGCAGGACTGTCCTTGCCTGAACATGTCCTTCCCATAGGAGACACAGGTAGCCCACCCCTATAAAAGGGGTGGTAGTGTGTCATCTCTTTGGGACTCTCTTTCCATTCACCCAACACTATACTACGCCACCTATCCACTCAGAGACCCTGCTGGAGACCCCTTCTGGACAACCCGTTGCTGGAGAAGACCCTGACTGGCCATTGAGGATCAACTCACAGCCCAGGATAGGTAGCTATCACCCACCTTCCTTCCCTAAGCAAAGGACCTGGACTCTGTCCCCCCACAACTTGACTCCAATCCCTCCACCAACCCATTCCTCTCCTGCTACCATTGTGTGTGTGTGTGTGGAAACCAATAATTTTGTGGCACTGTATAGTGTGCTGCCTGATTAATAAAACCATTATTTTGAAACCCTGAGTTGGGTTTTTGTCTTATTGACCTCCCAACCCTCCTCCTCGATTTCCCAGCTTTCTCCCTCAGTTCTTTCTGCCTCTGAGCCCCAATCTCCCAGCTTTCTGCCTCTCTGTTTCCTGGTTGTCTCCTCCTTGCCACCACTTATCTGCCCAGTCTCCCAGCTTTCTGCCTCAGGGCCAGGCAGAGGCCAAATTCCAGCATGTGAGACTGATCTCAGCATATGGCATCAGCCCAATTTGGATGCATAGAAATTGACTTAGGCTGCATGGGGCCCAATCTGGCTGCAGACCAGCATCACAGCATTCATCTGGCCTGCAGGGCCAAAATGTTGAGCACCACTGATATAGCTGATCCTACAGCTGTGTAACTATGTAAAAATAAAGAGTTGCAGTGCTATGTAAAACATTTGTAAGAGGTAATGGGTCTTACAAATAGAACAAAATCAATAGCTATTCATTTAGTAATACACAAAATAAGACTACTTATAAAATATGAAAGTTGATAGCTCTAATAATTTATTGTAGATAATATATTGCATAGGCTGAACTAAGATTAATAGCCAGTAAAAATATACTCAAAAGTTACTAAGGACCATACAGGCTTAAATCTCATTGAAAGTCATTTTTGAAAATGGGACTTTGGCTCTGCACTCACCAACTTTGAAAATTTTACCCAATATCTTTTCATTGGTCAATAACCAGAAGGAAGCAACATGTACACACAAACCCTCCTCACAATGACCCAAGGTTCTTTCAAGTAAAAAATCAGAATAATTATTTTTTGTTTTTACATTCATAAAAAATCTTTCCCATTCATTTCCAATTGAGTATAAAATAAATTTGTACAAAACAAGGAGCAGATGACAGAACAGGGAACAATGGTCTCAAGTTGCAGCAAGTGAAGTTTAGGCTAGATATCAGGAAGAACTTTCTTACCAGGAGGGCAGTAAAACTCTGGAACAGGTTACCCAGAGAGGTTGTGTAATTTCCATCTTTGGAGGTTTTTAAGACTCAGCTTGACAAAGCCTTGGGTGGGATGATATAGTTAGGGACGGTCCTGCTTTGAGCAGGGGTTGGACTAGATGACTTCTTGAGGTTCCTCCCAACCCTAATTTCATATTTTTCTATCAGTTTATGAAATTAAAAGACCTAATACATTCTAGCATTGTAAAGTGAGAGGGAAATGTTTATCATGGATAAAACTGAAAATGTAATTATGGAAGTGGTATCATACCTCAAACTGTAACAGGCAAATATTTCTTTCACAATACTGTAGATACACAATGTCATGCCTATAAAACTAAACAAACAGAAATCAAATATATCAATATAATAGCTTGGCACATGGGGATATTCAATCTTCTTAGTCTCAAATAAAAATTCATTACAGGAAACTAAGCAGGTAAATATATTTAATTGTATTTGTTCTGATTCCCAAATTAAGATTAATGTGTTTCTTACTTCTCAAATACAAAATGCTATTTAGGTATTTATATGTTAATGTAACTCTTATTATATAATTATGAACACTATGTATTTGCCACCTTCTGGTATTTTTCTTCTTCCTTCTCTTAGTCCTGTTTGAGGACTATAGAATTGGAAAAAAAGCACCAATATAAAATAATTGTTTTAACAGTTCATGGACATCTCTCTGCCTCTAACTATAAAAAAAATGACAATGATTCTTATCTATAGATATCAGAGGAAAAATACATACCAGCATTATAGCAGCATTGGTAGCGCACACAATTAGCTGAACTGTCAATGATCACTTAATCCTGTGAAAGCGGTGTGCATAATATTATTCATCATCCTGATTATACACTTATGTCTTAATCCAGTTCTCATGGATGTTAGTGAGAGCATTTCCATTGACTTTTTTGGGGAACTGGACACAGTCTTACAAGACCCTAGTAGCCTTGAATCCCATTCATCTCAAAGGAAGTAAAGAGCTACTCAGCTCCTTACAGGAGGTAGTCTGCACCTTCTAAGATTGGAGCATTACAAGCCAATGCTCCATATTCACTTCTTGGTAATTTCAGCACATCCTCTTTTAAATCAATCATTCTCCATGCACCGCTGCACCATGTACACTCATTATTCTGGATAACAGCAGCATGCTTCTCAATCTCGAACATTACACATTCTTAAGAGTTAGCAAAATCCCTTTAGATGCCAGTCTATTTCAAAATAAATGGGAAAGAAGTAATTTGTACAAGTTAGGAGCAAACATCTGGCATCTTTCAAGTACAAAAAAAATCCTGAGTCTCACAGGTAAACCATTCAAGCTGAGTAGCATGCTTCAACAGCTGCTTTAATAAGTCAACAACATTTGTGGCATCTACTTGAGTTGCTCAATGGTATGTCTCTGCTTATGCAGGTATGTTGCCCATAAGAGAGGATGGAAGGAGAGGAGGAAGGGAAGAACTGCATTTATTGCTACACTTACTAAAATATCTTGAACAGACTAAGGATTCTATTGTAGGACATGGTCTATATTTGGTGAAAATGTGTAAGATTTCTGAAAGCATTCAGGTTTTCCCTAATTCTACTCCCAGATTAAATCAGTGGGAGCTTCACCATTGGCTTCAATGGGAGTATATGTAAGCCAATGCTGAGCACTTTTGAAAATACCATCTGTGTTATATGATTAGCTGTGTGACCAGGAACTACTTGTGCATGGGCTAGTAGAGTCTTATAATTGTGCAGCTTTATATATAGTTTAATACATTAAGTAACAAAAGAGAAGAGAGACACTGACAAATTTAAAACAACTCACTATTGTGTATGGTAAAAATGTGTGGAATGTAATCCTATTGCCCCAGGTGACACTAACAAACAAACTTTGTATACTGGCTGGCTTTTTGTATATCACTAATTACTCTTTTACATTGCCATTTCAAACTTTCTGTGGGTAGATGAGAAAATCTCTTATATAATTCAAATTATAAATAACTTTTGGATCATTGATCCCTACCAGAAAAGGGCTTTTAGCAGTCAGGGTAATTCTGTGATGGCACAGTATAAATATCCGCATATGTCAGTAGACTATCTGTCAGTTTCCTTAACGTAGTTTATTTTCTGCTGTAAAATGAATTAATAAACAAATGGATTTTTCTGAAGGAATATCCAAATGTGGTGACCCATGCAGCCAGACCCTGAACCAGCAAAACACTCAAGAAGGCATTTTTCACATGAAGCATGGCAATAAACGTACTGATTTTGATGGGTTAACCCATGGGCCCAAGGTGATACATGTGTTTAAGTGCTTTGCTCGATAGGGGCCATAAAGTTGCAGAGGCCATAAAGTTCACAGCAACCTTCTCTGTTCTGAGTTCTCTAGACTCTTGTCCTTTGGTCATTATCACAACCCTTATGGAATGCACTGCACTTTCACAAGTTTTGTAACACAAAACTTACTATGCACTGTTACTCCTTTTTGTAGTCTTTTGAAGCTAAAGGCCTGATCCTCAGCTGGTGTAAATGAGTGGAGACACACTAACCTACAGTAGCTGAGATTATAGATATGAGAGCTTTTAAGATTCAGCTGCAATTTAAGTGGGCTGCATAGCTGTACTGCTCCACATGGGTGAATCCAGGAATTACTACAGGGAATTACTATCATATCACTCTTCAGATCCTAGGGGAGATGGGCTGAGGAATGGCTGAAGTCCCTGAGTCAGTGGGGACACTGGGGAGCCAGGTAGGGAAGAGGTACACAAAGGGGGAAGGAAACCCATCTCTCTATTGTCTCCTGACATTGTTGCTACTGTCCCCATCTGAGTTGGGCAGTGGGAAGGGGCGGGAGGTGTCCAGATCCACTCTTGCCCCACTCCTGAGCTTGGCTGGGACAGTGGCAGTGGCACTCAGGTTCCTTTTTCCAGCTTTTGCTTCCTGCCAGGTTCCTCATGTTTTCTGTGTTCCCTGTTGGGTGGGGGACAAGTATTGAAAGGAGGAACCTGAATTTTGCTACCATAGTCCCTGGCCAAATCCAAGTCCTCATGTAGCTGCTCTCTGCAGCCCACAACTGGAATGGGGCAGGAGTGGCTCTGAGGCTTCTCCCATGCCTATATCAGCAGGGACAACAATAGCAGTGCACAGTGCCCTTTATCCTGCACCTGCTCCTGGCAGCAGGGGATACCTGTGAAAGAAGAGGAGGGTAGGGTGTAGGTGGTAGAAGAAGATTGTGCACCACTGCTGCTGCTGCTGGCCAGGCCTGAAAAGTCTGCAAAGTAAAGTGGGAGTTGCTCTGGGGCTCCCTCTGTGCTTGGGTCAGCTGGTGACAGTGGTGGAAAATGGAGGGGTATCCACACTTCTTTCTCCCACCCCCTCCAAAACCACCTCTGATACCCCAGCACCTGCTCTAGAAAGGATTTATGCCCAAGGAATCTCACTTCCGTGCTCTCCTTTTTGTTTGTGAAAGTGGGGGTTACTCATTGGTACTCTGCAGAGTTGATTTCCCTTTTTTAAGTCTTTTAACCTTTGGGAAAGAAAGACAGTAGGGAGCATCATAAATCATAGAGAAGCAGGGTTCAAAGGGATGTCTAGAAGTTATATAGTCTAACACCCTGCATAAGACAGGATGACTCCTATCTAAACCATTCCAAGTAAATCCTTGTCTAACCTATTACTAAAAGTATATAGGCAACCCTGATGTACAACCACAAAGCATAGTTACCTACCTTGCACAGGTAAACCAGGGGGACAAAGGGTGTCCAATGGCCTGCTGCTGCAAGGAATGTTAAAATACATGTCCATCCCTGGTATAGAGGACGGTAAAAACCCCCACAGTCCTGACTAATCCTGACTTCAAATGTGACCATTGGTCTGATTCTCAGCAGAGGGCTAGTGATCCACTAGCTAGGAACCTCCAGGTTTTAGTCCCAGCAGGAGCACCACAGCCAAAATCCCCAGCATTGGTTGCAGCCAATGCCCAATGCCTGAGGAAGGCAAAGAAAACTCCCTGACATGTAGCAGCAGAAAATCCTTCCTGGCTCCATGTGGCAACCAGAAAACCCCAGAAGCATGGGAAATGTCCATAGTATAGCATAGGTATAGCTGCTCCTATATAATCTCTGACCAATGCTTATCTAGTATGTGTGCAGGCCTCAGGTGTAGTGCAAGATTATCCTTTGTGCCAACTGAACAATGTTACTGCAAAACTGTGACCCTATATTCTCTCAATTTTTTGATGAAAGATTTTGCAGAAACTTCAAAATACTTTTAGTAACTCTGATCCCTAATTAAATGTATCTGGAGGTGAAGATATGGCCATATCTGTTTATTTTACTTCTTTCCCTTCATTTAGTTTTTGTAGTGCTCACCCAGCTATCTGTTAGTTCTTATATGGTGCTTAATATTCCTCAACTGAAATATGCTTTATGAAGAGACGCCTGTGTCACGCTTCCTGGAGAAATGGAGAAGTTCAGTGGCAAAGGCAAGAATCAAAACCAGACCTACACCCTATCCATTGTGCCCCCATTTTGTCCTCATGGAACTCATCTTCTGAGAATTCAGAAAAGGTTTTGGGAGGGATGCAGTTCTATTTCAACTCTTTTTCTTGGTTCTTTATGGATTGAAAATGATCAATGATGTCAGCAATCAGCAACTTGCCACAGCTGTGGGCTGTAACAATCCAGCTCAGGTCTGAGGTAGACTAGCATTTTAAGGTGGCTGTGTCACTTCTCCCCACAGTTCCTCACTGCCCAGCCCTGGTACGAAGCCTCCTGGCTCTGTGGGCCATATGCTGCTGCCTCCCGAGTTGTGTGTTCATAACATTCTTTCTGCCCCTGTTTATAGTTGGGGATAGATTCCCTGCTTCCTCTTAGATCAAGATTTTCTTTGTCGTAGTTGGGATAGCTTTTCCTTACCGGCTCTGACCAAGCAAAACATTTCAGTGTGCATTTAATGTTAAGTATATTGATCTATTAATTACACATTTTTACACAGTTAACTAGTATTTTGTTGGTTTGAAGGCTAAAATTTCTGGTATTTTGGACCTCAATTCAGAAGATTAAATGAGAACTTAAGCATGCCCTTGATTGTTTTGCTGAATCAGAGTGAGTACCTGCAATTTTACTTTTCTGTTTGAGGAAGTTTCTTCTCCGTCAATCCTGTGCTCTCCTTAATTATGTCTCCTAAAAAAAGGAAGGAAGTCAAGGAAACAGGAACTATTAATATAGATGGTACCAGCTGACCTTCTCATGACATCTGCAAGATTTTGAGTATTTTGGCTCCAGTCCAGCAAAACACTTAAGCATATCTGTAATGGAAATCAGTGCTCAATATTTTGCAAGAACAAGCCCTGGGTGTGGGGGAGGAGTGAGAAATGAATGATGCATGGTGCAAAGGTGGGGTTATTTTGCTTCCTTTATTTTTTTTGCTCTACATCCTGTCTGTGGTTTCCAGTATCTATTAGCAATTTAATGGCAGTGCAAGCAGCTGATCAGACACCGACCCCTAAAGAAAGTAAAGTGCATCTAAAACCACACTAGACCTAGTTCTATCAGCTATTCATTTTACATTTGATTTGTTTGACTCATGGTTGTATGTGGTTTCCTCAAAGCTGTTGCATTCAGAACAAAGAACATTAACTAACACAACTCCTTGGAGAAATCTGCTAGGAAAAAAACCCAAATTAAGTACACTTGCAAAATATGAATACTAACAGTTTTCAACAACAGTGTGATTTGTAGAAAAATCAATGTTATGGCAAAATATGATATACAACTACTAAATGTTGTGTAGGCTAGGCTTTACAGAAGCTTTAGACAGCGAAAAGTTAGTTGCAAGAATTCCATGCTCATCTCCTTTACTCAGTCTGACATCTAATACATATTCTAAAGATATACTACCTAAATCTTCCAATACCTCAAAACTAGACTCGACTATAATAATACAGTATTTCTGGGCAGGAGGCCATTAACTGCTAGGAAACTATGGCTAGTTCAAATGCTGCAGTATGCATCCTGACCAGCACAAGCATAGACTATCATAAGCCACCCATCTTCTTCTATCTGCCATAGACTATTATGTCAAGTTCAAGGTCTTGATTTGTAGTTCACAAGCTTTGTCTATCACATCTTAAAGATCACTTAATATTTCTGGATTAGAGCTGTGGTTGACACTCCCCAGGCATAGTGGAACTTTTCACTATAAGCACTAAAGTAGTCTAAAACAGTACTTTCTGTATAAGATGGGAATGTCAAACAGGGCCTGTAGAACCATTCTATATCTGGCCTTCTACTAATACAATGGGTTACTGGATGCAGAAAGGCATGGCCTATTGCAGAATTCAGGGTCTCTGAACCCTGATGGATGCCACTATCAGTGGCAAGACCCAGACACATACCACTGCTTACTCTTGGCTCTGCCACAGCTAATACTGACCCCATGGATCCAGCTCAAAAAGAGTCCTTGTGATATGGATCTAGTCTGGGGCCTGAGACCTGAGTTGAGTTTGACACCCTTAATACATGGGTGCAGAATTAATTTAGACTGGAACTGAGAAGCGTCATAAAATCTCTTCAGCCACTGCAAAATGCATTTCTTTGACCTGCCTTCTATTTAAGCACATGATAGTATAAGTGTAACCCTCACCAGCATGCTAGGCCAGGCAATATGACAGATTCTGGATCCTCAGGGTGCCAGGTAGCCCTGGGAACCCCCTCGGGAAGGTCTGCTGACTGAGGTGTCCCATGGAGAGGTGTGTCCCTCACTCTTACTGCCCTAGAATTTACTTTATGTCCAATAAACAAATGGGTTTCTTTATTATACACAACTATATAACAATAGATGAATGATTCCACCACACTGGGTGGTCCCACTTGCATCAAACAACCTCAATGATTACATTCACCTGGTTATAACACTTTAAAACAGTGTCGCCCCCATAACCCAGGTTGATTTCCTTCTGGTCACACTCCCCTTCCCATAACAGTAAGTGGCAATACAGCTTTAACTATGATCCACCAGTAAGTGGGAGAGGCAAGGCTTCTGGTGCTCCCAAGATGGACTCCGCTCTTTCTTGGTAACTGAGCAAAAAAAGAATCTCTGATTAGCCACTGCAGGCAATACCTTTCTTTTCTTTAGTTTCCTTCTGCAAAATATGCCTCCTGCAAACACTAGGGGTTAAGGGTCCCCTCACACACTCAAGCAGATTTGGGGTTCTCCCAGCCAGCTCCCTCTCTGGACTGTCTCTCTCTCCCCCAGCACCTCCACATGCAGACAGGAGGTTGCAGGCCTCTGTCCCTGGAGTACAAGCCTTTCCAGCCCAAACAGAGGACTTCCCCTTGCAGGTCCCTGACCAGGCAGGTTCTCCCACCCAGCTTACCAACCCCTCCCCACTCTTTCCCTGGGTACCCGTGTCCCTGACTGCACAGCTCCAACCCGGGTGAGAATCAGCTTTTCCTTGGATGACTCAAGTTCTCCTGTCCTGAAGTCTGCTCCCCAGCAAGCTTCAGATCCCTTCCCTCTGCCGGGGGGGAAAGGGCAGGCCGAGTCCTTGCCCCTCTTTCCAGGCTGGTGTAGCTCTCCTGCAGCTTCTCTCTTCAGCCACTTTTCCCTTCCTCAGCTTTTATAGCTGAGGAATAAAGCCCAGAGTTTGCAATGGGGTCTCTGGTTACAGTTCAAATCCTTCAGTAAAAAACATGCATTGTGCACAGAATACCCTTTGTTTGGAAAAGCTATTGAACCCTCTGCAAACTTTTTGCCGCCTTTCTTGCAAAGTTCCTGGGCACAGCTCACCTGCTCAGCTTGCAGCCAGACAAATCTTTATAGCTGTTATATAAGCATAAAAAATAGTCATTACCAAAATACTAAAAGGCATTCACAAATCATCACCTGAGAAGATGAAATGAACTATACTTGATGCATGTCAGTAACATCTATTCATGAAAGTGGTACAAGAACCCGAAAGAATTGAACAGATTGTCTCAGTTTAATATTTGTTTTCTCTGCATCCCTGTTTAGAACTGATTCTGGCATGCGGGGGGAGGGGTAGAAGAATATACTGAACATGACATTTATATGTCCTGCTAAACATCTTTTTTCACTAACATCACACAAGCAGAACAGCTTATGTATATGTAATGGGTTCCATTCCAGGATAGCAGTGAAGCCCCTAGAGCCCCTTCAGCCCTCACTCTCTTTGGGCAATCGTCCCTTCAGTTTCCCACCACATCTTGTTGCAATGTTTTTATCTGAGGGAAGCTTTAGAGAACTTCCCAAGGGCTTTCCAAGCTGCTCTTTCTTATCACTACCAGGTGCTCATGGGTCTCACCTTAAGGACTAATTCATGGCTCCAATCTGCCCCTACATCATGCTCTATGACACCCATGAGATATGATCACTCCTTGATCACTCTATATACTTAGCCCTTCTCTGGGTCTCACTCTGCCCCTCTCTGGGCTACCAAACCCCTTGGTCTCCCACCCTGCCCCACTCTAAACTCCCAGCCCTTTGGTCTCTCATCACATGGCACCTCTTTGGGCTACTGGGCCCCTTTAGTCTCTCACTCATTCCCTTCTGGTCCTACTCTTTTCCCAACCCATCTCAGGGCCTCTGGACCTTTCTGGTTCCATTCTCTCTTGGCCCCACTCTCTCCTCCTAGGCCTGTGGACCCTTCTGGTCCCATGGTTTCCCAGCCCCTCCGGGCTATCTCCAGGCTATCCAGCTCTGGCAACCCTAGCCATTCTGGGTTACCTCCAGACTGCTGCAGGCCATAGGCACCAAGTCTTATTTTGCTGCCGGGGGGGGGGGTGGTGACAGGTTGGCTTCCCGGGGCTGGATCTCAGTATCAGCCACCCACCTGTTCACGGCTAAACCACCACATCACTCGCCTGCCATGCCTTGATGAAAATAACAGCACTTTTATTGTTTTAAGGTGGAAGGCTGCCCATTGCTCACACTCCTGATGACAAGGGCCTAAGTATATGCTCTGACCTCCTTTTACACACGTCCCATGCCTTGCAGATGCTCACCAGCCATTTAGCACTGGGATCCAAGCTCCAGAGTCTCATGCAGGACTCTCACTCACCACCAGAGCTCATGATCCCAGTACCTCATGCTGTGTTCTCTCACCCAGTATTTCTGTATTCACACATCCAATGTTTCTATATTGGCATATCCAGTATTTCTACATTGTCATATCCAGTTTTATTGTGGTCCCATTTCAGTAATTCATCCCCTGACTAGGGACACATGATGGCCACCTCACCGGGCTGCTCTACACACTCAGCCCCCTCACTGGGCTACACTTGGGGTCTTGCACCCTGTGGGGCTCAGGTAGCTACTGCTGTGCCAGGCCCCCTGCACTGGGGTCTCTCGCCCACTGGGGCTCAGATGGCTTACACTGTACCTGGCATGGGTGACATGGTGGGGCAGGGATGATGTGGACAGGGTGCACACAGGTGCACATGCACCCCCTGATTGTGACAGTGCCCCCCCTACAAAAAGGCACCAACAACAGTGACCTGCAGGCGGTCACCACTCATCACCCCGCCACTGACACCACTGGCAGTGTCTATGGGTGGTCCGCGATCCCTGCTGGCTGCTGCTGATGCTGCCAGTGCTGTCTGCAGGTGGTCCCCGACCCCTTGTTGGCACTTGCTACACCCACCCACCATTGACAGCACCCACAGTGCCTGTGGGAGCTCCCCTGCTTCTCTCTGCTGTGCTCCCACTGTCGCCTCCATACTCCTGCCACCACCATGCCCCCCCAGCTGCTAGGGCCACACGTCATGCATGTGGCGAGGGGTGGGAGGGCACATAATCCCCGAGATTCCTGGGCCCACAGTGGGGTATGGGGTTGCAGCTGGGCCAGACCAGCTCTGGACAGGAGCCTCCTCCCCAGTGGGTAGGACCTGGCATGGGATGAAGAACAGGGCTATCATGGCCGCCAAGGTAAGGTGGCCCCTGTGCACCTGGCAGCAGGGAAGGCCACATCTCAGCACTGCTGCTGCACTTCATCTTGGCAGCTATGGAAGCATGGCTCTCATCTTGTGTTGGGGTCTGCTCACTGAGCCACATAGGGGCCTCCTGCCCAGAGCTGGTCTGGCCCAGCTTCAGCTCTGTACCCTGTGCCCGGCTGTGGGTGCAGAAATCTCAGAGGGCATTTGCCCCCCCACCCCTCTCCTCTGTGCTGCTTGTGCCTCCCCCTGTCATCCCAACATATCACTTATACGCCCTTCCCCCTGTTCCTACAGACTTACCTGGAGGGAGCTGCAGGAGCTGCTTTCCACCACTGCTGGACTGCCACATTCCTGTGGATGTGAACAGGCTTATGACACCCCCTGCCCCTGATCATCCTCCCATGCTTCCCCCAACCCCAAGCAGCCCATTGCAGACTAGAACTCTGCTAGCCTGCAAGGGAAAACCTTTTCAAGGAGAAAAATCTGTTTTTCTGCAGTGAATTGAAAGCCCAGATCCCTGGTAATAGCTCAGGGCCTCAGTCATCATTCCTAAGCATGCTACCTTACATTCAGCATGCTCAACATAACTGAATGCATACTTTACAACATAAAATATAGAAATATTATGCAATTTCTGCAGGCTTGGGTCCCAATAGCCCTCTTATCAAGAGGGGTCAGGGCCCTCAGGCCTCCATGTACTCAGCACCTATGCTTCAGGCTGTGCTCGTACTCAGGAGTTGCACCCATCCTGTTTAGGAGATGTTCCCTCAGCAGCCTCCAGAATCTTACTGCTGGGTCAACTCAGGGCCTAGGCCACCTATACATGAGCACCGAGGCTTCTCTTATGTGCTGGAATTCGGGCATGTCAGAGCAGACTCAATTAATTGAGTCCGCTGCAGCATGGCAATTGCCCCATTCCAGCAGCCTCCTGCATCTCATGCATCAGCAACCCCATTCTTAAAAGTAGAGGCATGTGTGCTTGAACTAAATCTTGTTGAATGAAATTTAGTTCAAGTGCCCCACTACCATTTTTAAGGCTCTCAGACCTTTTCTAATTAAAAGCACTCCCCACCCCCAGAGCATATGTAAAGTGCACCTGGTATCAGGAGCTTCATTGCTTGTGGCTTAGACTGCCTGACCAGGCCATGGGTTTATAACTTGGCACTTTCCTGATCAAGTGATACTCTCATTAGCTCCTTTATCCACCTGCCATTTGCTTTCCAGGCTGCCCCTCTTCTTAAAGTGACAGGTGAATCCAGTGTTCTGTCACATTCTGTCACAGTATATGGGTCAGTTCCATACAAGCTTGGGGACAACACCTGAAGTCTTTTCTTAGTTTTCCTTAAGAAATACTCCCAAGACAGAAGATAAATTACTAGAACATCTTGAAACATATCCATAGCTAGAATCACAACACAAATCTTGTTATAGTTAAAAGGTGTAAATTTAGTAAAAGTTCTGCTACTCTAGTATCACACAGGCATCTGCCAAAAATGTTCAGGTTAAGTAAATTGTATTAGAAATGAAGTCATGCTGCTGTACTATATAGCCAGGGAAAAATGACTGATTATATTTTATGCTGGAAAGAACTAGGCCTTCTAATATTGGCTGTTTCAGATGGTTTGGATTTTTTTTTAAACTAACAGTCTGAAATAATGAAGTTTAAACATTAGCATGTCACGTAAGGAAATACTGGAGAATATTTTCATTGGCTCAAGTCCATATTAAACTCATTATATAAAAAACTTATCAGTCTGAACACAGCCTCCCTTTCCTGGAACACCAAATTTGAAGACAAAAACTTAGCAGTTTCTTAAAACATCACATGTCAAAACACACAAGAGAGAGTTAAAAAAATTAAAGGAAGTTAATATTGGTGTGAGCTGGAGTCAAAACCAGTAAACATCAAAGTGAATTATGAGAAACTGGTGCCAATAAATTGGTAATGACGCAAAAGAATGTTATGAACCTTGGCAGTCTTGTAGGTCCAGACATTTTTTTGCTGGCAAAGCAAACCAAAGATATTATCTCTTACAGTTACTGAGCTATATCTTTTTTAGGACAGAGCAAGTTTATATTGAACAAGTACTACAATGACCTAAAGAACAGAAGTGGGACAAAAGGATAGAAATAATACCAAAAGGTATGTAAGCATTCAATTTCTAACATCATTCTTTTACTAGCATTCCTGTTGTCCAGATAATACCACCTATAGTCAGTTGATAATGACTCTGTAAATCACATGTTGCTCTGCTGGTAAAGACAAAGTTAAAAAATAAATCAAATCAAAGTAGACAAATGGGATTGAGCAATAGAGCAAGGTTTTCCAATAAAAGTAAAAAACTCCAGCCTAAAATGTGTTTCCATTTTGTCATTTCTGGCATTTGCTATTGGCATGGTCAGATTTGTGGAGACATATCTGAGTGCTTGCTTAGATGTTGAAGTGTAAACTCAATCAACTGTGCTAAGAAAAGAAATGCAACTAAGAACCTTGCTACATGGTAAATTTAGGTGGCTTCTGAAGCTCTTACCTCCTGGATTGGCTTCACATTAACACTTTTAAGTGGTTTAAAGCACCCCTGCATGCTCAGCTGTGAACCCAGAAGTGGACCTGAAGTACTTCTGGTCCACTTCCAGGTCCACTGCCAAGTGCATAGGGGACCCCTCCCACAACCCCCCCAGGTCAGCAATCAGCCATGGGCCCCAGGTGCCCCCCCAGCCTCAGGAGGCACCAGTTGCTGAACCCGGGGTTGGAGGTCCCTTGTGCACTCCCCGGTGGACCCAGAAGTGGACCAGAAATGCTTCTGGTCCACTTCCAGGTCTGCCGGGGAGTGCACTGGGGACCTCCCTGTGCCCCCATGGGACGCTTTATCTGCTCCAGCATCTCAGCATTCACAAGCCACTTGGTAACTAGAGGTATATAGAAAAAATATTTAAAAGCGTGTCTATGTCTAAATCATAAAATCTCTCTGAATTGATTCAGAAAGTTCCAATTTGATCCAGAGAGATTACAGGGTCTCCTGATTCAATTTGGATTCACAGATTTGGCCACCAAATTGGGCTGAATCTCCACCAAATCGACTCAGTGACCAAAGCTTTGCACAGTCCTACTATTTTGCTGAAGCTGAGTTCCTCCAGCATTCCAGGATGCAGTGGCTCCTCCTGAATCAGGGCAAGTAGGGATACCAGGGTACAGTGGGGCCAGGCATGGCACCTTGCCCCCTGGGACTGTTGGGCAGAGTGAGTGCCATACCCCTGAAGCACCCAGAGGCCATGGGTTCAGTGCTCCTGCTGGTGGTGGCAAGGTGGAGCGGGGGGGAGGGTGAGCTCTGAAGAAAAAAAGAATCAGGCCCTTTGGAGCTCCAATGGCACCCAGCCAGCCAACAACTCACTCCCTGCATGCCACTGTTGGCTGGGCTACTGGCTGGCCATGCACTGCCTGAGCTCCAAGGGGCCTGATACTTTTCAAAGCTCAGATGGCACTTGACTGGCTGGCAGCCTGGCTGAAAGTGGCACGGGGAAGGGATCTGGAAAAAAAAGTATCAGGCTCCTCAGAACTCAAGCAGTGGCTGGCAGCAGGAGGCACTGCAGCTGCTTGCTCCACTTGGGACTCTGGCACTTGCTCTGCCTAGCGGGAGCAGTGAGCTGGTCCTGCCCCCAACTCATAGTGCTGCCGCTGCTCACCAAACCCCTAGTGGTAAGTCACAACTGTGCAGGTGAAGGACAGTCAGAGATGGGTTTTTGCCTTAATATGTGACTGCTCCATTAAACTGAACAACATTAAATCTGATTAATGTTTGTTCATCTTATAGCATAAGGTGTAACAAGGTGTGATGAAAGATGTCTTAGGTGGTAATGAAAGATGGTAGTGAAAGATGTCTTAGGTGTCTTACGTTACCTTGAATAACGTACTATCCGTCTGGCACAGGGCCCCTCCCCTCAACTCTTCTGCCATGACTTGGTGTTATTGGATAAAGGGAGGGGTTCAGCAGAGATCCTCTTCCTGGGGGACCCCAGGGATGGTAGTACTCACGGTTCAGGCACGATGTTCTGTGGGGCTCCACCTCCCCATACCCCATCCACTCACCAAGTGGATAGGTGCCACCTGTGTTTGATCATGCTCGGTTGACCCCTTTTTGCCTAGGGGAACCCGCATCAGTGGGTCCTGTTGGGGCCAGTCTGGCTGTCTCAACAGATAGCATCTCCGCTGCAGAAACTGGCAGGCTGGGCTCAAGTAAGCTGGCATCCTCTTCAGTGTCTCTGGGTGAGGGACCTCTAGTTTCTTCTTTTATTGAAAAAAGTAGACTGCTGGAAAGGAAAGGGGTGTGGAATTACCTCCTGCCTCACAACCTGTTACAGGGGGCTCAACTTCCCCTCTGCTCTGAATGACAGCACTGAGCTGGCTGCCCTACTCCCACCTGTTGCAAGGGCCTTAGCATGTCTGGAGCACTTCATGCCAGCACGCTCCCTCACTTTCTTTCCCCACCAGGACTTGGTGGGGTTTTCAAATTTTCCCGCGGTGGCTGGAATGACCACCATGATTGGCTCAGCTTTTCCCCACCTAGGTGTGACAGTGCGCTTCAGGCCCACCCTCAATATGGCCCCCGCACCTGTTTCTGGGCAACCGCCAGCCTACTCACCTGCCATGTCTTTTATGGTAATTGGTTAATTAGCAGGAGGCTGCCCTTCTTTTTATACCGCCCCCTCCCCTAGGGGGCACTGTCTGCGGCTCCTTCCTCCCCAGTACCACAGCCCAAGCCTCACGGATATCGTGGCCCCTTTCTCGTTCTCTCTGGGCCGTCTCCAGTCTTGTCCCTCTGCTGGACTCTGAGGAGCCCAGTGGGGGGGGGCACCTAACACGGCACTCCCCCACTCTGGGCTCGCCACGCCCACACAGGGCTTCCTAGATATGGCGCTCCCCTCTCTGGGATCACCTCACCCCCCCCAGGGCTTTTCAGTGCGCTCTGCTCCCTGCCTAGGGCCTCAATACCACCCCCTCCTTGGGGCTGACTGTGCCCAACCTGGGCTCCTAAATGCTGTGGCCCCCAGTCGGGGACTCCCACTGCCTGAAATTGGGTTACACAATATTGCCCCCTCCCTGGGGCTGGCTATGCCCCACTTGGGCTTCCAATGTGGCCCCTCTCAGGCCTCCCAGTGCTGCCCCTCTAGGGCTCCTCACTCATTGCCCCTCTCGGGCTTCTCAAATAGTGCCCCTCTCGGGCTTCTCAATCATTGCCCCCTCCTGGGGCTGCCTGTGCCCAACTTGGGCTCTTCAATATATGCGGTCCCCTTTCAGGGACTCCCAATGCCCAGACTTGGGCTTCTTATTAAAATAGCCCCCTCCTTGGGACTGGCTGTGCCCAACTTGGGCCTCCTCAGCAAATGCGGTCCCCTTTTAGGGACTCCCTGTGCCCTAACTTGGGCTTCTCAGTAAAATAGCCCCCTTTTTAGGGCTCCTCAATGTTGCCCCCTTCCTAGGGCTTGCTGCGCCCAACTTGGGCTTCTCCAATAGTGCCCCTCTTGGGCTTCTCAGTGCTGCCCCCCTCCCAGGGGCTCGCCGAGTCCAACTTGGACCCCCTTCTCAGTACTGCCCCCTCTCTAGGCTAGCTCTGCTAGGCCCAACTTGGACTTTTTATCAAATGCCCCCTCTCTGGGGCTGGGGTCTACACACCCCTGTGCTGCTGTGCCCTCACTGGCTCCTATAAGAACACTGTGCCCCCACGGGCACCAAATTGCACCCCTTCCTGGGCGCTAGGGCCCCACACTACTGTAGGTTGCCCCTGAGGCCTCCTCCACTCCTACAGGCTCTCCCAAACCACCGGTCATAATAACAACAGAACACAAATACAAGCCTCTGGCTATAACATAAACATAAGGCACCTGGCCATAATAGCATAAGCCTCCTGGCTCCAACTTAGCATCATTGCACCAGCCTCTGGAGCTCTCATGAGCTGCTCTCACATTCTGTCTCTGAGAGCTCCTACCCCTTCAGTTGCTGGTAGAGAACTGGCAGCCTGACTCTGGCTCTGGGCTTCATAGGAGCCAAGCCCTGCCCCCTTTTGTCAGCTGACCTTGTTTGGTTGCCCCAGCAACCTGCAGCTGTGCTGCCTAATCACTGCAAGGGCTCCCCCTCTGGCACAGGCCAACCGGAGTGCCCTGTGACACCAGGGAACAGCTGATTGAACAGCTGGCAGAACTGGCTCGCATGGCCATGGCCAAGGCTCCTGCTCTGGCTGAGCCCCTGGAGGTGAGTTTCCCCAGTGCAGGGGCTGCTTGTGTGGCTTGGGGCCCACAGGGACTGCCCCTTCCCTTTTGAGAGCCTGTCGGGGCATCTCGCCACCACACAAGGCCCTAAATAAACAGAGTTAAACGGAATAATGTCACAATTATAGGTCTTAATTTAGCAAAGGACTTCAGCAAGTCCTAACTTTAAGAACTTGAGTAGTTTTAGTGAGATCAAAGAATCTGCACACAAATGAGTACCGAATGTTAAGCATGTGAATAATTTAATTGATCTCAACAGGACTGCTCATGTGCTTGAAGCTAGTTTATACTGAGTCATTTTTCTTTTCTTTGAAAGCATTTGAATAGAATGTGCAGAAATGGCACAATTCAGCATAATTCTAAGCACCAATTGGAAGATACTGAGCATTTTCTGCAGTCACTCTGGTGAAAGGTAGTTGAAGGAATGAAGTACGAAGCATGATCAGGCCCTAGAACTTCTGTTCTTGCTGAGTGAGCAGTGGGCTTGGGGGCAGTGCCCAGCCAGGGTAGTGCATGGGGCCTGGGGCTGGGATGAGGAGTGGGATAGACCCACAGGTGGCTCATCCGGAGGGATGGGAAGGCAGCTGCTGTGTGCATTCCCAGGGAGAGGGGGAATATGGGGCACATGTCCCCCAGATTTGTGCTTGGGCCAAGGGTGGATATTGGCTGCCCCCTATGGGCTTGGGGCTCTCTGCTCTTCTGACACGCCCTACCTGCCCAGCAGTAGCAAGGGTGGTGGTGGTGGTAGTAGCAACGTGGAGTTGTAGCCCCTGTTGCTGCTGAGTGGGCTGGGGGTGCCTTGTTATGGCTGTGTCACTGGTCCAGGGCTCCCAAGGGGATGGCAGCACTGCAGGAAGCCCCAAGCTTGCAGCAGGCAGCCTATATCTGCCCCCATGCTCTTACGAGCTCCACTCAGCTCTGCTCTGGCCATGCCACCAGGGGTGGGGAATATCATTTTAGGCTCCCCTTGCCAAAAATAAAAGTTGGCATCTATGCTATGTGTGCCTACATGAATTCTTGAGTTACATACCGATCACTTGAGGCTTTCTAAAAATGGACATATTGCATTGTTTTTATCACTGCATGATAACTGTTTCCAGAGAATATAAATGTTTTATAGGCTGTTCCAGTACTGGAATTACACTTAATAACTCACTGACTTCAAAGTAAATCAGAAGTCCTATATTCAAAGTGAGAATCTACAGATTTCAGGCTCAACTATTATTTTTTTGTAGTAGTTATCAAGGGAATTTTTTAATATGTGAAGTCTACACAAGATGCATGCATAGTGCAGATTCATTTAACTCTGTCAGGTTCTGACATGCAAAAGGTGACTATTGATTTTCTGCCTGTGCAAAAACAGAAGACTAAATAAATAGAAATATCAATCATTTCTTTAAAAAGAAGTATAAAAGCAAGTTTCAATCTCTTCTGAGATGAAGTTTTACACTGGAAACTGAAATGACAATAAAGAGCAGCAGAAGTCTTTTTAGAAGGAAAATTTTTGCTTTGAAATGTGATTATATGGTGTTATTTTAGAAGCAACATGTAGGAGACTTAGATCTGAACATTATTAATCAAATACTTAATGAATCAAAATGTCTTTATCTCTTTTCAAGGTTTGCTCCTTCATGTGGCTGAAAATTTTGTTGCCCATTGAAGTCACTTGGGCAATTAACACCTTACTGATTTGTGCCTTTGATGACAGATCATCATTGCTAGCTAATCTGAATTAATGAAAGAAGTTTTGTACTCTAGGTTGAAGATTTAGGTACCTGGACTTTACCTTGTATGTAGAAAAAATTCTACTAGGATTTTAAAAGGGTAAATAGAGTTTTTGATATTATTTTCTGGGCTAAACAATGAAGGGGGAAATAGAAGTACCTTTTGTCACCTTTACCCTGCCATGAATTTGTACCACTTTACTGCAGTGGATTTCTATTTGCTTTATCATGGGAGAACACGGGCAGCCCATTGCTGCCTACTTTCTTCAGCCACGCCAATCAGGTGCTCGTGGAACTAAAGGGGCTCAGTTTTATGTACTATGGGAATTCCTGTGCAGGATTGGGCCCACAATTCCTCAAGAGTATCTGCTCAGTTTTCTCTGCTTCCAGAGATGCACCCCATCTGGCAAATTTGTATTTGGCCATACAGTGTATTTGCTCATTTTTAGGATAATGACATTTTTATCCTAATTAGTGCTAATTAGGTTATGTAACTCCTAGGAATTTTTAACTATATTTTGTACATTAGAAGGGACAAAATATTTTGTACTCAATATTTTGTACTATGCTACAGCAGTTGAAAGCATAGACCTGAGAGCTTTTAGGATTTGGCTGTGGGTTAAGAGGGCTGCATAGCTGTAACATCCCACGTGGGTGAATCCAGGAATCAGGGAATTACTCTCATACCACTCCTCAGATCCTGGGGGCATGAGAGCAAGGCATGGCTGAAGTCCCTGGGCCAGTGAAGGACACTGGGGAGCCAGGTAGGGAGGAGGTGCACAAAGTGGGAAGGAAACTCATCACCCCATTGCCCACTGACATGGTTTCTGCTGTCCCATCTCAGCTGAGGGCAGTAGGAAGTGTGAGGTCCAGATCCACTCCTGCTCCACGCCTGGGCTTGGCTGGGGAGGTCCGGATCTACTCCAGCTTTTACTTGTCATTTTACAAAAAACTTACTTCAAAATTTAAAAACAAAGAAGAAGATTCCAACTGTGAGTATTAGAGATATCATCTTCTTGCTTGTGACAATCAAGGACAAAATGCCTACAATGGAGGGTAGGTAAAAGTTGCATATTTTCCTGATTTCTGATGTGGGACTCTCGCTAATAATAGAGACGGAAGATGAGTAGAGAGAAATGTAATAGATGGAAGAAAGCAGAGGGAAACAGAGAAATAAAGGGATCTGGAATGGAGACAGAGGGAAAGTGTACCAGAACAAATACATTGGAAAAATAAGTAAATAATGGTGAAGATGAGAAGTGAAAAAGAGACTGTAACACAGAGGTGAAAGAGGACAAAAAACCTGAAGGTCAGGGACAAGGAGAAAGAAAGAAAGAGATGGCGAGTAATGGTGTGGTGTGGAAGAACCTCTTCCAGCCTCCAGGTTTCAGGGGTTTTTTCCACCCCTTTCCTTATCACCTGTCTGTCAACCTGGTTGCCCTGGGTTACAGCTACTACATGACCTCAAGCAGGTACAGGGAGAGTGAACCTAGTCTCTTATCGTTTTAAGCAGTAACTGACCTCATGGCAAGGGGGCAGGGGTTTGAACCCATGTCACCCTCTTAGGTGACAAGTGATGCTTTATAAAGTGATTGGTTGGCATTAAACAACACCTAGCCTTGATTGGGTCTCAGATGATGTTAAAAGGGCTATATATGGTAAGACCCCCCAGGAGGTGGGGCAGCAGCTATGGTAAGTCACATACAGCAACTGGAATATCCACAACTCTCTGTTTCTCTCTCTCTCAGGATGCTGAGAAGGCTGAAGTGAGTAAACTACCTGGAAATTATCTACATATATAGCTTACTGCAATATAGACGTGTGTTAACCAGCTACTAAGCTGAAACTGTTTGCTCTAAGTCATTCTTTGATACTTCTCTAACCTGTACCCTTCCCCAAGCTTACCTTCTTTAACCAATAAAGGTCTCCACTATATCAAGTGCGGTGGACTTGTGGGGAGATAGATTGGGCCTGCCTTGATGCTCCCTATGCTTGGCTAACCAAGGGAGGCTACTTTTTATGCTTCAGGCTCAAGTTAGCACCCCACGTTCTTGCAGTGGGTCAAACATCCTCAAGATCTAGAAGGCCTGTGTACCCCAGGAACACAGGACCCAGAAAGAGTCCAGACTCCTGGGTGCTGGCAGCAGTTACCCCAATCTTGTGGGTGTGCTCCAGATTTGAGGTGCCCCAGTGGAGGCACTTGGAGCTTGGTCAAGCACAGTGAGGTGATTGGCTTAGCGCAGGACAGCCACCTACTGGTCCACTACATATGGAGACCTATGGTCTTCAAGGATTTCCTTCTGTGTCAAGGGTTGTGGCACACTTGCATTTTTAGGATAATGACATTTTTATATTAATTAGTACTACTGCTTTATTAGGTTATGTAACTCCTAGGACAAAAAACTGTTGGGACATATGCTATGGTGGTACTAGCGCTACGTAAAAGGAAATCCTGCCTTAAGAGCTACCATTCTGACACTTCTCGTGAACATTAAATTCACTTTAAACTATTTTTTTCCCAAAGGAGGAGTCAGTCAAGAGGTGAGAAATATTCATGCTACTCAAAGCAGACTGTCTGTCAATCACAGACATGAAGTACTGCTTCAGTAAAAGCTCATCCATAGGGAAGCACAGAAGTGATAGGGAAGGCTAGACTGCATAAAATAGGCATGCTAAAAACAGAGGTAACAAAGGGTGTCCTGATTTCTACACAAAAATGCTTTAATTTTGTAGGTGTGGTGACAATAAAATGAATAAAATGGTTTATCTAGGAGTAACTAGTATTCATATATGGTCCAAAAGATTAAAAAAAAAAAAAAGGAATACTATATTTTCTAAAATATTATTGGACATTAACAACAGTGCACAGGTAATCCAGAATGTTTCAGGGATAACTTCTTGGTACAGATGGTAGAAAACACAACTGGTGAGTGTTCTTTTCAATTTGCCATTTACAAATAGGGAAGAAGTGTGGTGAGACAATAGGTTTGCCATGGCCCGCTTGCAGTACACAGAACTGATTTTGTGGGCCCTGCCTCTCACCACTGATGGGGAGAGGGCACCTTTTACTCAGTCTACCTCACTACTGCTTTTTTGGTTGATTTCATGGGAAATCATGGCCAATGCCAGATTTCCTGGTGATTGCAGGATTGTGGACAACGCTGGTTCTCGTGGTTTTTGTGAAATCCACGAAACTGCAATTTATGTAGTTCCCTACCAATAGTCCACACAAAGGAAGAGGTTCTCATCCTTTTTGATGAATAAAACAGGGGTCCTAAGGGGAAGTAAGTTTTCTTCTGAACCTGTGGGCTAGGTTTTCTTGCAGGTATTCTTGGACCTGCAAGAAAGTACTGGCTCTGGTATGGTGTAGATGCACCCTATTGGGAGCTTTGCCCTAAGCTGTATACTGATGGGGCATTCATAATCCTGGTGTGGGGGGAGAACTTCCATGTTTCTTTTCTCAAGTATAATTCTGATAGATACCTCACTGGATGGGAACATTATGGAGAAGGGTGTGAGAGTCTTGGTAGGTCGCAGACTCAATATGAGTCTGCAGTGTGATGCAGCTGTACAAAATGTGTATTTGGTTTGGGATGCCTCAATAGAAGCAATAGGTGCAGGAGATGACAGTGCCTCTCTATTTAGCAGTGGTTGGGCCTTATCTAGAATATTGTGTTTTGGGCTCCACGTTTTAAAAAGGTCATATGGACAAGGTAGGAAGGGTCCAGAGATAGGTGATAAAACTGATAAAGGGCTTGGAAGGCAAGTCATATGAGGAGAGGTTGGAGGAAATAAACATGTTCAGCTTGCAGGAAAGGTGCTTAAGAGGGCATATGATACTTGAAGGACTGCCATAAAGAAGAGGGAAAGCACCTTTTCTCTCTTGCTGCAGAGAGTAGGACACAAACCAATGGCTTAAAGTTGCAGCAAAGTAGGTTTAGATTATATTCAGGAAAGCTTCTTCAGTATTAGAACAATGAGGTAGTGGAATAGACTGCCTAGGGGAAGTGGGGGGTTGTTGAATCTCCATCATTGGAGGTGTTCAAGAAGATGCTGGACAGAGATTGGACAGGGTTTATCTAGATGTAGCTATACTTATGGTCTATTTTGCATATTTACCGTGCCTCTAGGGTGTGGGTTGCTGTATGGGGCCAGGAGGAAACTTTTATTCACTCCTGCTCCAACATTTCCCTTAGAAATGTTGAGTGTTGGCTACAGCCAAGGCTGAAGATTTTGACTGGGATGTGCTAATCCTCCTTCTGTGATTTAAACCTGAAGATTCCTGACTAGAGAGCCTTGGCTCTCTGCTCAGGGTCAGACTGAGTGCCATAGTTGGGATTGGGAAGGAATTTAACCTCATAGTTAGACTGGTAGGGATATGGGTAGAGGTGTCTTTCTTCCTCTGTAGCAGGGGACATGGCACTCTCCTTGGTCTCTCAAGTGTATTTTAAAACCTCTGCAACAGTAGGATGTCAGCCACTATGGTCCCCATGCTTTACCCGTGCCGGGTTAGGGTGTTATGTCTTGTGTCTCGGTTGACTTTACAGTTTTGCTAGAAGGTTAGATAATGACTTTGTATAGGATGGTTTAGACAGGGCTTGGACTAGATGATCTCTATTTCCTTTCATACCAGCCCTGCTTTTGTATGATTCTATGACTCTTTGATAATTTTAGGGCATGCCAGGTATGGCCTCAGAAGACTGAGCTTCCTGGGGTATGGCAATGGTCAGGGCCCCTTTTTGAACTGTAGGTTGGGAAATCATGCTGGGTTTCCAGCAGCAGCAAGTTCATTTTGGCTCCAGCTGCTCTTGGAGCAGTTGCTCCTCCAAGCCTGTTAGGAAGGGGAAGCACTGTAGGACCAGGGAATTGAAGGTAAAAGGAGTGCATGAAAAGTGGTTGTTTCTCAAGGATATGATCCTCAAAGCACAAAAGAAGTTCATTCCCATGCAGAGGAAAGATAGCAGAGGGACTGATAAGCCCACTTGGCTTAATAGGGGTATAATGGTCCTCTTCAAAAAGAAGAAAGAGGCATACAAACAATGGAAGCTTGAGACAATCCCCAAGGAGGACTATACAACAATGGCCCCACACTTGTAGGGAGCAGATTAGAAAGGCTAAGGCAGCATCTGAATTTAAACCAGCAACAGAAATCAAGGACAATAAGAAGTCCTTCTTTAGGTATGTAGGGAACAGAAAGAAAACAAAAAGAAGTGTGAGGCCATTGCTTAACAACTCAGGACAGCTGGTTACCAACACTCAGGAAAGAACTTAACTCCTGAATGACTACTTTGCTTCAGTATTTCACCAGAATAAGGGGAAAATCATACTAGATACAGTTCAGAATGGGCATGGTGGGAACGACTGCCTTTCTACTATTGACATTGAGCTGGTACATGATCATTTAGAAAAGTTAGACATTTATAAGTTAGCAGGACCAGATGAAGTGTATCTGAGAGTGCTGAATGAGCTGGCTAAACTCTTTGTGAAACCTCTGGTGAAACTCTTCCCAAACTTGTGGAGCTTGGAGGAGATCCTTGAAGACTATAAGAGCACCAATGTTGTGCTCATCTTCAAGAAGGGGAGGAGAGAGGACCCAGCAACTATAGGCTAATTAGCCTAACTTCTATCCCAGGGAAAATCTTGGAAAAATTAAATCAAGGATATGCTTGCTGAAGGTAGGATTCTGAACAACAGCCAGCATGGCTTTGTTGTGGGTAGGTCTTGTCTTACCAATCTCATCTACTTCTATGACCAGGTAACTCTCCACCTGGGTAAGAGAGAGGAGGTCAACATTGTACACCTAGACTTCCAAAGGTCCTTGATCTGGTATCCCATGATGTTCTCATGGGAAAATGGAGGATTGCAGGCTGAACTGCTTGACAGTCAGGTGGGTAGGAAGCTGGCTGTGAGGTGGGGCCCAGAGAGTTCTAATGAATGGATCTGTGTCATGCTGATGAAAAGTGGCCAGTGGTGTCCCTCAGGGGTCTGTACTTGGTCCAGTGTTTTTCAATATCTTTACCACTTATTTGGATTTTGGGGTGAAGAGTTCACTGGTCAAGTTCATGGACAATACCAAAGTTATAGGGGAGTGTGGTCACACTTGAAAATAGGCTGCAGATACAGGTGGACCTAGACAGGCTAGCAAACTGGGCAGATTGGACCCAAATTAAGTTCAACATTGAGAAGTGTAAAGTGCTCTATCTGGGGACGAACAATCCCCAACATACAGGCTTGATGGCACCAAACTGACTAGCACTATGACTGAAAGGGACCTAAGAGTAATAATAGCCCATGGTATGAACATGAGCCATCAGTGTGATGCTGTAGCCAGCAGGGAAAACAATACTTTGGAATGCACCAACAGATGCATCTGTGGAAGAATCACTTCTTTGGTTTTACAACTTTACTCATTATTGGTGAGACCACAGCTGGAGTACTGCGTCCAGTTCTGAGCACCCACATCCTTGCTGAAGTGTGAAAACCTTGAGTCTAGAGAAGGGCCACTCGTATGATCAGAGACTTGCAAGGCAAGCCATATGAAGAAAGGCTGAGGGACTTGGGTCTCTTCAGCTTAAAAAAAGAGAAGGCTGAGAGGGGACCTGGTAACAGCTTACCGCTACAAAGGCTCAGAAAACAACAGTTCACCAGGGCACTTAGGGAAAACCGGGAGTAATGGCCACAAACTACTGGAAAACCACTTCAGGCTTAACACTAGGAAACCCGAACTGTGAAGAAATTTGTCCAGACTGTGGAATAAACTTCCTCCAGCAGTGGTGCAATCACCTACTCTGAAAAACTTTAAGAGGAGACTGGATGGTCACCGCACTGGGGTCACATGACCCAATTGTCTTTTCAGCCTAGTGCAGGGGGCTGGATCTGATGATCTTGTGAGGTCCCTTCTACCCCCTTACAATCTATGAATCAATCTATGAATAACCTGCAAAGATTGAATCAACTCAGGCTCAGGCTTTTTGAATGTCTGTCCCTAGCTCTGGACAGTCCCTGTTCTGGTTCAGAGCTTTATATGGGGGAAGTGGAAGATTAGCTGATGTCAGCTGGCCCTTCTGATGACAGCGGGGTGGGTGGAGGGTTAGGTCCTACATGAAGCTTGAAGTCATTTTTGATTAGCCTGGGTGACTAGTTATGGGGGGCGCAATCTGAGACCCCAGGTTCAAGGCTGCAGCTTGACAAGGAGTTGAAATTCCAAAAGAATTCTTACAAAAAAACTTGGCTATGGTTATGGGCAGATATGCTGTTTGTTGGGAACACTTCAAGTTCCTTTGATGTGCTTCAGATAGTGAAGGTGTATATATTCATACTCAGAGAGAAGCTTCAAAAAGAAAAGGAGAGAAACATAATTCAAGCTTCATTTTGAAACATTTCCTGATATGTCTGTATCTTCCAGCAGTCCTCTGGCATCCCACAGTGCCCTGTGTGCAAAGACAGTAGGGCAGACAGTCAATAATCACTCTCGTATGCAATTGGCTGTCCTCAAGAACCTGTGGAGATTGCAGGCATGTAAGGATTCACTACTGCATGGCTTCATGGTCATTTTGGACTGCTCAGAAAACAAATGAGGTGTGCAAGTATGCACAGTACCGAGGCACTCCAAATTTGAGCAGGATTCTGAGCACTTCAAATGCATGTCTGTCTGTATCCTACAGGGATGAGAATAAAAGATTGCATAGGCATGCAACAAGAAAATCAGAAAGGCCAAGCCAAAAATTGAGATGCAGCTAACAAGGCTTTAGAAGGGCAACAAAAAAGCATTCTACAAGTTTTTCAGCAGTAAGAGAAAGACCAAGGAAAGTGTAGATCCCTTACTAAATGCAGAGGACAAGGCAGAGAAGGCTTGGCATTTTTTACTTTGGTGTCCTTGAATAAGGTCATCTACAAGATGACACAACTGGCAGCAAGGATAGGTGAAGAGATTATCAGCCTGGAGTAGAGAAAGTGTTGTGAGCCTGTCAGTGTAGGAGTCCCAGGTCAATGGCCTGGCCACATCTGACTCTTTCACAAGACCCAAGATTGCCACTGTTGAAATCAGCCACATAAAACATCCTGGGGGCAGGACAGACTCCCGTGAGCTCCCAAGCATGGGGTTTTCATCTTCTTTGCAGCACTTGTCACTTACAGTTCAAGGTGAAGTGCTGGAATCATCCTGCTTACTGTTGTCCCATCCTTGCCACAAGTTTTGTGTATTGCAGGGTTTTATTTGCCACAAAGAGATCAGACAGGGAGCTACAGGGGCAGCTCCCTTTACAGTTCTAAACAGAAGGACTTAACTGAATGTTCTGCAAGCAAAATAGCAGGCAGCAACAGGAAATAAGCACCATGCAGAATAATACCACTTAACTGGCATATGGGGTTCATAGCATATGCATAATACTCCATGTACATAACATGCACAGGTAGTTAAATACATCATACCAAGGCCTTACTCTCAGGGAATTAAGAACACTTGGGGTCTATATATGTGCTATGGGTTGGGGGGCAGGGAAGCCATTCTAATTAAAGCACCCACAGCATCATGAATATTCAGTGTCCCACCTTCAAAATGGCAGCAGAAGTGCTTTAACTAAAGCTCATTTGACAAGTTTTAGTTAAAGCACCCCTGCCACCATTTTGAAGTGCAGGGACACTGAATACACAGGACACGGAGGCTGCTGAAGTGTGCTAATTAGCACACTCCAGCAGATTCACAGCAGATTCAATTAATTCAATTAATTAAATCTGCTCCAACATGTACTAATTAGTACCCATTGGAACAGAGGTCCATCACACATTCAGGTGCCCAATGTGTTCAGGTCAGGTCAGGTTTGCCTGGTACCATAACTTACCCTCTCCCAGGTAGTTTTGTCTACTGTAACTTATCTCTGGTGGAGGAAATGCTGCCAAAAAGTTATGGAACTGAAATCCACTCTATGATAGTGTAGACACTCTTTAGCCCTGGCTGGCAGCCCGTCTAGGAGTGGAACCCTGACAGACAGAAAAATGGAAGATCTCTTTTGCTCCAGCAGTTTCTGCAGCCAAGCTGGTTTCAAATGTACTGGCACCTGCCTCTCCTTTGGATTAAAGCAACAAGGCTGTGACGGGGATACTGGTGTGTGGGCAGCTCAGTGTCTCCATATATACTATCCAGGCTTTTGTGCCCTGGAGAGGTCACTCCAGCATTACTTTATCTTCCAAAGCAAAATAGATTACTTTCAGAGAGCTGATGTTTCACTTGGAGGTGCACAAGTTATTTTTTACCATACTTTGCAGTGGCAATGAACTCATGATTACTGAACAGTAGAGGTGGCATCACAGTTAGTACCCATCAACACTACATCACCATAGTGATGAGCTACGTCACCATAGCATCTCATGTAGGTGTGGCCAAGGAGTAGTAATCAGTATCTAACTAGAAGGATAGATTGAGTAGGGTTCCCCAGGGGTCTGTCCCAAGTCTGGTACTGTTCAGTATTTTCCTTAATAATTTAAAAGATGGGACACTTAGAAAATTTGTAGATGACATCACACTGCCTGATGTTGCAGGTGCTTTGGAGGGTAGAATTACAAATTAATTAAATGAAATTCAATAAGGACAAGTGCATAATCCTGCACTTAGCATGGAACACTATCTCATGCACAAATAAAGACTGAGTAACAATAAAGGCTGAGTGCAAGTCGAAGGAAGTGATTCTTCCATCTGCACAGCACCAATGAGGCCTGTGTCCAGTTTTGAAGTGTGGGGCTCAAGATACATGTAGACATATTGAAGATTACAGCAGAGAGCACCAAAAACTATTAGAGCTCTAGTAAACATGGCTCATGAGAAAAACTTGGAAGAATTGGGATTATTTAGTCTGGAGAAAAGAAGGTTGAGGGATTTGATAGTAGTATTTACATACTTGAAGGGTAATTATGAGGAATCCTAGTTTTCTCCTATTAAACATTACAAATTCTCTGATTAAAAACCCAAAATCCATGATAAAAATTGAAGGACCCCCCACAGCCCTCCCAGCGCTGATGGTGCCCCGCACTCCCCCCCAGTCTCAACAGCCCTCCTGATGCCACTTGCAACTGCCCCCCAGACATGCAGACAGACACCCACCCCAGCAGGTAAGTGTGTGGGGGAGAAGGGGCAGGGCAGGGCAGGGGAAAGGGAAGGTGCTGGGGGCATAGATCAAGAAGGAGGGGTGTGCCCCTGTGCCCACTCCCAGGAGCAGGGCCAGGGGGTGAGGGCCGGGGTGGTACTCTGTGGGCCACACACATGCTAGCTGGCTTGACAGAAGGTTCACACATGGAGGCTGCCACCACAACTCTGCCACTGCACCCTGCGCTATCATCCCACAGCCTATTCCCACAGCCCACCAGATATTAGGAAGAACTTTGAAACTACAGGAGTTGTTAAGCACTGGAACAAGTTACTTAGAGAGAGGCTGGAGATTCTGCATCTTTGAAAGTTAGGAGCAGATTAGACAAACACTTACCTGGAATAGATTAGACAAGGATGGTCCTACCATGAGCAAGGGGGTTGAACTAGATAATCTCCTGAAGTCTCTTTAAGCCCCATTTCTCTATGATTCATGATTTTTATCCTATTTGACCATTGTATATCCTTTTGGTAGAGATTTTTTTTCTTTAAAGAAAAAGTATAAAATGAAAAGTATTCATGAAAGAGGGGACAAGTTGTCATTATTCTCCTGGATGCTTTTAACATTTTAAACTTAATACCTAAAGATCTTCTTTTTAGATATTTTTATTATATGCTCTCTCTCCAGAGTTGACTTATTAGTTATCTCCAATCTGCTTATATGTTAGAGGATCACTTTCCCCATTACACAACTTGCTACATATTTTCAACAAACTGAATCTACACATTCCCTTAAGTAAGGAGCACGTGGGTATGCAAGACAAAATCTAGGTCAGGGAGGCCAGACACAGAGAAGCATGTAACAGGACTGCTAACATTTCAAGAAGAGGCAGAATTACACTCAGACAGTAGGATACAATAAAGCAGCTCCCTCCCCCACCCCTGCCATGCCCTCACTATATTCCTAATGCATAACTGAATCTTACTGCATGTGAAATGTGCTCAGACAGGCCTAGGATTATTGATCAATAAATAATATAATAGACTCAGCTAGGAGCAATCGTACCTGGTTGAGATAGACTTTCATGTCTGATCTTCAGCTAGCATCTCTTCTTACTATAGAAAAGGTATGGCCAAAGCATTACAGAACCTGACAAACTCAGAGATTAATCAAGCACTTTGCTGAAATATGTGCTCTAAGCAGGTCTTGAAGGATGAGCTACTAACATTCCTCACTCACCCTCCTGAGTTAGTTTTATTCACACTTTCCCTCTGCTCATGTGTGAATCCTAAAGAGAAATAATAAAACTTCTTATTTAAATAAACTCCTTTCCATCCCTAAGCTGAGTTGCTTAGCTTCAGCTGAAGGTTGTGCATATTTTTTTGGCCCTGTCACAATCTTAATAACCTCTACATTAAGGTTATGTTTTCACTAACCCAAAGCAACAATAATTAGCAGTGCCATCCAGCAAGGATGAAATGTGCAATCAGGAGTCTAGAAAGGTTACAGAAACTTTTGCATATGTTCAGGAAGCCAGCCTACCCACCACAAAACTTCATATAAAATTAACCCCATAAGATAACAGATTGTTACATGAACTACCAGAAATGAAGGTCTCCACCCCAACACAACTTCTCTTGACACTAAAAAAACCCAAAAACTAACAACCCTTTTTACACCTCAGCAGCATTGATTCTGGGGATGGAGAACAGATAGTTTGTCTTCCCTCTGGTGAATCCTGATAGATACTATTATGAGGAGAGGATACAGGAAACAAAAAGATTTTCTCCTTCCCCATAGTGGTCCCTGCTGCCTTCATGGACTTTCTAAAATCTTGGGTAGGTGTCTTTCCACCAAAATCCCTCTCAGGCTTGTATTAAAAATAAGATTCCAGAGACATAATTAGAAATTGTTATGCCCTGGGCATCACAATTTGGAGAGGAGATGGTGGTGCTGGTAAGGAAGAAAGAGTCTTACCTGACCTCTGGTACTCCTCACACACTGGCTGTGGCTGTGGTGGCACAGGCTCATAGGGCCTGTCATTCTGGGGCCTCCTTTAAACCAGCAGTTGGGGAAAGTGGGCTGCTTGCTAACCCTTAGTTAGGCTGTTGCAAGATGCTTTTCCTCCCTCCATCCCAATTAAGTCAGAAGTTACACTAAAGTCATCTAAGTACCTTGGAGAAAATGAAAGATTTTGGCTCATGAGGTCACATCACTACCACAAAGCTTTAGCCATTCTATGTCTGTCATCTAACTAATCCCTTCTTGGAACTCAAAGTTAAAAAAAATGGCATGAAAATCTGTTCAATAATTTTTGTGGACATCTTGGTAGAATATCATTAATTGTTGCCCAGCTTCAGTAAAATGCTTCGCTGCCACGGACAATTTTGTAGAGAACACTTATGATTTCAAAGAGAGTATACTAACTCAAAAGCAGGCAAGTTTCATTTTACACAAAATGCTTTGAATAGCTCCTACTATTAGAGATCACTTGATGAACTACATAGTTTTGTGCAACTTCCTAGCCCTTTTTTTTTCTCCATCCTCCATTTGACTCCATCAAATTATTTCAGTGATGGATCCAGAGTTCCCAAACTTAAGCAATTTCACAAAGTGTAAGGCAGATCCAACTTCCTTTGAATGTGAAACTTCATTGACCTAAAAGGAAGCTAGACTGAACCCTCCATCCATTCCCACTCAGAGTAAAGAATGGGTCAAAAAAGTGACTTGAGTAACTGCATTCTGGCAGTACAACAGTGAAGACTAACTCATTCACAAATGCTCCATGTTTTATAGTATGGAGTACCATAGGAAGTTATTTACCACAATAATTTAAAATTGAATACGTATTAAAAGTAAGTACTAGATAATTGAGTTTATGAAAAAAATAGCTATCATCTAGATTTAGTTTAGAACATGAAATCTATAATGTTAGAACTGCTAGGTACAGGTTATACCTGAGATAAAATATCTCTACTACCTGATATAAAATGAGAGAGAGATGTATTCATTTATCCACTGGGCACTTCTACACGTTATTACTACACATGAGTAAACTCTGGAGCTTATTGCTCCAGAATTTATTGCTCCCAGGAGTGCCATTTGAACATGTGCTTGGAAGCAGTAAACTCCTAGGAGCTTACTTACATGCAGCACGCTGAGCTGGGTCAGAGCAGCCCTGGTTAATAGGGGGCCCTGGGAGTCAGCTTGTCAGTCTGGGGCTGTTTCTTGCTATTTAATGTGCTGAAGAGGGGCTAGCTGGGCCACAAGACTGCTTGTGCAGGCAGCCCCCATGTTGAAGCATCTTTGTGCCCCAGCCAGCCAGAGCAGCATCTACATATGTGCTGCTGCAGAATGTGTTATTCCATAGCAGGATAGTGCTTGTATTTAAAATTAGTTTATAGGCACATGTGTATACCCTGAGACATTTACTGAGCAGCTAATTAGTAAACTGCAGTAAACATCTCATATAGATGCACCCAATAAGTACTAGAAATAAACACAGCAGGAATAGCACATAGGAGTTCAATGTAAAGTCTTCTTTATGCATGTTGCAAATGTACAGAACATTCTTCATTTTCTTCTTCAAGATCAGGGCAAAAATATGTGTGCCCTTCAGTTTCGGCTGGTTATATATATATCTGTATCACACACTTGGCTACTGCAGGCTTTTAGACTTAAAAAGTAAAGGTTTTATTCTGCAATGCTGAATGTTTTATTATAGTCAAAAGACTTTTGTTCTGATGGGAAATTTCTTTTTTGAATTTGTAGTATTCATCTGACTCCAGAACAAGATATTTTATTTATTTTTAAGTATATCACAGGATAAGATAGACAGTTAGAGCTGCAAATGAAAAAAGACTCAGAGCACCACTTTTATGCAATGGATGTTATGGCTCATATACCAAATAACCCTGAATCAAGATTCTGGATATGTTTCAGAACTCAAAGCTGTAAAATTGTGGGTTAACTGAGGTGGGTCTCGTATTTTATTATGATGGATAAAATATACAAGTTAATTAACATGCACCTATAAAATTTAAGATTCAGTTAACTCCAGGCTTTATTTTAATTTAGCTTCCATAGGTAAGTAATGGTAATATTGTGTAGAGAGCATGAATAACTATTCAGCTCATAAAACACATTGCACATTGTGTTGCTTTCTCAATTTACAATAGCTAATAGGTAACACTGCCTTTTCACTCAATCATTTAACCCTTCATATCCCACATTTATTTCCTGCCTATTCATTCTTAAGATATAAATAAAAATTCCTGTCTTGTAATTTTTGCATTAAATAAATATGAATAAAGCACTATTAAAGGTTACAATGTTAAATTATTATTATTTCTACCTGCATTATTTCTAAAGCCAAGAAATCATTCATTTTTAAAACAGGGATAACATAGAATCAACATTCTATAAATCTAAGGCACAAAGGTCACCTATACGCATGCTCTGGGGTGGGGAGGGGCACATTTTAGATTGACTCTTGGGAGCTTCAACGTAGGGGCCTTAGTGTGGGGGCTGCCTGATGCCCTAGCTAAACCCTCCACAGCATGTTGGACTGTTCTGCCCCAGATCAGTGTGCTGCAGTTCTGGGCACATGGGCAAATGCCTTGGAGCAATAAAATCTGGTGTAAACTGCACCAGAGTTTATTGCGTCACAATAATTGCACCTGTAGACATGTCCACTATGTTTAATTACTGGGCTTAGGAGCATGAAGAACAGGGCATTTTTCTCAGTGGTCCCAGACTTGGCAAGGAGAAAATATAGACGTGGCCTTGAGCAGTTAGTTACACTGCTGTCCAAAACAAGGTAGGACCTTAATGTTACAGGCAGGCAATATAAGCAGACAGTGCACACAGAGCAGTATTCAGCTCCCACATTGCATATTCAGGCAAGAAAAAGTATTGTTTTAGAGCAGACTATATTTGGGAAACTGTTGAATTGATGTGAAAGTTAGATCACAGCAACAGTGAACTGAATGGCTTTTTCCTTTGGAGACTTGTAGTTCACACCCCACCACTATTCTTGGCCGTGTGTTGATGAAATGATAGGTGTGTGTATATGACACTTTACAGCTGCGGAGCGAAGCACCTGGCTCTGTGCAGCTCCAGGGCTCTGCAGGAAGCCTTGCAGGCAGCCTGACACCAGCCCAGGAAAGCAGTAAGCCTGATCTTTTTTTTCTTCCCCCGCCCCGGAGCCTGCCTGAGGTGCCAGGGGGCCAGGTGCTTCCCTTCACAGCTGTGGTGCCCCCCAGGACTGCCTGAGCTAGGTGCCTGCAGGTAGGTGCTGCTGGGGGGGGGGGGGAAACGTGCGAGGGGCCACCACTGCTGCGGAGTGAAGCACCAGGCCTCCCCCACCCCCCTCTCAGCCCAGGGACTACTCCACCCACCGGCAGCTCGCTCTCCCTTACCTGCCAAAGAGGCAGGTAAGTTAGCAGAGTGTGTGCACTACATGGAGGTTTAATCAGCCCTAAACTGAAACAGTGTTTTTTAAAACCCACCATTTCAATTTAGGGCCCTACTTTGTCTACACACACCCCTTATGTCCTATGAGTCAAGCTACATATTCCACAATGCAATCAATGGGAACCCAACTAGTGGAGCTGTGTGTTACATCAGAGTCACAAGGAACTTGGTGCTTTATGGGAAAGGAGATTAGCTAGGAAGATGCAGAGGACTGGAGTTGAACACTCACTCAGTTTATACCCCCTTGACCCAATTAAGCTGAGTGTCAAGTATTTCTGAAAATTAAGCCTGGGGTTGGTGAAAACTGGACTGACAAGAAAACCTAAAAAGAAAGAAAAAAAAAAATCACACTTCACAAATGCTTCTTATTGAACAGGATGAGAATGCTGCCGAGAAGCAGGTACAAGGAAACAACAAAGTAAACCATCTGTCTGTATGAGTGAGTCTAGTCTCTCTGCAGTCAACTTTGGTTTTACTGATGGTTGTCTTATTGAATGCATTAGATGAAATGAACTAGGGTTCACAAAAGCTTGTGCTCTCGACATACGTCTTTGTCTATAGATGTATATCTACTCAGCCTTCTCAATGAATACAGGCAACATTTACAGTTTTCAGCAAATATTATTCAGTGTGCATAGCTTCTGTCATTTATAAGAAAGTGATACTAATGTCACTACATTTTAACAATGAGTAACTACCCACTGGCATAAACAGACTAGGAATATGATCACTCAAAGTCAACATTAGATATCGACATCAGATATCCAGCTTCATCCTAGAATCAGTTGTAGAATTTCCATGGCCTGCATTATGCAACAGTGCAGACTATCGGTTCCTTCTGGCCTTAGAATTTATGAATAATTTAACTTGACATGTCATCTCTCTCTCTGCATGCTACAGGTAGTAAATCATACATTTTAACCAACATGTTGCCCTATTATCTGTTATTTGTTGTGGCTTACTAGTCATGACAATCTTGTGTACAGTATTGTGACCTTCTATTTGTACTTTGCAGATCCTGGTGGGGATATTAATCCAAACTTTAAGCCTGGTCTCACATTCAATAATCTGATATAGTTTAGTGATCTCTCAATAGGATGAAAAATTAGCCTGGGCAAAAATAGCACTCATTGGCTACATCAGGAAAGATGGCTTACCCTGTTCTTTTCACCAACCGGAGCTTGCTTTGTCTGAAAGATGAAATGGTAAATTATGGATGTCTTGGGGTCATCATTGGTACAAATATAGTGAATGGAACTGCTTTGATTGATTCTTGTGAGTTTATTGGAGAAGCTGGCTCCTGCCTGAGTATTCTATGATGAAACAAAGATAAAGATTTCTAGAAGACCATCAAAAAAGGTGGTGCAGGCAGGTGCGGTCTTGGGGAGGCTGCCACGAAGGGAAGCACCAGCCTTCCACCCACCCCTGCAGCCCAGGGACTGCTCCACCCACTGGCAGCTCATCCTCTCCTCCCTGCTGCTGTAGAGGCAGGTAAGACATGGGTGTACACAACACTGGCATTTACTTCGCCCTAAACTGAAACGGTGTTTTTAAAAACCCACCACTTCAATTTAGGGCCCGTTTCATCTCTACATGCCCTATATTGCTACCTTTACATATGATCCTACAAATGCATCTTCATCCTGATCAGGTATGGATGCTTCTGAGAAGTCCAGTCTCTGGGCATAGTCACCGTATTGCTTGTGCCATCCTAACAACATCTGTCAAAATATTTTAAAGTACCAATCCATTTTTTTTCTTGAAATTGCTATAATGCTTAGATGGATGTCACAACTGAGATATCCAAACTGAGATATGGAAACTCATGAAAAATTTTAGCTAGTTTTAATTATAACTTAGGGCATTTTTACACATAGTTCAACATGTTCTGATTAGAACATATCAGAGCAGACTCGATTTAATTGAGTTTGCCAGCATGCTGCAGCATCTTGTGTATTCAGTGTCCCCACATTTCAAAACAGTGACAGGTGAATTGTATTTAAGGTGCTCTTGCTGCCATTTTGAAACATGGGGTGCTGAATACACCTTCATGTTCCAGCCAGCACCACCTATACATGCTTTGTAGCGGTGTAAATAAGTCCACCGCAGGATAGTACTCATGTTTGGCAGTACTATCCTATGGCTGAGTTGATTAGTTTACTCTGTCCTAATACTACCACACATGTAGACAGTGACATTTTACTGTGGAGGTAATTAGTCAACTCCATAGTAAATGTCTTGTGTAGACATGCCCTATATGTAATGATTTAAGGTATAATTTAGAGATGTTCCCCAACAAGACCGATGAAGTTGTTGAGATGGTCCCTGAGTTAGAGTGCATGTTAGTTAGTTTGTTAGAAAGATGAAGGCTCTGCAGAGGTTGCCTACTGCTCCACAATTAGTTTCATAGACATTAGGGCTAGAAGGGACCTTGCAAAATCATTAGGATCAGCCACCTGTCTAAGGGGCAGAAGGTCAGCTGGGGTCAGATCACTCCAGCAAGACAAGCATCCAGGCACTTCTTAAAGGTATCCAGAGTAGGTGCTTGCAGAGCTGACTTAAGCAGGGTGTGGGGCCCGGGGCAAATCAGCCCATGCAGGGCCCTGCCCCCTTTCCGATCTGGGCCCTGGACCTGAAGAAGCTAATGCTGCCATTGGCAGCGGCAGCAGTTGGGGGGGGAAGGGGGGCAGTGAGTGGCTGGACACGGAGCCGCTGCTCCACCCAGCTCCATGCTGCTGTTTCTCTGCCCAGCTCTGTGGGACCATCAAAAGCACGGGACCCAGGGCAGTCGCTGATTTGTGGCCCCTATGGACAGCCCTGGGTGCCTGCACCACTTCTGGGGTGAGTCTATTCCAGACACTGGAGACTCGGATGATAAAGAAGTTTTTCCTTATGTTCAGTCTAAAACAGTCTTATAGCAGTTTGTGACCATTAGATCTCGTCTTCCCTTGAGGTGCCCTGGTGAGCAGACATTCTCCCAGTTCCTAATGCACACCCCTTATGTACTTATAGGCCGCCACCAAGTCACCCCTGAGCCTTTGCTTTTCCAGGCTGAACAGTCCCATGCCACTCAGCCTTTCTTCATAAGGTCTGTTCTCTTGACTTCTAACCATACACATTGCTCAAGCTTTTCCACACCCTTTCTAAAGTGTGGAGCCCAGAATTAGATGCAGTACTCTAGCTGCGGCCTCACCAGGCTGAATAAAGTAGGAGGATGATGCTCCTTGGGTCTAGCTTGAGATGCATTTGGTAGATGAAAGCCAGAGTTTTATTTGCTTTGATGGCTGAAGCATCGCATTGGTAGCTCATGTTCATCTTGAGGTTTGTAGTTTAGTTCTTCTCATTCATGTATACCTGTGTTTATTAAAGATAATGATTGCTATAGAGTAGATAGCATAGAGGCATCATGACCACAGGGAGACCTTGAGAGTGGATCTGGTGTGTAAGTTTGGGACCCCTCTCTCTACTAATAGCTGTACTTGCTTGGCCAAGTGTAGAACAAGAACAACAGAATGGGCTTTGTTTCTCAGTGGTTGTCTCAGGCTCAGCAGGAAAGCAGTTTAAGTATATTTGATCACAGCAAGGTAGTTTAATGACTATTTTGCTCAATCCAGGGTATTCTAGTCTAACCAATTTTGCACTTCTCTACTGCCCATCTATTACCAGTAAAGGCTTGCCTGTGACATCTTCAGGCTTATGTACTGAACCTTTAATAGTTCCACTTGATCTTTCCCATCATTTACTCCTCAGAGCTCTCACTAAAACATTCAACTCTATCATATCACTATCTCTTTGACTTCTCTTACCACAGTGAATCCTTTAGAAAACCAGGAAATTTATATCAAAATTAATTTGATATAAATCCACATATTTATATTAAAATATGCTTGACCTGTCCACTTCAATTTTTGTGCCAAGTTCATGTTTGCCAGAGAGGTAGAGCAAGTAGGTTCAGTTTCAGGCTTGCAGGATAGACATCCAGCCAAAGGATAGGGTCTGCATTAAAATAGCATGTTGCTCCCTCTGGTTTTACACATTCATGCATTTTGTATGACAGTTTAGAGTTTCTTGCCTAACCAGAAAACTAAGGGGTATTTCTGAATCTGTGGTTTACTGGAATGGTTGCTAAAACATTATATTTCTTAGTTTTAGTTTACTAAGTAAATAATACAACTTTACTGATTAGAAAAGAACCAGAGATAAATTAAATTACTGCATTGATTAAAGCATTTCCACAAATGTCATCAGATGTGCATTTCAAGGCTGTGTTATATCACACTAACTGATGTTGACTTAATATGGATTTTTTTTGCTTTGTTTTGTTTTCAGTAGTTTAAACCTTATGGAAGAGATTAGTTTGATTACATATTATATATACATATATGTATGTATGTACACACATGTATGTGTATACACACACACACACATACACACAAAATTTACTGAATAAATTATTTTACATTCACATTTGTTAACTACAGACCACTTCTGCTGTTTCTGTCCTATTAAAGATCACCATAACAATATGCTGCACCTTGTGCATGTACAATGTTTGTTGATGGAGGTCAAGGTAGGATAAATGGTTATCACCATGCAAGTTAAAACAATGATCCACAAAAAGACCATCATTTTTAGGAGTGACTGGTGATTTAAAGTATTCAAGGGACACTGTAAAAAAATCTTATCAGCAGAGAATGAGTGTTCATCACTTTCTCAAAATCCTCCTGATAGCTGGTGCTCCACCAAAAGTGATGTTCTATGCAGCAGATGATAGACAGATCCATTTCTCATACAAACTGGGGTCAAGCAAGGATGCATCATCACCCCAACTCTGTTCTCCATTTATTTGACAGTCATTCTGGTTCTCATTAAAGACAGCCATCTTTTCGGAATGGACATTGAAGAGGCCTCCATCATTCAGTATTCAATCTGGGACGTTTTCATGCAAAGACTGAAGTACTCAAAACTGTCATACTTTACCTTCAATATGCTAATGACTGCACCATCCTTGTACACACTGAGGAAAAGTTCCAGATTGTGCTGGATCTCTTTAGAGAAGTCTACTGAACTTTGAATCTCTGTCTTAACATTGAGAAGACTAAAAATGACCTATCACCCTGTCTCAGGTCATGAATGTGATCCTCCTCCCAAAAGTACCATCGAGGGTAAGGCCCTGGAGGTAGTCAAGCACTTCTCAGTAGCCACCTCTCTTGGAGCATGAACATTGATGAGGAGATTCAGTATAGGATCCGGTGTGCAAGTGCCTCTTTGGGAAATTGGTTTGGCATGTTTTTATCCATTGTGATTGCTGGAAAGACAACAAGATCCAGCTCTACAATGCAATCATCATCTCTACTCTCCTCTAACGATATGAAACACGGGTGACCTACCATCATCATCTTAAGAACCTGCAGAGGTATCACCAATGATGCCTCTGGAAAATCCTCCAGGTCAAATGGGAAGATTACAAATGCAAGCTTCCTTGCTCAGGCCAGTGTTACCAGCATTGGGTCAGCGACGCTCAAGCACTGACTTCACTGGACCAGACATTGTGTGTGGATGCCTGACTCTGGACTCCCAAAACAAGTGCTCTACTCTCAGCTTAGTAATGGCCCGAGAACTTGTGGTGGTCAAAGAAAATACTACAAAGACACACCGGAGACATACTTTAAGAAAATGGATGAGGACCTGGAGCCAACCAACTGCAATGATGCTGCAAATTCAACCAAGCAGCAGCTCATTTTGTGTATTGCCCTCAAAGCAGACAAGAAACAATGGAGAAAGGAAAAGGAGAGGAATCTTAGCCTGCAGCAGACTTTCTCCTGCAGAAAGACCTACAATTTCTACAGGTGGATTTGTGCTTGAGGATTGGACTCTTTAGTCACCTCAAGACCCATCAATAAGCTGTGAATCATCCCAAATTGAGGGACTGTCAATGAACAAACAGATCCCTCTTAAAAATATTTGCATACATTCAGTCATTAAGGGGCAATTTTACAGACCAAGACCCTGCTTCTAACCAAGAGTCATGTGGGTGGACATTTTTGTCTGTGCAGAACCCCACTAAAAATCAGTAGGACTCTAGAATGGTGAAGGTAGGAGGGAAGGGGACTAGGGCATAGCAGCAGCACAGTTAAGGTGTCTTGCAGTGGCTCCAGAGGCATGAATCTGAGCTCCACTTTGGACTCATGCCAAAGGCTTCCCCCAGTCAACCCTGGATACCTGTTTGTTCACAATCAGGAATAAAAGGGTGGTTGGATGGGATACAGGCATAGTGCTCATTTGTGTGCCATCAGCCATAGAAACCTGATAGAGCTTTAAATCGGACAAACACCGAAGTGTCATGGCCAGACTTCCTATATATGGCACTTTCTGGTTCAGATGTAGAAAAGCCTCAAGTACTGGGGAATAAATTATTCTACCACAGTTGTCCATATCCATATCTTCTGGCACTTCTGCCTATTCCCTGGGAGTTTCTTGAGACTTTATATCTCCTAATTGATGTTTAACCTAGTAGCAGCCTGGCTCCAAGTTTCAACATGGCTAATCCTAGATTAGCCTGATCAAAGAATCCCTCAGCTTCTCTCTAGCTGAATAGGGAAATACACCAGGATTTTTTTTTTTTTTTTAAGTAATCTCTTAATTTTTAGGATTGTTAAATCTCAGAATTTTTGTTAATCTTTGGAGGAACTATTCAACTATACTCTCTCAAAGTAAACCTCCACTTCTTAGTGAAAACTGTTAAAAAACAACTATCTATAAAATATACAACAGTCAGTCATCATTTTTAATTAAAAATGTTTATCAATCAAAAATAAAGTTTTCATTTTGTTAAAAATAATCAAATCTTGTAAATTAAGAAAAAGTGTACTACTTGTAGATATTCTTTTGAAATGTTTCATTTCAAACCGTTGAGGAAAGTTTTTTAACTGTCTTCTTGCCCTCCACTTTTCCCACTTGAATATCTGAGTGGGAGGACTTACAGATAAAAAACATTTCTTCTTTTTTCTAGTGCCGAGAAAATTCTGGTGTTTCTTCCTTCAGTTTCTATCCTTCCTGTTGATCATCTCAAGACTCCTGAGGGCCAGGTAATTACAGAGCCGAGCGAGATACGCAAACATACCGTCACCTTCTATCGCGACCTGTTTGTGGCCGAGCCGTCGTGCCCTGAGGCCACGTGGGAACTCCACGAGGGCCCACCACATCTCGATGCCCTGGAGGCCAGAACGCTTGAGTGGCACTTCTCCCTGGAAGAGCTGGTGGCAGCCACGGCCAGCCTCGCCTCCGGCAAAGCCCTGGGCCTCGATGGGTTGCCTGCCGAGTTTTACAAGACCTTCTGGCCTCTCCTCGGCCCCAGCCTCCCACGCATTTTCCAGGAGAGCCTCGCCGACAAGATCTTGCCGATCAGCTGCCACCAAGCGGTGCTGACCCTGCTGCCCAAGAAGGGAGACCTTGGCTACATTAAGAACTGGCGGCCGGTCTCCCTGCTGTGTGCAGACTATAAGATTCTGACCAAAGCACTGGCTACTCGCTACTTGGACTTAGACTTCAGCCTCCTAGTGAGGGCGTGCCTCTTGCTAGAGTTTGAGCACGCAGTGCTCCAGCAGGGGGTGACTGCCTTTGAGGCACTCTGGGCCCTTGAGGGAGCGCTGTGCCATGTGGAGGACGGCTGTCTCAAATACGTGCTCTGATGTCTTGACTGGTATGGGCGACTGGGCGGGCGCAGTGGCAGACTGTGGCTTCTGGCTTGTGCCGTGCCCTGGGCCCTCACCAGGCTGCTTTTATTTTCTTGGGGTGAGATGCTGAAGGTTTTTGCATGTGTACTATGGGACAGGGAAGGGTGGAACTGTTCATCTCTCCAGGGATATGTATATATATATGGTATGTTAGGCACGACGTGTATTACTGCAAAGGTGTTTGTCACAGTGTGATGTTCTGAATGTCCTGGAATGGTTTCTCTTTGGTGTGGTTTGATGGTTTTTTGCTTTCTGTACCTGATCTTTTTAACAACTTTATTTTACAAAAGTAAAAAAGTCCCGTTGTCCTTCCTCATTACCATTCAAGTAGAAAAAATGGGGAAGGAGAAAAAGAGGATGTAGGTAAGATTTTCTACCCCCCCCACCAAAAAAAATCCTCCTCCACAAAACTGCCTTCAGTCACAAAAAGTGAATATATCTTTTATATCTAAAACATTTAATTTAAAGAAGGTCCAATTTCAAGCATCTCTAATGTGTATATATGAATATTTGTTAGTTGCAATGTTCTTCCACTCCTCTGCTGAAACTTCCATCAGACAGGCGTGATCAGTATCTGAATGATGATGGTCATCATAGCAGAAGCCACCTATAAAAATGGAGTATTTTTCTCAGTTTTTAAAATGTGATGGGGAAAATCAACCCCAGTAATTTAAGAATTATATATTTTTTAGACATTGTGGAGCACAGCTTTCTGATGCTTTCCTGGTATTTTTATATATATGTTTCACTTGCACTAGATTTTGTTTCTTGTGGGAGCAATATTTGGCCAGACATGGAAATGACCAGAAAATTCCATGTAAAAATTCACAGCTTTCGAATGCAGGGCCAAATCCTCTGTTTATTTTAAGTGGTGCCAGTTTTCACAGCATTTTGGGAAATGCAAGCCCTATAAGGTCCCTCTTAAGTCATCAAATGATATTGAGGAAATAAGAAAAAAAAAGTCCCACTGGCAAGGCACCTCAAACATATTGCTGGCCCTCTTTGACCAAAGTGGTTAACTAAAACTTGGGGCCCATAGGTTCTTTGTCAGAAGGAGAAATTAATGATGGTTTCACATATGTTTGTCACATCTCTTTTATGTACAAAGTCCTATTTTCTTGAACACAAGAGGAATCAAACAACAAAAGATTTTTTTCTGTGCTCACAGCTCTGAGCTCTTTCCTGAAGCATTCAGCCCCAAAGTACTCTTCAGCATTTTTACCTAGGTGCTTCTCTCACAGAGACCTAGATAAAATACAGTTACAAGACAAATCATTGTCCTAGTCCTTGCACTTTCTGTATGAATTGTTAGGAAAACTCTATGGATCACAGTCATCTTCTCTTCACATCTTGCCACATGCTGTGTCCTGGGTAGTGCTCCTGATGCTTAGCTACCTGATTATGTAAAGAAGCTATACCGGATATAAGGGATATCTTTTACCTTTATTTCTTTAATTATCCTTTCCTTTGAAATCTGCTCGACAGCCCTGCATTGTATTGAAGTCAGATTTAGAGGTCTGAAATTGTTCAGATGACTTGTCACCTCACCCCCTTCTACATATATGCACTTATTTGTTATTCTCCAGTCATCTGACGCTGCCCCCGATTAGATGGTCTCTTAAAAATACCTGCTACTGCAATTTCATTACCTTAATGGCTTCTTTACATGAATTCCAAATTAAAGAGGAGTGCTTCATTCGCTTATTTGGAAATTTAATGCATTTAATTTTAACTGACAAGAATATTGTCAGCAACCTAATGCATGTAGAATTGTGTGTCCTATTGCCTCCCCTTTGGAGGTCTGATAGGATATTTACATCATTCATGCTGAATTTAGCCCTGGAGACTTGTTCCCAACTGGAACCATTTAGATACTTTGACCCAAATTTATGAATAGCTTTGGGCCAACCAAAAAATACATATTTCAGTGTATTTACTATTTGCCAAAAAAACCCAACAAAAAAAACTACTCAGCTGTGCTCCTTAGAACTTGAGTTGCAAAAATAATTCCTTTTCCACTTCTCACAGGGTATTTGGGTAAACACATATCCTTCACGATAAAAAAGAAAATTTTAAGATTATGGACAGATAGTATTTTAGAGGCAGGATATGAAAAGGCTGGTGCAAGCACATGCTTTGGCTGACATTCCTATTTTCAAGTAGTAAATGACCAGCAGCAATGAGGGAGGGAAGGAATATTAGATTCCCAGATGAAACTAGTTAATTGATTGATGCCATCTAAGAATCTGGCCCAAAGAGATCAATGGAAACTCACTTTAGTGAAAGGAATTGTAAACTAGCGTCATGAGTTTTAAAGTAAGGTGGCAAAAATGTACTGACTCACATGGTTACTATATTTTCAAAGAGCTGCATGAGGCTTTCACTGCATGGCTCCTCTCCAGATAGAATTTCACTGTCAGAGCCCAGCACTAACCTTTCAAAATGAAAGGAAGGAGGAGGTGGGAATAATTCTGCAGGCTTCTTGAGACTACCCTTCTCAATACATTATTCCTTGGTATTGTGTCCTACAGCTCAAATCAGACATAAAAACATTTCAGTTGCAGTCCTCAAAGATAAGTCACTAATAGGGGAAGAGAGATGCAAAAACAAGACTCCAGGTAACATTTGTGTTTTATCCATGGCTTAGTAGTAATACACCTTAAGCAAGGACATGCTAAGAAGGGGTCGCTGGATTGTCTGTAAAGTAAGTATCCTGGCTAAAACAGCCAAAATCATTTATAAGATCCATTAGTTTTTCATGGACATTGCACCTCACTGCTGGATAGAAACATCTGAAAAACTGCTGGAAGAAGCCCTCGACTTCCCCTCATGGCTGGTGTGCCAGGGGCAGTAGCACGCACATGTCCTGACATGGAGGTGGCCACAGAGAATGAGGACGAATTCCCAACAGCTGGCTTGAGGCCGGCAACACTCCCCACGACTGAAAAGCCCAGCAAAGTCAGAAGAGCTCATCTGCCCATGGAGCAGGGAAAGCTGAAGATGACACCAGTCCATCTGACCCAATTACCTTTCAATCCTCCAGGCCTCTGCTGATGTGAGCATGTGACTGCTCCAAACTTGAGCTAGTACTAACACTGATCAAATTTTCAGTTGCTCACAGTATAACATGCAACAAGACCCTTAGAAGAATAGTGCACAAGCCTTCAGATTTGTACCACTTATTTCTTTTTGTAATGTAAAGGGCACAAAAAATTCCCCAGTGCATTTTCCAAAGGATAAGTACCCATGTTGCAGTACACCTTCAACTGAAACTGAGAATATCAATAAGAAACACAGAAGAAAATTGTTTCATTTTATCTATTTTTGTATCCTTGTATATTATGCTGCTTTAATTGTGTTTAAATAAGCAGAATGTGTAATCCTATTTTATGTGTTTACCAATAACCATAAATGTGTCATTTTATTATTATAAAATAATTGTAACTATTCCTGTAATGTTTTAGTGAAAGCTACAAATACGTTACTACTAATATAGAAGCCAAAATGGAATGGGCAGAAAGAATGAGTTATTTTTCCCCTAGGCTAGGGACAGAAGTGACCCATAAACTGCTTTAAGTGATTGGAAACTGGTTTAAACCTTTAACAGAACAGAAGTTCAGTGCACAGAAACTGTTTTCAAAATGACTGAAGCTGGTCTAAAATAAACCTAGTTGAATGTAGCGTTGGACATAAACAGATTGAGGTCAAACCAGTTTATGGAACTTCTATCCCAGACCCCTTCCTGGTCCAAGTTAAATCACAGTCCCCCAGCATCCTAGGATGCTTTGTAGCCCCGGGCTGGGCTGGGCTGTCTGCTGGAGCAAAGTACAGTTGGCCCCACTCCTCTGCTCCCTAGCCAGAGTACTATCATTGCTCCAGTTGGGGTGAGGGTGGGGGTGGAAAGCCTGGTGCCAAACCCTACCAGGGTCTGCCTGGCAGGGACTGAGCAGCCCTTCACAGGCTTTTCCCCCCAAACTCACTGCTGGAGTGGAGGGTAGAGCGGTGGTCAGACACTGGACCAGGCTAGCAGAATGAAGCAAAGAGGGAAGAGGGGGCTTTAAGCTCCTCCCGATACGTACACAGGATCCCCACTGGGGTCTGCCTGACAGGGGCAGCTTTTCTGCACTTGCTACTCAAATTGAGGGGGCAGGGGGCATGGCCAGATGCCAGCATGGGTGGCATGTTGTGGCAGGGGGTGAGGAAGGGGTTTAAACCCCCTCTTCAGGCTTAAACCCCTCTCCTTCTCTTCTACCTCAGTGTGCTGGCTTGGCCTAGGGTCTGCCCATGCTCCCAGCCTCCACTCTGGTGGGGGGCCAAGGGAAAAGCCTGGCAGGTGCTGTTTCCTTCCTCTCACCTCAGGCACACCCCAGCTGTGCTCCTCGCAGGCCAGGGTGGGGGTTTAACCCGCCCTGCAGTTGTATTCACTGGGCCTGTTGAGGCCTGGCCATGCCCCGCACCCTCAGCTTGAGCAAGGAGGTGAGAAAAGCCTGGAGAGCTTCTCTTCCAGCTTCCTTCCAGCCTTCTGCCCATTGCCAAAGGGAAGGGATGCCTTGCTTTAGCACCCCAAGCATCTAGCCTGAGCTACTGCAGGCATATGGCTGCATTCCCCCCCCCCCCCCCCCCCCCGCTGACTTACCTGCCTTTCCGGCAGGGAGGGGAAGGTGAGCTGCTGTTGGGTGGAGCAGTCCCTGGGCTGCTGGGGGAGCTGGAAGCTCTCTGTGGCAGCTGCGCCTCCCCCAGGTAGCACCTGCCCACAGGCACCCGGCTCAGGCAGTCCCAGGGGGCACTACAGCCGTGGAGGAAAGCATTGGGCCCCCCACACAGCTCAAGCAGGCAGGCTCAGCTGCAGGGGTGGGCCTGGTGCAGAGAAAAGAGATCAGGCTCGCCACTTTTCTTGGGCAGAGCTACTTTCCTGGGCTGCTGTCAGGCTGCCTCCAGGGCTTCCTGCAGAGCTGTGGAGCTTCATGGAGCCTGGTGCTTCACTTCATGGCTATAGTGGCAGCAAAATAAAACCGCTCAAAGGAGTTTTAGTTTGCTACACCCCAAGTCTTTTAAGGTGCAATACACCATTGAATTTCCTACAGCAGCTGGAATTAATGCACAACATGCTGCCAAGGCATGCAAACACCAATACCACTGAAGTGGTGTGAAGGCATTTGGCTCGCTTGTTCACATGCCTCTCATTTTGTCTACACACAGCCTTGCTTTTCAGTTCAATCTATGCATTTTATATTAACATGCAAAGATTGAATCGAATCAGCCTTGCGCTTTTTAACTGTCTGTACTTAGATCTGAGTTAAGGAATCTTTAGCTGTTTCTCAAGACACCAAGTTAACATGAGAAATGCTTCTCAGTGCAGTGCATACAGTACATATTTTGTGACCTAACATTGCCTGAACAGGCAATGTTATCCTTTACCTATGTACCTATCCTTAATCTATGTAGACGCAGAAAGAAAAAAAAATAGTATTAGCATGTTATGACTATTGTTATGAAATCTGACAAATATTCATATTGGAGATATAATATCAGTGTTACAGTCCTGCCTGGAGGTCTCAGTCAGGGCCCCATTGTATCAGGCTACTTCTCCAAACAACCATTGGAGATCTGATTCCTGCCCTACAGCATACGAAAGGAAGTATCCATCCATGCATTTCTAATGCGCTCATCACCCTTGTATCATGGCAAAACAGACCGCTGTAACCATAATTGTTGAAGGAAAAAATAATTAGAAATTAGATTAAGTGGGTATAAGAGAAAAGTAGAAGGCAGTTTACTACCCTAGAAGTCGTTGGAGAAAAATACATTCTTGGTGCAACTTTATTAAGGTCAATTGAAGCCCACCAGGAACAGATTGGCTCATTAATTAGAAATGAAGAATACAACTAAATCTTATCTTTATTTTTAAAAAGTCAAAATGCACAGAGTAAACCATGATAGAACCAAAGGAGGTTTGATTCTGTGGAAACAGAAGAAAAAAAACCAGTCATTCTAGAAGGGTGACATGAATATAATCTGCTTTCTGAGGCTTTTGACATCACATCTCCACAAAACCCAGATCTAAACAGGCATCTTTTTCCTTCCATATGAGGAAAACAAAATCATGGTGGCTTCTCAAAGCACTAATACAAATTTGATTGTGTCCATCTGGATGGTTCTTCTCCCCAACCCTACCCCTAAGACATTAGATATTGTAATAGTGAATCTAAGGAAAGGTACCTTCCAAAATAAAGGACTGATCTTGTAAACCTTTCCTGTGAAGTGTTGCATTTACTGTGATGAAACTATATTGATATGAAAGTTATTATGCTTGATAGTGTTTATAGGCTTGGACCAGGAGAATAATTATGTTAAGCTTCAATGGAGGAAGTAATAGTTGAACACTGGTAGGTGAATTCATTTACCTGCTAAAGGCCAAAGTTGACATAATGCATTTAGGTGAACCTACATGGAGAAAGATTGGTAGAAATGTGCGAAAGTGCATTTACCAACAAGTGGTTAAGAGGTGCATAATAAGCTACAGGAAGAAATAAAGTAATAGAAAGATTAACCTCAAAATATTAGTTCCAATAGCTGCTTTAACTCTGCTGCAGTACACTTCTTGCATGTTGCACAGCATAAAATTTAATAGTACAAGCAATAAGTTATACATATACCTTGTGTGCTGGCTCAAGGAAATAAGGAAGCATAAGGTGTCTCTCTGCTCATAGCTGGGCCCACATGGAAGATAACATTCATGGTAGGTTCATTTGAGCCACTAGACCCTGCTCATATAGGGGAGTGGAAAATGGAACATACCTTAGACTACACCAGAACACAAGGTCATAGGTTAAATCACCCTTCTGCTCTCCGTCAACTTGGCATAGAGTTGGATAAGGGATATGCGCCAGTGAGACTTTATCTTTTAAATAGTTTAGAAATGGAAGAGCTGAGATTTCTTTCATGTTAAGCTATTGCCATGAAAAGGTAAAATTAAATTGCTGGTATTTGCAGATTCCTGGGGGTTTTTTTCTCGCTAGGATCTTAAATTAATCCATGAATTAGCAAACAAAGTAAACTGGAAAACTACAGTTGCGTTTACATTAAATGGTAACTATTGCTCATGTTTACTCTGCCACAGTTTATTATTAATGGTATTATAATCTAAGGAAAAACACCCTGGTACAAAGTTAATTTTAATATTAATATTATCATTAATATTAAGAAACTCCATGTGCCCCTCTTTTATTTCTACAAAACATTTTCCACATGACATAACTGGATCATAACATTTCAGGATGTTTGGGGAACCTCTAGTAAAGGGAAAATTGTTGGGCAGGGGTAGACTCTGTTCAACTTACAGTGCAAATGAGAACTAGAAAGGCATTTTAAATCTTGTCTTTCTTTATTTCAAACCACAATGCCATTTTCTGTGCTTTGTCAATATCTAGTGTTTGACTGCAAGCCAATTGGACCCAGTAATTATTTTAATTCACACATTCACACCCATGGACAAATGCAGGCTCCTCCCCAACATCCCAGCTTTGACTGTGCACTGCATGTGCTGCAATCTTTTGGAGTGTGAGGCTAATCAGCTCAGGCTCTGCTTGGAGTCCCCACTTCTCCCCAAATTCAACAGCAGGGGAAAAGAAGGGAAGAAAAGATACACAGCTTTCGCTTTTGTGCAGCTCCTGAGGCTTTGTGATGCTGCTACCTGTCCCATCCCCTATTTTCCCTACTGCTGAATTGGGGGATGAAGAGAGAAGGAAGGATGGGAAGAAAAAAAAAGTAGCAGCCTCTGGAGCTGCATGAAAGCAGGGACTCCAGGTAGATCCCATATCAGTAAGGTCAGTGGTCATATGCAGAACTCCCCAGAGGAGCCATTGAGAGCTTCCAGGCATCCAGGATCATAGTGAGGGCATGCAGCCATATCCCCTTCAACTATGTAGCAAATGCACAATGAGCTCTCTTCACTGCACATGTGCCCCATACCCAAGCAGCAGGTGGTTACACCCCTACCAAGACAATCCTGGATTCACACATGTTCAGTTATTTCAAGAATGTGGACACTTTTCTATGAACAAATGCCTCCAATTCAGATAATAAAGAGAAGGAAGGAAGGAAGGAAATCACCCATTCATGCATCAAATACATATGAAGGTTAAAATTACCAATTTAATCCAGGTAAAGAGCAGTTTAGTTATTTTGGTTCCAGCACATATGCAGACATGCTAGTTTTTATAGGTTCATTTTGACTGTTTATTGCTATTTCTTTCTTTCAAGTCATGCTTTGTTAGCAGGGTTTGTCTTATGCATCAGAGACTCTTTTGTCTCTCCTGTGAATCATAGCAATGAAGCACACAGGTAATATGTAGCCTTGTGGCACCCAACTTTAGTGGTACTCTTGAGAGGAGACTATTACCCCTACCCTCTACCTTGGGTGTTTGGAGAATGGAATTCCAGCTGTGTGATGCAGAATCCCAACCACCTAGTCAGAGTAAATCCACCTGAGATGACACCTTCAAATAGAAGTGGATTGCTATGAGACAGAGACAGAAACCAGAAGCAGGAGCCCTGTAGAACAACTGATCTCAACTAATCATTTTTAGAATATAAATTTAATTGTATCTTTCCTCCTACCCTCCCAAAGGCCACTCGCTAGAGCTATGCTGCTTTATGTTTTGTCTGAAGTTATCATTTCAGCTGTATAAAAGCAGCATTGCCTTAAACTTTACTTTTTATTACATGCCTTTGAATATGAAAACTTTAAACAAAAAGCTACAAAGGGGAAACCCCAGCTCCATTGAAATCAATGGCAAAAGTCCCACTGATTTCAATGGAACTAGGATTTCTTACACAGATTCTTCACCCATCATCAACACTTCCTGTGCACTCTCATTCTGGCTGTACCACACTTCCCATGCCAGAACATGCAAAACCTTCAGAAATCATCTGAATAATGACCCTATGCATGCCAGCTGCTGGAAGGTAAAGAGCTAAAATAATGATGTACAACTACTTTAGAGATCTGTGTTCCATGTTAGGACCTTTTTCCACTTTACATTGTCAGGCTTTGCAATCAGTGAACAATTAATTCATGCTAATCAGAGATGCTATCATTATGAATAATGCTTCAGAAAGAATAGTTCTGTTAACCATTAGGTTGTTATCATACCCATCCCCTTTTGAGGGGTCATACTGATTTCTTGAAATGTCTAGCTGCCCTTGTTCCACAACTTACTTGAGCAAATTTGCAATGCAGTGATTCAACAAATGAAAAAAAAAAAACAAACAGACCCTAAAACTAAAACATTTCATTTAAACTTTTTTGAACAAAAAAGTTCCTCAAGTTACTCCCTTCCAAATCCAACAGAATCACAAGCTAACTAAGCAGCATAACATGACATGGGTAAAGCCGGGCATGCACCCCAGGTGCTGCCTAAGAGGAAGGGCATGTCTCACCTTCCTGTTTCCAGCTCTGTTTGAACTTCCTGGCTTTGCAGTGGTATAGGAGAGCAAAGAGTTCTGGGAATCAGTTTTATACAGTGACAACTGAGTTTGCTGCTGCTGGGGGTGGAGAATTGATCCTATTTTTGCTGTCTAAATTATATATATTTTTTACTCTTTTAACCTGGATTTCAGTGGCAAAATGGGGGGGAGGGGTGAAAGTTTCCTCCCAGCAGCAGTGAACTGTACTGCCATTCTGAACTACAATTATGATCCTATGAATATACACAAAGATATATCCCTCACAGGATTCAAATCCTGAAATTGCCCCTGTGATCACTTGGTTTAGGAAAGTGAGGTCACCTGCCAGTAATCAGTGCTATGTAAACACTAGGAAATTAGGATCTCTCAGTATGGTAAGATCAGCGTGTGTGCACATACCCTATTTAATAGTATCTATGTGATAGCTTTCCAAAACACATGCCAAAGGAAGTTTATGTTGTTAGGTGGGGTTTCCTAATGCAGGTTTGAATCCTAAAACTGTGCCCTGTGACAAAACATTAGGGTGTCAGGGTGCACCACAAGATACACCCTGGGTTTGTGTAAGCTTTTTGTTCTCCCACTCTGTTGAATAGGTATGCCCAAAAATTAAAATTTACTGCATGCACTTTGGTTAAACAACAGAAAAACAATAGGGTTTATTATAAGGAAGAACAAATGACAAAAAAAGAAAAAGTGATCACAGCAGAGTATGGCAAGACAAAACTGACAAAATTCTTATCCTCTATTCAGACTACCAGCTAGCCTTCACAAATCCCTGTCCCTCTGAGTAGATGCAAACAGTTAATATTAATTAAAATTGCTCTGGTAAAACACCATTTCTTATTACATCCTTTCCTCAAAATATAAAGTTTCTCCATTAAATTTACTTCTCAGTGACAGAGTTAATGATTTCTTGGAGTATAACTACAAATAGACGTTTTCTTCTAAAGGGAAAAGAAAACTTGAGTAACTTAAGTGGTATTTATGAACCAAAATTCTTTTCTGAGTGGGTATGTCCAGACGAGGGAGCAGGGTTGTGTTGTGGCATCTCAAAGCACTTTGAGACACTGCAAAGGGCACGGTGGGAATGAAAAAATGTCCCTTACACTGTATATTCACAGCACAGACTCAAATTTTGATACTGAGAAATCCCAGTACATAACCCACCCCAGAAAAATGTGGCACAGGGCATGCTCCTGGAGCATGTACTGAAACAACTGGAGGTTGGGTCCTCCAGAGTGATACCTCTGGCAACTGCCAGAGTGTCTGTACGGCTTCCCTGTGCCCCTGATGCCCCAGCATGCTACCTCAGTGTGCTGGATGGAGCAAATAGAAGTGGGGCAAGGCTGAAGCAGTGGATTAGACCCAGGCTCTGTCCCTGGTAAGTAGGGACATGGGGGTGGAGGGATTGTGGGGGTGAGAAGGGACTGTGGGTGGAGGGACAGTGTGGGAGTGGGGAAGTTGTGGGGGTGGGTCCCCCGTCTGCCCCATGGCATGATGCACAGCCCCTCTTCTCCCCACAGCAGCAGCAGCAGCAGCCACCGCCTTTGGGGTGCTTATGGCCCACTACTGGCAGAGGCTTCTAGTGGCACAACATGGCCCTGGCCACTTGGGCCATATGGAGCTGACCCAGGCTGGGCCACTGCTATGCATCCTTGGGCAGAACTAGGCCACTCTTGCTGCCTCCCAGGGTCCCAGTACCACAGACAGAATCTGAATGCCTTTGGGCCAGGTCCTGCCTCCATGCACCATTGGGCCAGGCCAGCTCCATTCTGTCGCACCTCCGAAGCCTTAATTCCGACAGGCCCCTAGGGCGAGAATGAACGGACTCTAGCTAATTTCTTTTTCCCGCACTAGGCTTTGATTTCCCCTTTTATTGGCTGCTA
>JAGPOW010003316.1:31543027-31570419 GCA_030014935.1 Caiman crocodilus
AGCCCACAGTTTGGTGTCATCAGCAAACTTGGACAGCTTGCTTTCCACCCCCTCGTCCAAGTCAGTGACGAAGATGTTGAACAGCGCAGGCCCGAGGACAGAGTCTTGGGGAACCCCGCTACTAACATCTCTCCAGGTCGAGTATGACCCATCCACCACCACTCTCTGGGAGCGCCCCGTCAGCCAGTTTCTGACCCACTGAACCGTGTAGGGGTCAATGCTACAGTTCCCCATCTTTTTAATGAGGATAGGGTGAGAGACCATGTCAAACACCTTCCTGAAGTCTGAAAAGACTACGTCAGCAGGGACCCCCGCATCCATGGATTTGGTCACCTGGTCATAGAAGGTGACCAGGTTGGTCTGACAGGACCTGCCCTTAACAAACCCATGGCGGTTAAGTCATGTTCCTAATCCTTTAATCATTTCATTGACATTAGGACTGGAAGGGACCTCAAAGATCATCAAGTCCAGCCCCCTGACCCAGGGGCAGCAAGTCAGCAAGGGTCAAACGACCCCAGCAAGATAAGCATCCAAGCGTTTCTTGAATAAGTCCAGAGTAGGTGCCTGCACCACATCTGGAGGGAGTCGATTCCAGGTCTTGGGGGCTCGGACAGTAATTTTTTCTTATGTCCAGCCTAAAACAGTCTTGTAGGAGTTTATGACCATTGGTCTTTCTTTGAGCAGACTTTCTCCCAGATACTGAAGTACACAAGGGGTGTTCATATAGGTATCTACCAGGTCCCCTCTGAACCTGCACTTTTCTCTTTTCTGAAGAGAATTTCTCAGGCTAGATTTCTCTGTCCTCTAAGTACTCTTTTTTCTTAGATGTATAAGATTACTTTTGGCTGTACTGAAAGAGATGCACTATTTGCTACTGTAGCAAAACCCCCAGTTTTTTTCTTTTTTTTAAATTTATTTTAAAATGAATTCCCTCCCCTTCCCCAACCATTTCTGACTTTTTTTTTTCTCTTTCCCTCTCTATTCCCTATAGATGAGTATAAATAAGCTAAGATGTGGGATAAGCTTTAACATTTCATTTTAGGTAGTAAGTTTTTTTTTATTTTTCTCTCCCCTCTTTGCAAATAAGTTCCCTGGTATTTTGATATAGATAGCCACTGTTTTTATAAGTGATAACTATTATGTTTGTATTTCTTTTTTTACTGCTTTTATATTGTGTTTTTTGTTGTTTTTTTTACTGTTTTAGGCGTATATATGTAAGTTGGCATAAATCATGAGGTGATGCTCTCCCCTACCCTGGGGGTCTTCAAGAGGAGGTTAGATGAGCATCTAGCTCGGGTCATCTAGACCCAGCACTCTTTCCTGCCTATGCAGGGTGTTGGACTCGATGATCTATTGAGGTCCCTTCTGACCCTAACGTCTATGAAACTATGTCAAGTTTTCCATCTTGTAATGTCAAGCCTCCATCTTATCTCCATGCCCAGTTGTGTAACCCATGACTTGCACCTACCCCTCCTATGTAACTTGGTTCCTGAATTAATGGAGATGAATGAGGGTGCTTGAGAGACAATGGCAGTAAGTCTAAAAATAGCTCTCTGAATGACAGAACCATCAACATCTGGACCAACGACCCAGCCCTTGGAACCACCCTCAGCATTCAAGAAACACAAGATGAGGCAACCCACCATTGTGCCAGGCTGTACATACTCAGTAAGAACACTTGGAGCCCTTCTGGATAGGACTGACATTGCCTGGACAGGCCCTCCCATAGGAGATCAGAGGTAGTCTGCCCCATAAAAAGGGGTAGTGAAAACTAACTTATTGGGATACTCCATCTGGACTAGCAACCCCCCTTTTGGACAATACCTACTGGACAAGTACCCCTTTCCAGCCTGGATAGGTAGCTATAACCCCCCACCCCTTCAACCAAGGACTTGCACTCTGCTTCTCTTCTCTACCTGGACTCCAGCCCTTTGCGTGTCTGTGTGTGTGTTTGTGTGTGTAACTTCATGGGGCTATGTCATGTGGTGTCTGTTTAATAAAACTATTATTTGGACCCAACCCTTAAGTTGAGTTGTGCTTAACTCTCATTTGGCCCTGCTCCAACCTCTGCTCCTTGCCCCTCTAACTTCTGTCTCATTTCACCCTCTCCTGCTTCTGGCTCACTGCCATCTCCAACACCTGTCCTGAGTTCCTCTCTATCTCCAAACCCCCTGTTTCTTTGCCACTGTCTTATCCCCATTGCCTTTTTTCTTTTTCCCATGAGCAACCATGTTTCTGCCTCAGTTTCTTTCCTGGCTGTCTTCTCCTTACTACCACTTACCTGCCCTTCTCCCTCAATATCTCAGCTGACTGCCTCAGTTTCCAGCCCTAGTCCACCTTAAGGAACCCCAAGCCTCAGTTCCTCAGCCAGCTACTCTGTAGTCTACCAATTCTAATCCCAATTCTGGCAACTTTCACTCCCTACTCTTTCTCACTCTCACCTTAACCTTCCCCCACATATCCCAGGTACCCCAAGTGCACACATACACACTGTTTCATCCAAGTTAGGAACTTACCTGTGTGTGTGTCATTGTGTGCATGATATGGATTAGTGATCTGTGTCCCAACTATTGGGGTGTATAGAGTGTATGTGCTTGAATTGGTGATAAATATGCATGTGCCTAGGCTGGTTTGGATGTATATGTGCCTGAGTTAGTAGTGTTTGTGCACCTAATTGATTTGTGTGTTTGTATATGTGCAATTGTCACACCCTCCTGTCTAACAGTGCAATATTGAGATCCTGAGTTGGCCTGACCCCACAGAGCAACACTACCTCACCTACATCTTTGTGTCATTTACATTTATGTCATATAAAAATATGAAAAAGCATAGAGCTAAGAACTGTTCCCAATGGGATCCAAGAGAGACCCAGTCACTTGGTGATGATTCTCTGTTAATAACTGCATTTTGAAACTTTCCAAATAGTCTATGTTAATAAGGGATACAGGTTTTCCATTTCCCATGGAGAAAACCACAGATGTTATCCTTTACCAGAAGAAAACATGGATTTCTCATTTTACTGGAGAAACCCACAGATTTTGCAGTTTTGCAAAGAACTCTCTGCAGGCTGGCAGAATTTCAGCCTGCAAGGGGTGAAAGGGAGAAGGAGGAGGGCTATCTGGCAGCCTGGAGAGCAGCTCCTACAAGTAAATGGGGGGTGAGGCCCTCATAGGGTGGGAGGAAGTTGGGCAGCTGGGCTGTGTGTGGGGTTTGGTGGCATGGCCTGCAATGCAGGTCCTAGAGGGGAGTGGCACAGGGCCATGGGAGGTTCATCCAGGGGTCAGGGGAGGGGTCAGCTTCCCACTACTGCAAGGGGGAGCCTGCCCCCCCAGATCTGGGTGTGGGGGCAGGCTATGGGCTTAGGCTCCTGCCCTGCTGCCCTCTCCAGGGGTCTCCACAGTCCACTAGGTGCAACCCGGTGCTGCAGGGAACAGTGGGCCTGTGCATGGATCTCTCTTTTTTTTGCTGTGAGCTCTGCATTGCCCTGGCGATGCGTCTTTTGCACACGTGGCAACAGTGGAGTTGGTGGTACAATGCTGTGCCCTTTACTACTGCCACTCATTCAAGGGGCATATTGCCAGGGTAGTGCAGATGTCCCTGTGGCAAGGAGATGCCTGCATGGCTCCGCTGTTTCTTGCAATGCTGGGTCATGCCTGCTAGGCTATGGAGGCCCTGGGGTAGGGCAGCAGAATAGGAAGCCTGAGCCTGCACCGGGCAGCCTGACCCCACCCTGTACACAGATCTGCAGGACACGGGTCACCCCTGCCACCCTGGATGTGTTTAGTGTTGGGGAGCCAGCCACTCCCTTCCCAAGACTGCAGCTGGCAGGAAACTGGAGAGGGGATGGGGGAACAGGCTCCATTCTGCTACAGGAGCTTCTGCCTCCTGCTGGGGGCCAGGGGCTATGGACTCAGGTCCCTGGCCCCATAGCCCTGGCAACTGGGGGCTCCTTCTAGCAGGGCTGAGGCAGGGCGGGAGAGGGTGGAGGGGGGTGCAAAGGGTACCTGCAGGACTTTGTGAGGGGGGTGAGGGGCACTGGTGAGGCTGGGGGATCTGCAAGGGGGGGGTGAGGAGCATGAGCAGGACCAAGAGCTGGGGGTGGCAAGGATGGAGTGAGGGGCCTTCCATTTTAATCATGGATTTTGGAGGGTTTTTTTTTTTTTTTAAAGATAAATTGGGATTTCTTTATCATGGAGTTTGCAATTTTTTTTTTATCAGGGGAAACCAGGATCCCTGGTGCTACTCCATGTAGTCTGTGCTATATTGAGTCTTTTTGTTTCATTTGCATTTCACAGTCCAAATCTTGTGTGGTACCAAGTCAACCAACTTCCAGAAATCTAAGTATTTTACATATCAACTAATACTTTTACCAGCCCAGCTGATTATTTTTAGTCTCATCAAAATTAATTAATGTCTTGCCACACACAGCCTGGGATGGTATGTCATAGCATTGTACTTTGATAGTAAAATTCAGATTCTACAGTTCTCACTCGTACTGTGTAACACTTGACTCCTCAAGCAGGATGATAGATTTAAATGTTACTAATCACAGGATAAGGTGCTGCTCAGTGCGAGGAGAAGGTTTCTAATTCCACCCTAATTAAAGTACCATTCTTAATACAAGGGAAGGAATGAATACAGATACAGTTCCCTAAATTGCATATAGAATATTGCTGTCACACTTTCCTCTTATTTTCTCAATTTAAATGAGAGAGAAATAATCTGGAAAAATGCCAGACATCTAGGGTTAAAGTATTTTTGGCTTTGCCTTTTGGATAGGGCAACCTTTTCAGATTTTGTCTGGAGTTAGCGATATCTGAGTTAGAACAGCATTAGTCTATTTAAAGAAATAGATGTTTTAACACTAATACAAATATTATTGTCATAAAGCCAGTGAAGAAGTGATATGCTTTGCTTTTTTAAGATATCAAAATATTTAAAAAGATAGAATGTTTTTATTCTCACTGACAGATACAACTATTACTAACACAATTATAGTGAAAACATCAGCTGTAACAATACTGACAGGAAGAGAGGCAATGCATCTTGTACACCTCCAAAGCAATACACTGTATTGTATGGCCTTTGAAATTAAGATTTTTTTACAACACTTCTCCTCTTGATGCTTGATTCTTCTTATCAAGATATTCTCCATTAACAGATGCTATCTTTGTCAGCAGGGTTCTTTTTATTCTCAGAGTTGCTTAGCTTTTTAATAATGCTACACAAAACTGTTCACTGAGCAACCAGTTCAGGAAAATAATGGTGAAGGCTTACATTATGTTCTGCAAGTCTTTTCTCTTCTTAGTAGCTCAACTGAATCATTAGAATTACTTTCACTAGTAGTTCTGTTAATGACATCTCTTCCAGTAAAAATCACCTTGCATCCAGTCCTTTATTTGTTGCTTCTATTGGGGATTTTGAATTGACAAGGGAATGCAGAGTGAAGTTCCTTATGAAAAGGGAGATTCCAGACAAGTTTCTCAGGATCTCAAGGAAGTTTGAGCAGTCAGAGGATAATGCAAAGCACTTACTGATAATGACAATGCAATAACTGGGTAATGCTGCTAAATGAGTTTTAGTGCATTTTATTTGATTGGCCTGAAAGCAGCAAGAGCGCACATAGCTAAATGCTGTTAAGCTTGTTCCAACTTATCTGCAGAACCCAGGAAGATTAGAGATGCATTTCTAATACTCAAAGGAAGAAGCCCCTTTTAAGCTCCTTTCTCCCTTTGTGCAATCTTTAATATTAATAGAAGCAATGCTTATTTTAAAGTTACTTTCTACAGCCAAATTCAGACAGCATGTGGTTCTCCTTTCCTTTCCTTTCCTTTCCAGTTATCTCTTCTTTTGTATGGTTCACAGACTGGAATACACAACATGTCTCACACTCATGCTCACATTCATGCTGACAGGACAGGACAAGTAAATTCATGTATTTATCTTAATTAGGCTATCAGCTCATGAAGTTTTTACTTCATCCTGTTGTACTGAAACATCTTAGTGTAACTTAGAAGTCACCCCAAACTTTAACCAAGTCCTCTCCTATCCTAATTTTACAATACACCAACACTTTTTAGTTCTAAAATGTATTTGCATTAGGATACCTTGATCTTCTGTCCTTGCTGAAGTGATCAAAGACTTAAGACTTGCTGGGCATAGGGCATGGACATTCAGAGCCATTTCAAAGGTGAAGGGGGGACTCTTATTCCTATCTAGATGGGAACGTTTATGTCTTAACAGTTATGTGTGGGAAAAGTGGGGAAAAATATAAATGAAGCAAAACAACTCCAACTATAACAACGCTGCTTCATCCAGGGTTAGAGCTGGAATGGTTTTGCTACATTTGTATGGCTCCTGCCTTATCAATAGATATCTGTTGGAACATCAACTCCTGATCAGCAGCTCCCCTTTTGAACTGCTCTGTTTTAGAAATAACTCCAGACCTGCATGTTTACAGATCCGTAGACAGCTCCTAACTCTCCATACCATTTAGGAAGGGAGATGCTTCTGAAGTAAAGGCATTGGTTTGGGACTCAAGTGTTCTGCATTTTAATGCTTGGTTCTGCTAGGTTTTGAATGTCTTTGAGCTAGTCATCTGTGCTTCAGTTCCATTTCTGTAAAATGAAGAAGCATTGTCATCTCTTTCTCACAGCTTCTATCTTGTCTGTCTTGATCAGGAGCCTTTATCTCAATTGAATTTCCTACCTCTGTGGTCATGGTAATAATAAAACCCATTAAATATACCTAGGGCTTTTTCATGCATAAGACTTGATTCCCGAATACTTTAGAAAGGCTGTTTCACCATTAAAAGTGGGAGCTGAAACATCTATGATATTTATAAAATAGAGGCAAGAGAATTCAGCAGAGATGTGGAAAGTGCTGGAATGTTTGTAGAGATGAGAGAGAAATGAGGATTGCATTTCAGTCATTTTTCTAAAGCAGGGGCAGGCAATTATTTCAGCTGGAGGGCTGTTTCATGAGTTTTTGGTGAGCTGCCTCTTGGGTGAGTTTTGGTGAGCTGCCCCTTGACAGATGCCCTGCCCCCTGGTCACCATATTGGTGCTGGAAATCCCACCCTTTGCCCCCTCCCTCTTAGGATAGGTTGCCATCTTAGAACCAGAAAAAAACCCCAAATCGTACACTAAAAGTCAAACTCCTACTATAACATTTTAATTTTATTACAAACAATATTTTTGTCATAATTTGTGCTTCATTACTGTATATACAGGTGATTGCATGATAACTCAAACATTAAAGTCTTATTCTTGTATATTGCATTGGGGTGTGTGTATGTGTGGTGGGGTGTAGGAGGGTGGAGTGTGTGTGCATGGTGGGGTGTGGGGCTGTGTGGAGGGGTTTATGAGGGGGGTATGGTTGCCTGTGGGGGGGCATAGTGTATGTTGGGATGTGTGTGTGTATGTCAATAGGGGGCGTGGGAACAGGATGTAGGTGTGTGAGCTTTGTGGGGTGTGGGGACCTCCCCATACACTCTGCCACATGGTGCACAGTGCCCGCTGCCAGCAGCAACAGCAGGCAAGGGGGCTAAGAGTGCTGATGCTCAGTGCAGGCCTGATGCCCAGCAGGGTGTGGCTTCAGCCACTGCTGCACGTTGGAGGGTGGGGATGAGCACAGCCTGCCTGGACACCTCTATCACAGGGGCTCCACATGGCATACCTGCAGCTCCTGCGCTCATGCTGTGGGAAGCCCCATGCTGGACTCTGCAGGGAAGCAGAGGTGGGGTTCCCTTTACTCCCCATGAAATGTGGGGACTTGCACAGCAGGGGACAGGCAAGGCAGCCAGCTCCAGTGTAGGGCTTCCCCTGGTACAAGTGCAGGAGCTGCAGGCACACCACATGGAGCCCCTGTGATAGTGATGGCCACGCAGGCTGCACTCCTTGCTTCCGTGCTCAGCAGGAACTATGTCCCACTAAGCACCAGCTCTTGCACCAGCTATGAGTGCCTTGACCTCTACGTTCCCACCTCCCTCCTGGGTATGGGCTTTGCATTGCTCTCCATATTTCCTGCCCCTGCCCCAGCTGATTCCCTACCTGCTGCCTGGAGTGAGCTGGATGCCTGGGAAGCCAAGCAGGTTCCCATGGGGGGGTCCCTATTGCAGCAGCCCCACTTGGAAGCTGCATGCTAGCAGGGCTGGATCCTTCCATCCACAAAGGTAGGAATGAGGCACAATAGGGTATCTTGGTGGGGAAGGGGGAGAGTGCATTTACATGGGCACCTTGCCTCCACCCTCATGGGTGGAAGGACTGGACAGGGCACAATTTGTTGGTGGGCACTGTGGGCTGGATGAAAATGCTTAGCAGGATGGTGAGCTGTATTTTGCCTGCCCCTGTTCTAAAGTATGAGAGGCAAACCCTTAACTAGTGTAAGATTGCCATTCAGTGAGGCACTGCAGCAACTTAAACCAGCTGAAAATGTATCCCCAAGGGCTTACTGTTATCCTTTAGCTGTGTGCTCCATTACTTGAGGTCTGTAGTTTTGGGGCTAAAATTAAACCAAACATTTTCTCAGTGGTTTCTATGACATACATACTATCAACATGCAAAATGGAGTCATGAGGATAGTACTACTGAAAGAACAGAAATTCTATTTTTAGTGAGACTAAAATCTCCTTATTATGCCAAAGTCTGAAATGCAGAAAACTGAGTCATGCTATAACAATGAGGAAAAGAACAGTGCTATGATTATGCAGGCTACGGCAACCTATGTGGCAGCGACTGCTGCTATGATCATGCATTTACTTAAATGTTTATTTAATACAGGCTTGTCACAACAGTTTCTGGACCCATTTACATAATAATTGAAAATGGTACTAACAATAAGCAGCAATTGCTAGACTTCCTGATTCTTGTCCATAACTGCCACTTAAAATCACTCTACTTCAACTCAACTCCAATAAAATTATTAGGAGCACAGATGGGCACCGTACATCACTGTCAGCAAATTAGGGCTCTACTTAACTGAACAAAGCATGTACCCAAACAAAAAGAACTATACCAAAAAAGCAAAAGGTAAAAACAGATTTTCAGAGTCTAACACATAGCAATAAAAATCATTAAATACTTAAGAGGAAAAGTTATTTAATCCAAATGAGAGAAGACAGGAGAGGTTTGATTAGTCTTCAAGTACCTGAACAGTGATTACAGAGGGGATGGAGATGGGATTTTCTCTGTGGCCATTTTCTCTGTGGCCTAGTCACATGACTAGGAGCAATGGCCTTAATCAGGTATTAAAATGAAACTGGGACCATCTCAATCCTGCAATGGTGTTCACTAGCACGAACTTCTGCCCTTCTGTTGAATCCTTTTGATGCCATAGAAAATTAGGGTTGGAAGAGACCTCAGGAGGTCATCAAGTCTAAACCCTTACTCAAAGCAGGACCATCCCCAACTAGATCATCGCAGCCAGGACCCTGTTGAGCTGGGCCTTAACCTCCAAGGATGGAGATTCTACCACCTGTTTCAGTGATTATAAGTAACCTGTTCTAGCAGTTCACTATCCTCTTAGAGAAAAAGTTTTCTTAATATCCAACCTAAACTTCCCTTGCTTAACTTGAGACCATTGATTCTTGTCCTGTAATTTACCATCACTTGCAATAGTCTAGCTCCATCCTCTTTGTAATTCATTCAGGTAGTTAAAGGGTACTATCAAATCCCCCTTCCATCTTCTCTTCTCTAGACTAAATAAGGACAGTTCCCTCAGCCTCTCTTCACAAGTCATGTGTACCGCTCCCAAACCATTTTTGTTGTCCTCTGCCAGACTCTCTTCAATTGTCCACATCCTTTCTGTAATGAAAGTCCTGAAACTGGACTCAGTACTCCAGATATGGCCTCACCAGTGCAGAATAGAGGAGAATAATTACTTCCCGTGATCTGCTGGCAATGTTCCTACTAATGCAGCCCAGTATGCTGTTATCTTTCTTGGCAAAAATGGCACACTGTTGATTCATATCCAGCTTATTGTCCATTGTAATGTGAGGTCCTTTTCTGCATAACTGCTGTTTAGCCAGTCAGCCTCTAGTCTATAACAGTGCATAGGATTCTTCCGTCCTAATTACAGGACTTTGCACTTGCCCTTGTTGAACCTCATTAGATTTCTTTTGGCCCAATCCTCCAATTTGTATAGGTTTCTGAATCCTAGACCTACCCTCCAGTGTATCTACTATTCCCCCCAGATTGGTATCATGTGCATACTTGCTGAGGGTGCAGTCCATCTTATTTTCCAAATCACCAATGAAAATATTTGTGACAAGGTACAAACTCAAGGCCCAATCTTAAATCAGCCCACCCACCTAACTAGGGCAATTTGCCCTGACTCTCCTGCCACAACTTTAATGTTAACATTAGTTATTAAGTGGGAGGCTGCCCTTATGCTACCCAGTGCCAGGCAGCACTATCCATGGCTCTGAACCTTCCTACACCATGGCCCATGCCTCTCAGATGGTATTTCAAAATGATCTTACTAATAAAGTCTTGGTCTAACTTGGCCTCCTGTGGTCACTGCACTCTGCAGCCTCTGTTACTGCACTCATTCTGGTGCTGGGCTGCCTGCAGGCATTTGAGGTTGGAGGACTGGCACCTCTTGGACTACAAGAGGCTGGCAAACTCCCTTCTTGTCAGTGCAGAGGCAGAAAAGTATCTTGGAATCATTATTGATGCCAAAATGAACATGGGCCGATACTGTGGGGATGCAGTCAAGAAGGCCAACCACACCTTGTCATGCATCCACAGATGTGTCTCGAGCAGATCCAAGGAGGTGATCCTCCTCCTCTATGTGGCACTGGTCAGGCTGCATTTGAAGTACTGCATCCAGTTCTGGGCACTGTACTTCAGGAGGGATGTGGAAAGCAATGAGAGGGTCCAGAGGAGGGCCACCTGCATGATCAGGGGGCAGCAGGGCAGGCCCTATGAGGAGAGGCTAAGGGACCTGAACCTGTTCAGCCTCCACAAGAGAAGGCTGAGGCGGGATCTAGTGGCCTGTTACAAACTAGTCAGAGGGGGTCAGCAGGCATTGGGGGAGTCCCTGTTTCCCCAAACACTACCAGGAGTGACTAAAAATAACGGTCACAAGCTGGCAGAGGGTAGAGTCAGACCAGACATCAGAAGGCACTACTTCACAGTCAGGATGGCTAGGATCTGGAACCAACTTCCAAGAGAAGTGGTGCTGGCTCCTACCCTGGGGGTCTTTAAGAGGAGGAGTCCACTGTATTGGAGGAAACCCTCCAAGCCACCCTGCAATGACCTGTGGTGGAATCCCTTGGCACTCCACCAACCATTGGAGAGCTGAAGTAGGCCATCCAACAGATGAAAACCAACAAAGCCTGCAGGTCAGATGGTACATCTGCAGAGGTCTATCATGCTGGTGGCTTCTGGCTCATGTCATGACTCCACCTGCTTATCCTCTGCCTCTAGGATGAAGAGGACATCCCTATGGATCTCTTCAAGAATGAAACCATTGTGACTATCTACAAAAAGGGGGACAAATCTGACTGTGGAAACTACATGAAGATTTTTTAAGATCCTGGCCTGCATCCTTCTGAACTACCTTTGTCCTGTCACTGAGGAGATCCTTCTGGAAACCCAGTTCCAGAAACTGCAGTGCCCATCCTAGGCACTGCAGACATGGTTTTTATTACCAGGCAGATTCAAAAAAAATGTCAGGAGCAAAATCAAGAACTGTTCCTCACCTTTATTGACCTGACCAAGGGGTTAAGTTCCTTAAATTGTGAAGCTCTGTGGACTAAACTCCAATGCCTTGGCTGCCTGCTGAAGTTTGTCACCATGCTGAGACTCCTGCAAGCTGATATTATTGCCACCGTCCTGAGTGGAAGATCTGAAACCAATACCTTCCGCATCTGGACCAGGGTCAAACAAGGTTGGTAATCACCGTTGCCCTGTTCACTATCTACCTAATCATCATCATCTACCTCATCCGAGATGGTCTACCATCTGTCGTCAGTATCCAGAATTGACTGGATGAGAAGCTTTTCAATCTTGGATGCTTCTGGGCAAAAATGAAACTTACCATCAAGGACATCCATGAGCTTCAGTTTGCAGATGATTGGTGCGTAATGGCTCACTCTAATCAGGATGTGCAAGTGACCTTAGATCTCTTCAATGCTTTGTATAAGAGACTTGGCCTGTCCTTGAATGTTGCCAAGATGAAGGTTCTCCACTTACCCCTCCTAGGCCAGCTGAACATTCTTCCTGCTATCTACATAGATCGGGAGGCTCTGGAGTATGTGGAGCACTTTCTGTATCTTAGCAGCCACCTCTCTCAATGGGCTACCACTGATGAAGAAGTCCAGCACCAGGTCAACTGTGCCAGTGCTGCCTTCTTCAAGCTGCGACAATTTGTCTTTGAAAATAGAGATCTTCAAAAGTCGATGAAGGTCCTGGTTTATAAAGCTGAAATGCTAACCACCCTTTTCTACTGTAGTGAAGCCTGGGCCATCTACTGATGCCACATTAAGATCCTTGAGAGCTTTCACCAGCTGTGCTTGCAGAGAATCCTAGGGATCAAATGGGGGAACAGCCAGACCAGTGTGAGCATCCTCCACAAAGTTGCATCCACCAGCATCAAAGGCTTGCTCTTGAGAAATCAACTCTGATGGATGGGCCACTGTGTCCAGATGTCTGAGAACTGCCTCCCTCACCAGAGTCTTTTTTCCCAGCTCTCCATAGGCCAATGTTCGAAGAGCAGCCAAAGGAAATGGTACAAAGACACACTCAAGGTCACTATCAAGCACACAGGCATTAACACGAATGCCTAGGAGGAGCAAGCTGCTGACTGTTTAGCATGGTCCATAAATGTGCGTGTCACTTCAAAGCCCAACAACTCGATAGCAAGGCAAAGCGGCAGCAGTGGAGGAAAGAGACCAAACTGGGGCTGTGAGTTCCACTCCCCACAAAACAACATGCCCCCATTGCCAAAGAACATGTGCATTCAGAATCGGGCTCCTTAGCCACCTAAGGACCCAGCAAGCCTGATGGATATTGTCCTCAATTTTGAGGGACCACTGGTGATGCCAGGGGGGTGCTATCCATGGCTCTAAACCTCCCTTACACCATGCCTTGCAGATGGTATTTCAATATTATCGTCCTAATAAAGTCTTGGCTTCACTTGGCCTGTAGTCGTTGGTCTCTGCATCCTCTGTCACTGTGCTCTCATCATCCTCTGGTGCTTGGTTCTCTGAAGCCCTATAGTGATGCCCTCTCTGGCACTGAGAGTCTACACACTAGTGTGTCCCAATGAGGCCTCTTCCTCCCCAGTTGGCCTCATGCTGGTCCACCGGTTCAAAAGACAATAAAAACACAAGCCCCTCACTATAGCATAACAACAATCATAACAAGAACACTGGAGGCCACCCTCTGCCCCTTTAAGAAGCTAAACATCCTCTTCAGTATTGTGTGCCTCCTAGCCCCGGGTACCTTATGGGCTCTGGGAGCCCTATCAATCTTGGAGGCAGCAGATCTGGCAATCAAACCTCCCCAGGCAGCTCTTTTGTACAGGAGTTGCTTCCTCTGGCAAGTGTAAGAGAACTAACTCCTGCCGGCCGGAACCCTGGGCTTATATGTGCCCAGGGCTCTGCTTCCTTCTGGTCAACTGTTCATGTGCAGGTGCTAGCTAATTCTCACATTAGCCTGCTGCCAAGGCAACCTGCAGCCGTGGAGCACTGCCTAGCTCTCGAGGCTCTCTAGCTAAGCTCTTTCTGCTCTTAAAAGAGCAGGCACACCTTACTGCCCAACAACAATATTGAACAAAACCAGTCCCAGAACTCACCCCTGGGGCACTCTTCTTGATACCAACTGCCAGCTAGACATTGAGCCATTGATTGCTACTTGTTGAGTGTGATGATCCAGCCAGCTTTCTGTCCACTTTACAGTCCATTCATCCAACCCATACTTCATTAGCTTGCTTGCATGAATGTTGTGGGAGACCACATCAAAAGTCTTGATAAATCAAGGTATATCATGACAACTGCTTTCCCCGCATCCACAGAACCAGTGGTCTCATCACAGAAGCAATCAGGTTCTTCAGGCATGACTTGCCCCTTGTGAATCCATGCTGACTGTTCCTAATCACGTTCTTCTCCAGGTGTTTAGAATGGATTCCTTGATTCCATGATTTTGCTAGTAACTGAGGTGAGGCTGACCATCTGTAGCCCCCTGGAACCTCCTACTCTCTCTTACAGATGGGTAGTATATTTGCTCTTTTCCAGTCATACAGGACCTTCTTCGATTACCATGAGTTTTCAAGGATAATGACCAGTAGCCTGGCAGCCACATCAGCCAACTCTCCCAGCACCCTTGACTGCAGTACATCCAGCTGCGTGGACTTCTTATCTAAATACTCTCTAACCTGCTCTTTCACTGCTGACAGCTGCTTACCTTCTCCCCAAACTGTAACACCCCATGAAGCAGTCTGAGAGCTGACCTTTCCTGTGAAGTCTGAGGTAAAAAAGGCATTAAATAATTCATGCTTTTCCTCCTCCTCTGCCACTATGTTGTCTCCTTCATTCAGTAAAGGACCCATACTTTTTCTGACCTTCCTCTTCTTGCTAATCTAATTGTAGGAACTTCTTACGCTTCACATCCCTTGCTAGCTGCAGCTCCAATTGTGCTTTGGCCTTCCTGATTTCATCCCAGCATGCCCAGGCAATATTCTTATACTCCTCCCTCAACATCTGTCCAAGCTTCCACTTCTTGTAAGCTTCCTTGTTGTGTTTAAGCTCACTGAAGAGTTCTCTGGTAAGATAAGCTGGTTGCCTGCCATGTTTGTTGTTCTTCTTGCACGTCTTGATGATTTGTTTTTGTGCCCTTTGTAAGGTTTCTTTAAATGTAAATAGAGTCTACATAGATACAGTAGTTTATAAGTGCTTCAGGTTAAGGGCTGATGCATATTTCTGTCATTGCTGGACTATTTTGAAAACTACAGAAACTATAGATCAGGATAATCAACTTTTCTCATGGAGCAAAAATGAAGACCTAATGTAATTATTAATTACCATAAGAAGACAGATGAATGAAAAGCTCATTTACTATTGCAAATCCCTTGATATTTAGCAAATAGCAATGGATTCCCTTCTTTAACAAAAATGTAAGTCTGATTAAAATATGAAACCTTAAATCTTGCTGGATATAAAAGTTCATAATCCATTTTTAATAGTTCGAGATGAATTTCTGTCATACATTTCCTATTAAACTGCTGAAGTACAGAGCTGTAATCTGGAGAGATCCAAGGAAAAAAAGACATTTTGAATTCGTTATATTAAATCCTCTTGCTTGGAACATACTGCTCTCAAATTTTTGTCTCTCAAACTATAGGAATATATACTGGAACTATAGTTCTAGATCAATTATTTCTTTTACTCCTCTAGTCTATCAATCTTGTAAGACTAGTTTGAAAACAAAACTGTCTTCTTGTTTTAGAATTTCTGTCATTTAGATTAGTAAACATTTTTTTAAAAATAGCATCCTTTTTAATTTTATTTACCAAACCCATAGCCTGTATTTTATAACAAAGCATTTTCATTGGCAAAAATATTTTTACAGATTTTTTTTCTTTTATGCAGAAGCTGCAACACTTTCTTTCCTCCCTGTAGCTTAAAACTTTAAAGACACTTGAAAAAACATTGATCTTCAAGTATCATTTACATTTTTCTAATCAAGAGATGGAGAAGTAACTGATACATCTACACTGCACACTGCAGTTTAGCTATCTCAGGTTTCTGTGAGGTTCAGGGTAAATTAGCTTGTATGGGACTCTGTGCTGCCACGGCAAAACTATTTCTGGTACATGACCTAAATCCTTTAAAGCCAGCTCAATTATCTCTACTGCACTTAATCTCATTTTGCAAATAATTAGTGAAGATTATTAAATAATATAGGACCTATTATTATGAGGCCTGGAGAGCCCCACTCGAAATCTCCTCTCAACTTCATGTTGGGCCTTCTAAATTGAGCACTTGTTGAACATAGTGATCCAGCCAGTTATGTAACCACATTACAGTATTTTTGTGTAGTCTGTATTTCTTTAGATTAATGAGAATGTCATAGGACATAGTTTCAAGATCTTGTTAAAAATCAAGGTATAGCACATCTCCTTTTTCCTTTATCCACAGAGGCTGTCACCTTGTCATAGGAGTGATTCAAGTTAGACAGACATGACTCTGTACTCATATGCAACCTACTTTATTTCAAAATTGGCACTCCTGGGTGTTGGCCATGATGATACTGCAGCAGTAGCAACCATGGCAAGAAGCCCTCTAGTCCAGATGTAGACTTAATATAGAATTTTTCTGCAAATTGTCAAGTTAGAGGAAAGATATTCACAATTCAAGGGCTATTGATCCTTTTACCATGCTATCAAAGGATGAGAAAGATAAACCATTCTGTGATAGAGAAGACATAGCAAATATATTCAGTGCTCCCTCTGATTGATTTTTGGGTATGTGCAACAGAAAGACTTCAGCTTTGACCCTGAAAAATTGAGGAGGGAAAATGAGGAGAGGACTGAATTGCGGATAAAAGGTGGACTTGGGGAGATATGCTATGCAGTTAGCATATCTTAAAACATGCAGACACAAGCACGCGCGCACACACACACACACATACACACAAGAATAACACAGACAGAGAGACAAATAAGTATAATTGACTACATTGTTGCCTGTTTGACTCTCAAATTCTTGGAGGCTGATGCGGAGGACAAAATTTGATAAACTCTACTCAGGCTTAAGGTAGACTGTAATAAAGCATGACTCTTTTCTTCTCCCAAATACTGCTGTTATGTCCATCTTCCCAACAGGGGAATTATCAGGGGACAAACTGAGAAAGCAGCCCTACAATCACTCAAGAAGGACCACAGTGTTGCAAGAATCAGAGCTGAGCTTCTGAAGTGGCACTAGGAAGTCACAAACGTTGCCTCAGAACTGGTGAGTAAGCACTAGGAAAAGTTGGACAGCATGAGAAAACTAGAGCTGGAGAGGCTCCTTCCGGCAAGTGTCTGTCTTCTCCTCCATGGTGGTCGAGTACACCACAGATGTGCATCCCATAGGCATTGTCCTGGATCTCAGCAGGAGTGGAGACTTCAGACTGAGGTTTCCACACTGAGAAGAATTAATTGCAGATTTTTCCAATTCTGAGGAGCAGGTGTGGTGGGAAATTCAGTGTTGTCAGCTGCCACTGTGACTAAAACACACCTGGGTGCTGGCAATGCTGATACTGCAGGAGTAGGAGCCATAGCAAGAAGCCTCGTGGTCCAGAACTGTTCCACCAATGAATCTGAGTTTGATATCCCTTCCCTAAAACAGTAATTTCAATATTTTGGTTCAACAGATCACTCTTTGCCTTCAAAGTTTCTTGTGGACCATCAGACAATATTCCTATTTGAAGTTTTAATTTAGTAGCATCAAACACTATGCAAGTACATGGGGGCAAGGGCAGCCTGCCAACAACTTACAGTAGCTGCATAGACCACACTGTGAAAAAGTTGGAGGGCACCATACTCCAGCCATGCCCTCTTACCTGACACAGTCCCTGCACCATAGCACACTGGAGAAGTCCCAAGTAAGGGGATTTCTGCTCTAAGTTACCTGATTAATGTGAAAGGACCCAAGGCAGGACTAAAAACTTGTTCCAGATAGAGACTTCTTGCTCCATAAGCACCATTCCAAATCTTAATCTCACTATAAAAGAGAATATAACATTCAAGCCTTCAAGGAAAAGTATTATTGATAACTGACCTTGCTGCATTGTACAACATGTGCCCTTGATTCTAGCTTGCAATGCTTACGTGCCCAGTGCAATCACCCATATCACAGTAACGTTGGTCTCATCATGTTTTACTGTTTGAATATACTGTCTGCTGCCAAATGTCAAGACATTCAGTTTGTTGCACATGAGTAATCAATGGCTGATGGCATGCAATTCTTAAATTATAGCAAGTATAAAGCAAGGAACACTTCTGCTAAATGTTAGTCAAGTCACTGTGTGTGGCAATACAGGGACAATCATGGGACACATTCTTTTGAAAGGTTAGGCACAGACCTTGATAGATTTGTTATCACTATAGTACTATTGATTTACTTTTCGAATTAAAAATAAAAATAGTTGAATGGCCACTCTTTGGAGATCCTTCACAAAACTTGACATTTTCAATATGAATTTTCAGTTGCTGGAACAAGTTTAAATATTGCTTTATGCCCCACACATTCAAATTAGGGAAAGACCAGATCAGCTAATACAGTGTATTCCAAACTCTCTCTCATATATACGAAGAGGTTGTTGAATCTTCACCCCTGGAAATTTTCAAGAGTGGGTTAGACAGACACTTGACTGGGATGATTTAGTCAGGGATGATCCTGCCTTGAACAGTGACCTGGTTTAGATGACCTCAGGATTTCTCCTTCTAGCCCTGTTTTCTATGATCCTACAAGGATTTAGCCTGAGACCAGCTCATCTACAGCCATGATATAATTGTGTATTTCTCAGCTGAAAACAAATGCACACACTGATTAAGTATGAGTGACAAGTTGTGGACTTGGTTTAATGATCTTACTTTTAAAATGTCAAGTGTGAAATGCTTCAGAAGAAGTTCAAGAGCCAAAATAAGCACATTACTATTTTGAGAAAAAGGGCAGAAGTTCATGGCAACAAAGATGCCAGTCTATGGCTGCTTTAATTCTTCATCTTCAGATTTAATCTATATCTGAATTCACTGCATTCATACAGATCTACAATTTGGGCTTGCAGACCTGTGCAAAAGCTGGTGAACAAATTGCAGTACTTTAGGCCTTGTGCTTCGAAAGACATTGCACCTTAGATACCCACCTGAATCATATTTTCTCCACAGGTTCACTTGCTACAAAGATTTCATTTAGCATTTGCCTATGCCAGGAGAAGATTGCAATAGACCTCTGTGTCAGTTCTATTATACTGGTCTGGTGTGAGTGTGGAATGAGGCCAAAATTGCTTGTTCCCAACAACTCAGTGCTGGGGCTGGAAGGGCTCTCACTGGCTGGGTCAGGATTGGGGGTGGGAGAGTCCCTGTTGCTCCAGGGGAGATTTGGCAGCTAAGATTCTGCCAGTTGGGCTTAGTGATAGAGCTTAGGGTTTTCTAAACCATATCCTGTAATTAGGCTGCTTGGGGCCTACAGCCTGAGGGATGTTGTTTTTCTGCTTAGGGTTCAGGCTCAGCTTAGAGAATAGGAAATATTTAGAGCTTTCTTTCTACTTGGGATTGTTGGGACTCCTGGAGGTATATTTAGGACACAAGCAAGTAGGGTAGTCACAGCTAACAGTAAGTAGAAGCCACACCCCCAGAGCTGGGGTGGAAAGTCTCCCACTGGTGGGGTCAGGGTTGGGGGTGGGAGGGTTCCTCTTATTGCAAAGGTGATTTGGCAGCTAGGGGTCTTTCATCTGGACTAAACAATGGGTTTGGGGGTTTTCAAAGCCTTGCCCTTCAGTTAAGTTGTGTGAGGACTCTAGCCTGATAATGCTGGAGCAGCCCATACTAAAGTTAGAGATTGAGTTGAAGTTTGGTTCAGGGAATAGGGAAGGTTTAGAGCTGTCTTTCTGTTTGGCAGTATAAGGACACCTGGAGTTGTAATGAGGACACAAGTAGGTAGGGCATGCACCAGTAATGATGAGCATGATGGACCCCAGTGCCCCACATCCAGGGTTGGGGCTGGCAGAAATAATCTTGGTGGTGTCAAGCTTAGAGATGCAAGGTTTATCTTACTTCAGGGGTGATTTGGTACCAAGGCATTCTCCGTCCAGGCTTAAGGAATGGATCTTAAGACTTTCCAAGCTATATCCTGTATTGCTCAGAGTTTCCAGACTGGAGATAGGAGAGTAGCTCAAACTAGGGTTGAAGTTAGAGAACAGGAAAGGTTTAAGGATTCTTTCTTCTTGGGATTGGAAGGATTCCCAGAGCTATATTTAGGACACAGGTAGGTAGGGAAGTCCCTGATAATAGTAAATGGAATGGACAGCAGCAACCCACATCTACGGTTGGGGCTGGGAGGGCAAATATCTGTGGGGTCAGGCTTAGGGGTGATAGGGTTCTGGAGTAAAAGGAACTATGGATATTTCAGCTGGGTCTAGTCATGGGGTCTGAGGGCTTTCCAAGCCATATCCTACAGTCAGGCTGCTGAGAGGCTCCAGCCTTGTGATGCAGGAGCATCCCATGCTAGGGGTTAGGGTTCAGGTTTGGGTTAGAGAATGGGAAGGATTTAAAGCTGTCTTTCTATTTGGGACTGGACACAGGTAGCCAGGCCAATCACTGCTATTGGGATGGAGTCCCTGCACCTAGGTTGGGTCTGGAAGGCTAATATTGGTGGGGTCAGGTTTAGGAGGCAGAAGGTTCATCTTATTCCAGGGAGTAAGACAGGTGCTAGGGATCTTGTGTCTGGGCTTAGAAATAATATTTGAGTGCTTTTCAAGTCAGATCCTGCAGTCAGGCTGCTCAGAGACTTCAACCTGGGGTTACTGCAGCAGCCTGAGCTAGGCTGGGGAAAGGGCTAAAGAACAGGAAAGGTTTAGAGCTTTCTTTCTGCTTGGGATTGGTAGGACTCTCACAGTTATGTTTAGGATACAGATAGATAGGGCAGTCCCTGATAATTGTAAGTAGGATGTGTTTGAATAAGTGGGGTTCTCATTTATGGGCTACAAATCACAACGAAAACCTGGAGTTAGCTTTTGAAACAAAACTTTGAAAATGTTCTGATTTATATGTATATATATATATATATAGCTCCTATCAGGATCAACATAAATATGCTTATTTGCTATAGTGGGAATTGGATCAGGTTCAAAAAGATCAAGACCTTCTGTCCAGTAGGAAGTAACTGATTGAAATAGGGAACATAACAACGGAATCCATAAAATTACTGAATACAGTATTTTAGATGCCACAAACAGCAATGCTTACAAAAAAGGTTGGCCTTCAATTTCCAGTATAAAATATTTTTCAGTTCCTTATAATTTTGTCAAACTTGAAATTATTCTGGCTGATATGTTCGATGCCAGCTACCTGTCTCCATCTGATTCAATTCCCTCTGCATAATCTATCTACTCCTTTCTTCCCCCAAATTCAGAAAGAATCATAGAAAATTAAGTTTGAAAGGGACCTCAACAAGTTATCTAGTCCAACATCCTGCTCAAAGCAGGACCATCCCCAACTATCTGTTTCCAGCCATGGCATTGTCTTCCTGGGTCTTAAAAAACCCTAAAGATGGAGGTTTTACAACCTTTCTGGGTAGCCTGTTCCAGTGCTTCACGGCCCTCTTAGTGAAAAAGTTTTTCCTGATATCCAACCTAAACTTCCCTTGTTGCAACTTGATATCATTGTTCCTTGTTCTGTCATCTGCTATCACGGAGAATTGTCTAGCTCCACCTGTTTCAGAACCACCCTTCAGGTAAGCTGAAAGCTATTATTAAATCCCCCTTCAGTCTTCTCTTCTCCACACTAAATAAGATCAATTCCCTTAGCCTCTCCTCATAAGTCATGTGCTCCAGCCCCTTAATCATTTTTGTTATCCTCCACTGGACTCTCCATAATTTGTCCATGCTCTTTCTGTAGTGGGGGTCTGAAAACTGGACAGTGTTCCAGATGTGGCCTCAACAGTGCTGAGCAAAGGGAAATAACAACTTCATTCAGTCTGCTGGCAATGTTTCTATTAATGAAGCCCAGTATGTCATTAGCTTTCTTTGCAACAAAGGCACACTGTTGGCTCATATTCAGCTTATTGTCCACTGTAACCCCTAGGTCGTTCTCTGCAGAGCTGCTGCTTAGCCAATCAGTCTCCAGCCTGTACTGCTACATGGGATTGTTTTGTCCTAAGTCCAGGACTTTGCACTTGATCTTACTGAAATTCAAGAGATTTCTTGTGGTCCAGTTCTCCAGTTTGTCTAGATCTCTCTGAATCCTAGGCCTACTCTCCAGCATATTTATGACTCCCTGTAGCTTGATGTCATCTGCAAACTTGCTGACGATGTACTCCATTCCATCTTCCAGATTGTTGATGAAGATATTGAATAAAACCAGCCCTAGGACCAGCCTCTGAGGTATTCCATTTGATATTGGCTGCAAAGTAGACATTGAGCCATTGATTACTAGCCTTTGAGTCTGATGATCCAGCCAGTTTTTTATCCACCTTGCAGCTCATTCATCCAACCCATACTACATAACCTTGCTTGTGAGAGTGTTGTGGGAGGCTATCAAAATACTTGCTAAAGTCAAGGTATATCACATCCATCACTTTCCCTGAATACAAAGACCCAGTTATTTTGTCATAGAAGGCAATCAGGTTGCTCAGGCATGCCTTGTCCTTGGTGAATTCATGCTATCTATTCCTAATCACCTTCTCTTCCTCCAAGTGCTTAGAAATGGATTTCTTGAGGACCTGCTCCATGATTTTTCTAGCAACTGAGGTGAAGCAGACTGGTCTGTAATTCCATGGATCCTCCTTCTTCTATTTCTTCAAGTTGGCAACTATCTTTTCCTTTTCCAATCATCCAGGACATCTCCCAATCACCATGAATGTTCAAAGATGATGGCCAGTGGCTATGCGATCACATGAACCAACATCCTCAGTACTGTCAGGTGCGTTGCATCTGACTTCATGGACTTGTAGACATCCAACTTTTCTAAATACTCCCTAACCTACTCTTACCCCATTGTCAGCAGTGCCCCTCCTTTCTAAACTGTGCTGCCAAGTGCAGTAGTCTGGGAGGCGACCTTGTCTGTGAAGACTGAGGTAAAAAAAGGCATTGAGTACTTCTGGGGTATAGGTTGTAGCTGTGTTGGTCTAAGGGCATAGGCAAACAAGGTTCTTTGGGTAAATCCAATATTTTTTATTAAACCAACTTCCCAAGTAAATCCTCCACTTTTTACCAGCTCCCCTCTCCTCCTGTGTCTCATTCATTGACTACAGTACAGTCATTCGCCTTCCCCCACCTGTCTCTCACCTATTGACTACCTCAATTTACATTTTAACTGACTGGCTTTCTCGCATACCCATTGGCCTCTGGCTGCTTTACTACTGCATCCAGGAAGAGCACAGACCATTTGCAGATGCTTTCTCAGCTTGATGAAGGATATTTTGACTAGAAAGCTTGAAAAGAAGAATTTTTCCAACTATTTTAGTTGGTCTAATAAAAAATACTGGATTTACCCAAAGAAGCTTATCTGCATCGAGTACTTTAGATGCTTCTGCATCTTCTGTCACTAGGTTGCCTCCTCCATTCAGTAAGGGACCCACGCTTTCCCTGATCTTCCTCTTGTGGATGACATACTTGTAAAAACCCTTCTTGTTACCCTTCACATCCCTTGCTAGCTGCAATTCCAGTTGTGCTTTGGCCTTCCTGATTTCATCCCTGTGTTCCAGAGCAATACTCTTATACTAACTAGTTGTCTGTCCAAGTTCCATGTCTTATAAGCTGGCTTTTTGTGCTTTAACTCATTGAAGAGTTGCATTCTAAGCCAAGCTGGTCTTTTGCCATACTAACTAGTTTTCCTGAACATTGTGATGGTTTAGTCCTGAGCTCCCAGTAAGTTTTTTTTTTTTTTTTAAAGTACAACCAGCTGTCCTGGATTCCTTTCCCCTTCAGCCTGGTCTCCCAGGGAATTGTGCCCATCAGCTTCCTAAGTCACAGTCTACTTTCCTGAACTCCGGAGTCTTTACTCCACTGCTCTCCTTCGTTCCTTCCCTCAGGATCCTGAACTCAATCATCTCATGGTCACTGCAGCCCAGGTTGCCACCCACTTCTACATTCCCCTCCAATTCTTTCCTGTTTGTGAGCAAATCAAGAAGAGCATGGCCTGCAACTTGCACCTGGACATTTTCCCCAAAACTCTTCAAAAACTTCCTGGACTGTCTGTGAACTGCCATATTGCCCTCCCAGAAGATGTTAGGGTGACTGAAGTCCTCCTTTAGAACCAGGGCCTGTGATCTGGAAACTTCTGCTAGTTGAAGAAATCTTCACCTACCTCATCTGGTATTGAATGAGCTCTAGCTAAAATTCCCAGCTGCCATTTTGAAGTGTGGGATGCTGAACACATGAGACACTGTGAGTGCTTTAATTAGAGCAGCTCCCAAGAGCCACTCTAACTGAAGCACCTCCCCATCTCTCTGGACACACACCCTGGGGCATGTGTAGAAATGTTCATTGGTTCCCACATGGACAAGGACAGGCTAGAGAGGCCAAGAGAAAAATGGGTCCTGCCACTGAAAGCAAAAAGGGTTGAAGGACCTGTAACCAGACATATATTTAACTATGATGACTTTGGGACTAATGCTACAATACCTTTTGACTGTTTAGACTATTTTTTGCCTAGCTTGTTGTGGTTTTTTTAAACTTTATAAATAATCTTGCAACTTAGTGCACATTCCAAGAGTGATATATTTGCTTTAATCTTAAAATGATACTGTAGAGCTGCCCCCCTAGCATATTAGTAAAGTTTATTGTTTCTCTTTAACAGGAGACAAACATGTTGTATTATACGTGGTAACGTGCCACGCTATCTGCACTCCCCTTTTCAAAATTCTAGATCTACCCCTGACCACAAGAAAATGCTTTTCTTAGAAGCTGGAATATAAGGTTAGAATGATGAGTCTCAATATTCCTAAGTTAAGTAGGACTTTTTTTTTACAGTTCTAAGTATCAGTGGTAAGAGCTCAGAGTAGACCTTAAATCTTCTTTCACCGTGAAAGCCTACATAAAGAAAGAGAACAAAAATCTGGCTTTTAGGATATTTTAATTATTATGTTATATGGAGCAGGCACAGCTGGAAAAAAACAATCTAGCTCTGTTTGAATTAATGGGCCACATCCCACTATCAATTAAATATATTCAGGGTCTAGTCCTGCAGGCCTGAGATGTCCAACAAAGAGTCTAGGGGCCCAAATCATGGAAGAATTCTCAGAATTGTCCAAACCCAAGTATTCAAAAAAATCATAAGCAACATTACTTCAAAAGTTCATGATTTTTTGAAAAAAAATAAGCAACAGATAGTTTCTATTTGCCTACTTATTTTCATCCTTCAGGATGGTTTTTTTCAAACTTTTCTCTGGAATCATCAAGGCTAAAAGCTTGCCTTTAAAAAATAATAGCTGAGAGTTATGTAGTCATTGGGGCTTTTTAAAAAACACCAACTATAGTTTGAATCATGATAAAATGAGCTAGCAATACGAAGCTTTGTTAAAAACTCAGTGGCCCTGTACAGCCTACTATGTGCTGTCTGTGCTTCCCCTCTCTTCCTGTTTGCAAGACCTCTAAAAGATAATGGTATTCATTTCTTTTTTCTGCTTTCCTTTCCCTTTCCCTCCTCTTCCTTGTAAGAGAAAAGGAAAAAGAAAAAAGGTTAAAAGGTGAAATCATCTCCTGTCTGATCTTAGGAGCAAACTAATCCTTCACCCCTTCTCAAGATTCTAACTGCTGACTGAATCTTCTTTTTTTAGCTACTGCTTCAATAAAAGATTTTTTTAAAAATAAGTTCCTCCACTATGGCACTTTCCAAAGGCTCTTTTTGTTAAAATTTAAAGTTAAAGTTTTTGATGTCTTTTGCTGGCTTTAAACCCTAGTAAGAAAAAAATGGGTAGGTCAGAAAGTCCTAAAAAGATATGATGTTAGGTTTTTATATTCATTTTAATCCCTACTTACTTTAATTACCATGGCTATGCTAAAATTCTTCCCTTCTGGCTATAAACAGGAGTCGCCAAATGAAGCTGATCAGCTCTGCCAGGAAGTGCCCTGGAACAACTGATTGACTTAATTGGGCAACACAGATGTCATCTGTTGCTGCAGGGTCAGGGCCTGCTACTTCTAGGACTTCAGGGGCCCAATTCTGCAGGTCAGTTACAAACAGGAAGGATTCCCCAAGCAAATGTCTGCAAGCAGAGTTCATCTGTTTGCACAGGTGTGCCCCAAGTTGGAGTGAAGCAGCATGATACAAGTGCTTGGAGAATCCCCTCCTAAGGGATTCCTGAGGTACCCTGATACATGCGATGGAACCCAGGTGGGCACTCCCCCGGTTTCAGGGGTCTGAGCCTGTGAACCAGTCAAAAACTTGACCATCATTTACATCATCTGCACTTAAATGGGGAGCGGCATACAACGACGGGAGTTTAAGAGTTTAAAATGTATGCATGGGTGTAGTATCTGCCATCATCCTTTGAAGTGTCTGTTCTGGTAAGGCATGTGTGATTTTCACTAAATGCTAACAAGTCCAAAATTTAAAAATATTAATATCCCTAATTTTACAAACCCATGTTTGAAGTAGACCTTTATAATGTAACTAGCCAATGGCCCATCAAGAATGATGAGGTGGGGAGCAAGCAGGGATGGAGCCCTGTGCCCCCCGCCTGGGCCAGCTGCCCCCTTCTCTCCTGCTGCTTGGGGTTTGGGTCTGTTCCCACCTCCCCGCTGCAGTGGTGGGGGGAGGGGAGGAGCAGGCCCGAGGGTGGGGAAGCTGGGCTGCTGCATTGCGAGGGTGGGGCAGGAGCCCAGGCTGACTTGGCAGCTGTGGGGGGATGGGAAGAGCAGGCTCAGGGCCGACGCAGGGCACGGGGGCTGGCAGAGGCATGGGTCCAGGCCCAAAGGGGGAGGAGGCCTGCTCCTCCATTCCCTTAGTTGCTACTGTGTTGGGCTGCATCAGGCTGGGACTGCTGCTCCCTCCCCACCACTGTGTCACACTTGCTCCCTATCCTCTCTGCATTGGGTCTGCTCTCGCCCTTGCATTGGGCCTGGGCTCACTTCTCCCCTTCCTGCACTGCCACCACCACTGCTGCAGCATGCATGTTCCTCCCCGCATTGCTACCAGGTCAGCTCTGCATACGGTGACGACGGAAGGGACTGTCGCACCTCCGAAGCCTTAATTCCGACAGGCCCCTAGGGCGAGAACGAACGGACTCTAGCTAATTTCTTTTTCCCGCACCAGGCTTTGATTTCCCCTTTTATTGGCTGCTAGACAGATCAGATATCGCGAGATTGCCGAGATAAGGTTGAATGTACTCACGCGGTCGTTGTTAGTAGCAGCTTATTGGTCCGTTTACAACTGACAGAGACAGATGACCGAAGGAATGTTACAGCCGTCAGAGAGAGATTGATCACCGAGAGAAGGAGGGGGAATTCGGGGGTTTCCAGGTTCTGCTTTTTGGCTCTTTGCTATGGCTTAGGAAACAGCTTTTGGCAGAGATCCTGTGTCCGACTTCTCAACGATCACAAGCCACGGATCGCGAGACGGAGAGCTCCGTTCGGTCTGGCTACGGAGGGGTTTTTTATACATGGAGCTAGCCTATGAAATTCTTTGTTTTCATTCTATTCCTTTTATGGTATGAAGCTGGCCTCAGGCATTACTACAAGGGGTTT
>JAGPOW010003316.1:31570519-31588430 GCA_030014935.1 Caiman crocodilus
AGCTGGCCTCAGTCGTTACTACAAGGGGTTTGATTTCACTACGGGGGTTTGGCTTCTTAGGTGGTGTCATGAGTCACCGCCTACAATGCAGTCTGCACAGGGATGAGGGGTGGGCCTAGGCCAGCGCTAATGGCCTCACCCCACCATGGCATCCCAACCTTGCTCCCCGCCATGCCACAATCAGCTCCAAGGAGCAAGGGGGGAGGGCAAGGCCACCAGAGCTGGCCTCGCCCCTCCCCCCCCCCCACTCTGCTCCATCATCATAATAAAGCATTATGGATGAACAGATAGACAGATTACAGTTGCACCTTTAAGTCATGAAAGAAAGGCCATACACTAGTCATCTGTGTTGCCTCTTTTGGATGCTTGTTAACATTAAACTTAAATGACTAAGTTTAAATGACTAAGATATCCAGGGCTCAAAAAAACCTGCCAAGAAAAAAAGTAGAGCGGCGCACACCCGGGCAGTGCACACTGCTCAAAAGTGGAGCCGGGCTACCTGGAGCCATGCTGTAACTGCCAGCCAGGCTCCATGTGGCAGGATCACTGCTCCTGCAGCCCTGGGGGCCCCCACCTGGTAAGACTTCCGCCCATTGCTGGCCCCAGCCACCACTACTGCCTCTGGGGTAACTTCCCACATGCCACTGCATGTGGACAGCTCTTCTGTCTAAGTTTAGGTGGTATAGATTATAATGCTTTCACCATGCATATTGATACTATATTTGGGATGTTTCTCAACATGCTTGTGTTGTATCAGTTCTCAGATATTTTCAGGTAAATATAGGTATCTGGTGTTTAGGAGAATGTAAGGGAAGTAGAAGTATTTAAAGTTCCATCTTTTTTTAGTAAATAACAGAATACAAAATTATTTTATAACCTGAGACTGTTTTGGTTAGGTTATTCTGATGTCCCACACCTACAAGTGAAGCTCCTCACTGACAACTAGACCTATGACACTATTCTGGTCCTGTCTGAACACTGTAGTTCCTATTATAGAGCTATAATGCTATTCTGCTGTTTTTCATAGGCATAATAAAAGAGGGAAGGCAGTTCAGGGACATGTCTGGTGTTGAAGGAGTAGCTTCTGTAGATGGTACTGTGACAGTGACAATGGAAGCTGCTGTCATGGTAAAATCTGTGAGGACAGTTTCTTCCATTTTATATCACTTCAGTTCAAATCCATCTTTTTCTTTACTCAATTTTATATTGAACTGTGTGAGTTCAATATAACTATTTAGGATTAAGAGACTTTGCAACAACTGCAGCAGAAAGAATGGTGTAATTTCTTTTCCTGCATTATGAACATATTTTGTGTATTCAAGCTACCTGGCCCTCTAACTTTATCTATAAGATGTTCAGTCAAGTAGATTAGCCAAGGAGGACAGATGGGAATGTAATACTGTAACATTTCTTTATTGCAATGTAGCCATTAAGGATAATCCTGCTGTTCTTACTACAAATGCTTCCCCAGATTTACTTATGCCTCACAGTCACATGCCACCTAATGAAGTAGAAAGTAATCATAATTTATCTTTTATTAAGAACTGCTTTATTAAACACAATAGACATCCTACAGGCTGGCTGCAGGATTCAAATAAGCAGCAGGCCTTCAGCTATTGCATTATTCTCTTTTTTATGCTGCATGCTTTAAAACAGATAGAAGGGAACAAGTTGGTAAAAAAATATTTACTTCATGTATGCTGGAATGCTAATAGGGCCAGAGTTTCATGGTACATATTACACTGTCTTCACTATTATGAGTGGTAGGCTGTAGGAAATTATTTGTTAAGAATTAAAAGCATTAGAACTAATACTCCATTCTTTGCTTAATTCTGTCTTCCTTTCACTTCTCTCCATCTTTCCATTAACTCAGTTTCTGTGGTCAAGTATGTACCAAGCTTTGAATCACAGTTTCTTGGCTGTATTCACACTGCCTGGGATCCTATGGAGGCCTCTATTCAACTGTTAATCAGTCCTGGGACTGATTAACTTTCACGATCACATGAAATCAAGTGCTTGCAGTCTACTATGGTTGCCCTTTACTTTTTTACACAAGTAAAATTCCCACTCATTTAAATGAAAGTCTGGACTAAAAAAGAATAACAAGGCATGGTGAATAACATTTGACATTTATTTTCACTAGAAAGCAGCCACTTCTGGGATATAAAGACCATGGGCACTACTTTGCACTGAGAGTTTAGGGGAAGTGCAAGATGGATTGGATCAACGGAGAGGAGCGCTAGAGAGAAGAGGAATGAAGATGAATTGATCCAATATGGAATATATGCACTGTGATTTCTCTGAGGTTGGAAATTTGATAATCAGTGAGAAAAATATTAAAAAGGTTGACAAGTTCAAGTATCCGGGGTCAACCGGTTCAGCAGAATGCTGAGTTAGATGAAGAGCTGAACCATCAAATAACAGAAGGATGGACAAATTAGAAACTGGTGACAGGAATATTGTACAACAGGAAAGTATCACTGAAGCTGAAGGGGGAAATCTACAAGATGTGCGAGTCCAGCACTATTGTACGGAGCAGGGACCTGGCCCCTGAAGAAAACTCAAAAAAGGAGACTGAATGTGATAGAGCTGAGAATCCTCTGATGGATGTATGGACTGACAAAGATGGATAAAGTAAGCAATACTTACATCAGAGGACTGGTGAAGGTAGTGGAGGCATGTAAGAAAGTACAAGAGAGAAAAATGGCATAGTATGGGCATGTTCAAAGGAATCCAGAAGAATACGTGGGAAAAGTTACCAGAATGGCCCTACCGGGGAGAAGGGGAAGAGGAAGCCTGAAGATGAGATGGAGAGATATAGTGGAGCAGGTCATGAGAGAGAGAGAGTTGAAAGAAGATGTATAATCTGGGAAAGGTGGGGTGCATTGGTGCAGTTTTATCCCCTTTGATTCATACTCTACCTACAGTTTAAGACCAGCTGCCTGGCAGTGGCAGCAGCATTTCTTGTCAGACAGTGCTGAAGGAGTCAACTGACTTCATCATAGCTCATTAAAATCTACCTGATTCTTTCTAAACTCATCATTCCATAGGTATTAATGACTATTTTTTCTTTTTAATAGTCTTGATGTTCCATTAAGCTAGCCTTTCTTCTTCAATTCTGCTGATTAGTTTCTATTTCATAGCTCTGCAGACTGTTTTTAACTCATTCCAATAAAGTTATATTTATTTTTGCATTAATCTTAAACTGAATAATACAGCCCTAGTATCCTGGCATATAAATACGACTTTGTTTCTTTTTACCTGGAGAAAAACATGTTGTATTATGTTATGATGCACTTCACCATGTGCATCCCCCCTTTTCAAAATCCTAGATCTACCCATGTGCAAAGCCCACTAAAATTAATGGGAAGCTTTCCTTAGAGATGGAAGACATAAGTCATTTATACCCACACAGACCTTGCTTTTTCAGTTCTCAGCCAAGGGATGAAGAATAATGCTATCCTTATGAATTTTGGCCCAGAACTTCCAGGAAGTTTCTAGATGAAATTTTAATGTTGATGCTTAAAGGTCTTAGGCTGTTTCTTCCAGTTGGAACTCTTTAGCAAAAGAGCTCAGAGTGCTCTTTACAAAAAGTGGTCAGTATCATGATTTAATCAGTATTGATTAAACTAATAAAGGCTGATTTCTGGGTTCAGTTGAAGATTTCATTGGCTTTAGACTATTGCCTTTGCAGCATCAGCCAAGAAAGTGCACCCAAGGCCTGACTCTGGGAATAGAGCACAGATAGTAGAAGGGAGACAGTCAAATATATAATCAGCTGGTCACCTTTGTCCTCCTCATCTCCATAATAGGAAGGCATCCCCAAGGCCACAGCATTCTTTTAGACTAGTGCTGGAAAACAATGATGTTGACTTCAATATCATCACATCAAGTGGCAGCATAGGACCAGTGACATTTGGCAGATATAAATGAGGTAGATAGTTCATATCTTTTTTCATACTGTCCAGTTGGCCTAGACTGATAAGTATCTATAGCTGTGTCAAACCATAAGGGAAACAGATCTATATTTCTCCAGTAGTTGTTTCAAAAGAAGGTAGAAAACTCAATGTAGGAAGGGTTAGCTGTAGTTTACCACCATATCATCTAACTTACTCTGAAGAGGGGAGTTAGACAATATTGGTAAAAATATGTATGCCTCATCTGTTCTACAGATGTTGGACTAGAGGTGAATTATGGATATCTTACTGCCTGTGGATCATGAATATGCCATAAAATCTCAAGCTATTTTTCATGAAGATGTATTTAATATTTCCAATTAATAATGGTTACCACCATGAATTCAAAAGTACTTGTAATTTCCAATATGAAAACAACTAACATTAAAAGGCAAGCTCCTCATATATTTATTTTTGAATATCCACATTACATACATTTATTTCTGAATATCCACATTACTTCTAGACACAAAATAAATGCAAGCAATAAAAGCCATATGCATAAGAGCCTTACTGAGCTATGATCCAGGAAGCTCACACTGAGCAAACTGCGAGCTCTGCCCCAATACAGATAGAATAAAAGTGAACAAGAAACAGAATTTTATACAAAAGAGGTTACACAAAAATGGTTTGATTATAGCACTGTAAATTAATTAACCAGTTATGATTTGTGGCACAGATATGGGGATAAATTAAGTAATTCTGTTTTAAGTAATAAAAGTCTGTGGACTCAGTACAGTAATTTTTTTCACAGACAGCGGATGTGGCTTCATATGGCTGTAAGAGTCCTTCAGCATGGAGGTATGTGAACTGTAGGACTGGGGCCTTAGTAAGTTATTTGCAAGACCTATCCTTGGAGCATAACCTTGCCATGGTGGAGAGGCTGTCACCTGGAGTCTTGTACTCCTGGTAAGGTCTCCCTTGATGAACAGGTTTGAGGTGAGGTCCCAGACTAAGCATGGTCCAAACTCCTGAACACCCCTATGGTGGAAGAGGTGTACTTGAGGACCCATTGTTTCCTTGTGGCTATGAAGTCACATGAGGGATACATCAGGATGGAAGTTTCTGGTTGTCTTGGACATCATTGTCACAGGGTTCAGGGCTCCTTCCTGTCAAGTTCATGTGGCTGTCACTTGTGCACTGGCTTCCCAGTGTTAAAAATGTCATATGCAGGCCTCTGCCAGGGATGTTAACATCTCCCACAAACCAAGTCTTGTAGCAATGGCTGAGGGGTGGTGGTAGGGACAGGAACAGTGATCTCTGGGAGTCCCTAGTCCCAAATCTGCACATAGGCAGCAGTTGTGTGATGATCATTTTGCACTTACTAAGACAGAAGTATACTTTGGCAGCTGCAGCCATGATTGAGCAGTCCTTTTTAGGATCTCCTCTGCTCACCCAGAACAGGGAAGGGGCTAGAAAAGATGCCCAAAACATAGGCTGTCTCCCTCCCTGCCCCAACCTGGATTGCTGCATGCAGTGGGATCATTCTACCTGCGGCCAAAACCCACAAAATTAAGTACTGAAGTTTGCCACATGAAATGTCTGCATTCTCATGGACTCCCTGAACAGTGAGTGTCCTGAAAGAAGAACAATCATAGTAGCTAGGGAGCTTGCAAGATATGACATGGATATTGCTGCCCTAAGTGAAACCCTCTGGGCAGATGAAGGCCAGCTGAAAGAAGGAGGAAGTGGCTACACCTTTTTCGAAAGGGAAAGTCACCTCAAGAGAGGCACTTGACAGTGTTGGCTTTGCCATCAGGAACAAGATTGTCAGTCAGCTTTCAGAACTCTTTGTGGGCATTAATGAATGACTTATGAAAAACCCATAGACTTTCCCTTTTAACTGAGAAAAAACTGAATTTTTCATTTTAACAGAAAAACACACGGATTTTCCACTTTTGTAAAGAGCTCTCCGGAGGCTGGCAGAGTTCTAGCCTGCAAGAGGCTGTGGGGAGCAGAAGAGTGATCAGGGAGGGAGCCTGGAGAGCAGATCCCAGAGGTCAGTCTGGCCAGTGGGGAGGGGGAATTGAGGCCTCTATAAGGAGGGAAGGAGGAAATTGGGCAGGGCCGGGTCTGCCGCCCAGCCTAGACAATGTGTGGGGCTTGGGGCCACGGGCCAAAAGGCCCAGCTGAAGGCTCAAGCAGGGAGTGGGATGGGGCTGTGGGTGGCTCATCTTGGAGGGTAGGGGTGAGCTGGTTCCCCATCACTGGACACACTTCTGGGGTGGGTATAGGGGGCAAGTATAGTGATCATACTGATGTCCACATCACCCATGTCCTGAGACATGCAGATAACTGTTGGATGGATCACCATTTAGTCAGATCAATCACAGACATGCAGCTTGCACCACAAAACCATAAACATTTGAAAAGAATGTAGTAGAGATTTAACATCAAGGCACTCCAACACTAAGCTAGACATGAGGCTTTTCAGCAATGCCTTACTAAGAGGTTCTCTGACCTACCTGATGACATCAATGACATCCAGGCACATTATAAGAAGGAAATCCTAGCACTTATCCATCAGCACTTATCCACATTCTGCAGCTGGCAAAATGAACCCTCTAACCAGCAAAAATGAGAGGCTTACCACTGGCTTAAAGCTGTAGTTCAGAGGAAGCTATGGGACATGAAGAACCAGTGGTGGCAAGCACATGCCATGGAGATCCAGAGTTTTGCTGACCAGCATGACATGAGAATTTTCTTTCAAGGAATAAAAGCCATCCACAGGCTGTGTTTCAATGGCCCAACCCCCTTGCAATCCCAGTATGGCTCCATCCTTCTCACAGACAATGTATACATCAAACAATACTGGAAGGAGCACTTCAAGACTCAACTCTGAGGTCTCAGCTGTCACCATTTAGTCAATCCCTCAACACTCAGTAATATAATTTTTGGCTGATCCTCCATCCATCAAGGAAGTCTGGTGTGCCATCGTTCAGACCAAGAAGAATAAGATGTCAGGATCAGATGACATTTATGTAGAGGTCTTTAAAGCTGGTGGAACAGCACTAGTGCAAAAATTTCAACAACTTTTCATCAAAATATGGATTAATGAGGAAGCTGCACCTGACTTAAAGAATGCCAACATTGTGACCATCTTTAAGAAAGGGGAAAAATCAGCGTGTGGGAACTACTAAGGCATTGCCTTCCTTTCCATTGCTGGAAAGATTCTTACTCTTATCCTTTTGAATGGCCTCCTCACCCTTGCTGAAGATGTCCTTCCAGAATCCCAGTGTGGCTTTTGACCATAACAAGGTACCACTGCCATGATTTTTGTTGCACAGCAGATCCAGGAGAAGTGTAAAGAGCAATACAAGGAGCTGTTTGTCATTCATTGACCTAACCAAGTCTTCAACTTCATCAATCATGAAGCCTTATGGAACGTTCTGGCTAGGTCTGGTTGTCCACTGAAGTTCTTCATGCTGCTCCACAATGGGATGACCACCACAGTCCTTTGCAGTTGATCAGAGACAGACTGATTTACCATCTGTACTGGTGTCAAGCAGGGCTGGGCCATTGTCCCAACCCTTTTATCCATCTATCTTGCTGAGATTTTTATTCTCATTCATGACTGCCTTCCTCCCAGAATTGGGGTTGACCATCAAATGGAAAGTTAGCTTTTGACTATATTATCCTTGTGCACACTGACTGATCTGCTGTCCAACTCTTGACCTTTTCTCAGGTGCCTATTACAGCCTTGGACTCTCTTTTAATATTGGGAAAACCAAGGTGCTCCATCAGCCTGCCCCAGCACAAATTACCATTGCTGGAGAACCAGAAAACACTGAGCATTTCCCATACTTTGGCAGCCACCTCTCCCAGTCAGTCAGTCTTGATGTAGAAATCAAACATAGGATTCACTGTGCCAGCATATCCTTCAGGAAGCTGCTTAGCCACATCTTTGTCCATGATCTGAAGATGGAAACTAAGATCCTGGTCTACAATGCAATGGTTATCCCCCTCTGGTGGATATCACACCTCTGTGAGATGTGGCTGACATATTGAAGACATCTTAAGTGCCTGCAATGGTTCCATCAGCGTTACCTTAGGAAGATCCTTTGCATGAGATGGCAAGACCACTGAACCGATGCCAGCACCTCTTCAGCTAACATAACCAGCACTGAGGCAAAGATCATGAAACTTCAATTCCGTTAGACTGGCCACAGTGTGCAGATGGCTGACATTCATCTCCCGAAGCAAGTCCTCTTTTCTCAACTCAGTCATGGTAAGAGTAACTGCAGAGGACAGAGGAAGAGCTACAAGGGCACCCTGAAAAAATAACTTAAGAAGGGTGGTATCAACCTTACAAACTGGGAAGTGCTGGCAGGTAACAGGTCTCAGTGGTGCTGCACCATACATCAAGCTACTGCTTACTTTAAAGAGAACCGTTTTGCTCAGGGAGACAAGAAATGGCAGAGGAGGTAGGAAAGCACACAACATCCTAGTTAACAGCCATGGGTGACTGGTGCCACCTTAGTCAGGGGGGGGCACATGCTCCTCCAGCAACCAGTCAGTGACCAAGGGGGATCCCCGTGGCCAATCCAGCTGACTGGGGGCCCCAGAAGTGGCTGCAGCGCTACATCCGGTGCGCCCACTCCCTGGCTAGCACTTGCAGGGGGGAACACCAGCATTCCTTCCATGCTCCCCACCTAAGCTGGGAGCAAGGCATGTCAGGGGGTGCACCAGTGCACCCCCTATGCATTGCCACTGCTAACAGTGGTTCCCTTCCCCCCTCAACCCCAAGGCACTATATCTGTGGAAAAACAGAGCACGGATTGGACTTCTGAGTTATCCTAAAACTAACCCATAATCCCCACCAGTAATCCCCCTCCCCCGCCCTCTGTCAGACATCATCTTACTGAGGGATAGGTGATATTTCCAAGCAAAATGTTTTTGCTTTTGATAATGCTTAACTTGCAAATAGCTTGTGAGCTGCTCAGTGAGGATTCTGGAGGATTAAGTGAGGATTCACAATTCAAGATGTGATCCTGAGTCTAAAGTGAGCCATGTGAACAAATATGCCCACATGAAACTGAGGCCAGTATCAAGAAAGAGGCTACTTAGCTTAGACCCAGGGGTTGACAACCTGCAGCCTGTGAGCCACACACAGCTTATGGAGCCTTTGAATCCAGCCCATGGCACCATGGCTTCAGCGTTACTGCCTGCATTAGGTGGCAGGGACTTCAGCAGAGGGGGCTCGGCCCACACTATAGTACAGCAAGGCAGTGGTGAGAAGTGGTGGCGGCAGCTGGGTCATTCTAGCCTGTCACTAAAAATATTACTGACCTCTAGTTTAGACTACAGATGTATATATCACATTGGACTTGGGGGTTTTTAACTGTATAACTTCTTGGAACGCCTATGAATCATCATATTTCCATGTTCAAAATTTAGCACCCATGAATGTGCTCTATGATGGTATATACTTCTTGGCTCTAAAAAGTATTCCAGCTTGTAAACTCATTTACTAGGATATTCATGGAATGTAATGATTTCAGGTAAAATCAATTCATGTTAAGATATTTTCCTGGCTCTTCTAAACAGTAATTTGATTAGCTGCACTGCTTAAACATTTGCCATCCTACATTTAGAGAGTTTGAAGTGTTCATTTAAACCTTGTGTGACATTTTTTATCTGCCTTGCATTGTGCAGTCACATCAGTGAACAGCACATTGGGATCAGTTTTGTTCTCACCTTTCTGGGACACAGGGATTTTATATCACTTAAGCAAATACACCACATATATCGCTTTTCTCACATAGCCTCCCTCTACTACACAAGTCTCTATTCTCACATTAGGCACCTGACATATGGAAAGCCTTTTTGCATGATCAGGTTGCAAAACTGATACCAATAGATCTGAGGGCTGGCTGGCAAGAACAAAGACAGGCAGCATAACACATTTCTATCCTAAGAAAAGGATATCACCCATTCACCTTTTCCTGCCTTAGAAAGATGCTTTATAATTTAAATCTTTCAAATACTGTATTAAGTGATGCATGAATGAGCTATTACATCTCTATAACTTGGGGTCATTCTGTTTTTGTCTCTCCTCCCAATCCTGACTTTAAAGCTAAGCAGATTAGAACATAAAAATAATAATGCTCATAATGACCTCCCTCTACCCCCAATCCTATAAATGTGACCTGCACCCCTTAAAGGGGCATCCACGGTCTTTAAGTCAATATTATTATTTGTTTTTCTTTATAGATTAGTCATAGATAACCTCACATATTTTTATACAGCCAAAACTTTTTTGCTCTGTATTTCATGGCTCAGTTGACAATACCATATAAGCTTACTAACTGATCATAGGTGCCTAACATATTTCTGGGCATAGTAAAAGGGAAAAAAAATGAATTGCAATAGTGGGTGTAGAAATGACACTAAAGGTAGCAGTAACAAGCAACCACATGCCTCTTAAACTAGTTATTATCTCTAGACATTCATGTTAGTCATACTGATTTCATCTGTCTCCCACAGGCCTACTTCCTTTGTAGGGACTACTTGAAATATCAGGTAGGCAGTCACTGCTAGGCTGAATATTGGTTTCAAACCTGTTTCTTCCAAATTCAGAGATGACTGTATTGTAGGACATCTGACCAATGCAAGTCATGAAGTTGAAGGGATCTGAATAATTTCTTCTTTTCCTAATCTCTTCCCACTTCCAACATTGTGGGTTAGTTCCAGTTTGACACATTTTACCATGTTTTTTCTTTCATTATACGTCAATTACACATTTTTTCCCAACTCCAGACTGAGGGTGATTTATACTCAGAAGCTGAACATATTGATACTTTTGCAAAAATGTATCCTTTGGGGCAGGATCTATTGGCCTAATTTCTTTTAGTTATTGCATTTTGACTCCATTGTCTTCAGTGGAATTACTGATCATCAGGGTTTTCCATCCATCATAAGAAAAGGCAGTAAAACCTAGATCTTCTCATTTTAAGAAGAAAACCCCAGGATTTCTCCCTTAAAGGTGAAATCAGTGAGTTTCCCCTTGCAGGCTGGCAGTTCCAACCTGCATGGGGCTGGAGGAAGTGGGAGGAAGGCAATCAGTCTGGGGCCCCAATGTGAATGTGTGCACATATACATGCACATGGTCATCAGAAGCACCCTCAGGTAAGTCTGGCAGAGGGGGTGGGACTGAGGCCCCCCATTTGAGGGAAGGAGGGAGTTGCAGGCTTGGGGTTTCCTTTCCTGTTGCTCTGCAAGGGAGGCTGTGGGCTGGGAGTGAGGGGCAAGGTCTGCTCAGTGCCCCAAAGCAATGGGGGGTGGGAGGCTACAGCTGGACCCACATCCTGGTGAACAAAGACGGCAGGGGGAGCTCTGATTTTCTGTTTTAAAAAACACAAAATCAAACGTCAACATTTATAAATATTTAGAATTTATTTTCTTACAATGATTGAGGCACTGGTAGGCTTCCAAACTGCTTTAAAATAGTAAATATATCAATAAAAGATTGTGTTCAACTGCTACCTATATATATAGTAGTGTTTCATTTTATGCACAAAACACACATGCATTTTGGAGGTTTTAATCAGAAAATTTGTGATTTTAAACAGAAAAAATGCAGGATCCCTGCTGATTAGACATATCAATGCAAGAGAAGATTCAAATGACAAGCATATATTTAAAACAAATATATGTAATATACCATGTAGCTCTAGGTACTACTTTCATTCATATTTGCTTAATTACCCAACACCTTTTATTCTACAATATCTCAGTACACAAGATGGAACAATTTATTGTGGGGTAAAGGAGGGTAGGGATTTCCAGATTTTCAGTTACTCTGTGGTAAATACCCACATGCACTCTCTTACTCAATAGTAAATGAAACCCAGGTTGCAGCTTCACATCTTTATTTCACTGAGGGCTAAGGATTGACAGGTTAGCTGTCATATTCTGGGGTATAGTCATCCACATGGACAGTTGCTACAAAGCAGCTGGCACATAGTAAAATCCTGTCTTCTGTTACCTTATGATAGATTTGCCTGTGTGCTCATGCCTTAACATACTCTGGACTCATAATATCATTGAGGCAATCCATGCCCTCCACAATAGCAGGGGTGGAAGGTAGAAATTTTGCATTCAAGCACTAGGAGAAATCCCTAATCACATCCAACCTCTCATGGGCTTATTAACAGCTGCAGAAAGAATAGAGAAACTTCACTTCTAAGCTCTCATTTGATAGATCCCAAACAGGGTCCCCTGCTTAGAATTTAATTTATGTAACCTTTGAACAATGAAAGCAAGCACAGACTGGATTTGAAAGCTTAGTTCCAAAAAGTGCATCTTATTATTTCAAACTTCTAAGCCATCCCCTAAGCAAGACAGAAGTTGAGCACAGGTACTCTACCTGCTTATATGCTTGTATTACTGCTACTACATCCTCCTCTTCCTTCTCCTCCTTTCAAACCCTATTTATGTCATTTACAGGGTAGCCAAGTTTCTGTTGTTGTGTGTGGGACAGGGTAGGCAAATTTATTATAATTTGCAAATTATTTACAAGTAAGTAGAAACTTCAGCTAATAGGCAACAACATTCTGCTCCAATCGGCACATTGAGTAGGATGAAAAGATGCAGAAAACTTAACAGATCTAGGTAGAGAAGTGTTTTCATTATGGGCAGATGCTTGAGCTGGGTGGCATTTGGGAGTAGGTGGGTGGTTGGCTACTGGTTGCTGTGGCATATGGAAGATCTCTTCAAGAGCACTTTCTCCAGCAAGAGTGAATGCCTGTATGCTTCACTCCACCTTTTTCCCAGATCAGGGATTGCCTGGTCTGGGGAACAGGCTCAGGGCTTTGCCCCATTGCTCCCTCCATTCCAGTTCCAGAGAGCAGGAGCAGAGTGGAGTAGGCTGCTCCCTACCTCTTCCCTAGGTCATTTCTTTGGAGAAGGCATGGGGAGTCTTACCGTGATGATCCACACCCCTGGAAACTGGGAGGAGTGAAGCTCTACCCTTTCCCCATGAATCACTGCAGTCTGATGAAGGTGAAGAGAGGGAAGCTGTGGCTGCAGGTCGAATGCCTGTACTGCTCCTTCTCCAAGAGATATTTCTAACCATGGAGATTTTCTTTCCTTGGAAAGTTTACAAGCTATGTTATGAAAACAGACTGAGAAGGGGAAAAGAAAAAGAGGCATAAAACTGTAAATAAAGTGAGTTCATGTTGAATAGCTTCCATAAAAACCTTTTTGTGTGCCCTGAAGTACCAGTGCAAGAACAGAGGTTGAATTCTGGGGATTTAAGTAGCCTCTGCCATGAGTCATATACACATCCTTACTAGCACAGCACCCATACTTTTAAAAATGAGAATGAGGTAGGCCAGACAATGACACAAGAGAGGATTGTAACCTGTAAATTTGTTTCCAGATCAGGGACTGGCCTGTTAACACTCGTTATCTGTGTTGGCATTGTGCCTGCCACAATGGGGCCCTAATTTAGATTAAAGCCATTGGGAACTGCCATAAGGGAAATAGAGAATAAGAGAAACCTTAGAGCAAAACAAGAGAAAGAAAGGGTGTTAGAGAGAAAAGAGAAACAAATTACTTTTGAGGAGGCCTTTGACAGGAGAACATGAAGATATTTGCAGTACAGGAAAAACAGTGCTATTATTGACGTAGGAAATATGCCTAGTCATGCTTATTTATAAAATGTTCTTTCTTGCTAAGTAGAATAAACCTCTGAAGGAGCCAAAATATTGTGTTGGCGGAGACATAGATTTGAACCTCAGGAGAACTATTTCAGAATATCACTGAGTACAAAAATCTAATTTTGTCTCCAGTATGGTTTGGTTTTTCACAGGCTTAATTGCTGTGCAAATATCTCATGTTATTTTAACTTCTGCTATGGTTGTCTTATGCTGTGCTAACCTCTAGTTTGGAAAAATATGACATATAATGTTATAGCTTCAAAGACACTGCTGCTTTCTGTACTGTACTCCCTATCCATTACATGTTTAATAGTTCCTGACATAAATAGTAAAAGAAAGCACCATTTGATACCTGCCTCTGCCACTTACCATGCAGCAGACATGGCTTTCTAAAAACACATTCATTTGTTCAGCATTGCAAAAACCTACAAATAATAATTACACTACTAATTTCAAATAGATCTCATAGAAAATACTATAGCCTATAGCAATGATGCATTCAATTTTCTAACATCTCTTTAGTGACAAGCTGTAATAAATGGCCTAAATTAAAGGCTTTGGATGAAACAGAAGGGAAACTGTTAAAAAAAGAACATTCAAACTACTTCAGCTATTTAGAATTTGGAAGAGCTCAATAAAATGGCACTGTATTCGAGCTGTATGAAACCAAACTGTTTGAGTTCAAATGAGACTCAACCAATCATTTTGTTTGTTTGTTTGGGCTTTGCAAATTGGCCTAGTTTCACATGGTTTCACATCAAAACTACCAATCTTTATGCATAATTTCCTCCCTGCCATCTCTGATGGCTGATGCTATTATCTTTAATGAATATTTTTTGTAGGGCCTTCCTAATACTATCACGTATGTGCATTAACTTAGGGGTTGTCAATCAGCAGTAAGTACTTGGGAAGGCCCTAGGGAGTAAGCGTGAGCAGGTGGGAACAGAGCACTGGCACCCACCACCCCACACCACCACCTCCCAGGAGCAGGGCTGGCGGGGGGCAGTTGGCACCCCTCTGCAAGCCACACAGGTGCCATCTGGCTGGCCAGACACAAGGGGGGTCAGCCACTACACACCACCTTGTGCTGCCACTAACCACGCACCACCAACCTTCCCCATTCCCCTGCGCTACACGTTTAGAGCGTATAGTTATTTAAAAAGGTTGAAAACCCTTGCATTAACTCATAATGATTCTCAGATAAGAGCTCATCTCCAATACAAAAAGATACAAAATAAAAATTCTATTGTGTGTGGAAAAGAGAGGGAAGACATGAAAAAAAATTATTTTTTTTTTTAAGTCTTATGGATTTTATTTCCCACCCTTCAAGTCCCTCCGGCCCACATGACTCTCTTTTAAAGTTTTTGTTCATAAGAAACTGAACTGAGAGCCCCAAGTCTGTTTTTAGTTCAGATTTTTATGTACCAGTTACCTGTAAATTCAAAATCAATCCAAATCTTAGGCAGTGGTGACTCCCAGTGCTATGCTCTAAGGGGAAATGTGACAATTTTCTTTTGAAACTCTGTCCCTGAGAAGTGCTAATGGCAGAAATTGAAAGAGAAATTTACATTTTCTGTACCAAAATGTACATTTTCTGTACATTTTGGTGCTGCACCAAAATAGTAGTTGGGTTGCTTTTAACTGAATTGTCATTAGAATTGTATGAAATGCTCTATTCGTAACAGAGCAGTGCTTGGGCTCAAGCCTGGTATGAAGTCTTGCTTCTTCTGAGAACTAGCAATGTTTTGTCAGACTGTTTATATCCCTGAAATCATATTCACTCTTTCTTTTGTTGTTAAAATGCCATTTGACTTATTATATTTCAAGGCCAAGTGAAATTCACTGTCAGCAACCATAAATATATATAAATCTGTTTCATAAAATGGCCCAACTTAACATATGTGTGATCAACAACATTTGCTTGATTTCTGAGAGAGTGAAAAATGGAATTATAGTTGACCTCTCAGATGCAAGTGGAATGAAAATAATCAGAAAGAAAAGAAATTATCTTAAACCACTTTTGCATTTGACTCTAGAAGGTAGGGGCTCAATATATTTTTTCTGGGCACTGCTTTAGGATTGTGATCCAAAATAATAAGTCCTAGTTAATACGTCAGCTTCCATCTCTGCTCAGAACTATGTTGCATGACAAAGAAATCAAAACCTAGTCTCTATGTTTTCATGCACACCTATGGCCCTTTTACTTGCTCAAAATTGTCTCTATGTTTTAATGTTGCCTTCTGAAGTGAGAGAGAAGACAGTGAAGAGCTAGTGGAAAGGAGAACTGTAATTGTACGTGACCATTTAGCCTGGGTGCTTTTAGAAGAGCAGAATAGATGTTCATGTAAGCCTTCATTTCTCTCTCACTAGTAAATTGGGGGTTATGTAGTAGATTCTTTTTTCTTTAAATCAGAGAAGGTGAGAACAGCATTGCTGTTAGGGCTGCAGATGAGCACTGAAATAGCAGCTGGCCTCCCTGGAGGTTGAGGCTGAGAAGAAATAAAGAAAGTCAGGAAATAGAAAAGTTGGAAAGTTAGACATATATTCACAACGGACACAGGAAAGGGCTGGGGATTACATATCCTTTGTAAAATATATTCTCTAAGAAATAAAGGGCCATAAATGTAATATCTGTTGCACATTAGACCAAGTTGCGATCTGTAGTTTGAACCTGCAATACTCAATTTCCCACCCAGTAGAACTTTGCTCCCATTGTCTTCAGGGAGACTACACACGCTGGAAGATACATTTCAAGAGTATCACACACTGATCCTATAGAAGTTGTAATACATTTCTATTGGCTCAACATCTGGGAATGATGGCACAACTGATATAACTAATTCTTACAGAAGGCAGGGAAGGGTGGCACCTTGCGGTATGTACAGACATTATGCTTAGATCAACTTAACTAGGGTTAGATTGACTGAAGTGCCAAACTGTACACAAGTTCAGGGAGATTAGATTGAGCAAAAAAGGGCCATACAGTTTAACTTAGTTCATCCACGTGCAGACCTTACACCTAGAACAACCTAATTAGGTTAGGTAGATCTTAGGTAGATCTAAGTGCCCACCCATACAGGCACTTGGAAAAGCTAAATAGAGCCAAAATGGCCAGCCCGACATAAATGTAATTTACCTCAAGATGATCTAAGTAGATTGGATTAACCCATACCCTATCTAACCTGAATGTGTGAACTAGAGCAGTCCTGGATGATGGCCGGTGGCTCTGCAATCTCATCAGCCAACTGCCTCAGCATCCTTGGGTATATCTCATCCAGCCCCGTGGACTTGCATATGTCCAGCTTTCCTAAGTAGTCCCTAACCTGTTCTTTCACCACCGTTGGCTGCTCAACTCCTTGCCCAACTGTGCTGCCTGGTGCAATAGTTTGGGATTTGACCATGACTGTGAAGACAGGCCAAAAAGGCACGAGTACTTCAGCTTTTTTACATCCTCTGTCATTAGGTTGCCACACCCATTCAGTAAGGGACCCACACTTCCTGTGATCCTCTTCTTGCTACTAATGTATTTATAGAAACTCTTCTTGTTACCCTTCATATCCCTTGCTAGCTGCAACTCCAATTGCTCTTTGGCCTTCCTGACTTCATCGCTGCATGCCCAAGCAATGCTCTTATACTCCTTCCTAGCTAGTTTACCAAGCTTCCACTCCTTATAATCTTCCTTTTTATGATTTAGTTTACTAAAGAGTTCCCTGCTAAGCCAAGCTGGTCTTCTGCTATACTTGCTAGTCTTCCTGCACATTGAGATGGTTTGTTCCTGCACTCTCCATAAGGTTTCTTTAAAATACAGCCAGCTCTCCTCTCTCTGTTGGACTGGCTTCTCAGGGGATCCTGCCCATGAGTTCCCTGAGTGAGTCAAAATCTGCTTTTCTGTAGTCCAGGGTCCTTAGTCTGTTGCTCTCCATCCTTTCTTTCCTCAGGATCATGAACTAAATCATCTTGTGGTCACTGCTGCCCAAGTTGCCATCCACTACTACATTCCCCACCAATTTTTTCTTGTGTGTGAGCAACAGGTCAAGAAGAATACAATCTATAGTTGGCCTCTCCAACAGTTGCACCAGGAAGTTGTCCCCAACACTTTCCAAAACCTTTCTGGATTGCGTAAGCACTGCTGTATTGCCCTCCCAGCAGATGTCAGGGTGATTGAAGTCCCCCATGAAAACCAATGCTTGTGTCTGTCGCACCTCCGGAGCCTTAATTCCGACAGGCCCCTAGGGCGAGAACGAACGGACTCTAGCTAATTTCTTTTTCCCGCACTAGGCCTTGATTTCCCTT
>JAGPOW010003316.1:31588530-31612820 GCA_030014935.1 Caiman crocodilus
TGGCCTCAGGCATTACTACAAGGGGTTTGATTTCACTACGAGGGTTTGGCCTCTTAGGTGGTGTCATGAGTCACCGCCTACAATGCAATCTGCACAGTGTCCATGAAACTTCTGCTAGCCATTTGAAGAAAGACCCATCCTCCACTTCATGGGCAACTGGTGCCATTGTTACTTAAAACTGCCAATACTCAAATTAAGAGCAAGACCTTAAAAAGGGGGATAAGGCAAAATGCTGCATTTATTGATTACATGAAGCAGATACATAAACTTGGACACACCAGTCATGCAAACAGATATACAGACACACCACTCTGATAAGATGTTATAGTTAACAGCAGAAGTTAGCACTGGATGGCCAATCCAGAATATGAATGAGGGTATGCAGGTGCCTGTGCTCCAGGAGGTTGCAAAGAGTGGATTCCCCGCCTTGGCTTGCCTGCATCTCACTTTTATAGGGATTTCAAATCTTTGTTCAGCATTGGGCTTTTTCCATGCTCAGTTTTTAGTTAGAGGTTGTTTATTCTGGTTATCTCAACCTGGGGTCATTCCAGTAACGCTGGTATCTCCATTGGTATCTTAAATCTTGATCTTTGCCTTGAAGCATTGTGTAGTTGGCCTTGAAGCATTGTATTCTTGAAGCAATGTGTAGTTCAAATGGCAGGATATGCAAAATTCCTTCTTCTTTGCACCTGATCATAGATGAGGTCTTCAGCCATCCATTAATTAGTTTACTGTATGGTAACTTACACATTGTCGCCTTGTTGTTTACACAATCAGTTAAATATTCTTCTGTTTTCATGCAAATAATACCATTCTTCCACCATTCACCCTCTCACACAGACACTCATGTATGGAGGGCATAAGAAGTTCATCTACTCATGTCAAGCAAGCACAAAATGGAGTTTTAGTTGTTCATAAAATCATAGAGGTTTATCAATTCAATACTATTATCATTTAAGCATAATAATTAATATGCAACAAATCCTGCTACACCATTTTAGTAAGGGGGGACACGTCTCCCTAGCAACCAGTCAACAAATGGGGGGGCGGTGTCCCCCCACAACGAATCTCAGGCTGATCATGAGGTGGTTGATTGCTGTGGCCACTTCTGGGAGCGCTGGTGCTCCTACTTGCCTCCCTTGCCCATTGCTTAAGCGGTGAGTGTGGCCAGTCAGGGGGTGCACTGGTGCTCTCAGGGGGTGCACATGCACCCCTTACACATCGTCACTGTACCACTTCCTTCTTGTCTGGTGTTGTTGCTCTCCCCTCTGACCTTAACCTAGAGACTTTCAATAGGCCTATCTCCAGTTTCATACTGGAGCTCTGAGCAGTCACATGACTCTTTACATAACGTATAACTCTTCCTTCTCTTCTACCCTGCCTGTCCTTCCTGAACAGTTTGTACCCATCCATGACAGTGCTCTAGTCATGTGAGCTCCCAGCAAGTCTATGTTATTTAAATGATGTCATTGTTTCATGACTGTCCAAGGACTTCCAATTCTTTCTGTTTCTTTTCCAAGCTCTGTGACTTTGTGTACAGGCACCTGAGGTGACTATCAATTGCCCTGATTTCTCAGGAAGTATGAAAACACTTATCCTGTTGCCCCCTCCTGCTTGCTTTTCCTCCAGGTCTCCCACTTCTCTGCTTACCTCAGCACTTTAGTCTCTATCCCTGGTGAACCTAACTTAAAGCCCTCACTAGGTTAGTAAGCCTGCCTGCAAAGATGCTCTTCTTTCTCTTTGGCAGATGGATCCCATCTCTTCCAAGCAATCTTTGCTTTTGGAACAACATCCCATGGTAGAAGAAGCCAAAGCCCTGCTTGCAACACCACCTGTGCAGCCAGGCATTGATCTGCAGGATGCACTTACTCCTGCCTGGGCCCTTTCCTTTGACAGGAAGGCTTGAAGAGAACATGACCTGAGCCCCATACCCCTTCACCCTTGCACCTAGGGTGCTGTTGTAACTTTTGATCTGCTCAGGGTCTCCTTGGGCACCAGTGATACTGCCAAAATGGATAAGCAGCCTGGGGTAGTAGTCAAAGGGTTAGATGAGTCTTGGCAACCTCTCTGTGACATCATGGATCTAGGCTCCAGCCAAGCAATAGACTTCCAGAGACAACAGGTCAGGTCTGCAGATGGCCCCCTCCATTCCCTACAGAAGGGAGTCTCCAGTCACCACCATCTGTCGCTTCTTCGTGGTGGTGATTGTCTTGATCCTTTGCACCCTGGTAAGGCCAGCCTGTCTTCTTCTACCAATGGAATGTGCTCCTCCCGCTCTGCTGCTAGGGCTCCTTATCTGTTTTCCAGATGAACTGCTGCAGGTGGAGATGAAGATTTCTGCTTGCTGCCAAAAGTCACAAGCTTCTAGCTTGTACACTCCTGGGAGTCCATGTCCTCTCTTTTTTCTAGTGCTGCCTCCAGCAGTTCTTTCTCCACAGTCCCAGAGGTCTCTTCCAGCACCTAATCAATGAACTCCTTGTGGCAGATGCTTCAGAGCCTCACCACCACCTCCTCCTGTAGCTCTTATCTGTTCCCTGAGAGACACCACCAAGGGGCACTGCTCACACCACAGGCACTTCCAACCTGGCCACCGGAGGAAACCTGCAAGCCACAGTCTGCACAGCACCAAACCCAGACCTGGGTGGAAGCTCGGATGGTGAGTGGTTCTGCCTGGACAGAAATCTCACAGGTGCAAGCAGAGGTAGTGGCAAGTACTATCCTATGGCAGTGTTAATTAGTTTATTCAGTCCTAATAGCACTGCACGTACAGACCCTGGATGCATCTACATGTGCCATTAGGTGGCAGCAATAAACTGTGGAGTTCTGTTCTGCTCTGCCATTTATTGCTCCCAAGAAGCTCCTAGGTGCATTTCTGTATGTGAGGCTGGACTGCAACACTGAGCTGGGTCACAGCAGCCCTGGCTGGCAGGGGGCCTGCGGGGGGTCCTCCTGCCAGCCTGGGGCTGCTTGAACTGGTCTTAATGTGCTGTGGAGGGGTTGGCTGGGGCAAGAGGGTGCTTCAGTGCTGCACTAGCCAGCAGGCAACTCCATCACTGAAGCACTCTTGTGCCTCAGTCTGCCAGTCCATGTCTACATGTGCTGCTGCATGTAAAAAAACTCTGCAGAAGAGTAGTACCTGTATTTACAAGTACTACCCTGCTGTGGAGTTAATTTGCTTTGTGTGCCCTAAGAGTGGCACACACAGAAACACTGAGACATTTACTGTGCAGTTAATTAGTCAACTGTGCAGTAAATATCTTGTGTAGATGTGCCATCATGAGACTTTACTGTGAAGCTAATTTGTCAGCTCCACAGTAAATGTCTCATGTAGACTAAGTGCTCTGGTTTCTAATGCATCAGCCCTGCAAGAAGCTCTGCCCAGATGGGTAGATCCCTGTACCAGGCAGAACTTCATTGACATCATAGGGCCTACATGAAGATGCAGCTTTGTAGAGCAAGCAGAATACCATCTTTTTAAAGAAATGCTGTGATCTTCTTCTTTCTCTTGTTACTTAATTGAAGTGGCATGTTTTGTTGACAGGGCCCATAACGAGTCTAAGAACAGACATTTCCCTGTCCCTCTATTGTATTCTTCTGAAAAGGTTACTATTAGAAGATTCACTAACATTTCATAAGGATCCATTTAATGAATTTCTGAAAACTGTCTTTGACATAAAATGTGTTACATGTATACAATTCTATTATTTAGAGTTATTCTCTAATATATGTTACTAATACAGTAGTAATAGTGCTGGTTATTTTTTTTTATTTTCCAGTTTGAAAAAATATCCTTCTTAATTCAAGCTTTTTGTGAAAAATGTTTTTATTCCAGCAAAACAGAAACCAACCCCTTCCCCCCCTAAAAATCCTTAAAAACACTGATGAAGTAGAGCCTTTGAGAGCTATCATGATAGCAATATATACTAACAGAAAGCTATAAACAAGAGAAAGGAAGGGCAGGGCTGCAGGGAAAGGTGAAAGAAAATGACAGATGAGGACGGTAAAGGAAGAGCACAAAAAGAACAGCGATAATGTTGGAGGAGGGAATGGGTGTAGTTGTGTCTGTCTATCTTGAGTTTATGATTTTCCGTTTTTCTCCCTCCGCCTGCTTTTTGGTAAGAAAATGGTAGGCAGCATGAAGAGAGAAAGGGGGTGGGGAGAGGGAAAAAAATGTAAATTGGAAAAATCAAAATTTCAAAAAGTGAAATTCATAATAAGATTTTCACATAACATTTCAAGTAAACAAAAGGGTCTCCTTTTAGATGCACAGCAATGAAAACAACTACTTAATTTTTGCAGAGAAAACTCTTTTGTTTCCACAAGCTATTCATATAGAGACAATCTATTTATTATTTGAGTGAATAGATCTTAGAACTACAATGTTCCAACAACCTTCAGGGAGAATGAGCAGTAATACTTCTCACCAACTCTTTTGGGATCCATGAAGACCCAGCATCTTTGAAAATCAAGCCCCTTTTAATTCAAGCATACATTTTCGAAAATTGTTGCTCCATTGTTTTCAGTTATGACATTTATGATGAACCCATAGGCTCCCTTGTTGCAATTTATTGTTAAAACAAAAGGTACTGACTTAAGACTATAGTCTGTCAGCGTCCATATATACTAACAGTTGGTCCAGATTTCAAGTGCATTATAAAACTGAGCCTTGCTCTTCACTGCCACATTTCAGCATTTGAACATCCTGCTTATTATAGAGGCATAATATTGGCCAGTGCACAGCTGCTGCAGTATGGCAAGCTGGCAGCTGTAGAAGCTGCTATTTTTGCACAACCCCTTTCCTTCAAGTGGGTTGCCAGGGCTGCTGTCCCAGTTACCTTCCTTTTCCTGCCCCTCCCCCCAGTACTCCTTAATTATGCTACTGGTTTGTTCTACTCATATGTATTGAGATTGCTTAGGCCATTGTGAAGAATCCAGGTATTCAGAACACAAGCTAAAGCCCACTGAAAATAAAACAGAAACTTTCCTTTGACTTCACTATGACCAGAATTGACCTTCTAATAAGAAGACTTCCCTAAATCCACTTCACATCCATACAGAAGGGATTCTTCCCTCCTTGATTTAACACCCACCCCCTCAAAAGAAACATAAAAGGGTGAAATATTCATCTTCCTACTACATTCCAATTATTTCTAAAAAATGGTCAATCCAGGTCTATTCTGAGCCAATGATATACATAGAATCTCTTCCTTCTGCACCAAATGATATTACTGAAAAAGCATGTAATACCACAGGTGTCTGAATAAGGACTAAACTATGTGTAATGACCAGCAATTACAGAATACATTAGATGCTGGCCCAGTGCAAGACTGAAGACCAAGTAACTTTTACCACTTGAATACAATAAACTACTAACAATGCACAAGCTAGTCTCTTAAATTCTGTAAAAAAAAAACAAAAAACAAAACTTTTTTTTTTTAGTTAAAAATCAGGAAAACTGTCAAACCAGTGGATATTATTGTCATGGTTAGAATACCACTGATTATTTCAGAATTTTTTGTTACATAAGGCTTTAATGTTCTGCACTTATTTCTGCCCTTGATTATATATGACATGCTAGAGTTTTCACTTCAGAAATCCATGTTACGCTGCTTTTAAAAAAGTAAGCATCAATTATAATTTGATAGCATACTTATTACAGAGAAATGCTGATAGAAAATACATCACATAATAAGATCTATTTCTGCTCATTCAACGGTTTAGATTTGATTTGGTATTCTCGTGATATTCACAAGAATTTCCTTTAATATAATTTTCTATGCATATTTTTTCCTTAATCAATCTGAAGGAAAAGTCATATGCCAATGCCTTTCAGAGAACATTGTTTTTCCCTTAAAAACCAGTAATCACTTTCATAATTAAAGCTCTTCAACAACTTAGTGTGGGCTAGCTAGCAGTAAGACTATCAAACCACATTTTGAACAGCTCATGGTGTAACTGAGGTCTGGGACTATCAGATATTAATCACTATCATTTTTTCTCCTGTCCAAGGATATGTTGAGGTGGTTTATGAGTGTTCAGTGCAATTACTTCCTGCACCAGTCATCAATCGATATAGACTTCATTGTTCTCGCTCTGTCTCTCTCTAATCTTTTCTTTTAGGTATCCTAAAAGAAAAATCCAATCTTTAATTCATCATGAGCTACTCTCACAAGATCATACTACATAATATCACATTGTCACAAACCTCACATTGTCCAATATTTCACTTTTTATTTGGTCTCAGAAACTCACAAATAAAATTGAACAAATCAGTAAAACTCGTATTGCCAATGCCAAGGATTCAAGAGTCATGGATCATGTCTCTTGCCCCCAAATAATCAAGATTTTTTAAAAATTCTAGTTACTTCTAAAGTTCTCAACAACTTTTGGGTCTTTTTTCTTTGCCTTCAGGTATGTGACCATTGACAGATTCATGTTTCTCAGACTTCTACAGAATAGTAGTGTTGGGGGTCCTTTGGAGATCATGTGCCTCGGCTGAGGTCAGCTTTTTTGGCAGACTTGGCACAAATTACCCAACAGTCTCCCCAAGTGCCACTCTTATCCCCTTACCCTGTCTGTTCTGCTGTTTTGCTTTCTGCTCCTTGCCTCATCTGTTGCTTTGTTTTCTGCTTCCTACCTCGTGCTCTCTGACTATGTCTCTCTATTGTCTGCTCTTTGCCCTTTCTCCCCATCTCCTCCTTGGTCTGCCACATAGTACAGAAGACTGCCCGTGCCTTTTGTCACAAACATGCCTCAGATTGACTACCCTGATCTAGTCCAACACCCTGCTCATGGCAGAATCGTCCTTGACTAAACCATCCCAGTCAAGAGCCTGTCTAAACTGCTCTGAGAAATGCCCAAGGATGGAGATTTTGTAACCTCTCTGAGAAGCCTGTTCCAATGCTTACCCAACCTCATAATCCCTTCTTGCAATTTGAAACCATTTCTCCCAGTCCTGTACCCTGCAGCCACAGAGAATAGTTTATTTCCATCCTCATTATAACCACCCTTGAGGTATATGAAGAGTGTTATCAAACCCCCTGTCAGTCGTCTCTTCTTCAGGCTAAACAAGCCTAGTTCTTTCAGCCTTTTCCTTACAACTGTGAGAGTTAGACATGTTTTTTTGTTTTTTAATTACAGAGATGTTCAAATTCATTCACATGACTCCAGGCTCTGGACTACTGGGAAATAAGAAATAGCATGAGACGCATAATAAAGCTGCAAGAGTTGACAGAATTGTAATATCCATTGAACAGGAAATACACTTACAGAACCTGAACTTAAATAGAAGCATCAGCTCCCAAACTCTCTGTGACGACTCGGCAAAATGTCTTTAGCATATTTTAAAAAATGGATAGTATGTGAAATTCAGTTGTCCTGTTCAGTTTGATATTGCTGCTTGCCTGAAAGTTCAGAGTTGCATAAGAGGAGGCTACAAAGGAAGGTTATAGAAATTAGGCAGGAAAGGTAAAACAATGGCTTTGCTAAAGAGCATTCCCTCAAAAACAAGAGTCATGAAGCCTCAGCAAAAAGGCTGTTTTGGCAAGGCTGAGAAAGAGGCAATAAGAAGAGACCATTCTTTTAAAGGTCAGCCCCAGAAAGGAGGGGGCTTAGGAGACCCAAGAGAGGCTGTTAAGGGTGTGTCAGTGAATAAGCTGACAGGCCATAAAGATTCAAGGGACTGAGAGAAGATGCAGTTTTCCTCAATTTAGAGAAAGGTCATAAACAGGACCTGCTGAGCTCCAGCAAGTGAGAAGCTCTGATAAAAGAATATGAGTATGCACTCTCTACTTTCTTTTATAAGCTTGCCCTTGCATCCTTTGTATTTATGGTAAAAAAAATTTGTGCTTTGTTTCTGAGGAAGTTGTTTCAGAGTCACTAACCAGCTGCTGTCACAGGGAACCCCTTGCAGGATCCAACCCTGGTAGTCACGGGTGGTCTTCTGAGGCCTGTACCCCAAATCCTTGTCTAAGATCAAGTGGATTGCTGAATTCTAGTCCAGAAGAAGTAAAAAGGCCAAGGTCTGACACTCAAGGAGGTATACTTTGTGAGACCTGGAAAAAGGGGGGCAATGTAACTTGCCTAATAGCCATGGCAGCTTTACTTTTACCATCTGTCAAAAGTACTCAGAGAATACACTGACAGACTGAGGACTCAGTCTGTCATATATAGATGACAGGTATACTGGTACTGCCTGGGATTACTGCTGAGAAATAATTGCCACCCACTAAAGTGTACTCTATTTCCCTCAAGCATGCAAATTAGGTGGCCTAGACAGCTTAGAGCAGCCCCGAGCTATTTCATGATGCTGCAGTGTATGCTGACAACTATTTTATGCTGCTTAATTTGCTGGCTTCAGTGTGAGTGGGTGGGACTCAATTCTTGGGCGGGTGCCTGGACTCATCACTGCCCAATGTGGCCAAGTTTATTTTGCTGATGTTCAGTATACCTCCTTGAGAAACTCAGAGATGCTCAGAGATAAAGGTAATGCAAATAGACAAATATTTATTACTCCTACTTTTCTACAACCTTCAGGTACCCACTCAAATAACCTAACGAATAGCAGTGAAGAGTACAGAGTCAATGATGTGGCATATAATTGCCTTACCTAATGTGCCAATGTCTAGTATGTTTCTTAAAATATATGGCATTTTTTATCCTCCTGCATATTAAGAATTAATTTTTATTTGCAGCTGACAAAATTCAGACGTAATCATAAGTACAAATTTTATCCAAAGCTGCTCGTTTACTTTGTGTGTGATGGAGGAGACTTGGTTAATATCATTATACTGCAAGAGCATTCAGATCTGGGTGGGGCTAAGGATGCTTGGATTAAACTTCAGTATTAAGAAAATAGCTATTTAATTCTAAGATTACGACTGGGATACATATTAATTATGAACATTAAAAAATTATTGGCTTTCCAAGATTAATAAAGATATGTCATACAAAATGTTTGTGTCTAAACTTAGTATTTGTACTTTTGGTTTTGTTATACTCTTTCAAAGATATATACTGTTAGACCTTAAAGTTACTTAGCCATACCAGTAGATCCCTCTTTTTAAGCATATTTCTTTCACTCATTACTCAGATCTGTAAACTTATACTTTTCAGTACGCTGAAGAAAATTATATTGTCACAGACTAATTTATAGTCTGTCACACCTTATGGCTGAGGATCCAATTATACCCAAAAGCATCTATGGGAATCCAAAAAATGATTTTATTATTCCTTCAATTGATATTAGCAAGGTTTTTACACAATATTATCTGTGGCAGTTTATTATTGTAAGCTTCACGTTAAGTAACTATGTTATTCAAGAGAATGCGTAAATTTAGGTCAAACTCTTTAGTTCTCAAAGTTTTGTGGGGGTTTTTTCTGAAGTGACAAGAAATTGCTAACAATGCTGCAGCCATAAACAAAATTGTAATGACAACTGTCTGGGAGCTACATCCCAGATCTGAATGCTGTAGCCAGATTAGAACTAAGTAATTCTACAACAGGGCAAACCAAAACTCTCCATGTAGGCACATCTAAACAGGGGATTCAAAATACAGATGTATGCTTAATGACTTAATATAAATAGAATTCATGTTATGGCTTTTCGATTTGGCCCATTATAAAACATGGAACCAATGGAGAGCAAGTGAATCCGAACACATTTGGGTTCTACAGCAGACAAAAACAGGGTGGAGCGTCCACAGCAACCATCCCAAGCACTGAACTGGAGGAAGGAGGAGGGAAGTGGAAAAAAAGTGAGCACAACTGCAGTGCCAGAAGCAATCTGAAATTGCTACTGCTTCTGTGTGTGGCAGCTGCCTTAGGTACCCAGCCATGTGATTATGCTTCTGTTCCACAGCTCTGGTGCATAATAAGTGAGACTGCACAGATCCAAATATAGCTAAAATCAGGTTACTTTCGATGTGTCGGTCAAAAGTGCCCCAGGTTGGCCTAACCATTGGTTCTTTCCTCCCATTGAAGTCTAATGGAATTTTACTACTGACTGCAGAGCTAGAACCATTCTCTTGAGAAGCCCCCATGACTCAATAGGAAAACCTCTACGTTTTTATATAATCACGGGTGACAATTATTATTAAAATAATATAACATTTAATATTATTAAATATATAAAATATTAACATTATGAGTATATTTTTGCATTGTTAATGAAGTCAGAGAGGCTTTGCTACATACCAGTTTTTTGTCATGCTACCTGGTCAGTTCTGTTGACCTTTATACTTGATTTTCATATACCTTTCACTACTAGGTATTGTTTACTCTAAAATATCCCTATAACATGAATGCAATAAGATGCACCCGCTCATTTAAGAAAGATACCTACTATCTCTTAATACAGGAAATGACATATGTATCAAAATCTTGGTTCAGTCTGGTACACAACTTGCTAACAATTTCTGTTGAATTGTTTCAAGTGTAATTACAGAGGATGTCATTCTAGAAGTAGAAAGAGAGCTGTAGTTAAATGTGGAATACAAAAAACATATGTAAAGCCCTGTGAGATTCAAGATATGAGCGAAATGAGAGGAAGAAAATGGTATCAGGTGCTCTGGCTATAGAAGAATTGCTAGTGTTTATGACCAATCATATCTGAACATAGGAACCATAGCCTGTTTCATTCAGTATGTCATAGGACAATTATGCAAATATTTTCAAAGTTCAGTGCCTAAAGATAGGTACCTATGTTTATACTTAAATTTCCACCTATGTGGCCCAGTTTTCAAAGATGCTTATAGAGTCATAGGAAAATAAGACTGGAAGGGACCTCATAAGGTTATTCAGTCCAGCTCCCTGCTCAAGGCAGGATCTTCCCTGACTAAACAATTTTACTCATGTTTCATGCTCTTGAAAATTTCTATGGATGTTGAGCACCTAAAACTGCCATTGTATAACTGATAAAAACACTGCAAATGGAAAATACAATCATGGAAAATGACAATTTAGCTCTTATATTGATACATGGCCACAGTAGTTACATCACACAAAATCACAGCACCAGCTAAACACAGTGCAATATTCGCTCTTCCTACTGTATGATTATCTTTCACTCTCTATTTTATTATTTTCTGATTTGTATACATTGCCATTTCCAGTGACCCACAGCAATCAATTAACATTTTTAAAACTGTCTCTTCTGAAATCAGGCTTGCCATTCAAAATCATTCAGCCAATATTATTTACAAGTCAAATTGTTTATCAAGTTTCACTAGGTGCTTGGTATTCCTTTAGCATACATTGTAATAAGTGGCAATGCTTAATACTGTATTGATTGCTGCAGTAATAGGTCTCACTTTGAAGAGAGTGATTATATTTCACAGAATTTATCTAAATTTGAATATCCTGTGCAAATATGCTGAATCACTGATGTGTGTAATACACCAGATATTGCAGAGTGAACCTGATAAAGGTACTCTTCTCAGGAAAGAAATCAGGATGTTTAGTAGATTTGGTCTTTATCCTAGAATAAGATGGGTGAAGAAATAGTTAGCTGTATTGTATGTATTTAAGTGTCATGGGTTCATGTGTATTAACTATCATGAAAAATGACTAATTTTGTTACAGTGCGCCTTGGTAGTTTGTTTATTCTCTTCCCTTCTTACTGCTTCCCTGATGAATTGAAACATGTGTTCACACACACACACACACTTACAAAACCAATGCAAAACATCACTTCCTTAGAATAAAGTAGCAGCTTAGCCATTCAGGAATGGAGATTACATGATGTAGTACAGTAATATATATCAACACCTGTACACTTAACTAATAAATCATCAGGAAAAAAACAACACATGTTAATTGTAGTGTGAACACATCTGCTGTTTATGAATTTCAAGAAGTTAAAAATCAAGCATTTTTCACACATGAAAGCCTCTGTACAAAAAGAAGGTGTTAATCACTCATTTCCCACTGACATTCAGTGCAAGTTGGGTTTCGAACTGCCCTCAGTGCTCTTGAAAATCTACTCAAAGTATGTGTTATAGAAAAAAATTCACTTTCACAGTTTGCTTCATTCTCATTCTCCTCCCTCCCTCCCTCCCTTACTTTCCCTTCTGATCAAGTTAATCAGTGATTTTACTAACAAACAGCTGTGGAAAATATCCTTATGTTCATTTTCAATATTACTTGAACAGATTAATTAGGCCTTTGATTTTACTTTCTCTTTTCCACAATCTAACCAAATTTTCCTTCTAAATACATTTTATCATCAACGTATGTTACATTATGTTCAGAATGATCTGTTCTTATTCCAGCTAAACTTTATAGCATAGTTTCTCTTATCTCTCTTGCACATCACCTATTCAATGACTATGACCAGCTGCAGGGGGGCTAGCCTTCCATAATTTTTAGTTCAGCAAAAATACCTCTACCAAAATTGTTTAAAGTAAATAATATGTGAGGTTTTTTTACAAACCTCCTTGCTTTTTTCTAGCTGAAAGATGTTCTGAAGGCTAGCTAGGGCTAACTGGGGCTTCTTTGATACAGGTATCTAGAGAACAAAGAAAATTCAGACATATATTTTGAAAGCTAAAGACCATGGAGAACTTCCCAAGGGAAGAGGTAGAAACCATTCATAACCTGGGTCATCTACAATGAGCCTGGACAAAGCTTTAGAGAACAGTTGGATTAACTGGGTCAAAGGACAGATAAGGAGATAATTTAGGAATTTTGAGCTATCATCTCACATGGATAAAGTCTTACAAGCCTTCCTCAGTCAGCCTAATTCAGGAGTGTAATAAATTTGGGATTCCATTGGAGGCTATGAATGCTATAGTTGCATCCATTATACAACTTTTACTGTGTGAGAGAGAGAGAGAATGGAGAGGTCACAGACCAGTAATATTCTCCACTACACATTTCAGTGCTGTCTTGTACACCAAGGCTAGGGACAGAAATTAGAAATAAAGCAGTTTAAGTGATCAGAAACAGATTGAAACATATAACAGAACAGAAGCTCAGTGCACATAAACCAGTTTCAAAATGGCTGAAACTGGTTTAAGACAAACCTGGTTGAATGTAGTATCAGACTGAATTGGTTTGGGTCAAACTGGTTTATGAAACTTCTGTTCCAGACCCCTTCCTAGTTCAAGTTAAATTATAGATCCCCCACATGTTTTGCAGTCCTGGGCTGTGCTGTCTGCTCCAGAGAGCAGGGCTGGCCACTCTAGCCTAGCAGGAGCAGTGAGGGCTGGCTGACAAGGAGGGGGGCAAGCCCAGCTGGGGATGTGGCCCAATCTGTGGCAATCCCAGGCAAACCCCAGCTGATGTCTAGGGCCAGGGCAGAGGGTTAAACAATACTTCTCTTATTCAAACTTACTGCTGGCTGTGACTGTGGACTGCAAATTCTGGTAGCAGGAAGAAGAAGTGATGAGCAACCCTGCAGAGTCATGCTGATGTGATTTTGGACTGCAAATCCCAGAGACCTTGGGGGCAGCAGGAAGAGGAAACAAACATACATCCCATGCTGGCTATGTTCAGAGAGCCATACTCTAACACCTGCTGGGTTCTGGCTTGAGCCACAGCAGGCATCTGGCTGCATTTCCTGAATTGCAGGTAAATGTCTGTTCACTTCTGTTTCAATCTCTGCAGTTTAGACGAACTTGCAAAGACTGAATCAGTTCAGCTTTGGGCTTTTTGACTATCTGTACTTAGTTTGAGGGTAGGCAAACTTTTCTGGCTGTGGGCTAGAATGACCCACCCCTGGGTTAGAAGCTGGCAGGTGCTAGGGTCCTGCTGCTGCCAGTTGTCTCCAAAGCAGCACGGGGAGATCAACTACAGAAGACCCCCCCCCACTGCCAAATGCCAGTGAAGCCCTACATGTGTTGGCCAGACCCAGCCCATGAGCCATAAGTTGCATATCCATACTTTACACTAATATGCCTTGTCTGATTATCCTCCTAGTGGAATATACAGACAAAAACTAACAGTGATTTTAGGTCACTGTTGCTTTATGCATACAACTAATTTGCAAAATTATGCACATACCTGTGTATTGCAAGAAAACCATTAACATTCCAGAAAATTCATTCTTATTAACCATAGTAATGATGATGATCATGTCAAATGACATATTCAGCAGGTGCACTTTTTGATCATTTTTCGCAAAATTTTGAACTGAGAGCCTTTATGTCAGGGTAGGGAAAACAACTGAATCTGCACTATACGTCTGATTACGAGAATTTGATGAATGGGCAAATTAAGGTGAATTATGCCCCAAGGACCCTTTTGTGAATGAGACTTTCTGCATCTGGATGGCCCACAGTCACCATCTGCCAAGAAATAATCTGTGAAGATGCAATATGCAGCTATCATTATGATTTTGAAAGCTGAAGACCATGGAGAACTTTCAGAAGACAACAAGTTCTCAAAGGAAGAGAAAAGGACGACCTTGGAACTGCCCAAATGGGAGAGTAAGTTAGGTATTGTATTCTATAAGGATTCCTTTCTAATTGAGACTGTCTTGCTTTGGGAATGAGAGTTTGAGCTATGAAGTAAGCATGGGAAAGAATAGTCCTGGTAGCTAGATGGAGCCAAAGGAAAGGGGCAAAAGCAAACCATGTTTAGGTTATCTCTCTACCCCTCTTCTTTTAAATGTGAGTAAATTTTTAACTGAATTTCAAAATGTTTTATTAAAAAAAATATTGATGTGAAAGATAAAGACTTTTCCTGATTCTTCCCTTTTTTAAAATTTGGCTGAACCTATGGGGGTAATTGAACTCAATGTCACTAATAGTTTTGGTATTCCTGAAGTATAAAGTTTCAACAAATTTATTGTTCATCAAAATAAATCTTGCCTTGGTCTATTTACTGTTGGAACCTCCATAGCAGTGCAATTCTATGAATAAAAGCCAGTGCATATGGCTGGTCGGTGATAGAGGATGAGAAGACAGATTAGGAAAGAAATTGTCTGCATTTGCCTAAGGCATTCATAAACTGCAATTCATGTTCATTTGAAAGTTAGACATTCTGTGACACAGTAGCTATTATGCCAGAAAGAAGGCGTTGTTAGTGATAGGTTTTGTGAAACAAAGATAAAGTGGTTATGAGTAGGGAGACAATTTAAAAAGGAAACCATGAGTATGATCTAACCAATATAGCAATGAATGATGCTCACACTGTATGAGGGTTTATCAAAAAGTGGGGATTACACTTGTAAGTGCAGAAAAATTAAATAAAATATGGAGAAAATGATACAGAAAGAAAATCAGGTATTTGTAAAAAATGTGGGTAGTGACAAGATACACAAATTATTAAGACAGAATTTCACAATAACATAAAATCAAGCTGGAAAGTTTCTTTGCTCCAGGCTATTCCTGAGACACACAAACTTGTATATGCTTATGTTGGAATGTGCCAAATTCTGCTTTAAGATACATAGGTGTAAATCCAGAGTAACTCTATTATTATGTTTTACATATTTCTGAGGGCCAGATCTTTATCTGGTATAAATTAGTGTTGCTCCACTGAAAGTACCCATTTAGTTAGGACATAGCCTGGGGTGTTGTTTTATAGCATAATCATGTCAAGACATGTTCTTTATCTATTTGACTCTGAAGTAGGAAAGAGGGAAAATGTTGCCTTCTTTAACCTTAGCCCTTAAACACTCTCTTGAGCCCATATGATATAGAAACCAATCTTGTGGCTCAGAAAAAAAAAGGCATGGATGCTGCTGGAAGTGTTAAGACCAAACTAATCCCACAAAGGGGCACTTACTTAACCTATTTTTTGCTCTCATATTTTTAAAAGCAGAATATTATTTTGTAGCAGAACAATGGGGATAATATAGAATAATTGATCTTTTAGTACTTACAATATTTATCAAGTAAGCTAAGTGAACCCTAAAACTAGGCATACTTGTTGAATAATTGTTTAATTAAATTAGATCAAATTGAGTCTCATAAATGTCAGTCATTAGATAAATTAAACCAGGTTAAAGTGGCTAATGCCTCACTTCTCTGGGAAGAACTAATCTATCTAAACCTGGTTGGGCCTTATTAGACTAAATGCTGTATACATTTATGTAACAGAGAAAGAGAAACATTGGTTCCTTTGAAACAATAAGATTCTTTCTAGGGTTTCACTCTATAACAATGCTGACCTTTGCTTCATAGAATATTTACTCAGCTTTCAAGAAGCAATCATCAAGTGACACTGAAGCAGAAAAGTCAAAGTGGGACACGACAGAGAAAGACATCCTGACATGAGCAAGAAACTATTTTAATATTCTTAATATAGTACTTGTTTGAGAGATGTTCCAGACTGGCTGCCTTCACCACTGAAACCATTGGTGTTGGGAGCCATGCAAGATACTTCCTCCTGCCAAGATATGGGATCCATGACCTGGATGGACCACTTGTAAGGTCAAGAAGGAATTTCTTGCTCCATAGCTCCCCACTCCTTATCTTTCTTCTGAGAGTAATTTATCAGTGAAGATGCCTGTTCTGGCAGAGAGTTTTTGCATGATGCTCACTACCCAACTAAGACAGAGGTTAATCATCAAGTGCTAATGTGTTAGATTGGGAGAGATTGCCTAGATATGAAGAAATAGTGACACTGTTGAGAGACAGAAGGTACAAGTTTGCTTATCTCCCTGCAGGGACAGATTTGAAGGTGGGGAGGTACAGAGGTGCAATCACACCCCACATTGACTATGTCTCCATCCAAAGTTTAAGAACATAAGAATTGTCATTTACGGGTCAGACAACAGGTCCATTTTGCCCAGTCTCCTGTGTCACACAGTGACAGAGAGCTTAAAACCAACTGCCTGGCAGTTACAGCAGCATTGCTGTTTAGGTAGCAGTGAGGGAGTCAATTGACTTCATGGTTCATTGTAATCTATCTGATTCCTTCTGAACTCTTCATTCCACAGGTGTTAATGACCCTCTCTCCTTTCAATAGCTTTGATGTTCCGCTAATGAAGTTATACTTTCTTCTGCAATTCTGCTGTCTGTTAACTGCTCCTGGTAATCTAGCTCCTATTTCCCAGCTCTGTAGGATGTTTTTAACTGTAGTTAAAAGTATTACCTCAGGTATGGAAACGTTAACTCAGGTGAACATTTACCAGGTGTGGAAGTAATCTTCAGTAAAGTATGGATACACTATCAAGATGCTCAAGAAGGATGGATTTTATTTTATGAATCTTAAAACAGATGTACATTTCATTCTAATGACTACAGGACTAATGAATCTTTTGATTACTTTTTACCTAGTCTGTTGTGATTTGTATACATGATATATGGCATGTGAAATTAACGCACTTCTAATAAATCTATACTTGTTTTTGCTTAACTTAAACTGAATAATAAGGCCCTAGGCTCCTAGCATATTAGTAAAGCTTCTAGTTTCTTTTTAATGAGAGAAAATGGTGTGGAGCATCATCACATAAAGCACAACACAGATCAGAACCTCCCCTTTCAAAATCCTAGATCTGCCCATGCCTGTCCCCTGTTTGAAAACTTTGGGTCCAATTGAAGTCAATGGCAAAATACATTCCAAATCCAATACCATCATCTGATATCTGAAAACCTGGTAGGCATGGTACTGAATGCCTAAAGCTGAACATGGGTGACTGGCATTGGAGCACAAAGTACTACCAATAAGCATAATTTCAAAAGCTAATACTTATCTTCTTGTTGGAGCTATTTTTTGTTCATGTTTTATGCAATCACAGTTAAGCTCACCACCACCAAGTGGTCACAGAAAAAGCATACTACTCTTGACATTCATATTAGAAATAGAATTAAAAAGAAAGACAATTGCATTTGTGGGCAATATACACATGTGTCCAAAAGGCACAGTTTATAGTTTTAGTATTTTGGGGCCTTAGGAGAAAATAATTACAAGCATTTAGTATAAGTTAATTTTTTTTTCTTGCTCCATATCTATTTATTGCTATAAGGCCTGTATTGCTTTATACTTTGTATGTAGTAATGTACTAATTAATGGGTCATATAGAATAAGTGTATCAAGTAAATTAACTCTCTCTGTGCAACCAAAAGCCAGAAATCATTATTTTAGCAGATGCTTATTTTACAAACCTACTCAGAAAGAAAAGAACAGAAAAGAAAGAGGAAGAAAGAGAAAGAAAGAAGGAACTTCATCATATCCTAGTTTAATCAATGTTCATTTACTGTCATGAAGTCAAGAATTATTATTATTTTATTTTTTCATGGGTTTTGGAAGCGTGGATTATATTTAGAAAATTGCTGGCCATTACAGCTTGCACAAGATTTTATTTAAAATTAATATTTTAGAATACAGAATTCTCTTTCCCATCCACTCTGATTTTCTTTGTTCCCTAAAGATTCAGATAATAATATTAAATATTGCCAGTAACTAATTTAGTGACATTTGAAACTGAGTATTGTATACCACCTAGTGGCTAGGAGCAGCAGTGCAGAAGGAACTTAGCTACAGCATAGTAAGACAATACAATTAGAAACCTGTATGATAGTATAAGTAGAGGAACTTAGCTGTGCCCATCTGAAATCAGGTAGAAGGCAGGGCAGAATAACACCTTATGGTGCCTATATACTTGCTCAGGGGTTGGGGGGTAGGGAGCATTGTAATTAGTGTTTCCTAGAGAGCTGTTCTAATTAAAATTTCAGTGTCACTTGTATTAAGCCCCCATGAGTTTAAAAATGGTTGTGGGATGCTTTAACTAAAGCTGATTCAATGAGCTTTAGTTAAAGTGCCCCAGAAGCCATTTTAAAACCCATTGGGACTTATACATGTGATGCTGCAGCAATGCTAGAGCATTCTAATTAGAATGCAGAGCAGACGCCAATGTGGTCTAATGAGAACATGTTGGAGCACATGTATTGGCGGTCCTAGACACTCATTGATTTAGAGTCAGAAGCTTCTATAGGCAAAATACACTCCACTGTATAGAGTGAGAAGCTTCCCCCAGCATCTCAGATACTTTGCAGCCCTGGACTGGACTAGGCTGTGTGGTGTGCTCCAGAGAACAGAGCTGCCCAGCCCTCTTCTCCCTAACCAGAGCTCAGGGGAGATTGCAGGCATAGTAGGGTCTGCCTGGCTTTGCTCACTGCTCAAGCAGGGATTCCCCACTCCTGCCCTCCCATCTTCTACAGCACAGACCGCATGTTGAAAGGTGTCTGTCTGTGTGTCTCCAATTTCACTGGGACAGGCAGACAGAACAGTGTTCACTTAGGGCTTTTTGGAGCTAATCAGCACAGGTCAGCTGGTAATGTCCCTCTGTTCCTTCCTTGGAAAAAGCTGTTTAAGAAGAGCTTGAACTAGTGAGAGATGCTTTTGTTTTGTTGATGGACTGATAAATACTGTCATTTTATCAGCCCCCTGCTGGTCTGCAGCCCTCTCAGGTTTGCAGACAAGGAGAGGGAGATTGAAAAGCTCAGTATCATCAACAGTGATGCACGTACTGCACACCACACTTTTGTTTCAGAGTCCTAGACTGTGGCTGGGGTCTAGCAACACTCCCACCCCTTGAGCAGTGAGTGGGGGAAAAGCCTGAGATGTGTGTGCGGAGATTAAACCACTCCCTAATCAAAGTATCCTGCCTGGGCCTGGCCATGCCTCGCTTCCCCCCCCTCCAAGCTCAGCACTCTGGAAGGAAAGGGGGGCTGCTCTAACACCTTCTGGCTTCTAGCCTGAGCCAGTGCAGGCATTCATTTCTGGAATTAAAAGGGAATTTCTATCTACCTCCAAATCGGATTGAGCTTTGCAGGTTAGTTTAACCTGCAAAGATTTAATTAATTCAGGCCTAGGCTTTTTGAATACCTGTCCATAGCCTTTGAAAGCACCCTGCAGATAGCTGAAATCTGTTATTAAATTCCTTGACAATCATTTCTTCTCCAGACTAGATAAGCCCAGTTCCCTCAGCCTCTCCTCAGAAGTCATGTGCCCCAGCCCCATACCCATTTTTCTTGCCCTCTGCTGGACTCTCACCAATTTGTCCACATCCTTTCTGTGGTGGTGGGGGGGTGGGGTGGGCAAGACTGAACAGAGTACTCTAGATGTGGCCTCACCAGTGCTGAATAGAGGGAAATAATCACTCCCTTGCCCTGCTGTCAATATTCCAACCAATGCAGTCCAGTATGCCATTAGTCTTCTTGGCAACAAGGGCACATTGTTGAGTCATACTTAACTTATTGTCCACTGTAATCCCCATGTCTTTTTCTGAAGAGCTGTTGCCCAGCCAGTCAGCCCTCAGCTTGAACTAGTGCACAGGATTCTTCTGTCCTAAGTGCAGGACTTTGCACTTGTCCTTGTTGAACCTCATGAAATTCCTTTTGACCCAATCATCCAATTTGCCTGGGACATTCTGAATCCTAGCCTTACCTCCACTGTATCTACTACTTTTCCCAGCTTGATGTCATCTGCAAACTTACTGAAGGTGCACTCTGTGCCATCTTCCAGGTCGCTGATGAAAATATTAAACAAAACTGGTCCTGGGACCAACCCCTGGGGCACTCCACTAGACATCGAGCTATTGATTACTGCCTTGTGATCCCTATGTTCCAACCAGTCTTCTATCCACCTTACAGTCCATTCAAACTTCCTGTACTTCCTTAGCTTGTCTACAAGGATGCAGTGAGAGACTGTATCAAAAGCCTTTCTGATATCAAGGTACTGGTTTCCCTGAATCCACAGAGCCAATCACCTCATCACCACTGTGCCTGCAAGGCCTTGACCTTTATGTGGCAGCGCTGCACTAACCAGTCATGCCAGCGCTCCCACATCCGGCTTGACAGCCCTCATAGACTTTGGCACTGAAGCACCCACCCCACATGAACTAGTGCTGCACCTTCACCTCACCCCACAGCACCACAATGTTTCCAGTTTCCATCCCTGGGTGGTAGGAACTGGTGTGGGCAACAATGAGGCCATCAGGGCTCTACGGGCCTTTGTGTGGCTGTCCCTGTGCTGCCAGGCCTGGGCGGCTGCCTGTAGTACTCAGTGTAGGGTCCCAGCACAGGACTAGCAGCCATGTAGTGAGGCAATGCTCCACAGTACCTGCAGGCTCTGGCAGGCTGCTGTGGCTGGGCCGTGAGTAGCTGGACCTGGCCCTGGTGCCCAGGAGCTGCCTGCAGTGATGCCTGGATCCTGGCAGCATTGGCAGAGCCTGGAGCAATCTGCAGGCATGGATGATGTGGGCCTGGCAATCACACAGCACTGTAGTGCCAAGCAACAGTTCCAGGCTGGTACAGCTCCCTGGCAACCTGGCTCCCACACAGGGGCGTGGAATGGCTTTAGGCTGCTGCTTCTGCTCCAGGGCTCAAAATGCCTGCAGGCTTTTAAGGGCCTGAGGCTGGGACAGGCATCGAGGTGGCCTAGCCTGGGGGCAGGAGAGGCTCCCAGCCCAGAGACCTGGGACTGAGCTCAGGCTGGCCCCCTTGTGGAAGGGCTGACTGGGAGCAAATCTGTTCCTGGTTGGCATCTACATGAGTGTTGCTGCCCAGTAACTACTACCATGTGTAAATTTCCTACTTGCATTTGCAGGTAGCAATTTTATTCATCAGTAGCATCATTTACTGCGCAGTAAGCATGTGCACACAAAGACACTTGCACTTACTGCATAGTAAACTACACTACTACGCAGTTAAACATCTTGTGTAGACATGCCCACTGGAAAACTGGAATCGCTAACATGTTTTTTTTTCCTTTCTTCTCCAATATACAGCCACTGTACTGAAATGTTTTTGCGGCATTGTGTTATAATATCAGAGAGAGAGAGAGAGAGAGAGAGATTGACCATGAGCTGATACTTCCAATTACACTAATACACACTTTTCAAAATATCGATGCATCAAGATCAATTGGGGATGAGCAAAGGATTCAGGTTGTTGTGCAAAGTACCTCTGTACTAGACTGAAAAACCGCATCCCCATCATAGGCTTCCCATTCAGTTATCTCAAATAGATAGTGAAGAATAACCAGCCTAGCAATTAGATTCCAATGAGCAGAAGTGAATAGAACATCTGCCTCACTTATCATAGGCTTCATGTTCATGCCGTTTAATATTCTTGCAGTCATTCAAGCAGAGAAATGAATAGAATTTTGATGCAGAGGACCTTCTTATTTTGTTCAGTGTCCTACAACTCCTTCAGAAGTCTTCAGCTTGAAGATAGTGACTAAATATTTTTTTAATTTACCTAATGTCCTGCATCAGTCATGTTCTGCTATAATTAGTTAGAAATCACAAGAACAAGGTCACTCACAAATGCTGGTGACTTAAATTTATTTTGATCTTAGAAGTGTAACACCTGAAGCCTTCTCTGATCATTAAAGATACGGGGCCGCAACTCTCTTACTTTGTTGCCACATTATTATGGGCAGTATTAGATTACTGCCACTAATCAAGGCCCCCATGATTCTAGGCCATTTATCCTTTGTCTCTGTGTCTGATCCACAGATCCTTGCTGTGAAACTGGAATACTACTACTTTGCTTGTCTCATCTAATTAGCGTAAGCACTTTGAGGCAAGGTTTACTGCAAATTCAGTGCAAATTCATTAGCATACCTAGGAATTTACATTTCTATGCTTAAAAGACCTTGTTTGTAACAATTCCAGAATTAACAAATAAACCTTGCCTCAAAGAGCTTGCACTAACTAGATAAATCAAGCAAAGTAGTAGTAGTAGTACTAGTAGTATTCCAGTTTTGCAGATAGGAATCTGTGGAGCAAAAACAGACACAGAGGATAGTATTTTCAAAAATGACTTGGGCACTTTTGAAAATAGGACTTAGAAGCCTAAGTCATTTAAAGATTTTGGAAAATTTGCCTGAAAGTAACTTGTCCAGAGGACCACAGGAAGTCTATGGCAGATCTGGAAATGAATCCAAGACTACCCGACTCCCTTTAAATTAGACACATTTTTGAGCAGTCTGTTTGTATTTTCTTTCCAGTTATGTTTTTCCACTGTTCCATGCAGGTGTGAGAAGGTGTCATTTAAATACATCTAATTTCAGCATGTCTTCCAGTGGCTCAATTAAAATCAACAAGCATTGTATTGCATCAGTATGACCCATGTTACTCTAGGTTAATTATTCACCCTACAGTTTCTGTTATTCTCTGGGTTAATCGCCAATTTTAGCTAAGCATTTGTTAATGGCTCAAAAATGGACCATATACATGTCAAAATAAAAGGTCTGGCAAGATGGAAATGGCCATAATTCTACATGAGAGCACCTTTCGGGCAGTGAAAAATTGTCTTATAGGACACCTTCTGAAAGGAAATGGAGTAGCTTTATCTATTCTTGATGTATCTTCAACTGTGTTTATGTTAGGGACAGTTGGAAAATGTATAAATTAACATCTCAGATAACCTGTTTTTACTTACCACCAAGGAGACCTTCAATTGAGAACTTCAGTGTAAATTCAATAGCAAACCTAGAACTTAAAATATGTTTCCATTGTTGCCTCCAGACAACACTTGCAGAATGCGTCCAGTGCTGGTCCCAGATGGCAGTGGCAAGGGTGGCACCAGGTTTCTCCTGGCACTTGGTGGCAGTGCTGGGAGGGCAGGTTGAGCTCCATGGGGCCGGGGGAGCCACTTGGAGTACAGCAATGGCTCTCTCCATCTCCTGCCACTGGGCTACAATCTGAGCAGCTCTGCCAGCTCCACAGAGCTGATCCTGGCTGCAGGAGGTGGGGGAGAGCCACTGGTCAGGGATGCACTCTAAGCAGCTCCACCACTGGCTCTCTGCCACCTCCTGCCACTAGGCTTAGCTCCATGGGGCTGCAGAACCTCCATACACTGGGCTGTGATCACCAGGGCTGCACTTGGAGCCAGAGATGCACTCCAAGTGGCTCTGCCAGCTCCATGAAGCTCAGCCTGGTGGTGGGAAGTGGTGGGAGAGCCAGTGGCAGAGCTTTTCATAATGCAGCCCTGATGAGCACAGCTCAGCGACGGGAGGCTCCACAGCCCCACAGAGCTAAGCTCCTTCAGCGATGGGAGGCAGTGGAGAACCACTGGCCAGGGCTGCACTCTGAGTGATTCTGCCACTGGCTCTCCTGCTGCCTCCTGCCACTGGGCTGAGCCCCATGAAGCTGTTTGGAGTGCAGTCCTGTATCTCCCCAGGCTCCTCCCACTGAGCTGCTTCAAAACTCAAAATGTTTTGAGTGCCCTCATTTTGTTTCAAACTGTTTTGAAGCATAGATTCATACATGCTAGGGTCAGAAGGGACCTCAATAGATCATTGAGTCTGATCCCCTGCATAGGCAGGAAAGAGTGCTGGGTCTAGATGACCCCAGCTAGATGCCTATCTAACCTCCTCTTGAAGACCCCCAG
>JAGPOW010003316.1:31612920-31703757 GCA_030014935.1 Caiman crocodilus
AGACCCCCAGGGTAGGGGAGAGCACCACCTCCCTTGGGAGCCCATTCCAGACCTTGGCCACTCTAACTGTGAAGAAGTTCTTCCTAATGTCCAATCTAACTCTGCTCTCTGCTAGTTTGAGGCTATTATTTCTTGTACCCACCGGGGGCGCCTTGGTGAATAAAACCTCACCAATTCCCTTCTGTGCTCCCGTGATGAACTTACAGGCAGCCACAAAGTCACCTCTCAACCTTCTCTTGCAGAGGATGAAGAGGTCTAGGTGCCCCAGTCTCTCCTCATAGGGCTTGGCCTGCAAGCCCTTAACCATACGAGTGGTACTTCTCTGGACCCTCTCCAGGTTATCCACATCCCTCTTGAAGTGTGGTGCCCAAAATTGAACACAGTATTCCAACTGCAGTCTGACCAGCGCCTGATAGAGGGGAAGTATCACCTCCTTGGATTTGTTTGTCATGCTTCTGCTGATGCATGATAAAGTGCCATTAGCTTTTCTGATGGCTTCTTCACACTGCCGACTCATGTTCATCTCGGAGTCCACTAGGACTCCAAGATCCCTTTCCGCTTCTGTGCCACCAAGCAGGTCATTTCTTAGGCAGTAGGTACGCTGGACATTTTTCCTCCCTAGGTGCAGCACTTTGCATTTCTCCTTGTTTAATTGCATTCTGTTGTTTTCTGCCCATTTGTCCAACCTGTCCAGGTCTGCTTGTAGTTGTTCCCTGCCCTCTGGGGTGTCTACTTCTCCCCACATCTTTGTGTCATCCACAAACTTGGACAGAGTACACTTCACTCTCTCATCCAAAGTCGCTGATGAAGACATTGAAGAGTCTTCATCAAGACTCTCGGTCCAAGGACCGAGCCCTGCGGGACCTCACTGCCCACACTTTTCCAGGTCGATACCGACCCATCCACTACGACTCTCTGGGTGTGACCCTCCAGCCAGTTCGCCACCCACTGGACTGTGTAGTCATCCAAGTCACAGCCTCTTAACTTGTTCACCACATACTGTTCACCAGTATGGTGTGAGATACTGTATCGAAGGCCTTCCTGAAGTATATGATGTCAACTCCTACTCCTGCATCCAGGAGTTTTGTAACCTGATCACAAAAAGAAATTAGATTAGTCAGGTATGATCTGCCTGCTATGAACCCGTGCTGGTTTCCCCTCAGCATAATTTTTCCTGCCAGGCTCTTGCAAATGTGAGCCTTGATAATTTTTTCAAAGGCTTTGGCAAGGATGGAGGTGAGACTGACTGGCTTAGAGTTGCCCAGGTCCTCCTTCCTCCCCTTCCTGAAAATGGGGACCATGCTGGCCCTTTTCCAATCCTCCGGGACTTGACCCATGTGCCATGAGTATTCAAATATTCCCGCCAGCGGCTGTGCAATGATGTCAGCCAGTGCCTTCAGTACCCTCGGATGGAGCTCATCCGGGCCTGCCGACTTAAACGTATCCAGTTCATCCAAGTGACTCTGCACCATCTCAGGGTCTACGCATGGCAGTCTGGTGCCCTGCTACTGCCTCTCTACAATCCCAGTGAGAGCCTTGTCTTGCCCCTCACTTAGGAACATTGAGGCAAAGAACTCATTGAAGAGTTCAGCCTTGTCCCCCCTGTCTGTCACCAATTGCTTCTGCCCATTTAGTTGGGGTCCTATTTTACCCTGGGTCTTCCTTTTACTCCCTATATATCTAAAAAACAATTTCTTGTTATCCTTAACTTTGGCCCGTCTAACTGCCTCCCTACAAGTGCGAGCAGAGGTGGTATACTCCTCTTCGGTCTCTTACTCTGCAGTGCGTCCTTGACTAATCACCTGAGTTCATTGAAATCAGCTTTCCTAAAGTCTAGCACTTTCACCCTACTAGTTACCTTACCCACTTAACGTCTTATGATTGAAGTCTATTATTTTGAAGCCTTTTGTTTCATTTTGATTTTGCTGTTTCGAGCTTGAAACATGTCAAAACAACATTGAAATGAAACACCTGTCAAAATTTTGCACAGCCCTAATTAGCAACAGTAAGTCTCTACAGCTGGATTTCATGGAGTTTGGAGTTTTCTTCTTTACAGAAAAGAAAAATGAAATTTCTAAATAGGTGCATAAACTTAGCATCATTGCGAAGTCACCTGTCTCAAAGGCAAATCTCACGTAGGGCCAAGACCTTTCATTACCTGAAGTCAATGTGATTGCAATCTGAAGGAGCTATGACTTTTGAGGAAAGACTGTCCTAATGCAGGCTTACACTATGGGATAGAAAGGCTCAAAGCTAGTGAAAATACTTATCTTCTAATCTCTCTGTCTTTGCAATCCTGTCTGGAAAATTTTATTTGTAGAGTAGCACATCTTAGCTTGTGGTGAATAAATTGTTCTGTCCTGAATTTTCCAGTGATGAAGAGAACAACTCAAACATCACTCCCTTGAGATATGATGGCAACTGTAAAATGCATGTAAAGTCCAAAAATAAAATGTTAAGAGCCATCAACTTTCTAATGCTAATAGATTACAGAAATAAACTGTCATTCATTTATTCTTTTATGTACATTAATCCTTTATTTATTCCTCTTTAAAATGCCCATTATGAAGATAAAGTATGTGACAAGCATTTTCAGGTCACGTTCTAGAAACAAAGCTTCTACATTTACTATATGACTTTCAGACATCAGTGTGGCCTTGGTTACCAGATGGATCTTAAAATGAACAACCTCAAGGGAAAAAAAAAGTATTCTAAAACAGCATTTCCTGTTTTACTAGCAGTAGCATAACTTGGGTGACCAAGTGGGGCATCAGCCCCAGGATCTTCCTGGAGCAGGCACCAGAATGGGGAATCTTTGCATCAGCAGCAGTAACCCTGAACCATAGCAGTAGCAGCCAGGGTCCTTGATCTCCGGGCAGGTAAGACTGACTCCTTTTCCCAGATCTCAGACACTCAGCAGGCTCTTCTTTCTCCAAAATATTTATTAAAGAGAAAAGAAAACTTCTTGCTATTTGGGATGTTTTACCTTTTGTACTCTATTCAGTTTGGATCAAAGGCCTCGATACTGCAGAGATTTTCACATGTGCTTAGCAGAACTCAAACTACTTTCAATGTGTAAATTTATTCACATGCGTAAGTACTTGGTAGGCTCTACTAGCCTACTAAAGCTAGATGAAACTTTGACAATGAATCATTTATTTGTTGAAAGTTCAGCTATTCATAAATGTATTTCAATTTTAGCCATACTTATAGCCAAAAAAACAGAGGGTTTTTTTTCCTTTAATATGAACTGGTTTTGGCATTTCTGTTTTTTCTAAAATAGAATGTTATGATATTTGGCAGGAGAGGAGTGAAAGCCTACCCTTGCATACCCTTGCATACTGGAGACTCAAGTCCCCTTCTCTGCCTAATTAAGAAGAGGGACATGAATTTGGGTTTTCTATACCCCAGAAGAGTGCTGCTAAGTACCAGACTATTGGCAAGTCTAGGGTAGACTGCTTTCTGTCTCCTATGCAAGCTGTTCTGTTCTGTATAAAACTTTAATCATTGGATCTGAGTGGAAGGTGAAAGCAGAGGCATATTAGATGACCTTGCTACAGTCACCTGAAACAGAACCTGCATTTCTTGTATCTTTAACTACTGGGACGTGCTGTATCTAGAAACTGGATCCAGAAAAAGGAATGTGGGATAATGTAGCTGCAAATCTGACATCAGATCTTTTATCATATGAAATGGTGCAGAAAAGAAGAAAGACTAAACTAGAGATTTTCCTTGTGGCTCTTAGATGCTTTTGAAAATTCCACTTCAATGCACTGTTTTAAAATATACTCAGGAGTGTCACTCATACTAAGCAAAGGATAATTTCTTTCTATATGGGTCTTGAGAAAGACCTATTTTCAAGGTCATATAATTTTAAGCACCTTACTATAAAAAGATGTTAATTATGAAGAAGATCAAATAGAACTTTAGGAAGGGTGACAAAAGTTACTAGAGTGATTAGATGATGATTTATGAAGAGAGACTTAGGATATTTACTGTGTACAACTTAAAGAAAGCATAAAGCAACAACAAGTTATATGTATATAGCATTCTTAACCCCAAGGGATACTGAAATGTTTTATAGTTTAGCATACAAAGAAAGGAAGATTGGCTGATTTACTAGTAAAATGTAACTGCCTCTGGGATGGAAAGCTGTAGATGCTGAAAGGCACATAATGGCATAAAAAGAGTGTACAGAAGGATGAAAACTATAATTTCCTCATAGAGGCTTGATCCTTTGCTCATTTAAATCAATAGTACCATTCCTATTGGTGTTAGAGGTAGTGAATCAGGCATGTGAAACATCTAGGTATAATCTGTTCATGATGATGAAAAGTGTCCTTGGATCAATTAATACCAAGCAATCATAGCCATTCTGTTAAGGTTCCTCCCCACCAGATAATACCACTAAAAGCACAGTGCCTTAGTGGTATCCCGAAGCATTAGCATAATATAGAGTTGGAGATTAGTGCAACATGCTCTGAGCTGACACCACTGTTTCTTGTAGCCAGCCATCCCTCCAAGTCCTACTGCAGCCCAACCATGGATAGCTTGAAGGAAGATAACAAGCTAAATACTATGGCTGTAAGTCTATCTAAGTAGGTGTCTGAGAAGATAGCGGAAAGGAAGCTAGGTCTAGTTAATGTAGCTCAGGGCATGTAAATGTTCAGTTCCAAGCCCATCAGCCTTCCTACAGAAGATTTTATTTAAAAAAAAAAAAGGTAACATCAATATAACACATGAATCACAACTTGTTCTGACCTTGCAGCCAGTTCTCCACTCCTCAGGTTCCTGCCTAGATTCTCCTGCATCTAGAAGTCCTTTCCCCCATTACCTTCTTACCTCTGTCAAAACATTACTCTCACCATCCTTATATTTAGGGCACTGTCTAGATGATCCATGCCTGACCCAATAAGTCAATAAGAACTCGTCTGCTGATCCCTGCTGAGTACCTAATGACTTGATCTAACAAGAAGATCCAGACATGCTGTTGTATAATACTATTGCAAAATGAAATGCAGATAATTTACGTTATAGTAGGAAGCATCAGCAGTATGAAAAAAACCAATAACAAACAAGTGGGTATACTGCCAAAGGAAGTCCTGTTACTGGAGTTCAAGACCAGACTACAGACAAGCATTTCTCAGTCAGAATTGAAAATCCTGAGTTACATAAGAAGAATAGAACAGATAACCCAAGAAGCCTTTTCCAACTACATGTGCTATTGTACTAATGCAGTCCTAGGAGACAGTACTGTGGAGTGAATATGATTTTCAGCAGTTTTGCTGGTGTCTTTTTAATGATGCACTTTAGATTGTGAGCTGTTTTTTACTCCTATTAAACATAGATGTGTCAATGTGAGCTTAGCACAATTTCAAATAATTGAACGGCCTTGCTTTTCTGCCTAGAAGGTGGCCAAGAGCTTGTTATTTGGTCTTGTCTAGGGTTTGCTAAATGAAGAGATAGCAATGACTCAGCAGCTCAGTAGCAAAAACATGTCTATGGATATTGTCACAGGATGCTCACTCTTGATACCTTGGATATGCAGGTTTATGTCCCCATTTGATATAATAAACAAGAGTATTTCCTGATGCAGATTTAAACATGATGCAAAGTTCTCTCTTCTTTCCCACTACAGGAATAGCAGCTCTGCATTGAAACCAGAGTACAATTAACTGGTTAAATTGTGCAAACACTTGGAGACCAACTACTGGCTACCACCTGGAGACTGGCAAAATACCTATCCTACCAGATGAAGTATGAATGCCATATGCCCCCAGAGGCTGCAGGGGCAAGGCAGCAGCAGTGAGCCAACGAGCTCCTGCAGGTTGGCCATGGTGGTGTTGGCAGTGACCAGTGGTTTATGACCACCTACAGATACTGCCGGCAGCCTTGGCAGCAGCCAGCACCAACTCGGGGACTGCCCGCAGATGCCACCAGCAGTGTCGGCAGCAAGAGGGAGAGGGGTGCAAGTGGTTGCTGGTGGCAAGTTTTGCAGGGGGCGCACTGCCAAACTCAGGGGGTACATGGGCACCTGCATGCACCCCCTACGCGTTGCCAATGATAAGAAGCTTCAATCATCTATAAAGTTAGAGCCCAGAAATATGTGCTGACTTTATAGCAGGTTGCTATCAAGCTTTCATTTGCACCATGCTCAGCTGGGGCTGAGAGCCCCACAACAAAAGGGACTCTAAGCCCTAGTAGTGGCTCCCAGGACCCAGCAGACTCTGGGTCCTGGGAGCATCCCACAGCAGTCAGGACCCAGAGTCCACCAGCTGCAGATGCTGGGTCTTGGCGGTATACCTCCCAGTGCTGGGACCCAGCTGGGAGCCTCCAGGGCTGGGAAGATGGCATCTGCTGCTGCCTTCCACCATTAGGGGCTCCCTGTATTCCCCAGGGCTAGGAGATTGCAGCTGCCATGGTCTCCCAGCCTCCAGGGTCCATGAAGCCCTGAGGCTGGGGGAGCGTAGCAGCTGCAATTTTCCAGCCCAGGGGCTGTTATGCACCCCCAGGGTTGGCACATCATGGTAGCTGTCTCTCCCAGTCATAGGGGTGTGTGGTCACCCCCATGGCTCCCTCATAGTGGAAGAGGTTCCCAGCCACAGGAACTTGCTTCTTGGGGGGCTAAAGCACAATCCCACAATTCTGTGTAGCAATGGCAGGAGATGCCATTGTGTGGATCATGCATTAGATTCCATTGTGTTTTTACCTGCATGTGTAGAGGAGGCCTCAGATGCAGACTTCTATACCTCGTCTCACTAGAGATATAAAAGTTAAATACATTTACACAACGTTTATCCATCAGGTTAACATTTATGATGTTAACGTGTTCTGATGGATTAATGTTATTTTAGTATTAATCCATTAGAAATAGATTTACATTTTAGATCAAAAACCTTCTTTCTTTGATATGTTTGATTGAACAAGTAAACACACAGTTACACAGCAAAGGCAATGTGGACTGCAATGCAAAAGCTGAATTTCTCTGCTGAATACCTCCACAAACAAGAAAAATGGCTCCTAACTGACTGGTCCTAACTGACTGGTCCTATTGTAGAAATGCCTTTGTGTTATGTAGTTGAGTAAACTTTTCCTTGAATACATTGCTCTGAGACTGGCAAACACAAGCTTCTAAGTTAAGACATTTAAGAACCCACAATACACTGGAACCCCATGATAGTTTAGGACCCCGATCCTGCAATGAATTCTGCAGAGGTAGATCCCTTATGCCCACAGAACTGTTTCCATAAAGATCCTTGCAGGATGGCATCTAAGTTTGGAAAAGATAATAATGTTTTCACAGGGAAAAATGGCTTTAGAAAGATAAGCCACATAACCTACCTACTAAATGCCTCTCACAGGCTGGATAAGGGGGAAAATTCAGCAGATAATGTGGCATTCACTCAATTTACATTTTTGCTATGCTATATATTGAAGCATGTTTAATGCAGCAATACAGCATATTCTGAAATTTTAAATGCACCTTCATGGAGAAATGCCTAGTTTTTTCACTTTAACAAGCAGCTGGGTCTTTGGATACTTGCAATACAAATATCAAATACTATCACAAAGAAAAATGATTTTGAGGTGTTAGCTGGACTTTTCGGAATCAGACTTGCAACTTGCGATTGAGAAATATTAAAAAAAACCCAACCAAACAAACTCTGGTTATTTGTTTTTACTTGTCCAGGATAAAGTTTCTCATGTACAATCCAAGTTTATTATTCTTATAATAAATAGCGGGGTGCTTTATCTGGTTAAAGAATAACTTGGGTCTTTTACACTGGACCGTCTCTCCTCAAAACACTGAAGCATGCTTAACTTGGCTCTTCATTCCTCATAGAGGTAAAAGCTGCTCAACCCTTAACCTACTAGAAGACATCATCATGGTCTAGCTAGTGGCTAGAGCACTTGATTGGACTCAGGAAAACCACTCTATTCCTGGATTGGCTACTAACCTGCCAAGACCTTGAGTAAGTAATTTTGCTTTTGTGCACTTTTGTTTCCCTTCTTTCACTTTGTCTATGCATACTGTAACATCTTTCAGGCAGTAACTATCTTGGAGTAACAGATAGCAATAACAGATAGCACCTAACACAGTGAGAGGCCAGATGGGATGTGGACCTCTTAGCAATGCTGCAATAACTAAGAATAATGAGACTAGATTATTGATCATAAGCAGGGTTTGAAGCATCAGTAAGAGCTGGGCTTCATCTACTGCATCTAAGTATCTAGCATGCTGTACTTGCCATCAGCTTTTCCTAGCCTTTTTATGCTTCCCTTGCAAAGTAATTGCTATTTGAATTTGAAAGCCTTAAAGAAGCATCTCTTTCAACAGAAATCCCTGTCACACTGGCAAACTGGAAATGCACACGCTCCAGGTCTTCCATGGCTTCTACTGTCACTCTAGTTTGCAATGAGCGGTGAGAGACCTTCAGGGTAGAAAATGGAGAATTATCTGAAGGAAAGCAGTGAATCAGCATTTGTAAATGCCAATCACTTTCCCCATTGTAGTATCATGTTTTTGATCAATCAATATAAGCCAATCATACAGGGAGAGCTTAAAAATGCATCAGCTGAAATAGTACAGCTGAAGTTAGAGAGAGACAGCTTTTCCAAAAGAACATTCCTAGGATGCCTGCATTTAAAGCTCCAGCAGCAGCCTCAAGGAAAACAACAAATGCATTAGCTGGAACATGAGGAGTAATGTAAGATCTGACCTTGGTGCTTGCCTGAGCTTAGAGTTGTAGCTGCACTGTCTAAATTCTTGGAGAACAAAATCATGTCCAAGACAGGAGGATCAAAAGGAGACAGTGGCAGCTATCCCTGCCTGTACATTTAATCACAAAAAGTGTCTTTCCTGGAGCAAAAGGGCCACGCTTAAAATGGGCTTGTGCTACTGAGGTCGGTGTTTGTGGTGGGTGGGGAAAGTTGGATAGTTAAACAGCAGAAAAGTGGTTTAGGTATCTGATTTGTACAGTTATGTTTTGAGCAATACTATACATGTGTATGAGGAGGATTATTATTATGTACTTATAATACAAAGTATAAACTAAGGCCCCCAACCAAGACTGAGACTATTTTGCTAGGTATTGTATGAAATACCTAGAAAGAGATACACTTACCTCAGACACTTCACAGTCTGAACAGGGAAGACAAGAAAAAGAAGTGATATTATCATCCTCATTATAGTGGGGATTATCCTCATTACAGAGGGAACTGAGCCACCACATTTTGTCACATGATCAGCCACCAAAAGCACACTACTGCCTTGTCCTTACAGAAGCGCATCTCTTTAGAGCACTTTAAAAGGACCTGATCATACAACAATCTGAACCCTCACTGCATGAGGGTTAAGATGAAGGTGCTCCAAAGCGGAGTGCCTTCATTAACTTGTGAGCACAGTTTTCAGAAATGGGGGGAGAGGGAGCTTATTCTGGGGGTTGGCCAGTCAGCACTGGAGGGTGGGGTGGCTGGAAGGTGAGGCAGGTAGGGGAGGTGGGGACTCCAATCCACCCACCCCACCCTCCAGCACCAGCTGGACAACCCCCAAAATGAGCTGCTTCTTGTCCTTTTCTCTCCTCCATTCTGAAGACAGTACTGGGGCTGGGAGTGGGGGGCTAGGAGAGGGTTACTGCAGACTCACAGTGACTCTAAACCTCAGCTGAATCCCCCAGCCACTGGAACCCAACAGCAAATGTCTGCTGGGTCTAGGGGATCACTGTTATTCATGGAGCTTCCTGCAAAGTGCTGTGAGTTACAGCAGGGAGCTCGATTTCTGTCTGAGCTCCAAGCATCTCCAACCAGATACAAAGATGTGTTGAAAGGATTGTGTAGATTCTACTGGTAAGAAAAAAAAAAGGGGGTAAAACACTCTTTATGGCCAGTCCAGCTGCACATTAACACATAGGTTAGGGACAGAAGTTACACATAAACCAGTTTAAGTGATCAGAACCTGGTTTAAACCTGTAACAGAACATAAGTTCAGTGCACATAAACCAGTTTCAAAATGGCTAAAACAGGTTTAAGATAAACCTGGTTGAATGTAGTATCAGACTTAACTGATTTGGGACAAACCAGTTTATGTAACTTCCTAGTTTAAATTAAAGCAGAGTTCCCCAGCATCCCAGCAGGCTTTTCAACCCTGGGCTGGGATGGGCTGTCTGCTCCAAACAGCGGAACTGGCCCCACCTCTCTGCTCCCTAGCCGGAGCATGGGCAGGGGCATGGCCGGACACTGGCCAGCGTAGTCCCTTGAAGCAAAGAGAGCAGGGAGGGGGATTATTTCTCCCTTGTTCCCCTCTCCCACTGGGGGACTGAAGCTAGGATCTTCCTGGCCAGGGTGTAGCAGCCCGTCAGGCCTCCTGGCTGCAGCCTAAAGCAAATGGGGAGAAGGAGGGAGATTTAATCTTCCCACCGGCAGCCCAGGTCCATCTGGCCAGGGCAGAGCAGTGGAGCAGCCTCTGACAGTCATTCCCCCTCCCCACTCCAGTGGCAGGGGAGTATGTATGGGTAGTAGCTGGAATGGCTCCGCCATTTACCTTGCCGGCAGCTGGGGCTGGGGCTGTGGGACTGAGCTGGGCCAGGCTGAGGATGCTGCTGAGTGAATGCGGAGGTGCTAGCCCAGGCTGGGCCCTTCCCAGTGGGCTGCAGCTTGGACTGGGGCCATGGGGGGCTGCACGGCCACATTGCTTCTAGCTCCCCGCATCAAGGCCGGGTGGGCTGTTATGGAGCCCAGTCTGGCAGCATGGGGCAGGGCTGGGTGGGTGGCTTGGAGGTGCTGGAAGGCCCTGAGCCTGGAAGCCACCACCGCACCCCTTGTCCTGTGCAGGACCTAGCAACTGCAGCTATACCACAAGCTGTGGGCTGACTGGGACCTGGCAGGATATTCTGCCTTCCTCAACTCCAACTGCTGTTGCTGCACCTCCCTCTACTGGAGCACACTGTGCTACTTTGGGTGGGTGGGTGGGTAGGAAGCTTCGGCCCAGTGGCTTTTGCCCAGGGTGTGGAGCTCTGGCTCCAGTTTTGGCTGCCTTCCACCTGTTGCACCTGCAGGGTGCTGTGTAGGCAGAGGGGATGGAAGGCAGCCAGAGCTGGAGCCAGAGCTCCATGCACTTGGTGGAGGCCACTGGGCTGAAGTTCCCCACCTCCCCAAGCAGCAATGAGTGGGATGGCAGGAGCAGGAGCCACAGCTGGAGATTAGGAGAGCAGAACAGCCCTGCTGGGCCAAGCCAGCTTCTCCTCACCTCCAGCAGTTACTCTCCCTCCCGTTTCTGCCCCTGCTGTGCTGCCTCAGGTGGCAGGGGGAGGAACAGCAGAAGCTCCAGCCCAGTGCATGGAGCTCCAGCTGCTTTCCACCCACTCCACCTGCCTGAAGAGACTGCTCATTGCGCTGGAGGGCAGGGTGGGGGAGGGGGGCAGCTGAGAGCTGGAGCCACTGGTGGGAAGGGGCCCAGCAGGGCTGTTTTGCTCCCCTCACCTCCAACTGCTGCTGCCCCACCTGCTCTGCTGCTGCTGTTCCTGCTTCCCCATGCAGCACTGCTCAGCGTGGGGGGAGCTTCAGCTTTGTGTCTTCTGCTCAGTGCATGGAGCTCTGGCTCCAGCTGCCTTCCATCCCCTCCACCCACCCACCACAATGAGCAGCCCCTGTGGGCAGGCACAGTGGGTGGAAGGCAGCTAGAGCTGGAGCCTGTGCTCCATGCCCTGGGCAGAAGCCACCAGGCTGAAACTTTCTACCTGCTCACCTAGAGCAGCATTGAGTGGCATGGCGGGGGCAAGGGTAAGTGCAGGAGAAGCAATGGCTGGAGACAAGGGCGGCAGACCAGCCTGCTCAGTCCTGGCCAGGCTGAAGCTTGTGATGCAGCAGCAGCCACCGGTGCTGAACAAGACAGGGTGCGGTGGCACCTGTGGCAGGTGGCTGCTGGGCTCAGGGCCTGCTGGCACCACTGAGCCATGTGAGCAGCCCACTACCTGTGCTGCTGGGCCAAGCTGTCACAGACTTGCAGCCACTAGAAAGGGCCTTTCTCCATTGGCTGTGGCTCTATAGCAAACCCATCCAGCCTGGGCATGGGGAGCCAGGAGCAATCTGGCCGTGCAGCTCCTGTGGCCCTGGTGCGAGCCGGTTTGCTGGGAAGGGGCCAGTCCTGGTGCCCAGCCTGGTCTGGCCCCTCTGTGCCTGCTCAGCAGACCCCTCAGACTGGCTTAGCTCAGCCCAGCTCCAGCCCCCCAGTCCTGCCGGATAGCGAGGCCATGCCAGCCAGCTTTGGCCAGGCCTCCGGCTGCTGAAGCAGGAGCAGGGGGGAAAATGGCTGCTGCTGAAGGGAAGGGAGGTCTGTTCTAATGCCCTCCCTTCTAGCTTCTAGCCCGAACCACTTCAGGCATGTGCCTGCATTTCTGAAATAAAAAATGGATGTCTGTTCACTTGCAAATTGGTTCAATCTTTGCAGGTTAGACTAACCTGCATAGATTGAATTAATACAGGCTCGGACCTTGTGAATGTTTGTCCGTAGCTAGAGGCACCAGATGAATAGTGCTACAGTCCTACATTTTGCCGGCTGGGAGGTAAAATACTGCAGTGCACTTTGGAATAATGCTACAAGGATGTTGCGAGGCTGAATTAGTGATTTTAAAATGCTTTGAAATTTTTGGAGAAGAAATGGTAAAGAAAAGCTTCTTTTTTTATCTTTTTCTTTCTTTCTTTCTTTTTTCTACTGTAAGGCACTTGAGAACCATAAGCCAGAAGAAAGTAAGGTCTCTTTGTTACTTGAATAGATGATTCTGTAGGGATACTGAATTTGCTTTCAGATATCTTTTTCTAAAGCAATTTCATGCAGTTCTTCAGCATCTGACAAGCTGCATAAATTCATAAAACCATTTGAACAATCACTGCATAACAAATTCTTGTTTGGCACTTGAAAATACTCAGAGTCATCTAGTAATGTAATAGCTTTGCGCAGTGGCAGTATCGTAGCCAATGAGGTTAATCCAAGGCGCGATTATTGCTAATTGAAAACTTTACTTGGGACAAGGGACTTCAATAAAGAAAAACAATGGACAGAGATGATACAGAAATAGATATAGATAAAAATCATTGGCTGCTAACAGTGCCAGAGAATGGTTAATGTTCACTTTTTACTAATCCTACCCCTTTTTGCATCAGCCCTCATCTATATTGAAAAACCCAAAGAATGACAAAACTGTATACAACTATAGACAATAAAACTAAGAGCAAGAGGGTCCGTCTAGCCTGGCCCATGAATTCTATGTAGTCCTTGATTGCATAGAAATAAGTTCCATAATATTACTTGAAGTAAGTGTTTGGCTTTGGATCTAGAAGCAACCTGCAGGTAAATGATTTGCTCTTGTGGGGAGAGATTACTCCCTTCTCTAACTTTCCATGTTTCAAGTGCTTTTGCTGCTTAAGTTTGATTTCCAGTTTTCTGCTCAGTGCTGTGAATTAACCTGATTTGGGGAGGGAAGAAATAGAAATACCTCAGTCCTGAAACTATTTAGTAACTCAAGCATGGCATGGAAGAATTCCCACTGATTTCAGTGGAGTCATCTATATATGTAAAAGAGATAGGCATGGGCAGAAATGTATATAGAAAAGCAGAACCCTACATTGCAGTTAATTTTTCTTTTGAAAACTTCTATTCCCTCTATGAAATCTTCCTTGTACTTCCTGGTACAATGAAGTAGGCATTGTTCTCTAATATCAACTGCAGTGGATTGAAATGCAAATTCTGGAACAAGTGGTGTCACATTTGATAGAATGTGACATAACATATGCTAGAAATCACAAAGACCCAGAGAATGTTAGCGAGGTCTAAAAAAGTGTTTTAAAACAATACTTTTAAGATGATTTCTGGAGTAACCATTCTTTACACTGCAGTTAAATGGATCATCTGCTGCAGAAATTTGTTCTTAAGTAAGAAAGTTAATTTTGCTTTGAAGTTCACCTTCAGCTTTATGAACTTGAAGAATACTATATATCAAACACCTTATTTCCCAAATAATTCCACAAGCACATTTTTCGATATATAACCAGTACTACAGCTAATCAAATACTGTTAATACAACTGATATATTCAACCATGGTATTTCAGTTTAGGTTTAATATTTTTAAATACTATTTTATTTTGAATTTTGTTATCAAATGTCATGTTTAAAGTTCCTTTTGTGAAAAAACAGAGGAACTTTTTATGCTGTCTTGAATCCTCTAAACTACTTCAAAGTTGTTCTGATAATAATACCTTCCAAGAATAGCCCAATTCTCTCTTCTAGGAAAATAAAGAGCTTGTAAGGGGTTTAATGAGTCATCCTTGCCAGAAGCTTTCCCAGTTCAAGGAGAAAAGATCAGAGGTCATTCCTGAACTCTGACCTCTCTCACAATGGCCTGCAGAATTTCCTGACCAATTTCCTCAGGGTTTTAATTGGTGGGCATGAAGCCAAAATGGGAAGTTGCATTTCCCACAGATGCTGAGTATAAAAGAAAGTATTTATTGGTGGAAGATATACAGGCAGGTTATCATCAGATTCAAACAAGTTTGTTTCCACAGGAATTGTCCGTGTAAGATATTGAGTTCCAACACCCAAACTAAACTAAGGACATTTACATGCCCACAGCTCACATTCTTGAGCTTCTGCCTTCCCCTTGGCACTGGCATGCACTCATTTTCCCCCTTGAGATTCATCATGTCTGCAAGGATTCCTAGTGACAACTCGCAGGGCAGAATATTGCCAGAGATGATTAACAGCAATAATCTTAAGCAAACACTGGCTGCTCTGGGATGCCTTGCTATCCAACCATTTTAGTTCTTCTCTGGACCATTTCAATAGAGGTCTAGCAACTATTCCAAGAGAAACATTCCACCTCAACCCAAACCATTCAGTAGCTCTTTGGCTCCTTTCCTAGGAATGCCCTGCTATTAGCCATTGCAAGGATCCAAAATGCTGGTACTCTTTTCTTTTACTTGTATCTTCTGAGAGGTTGCTGCTGCCTTTACTCCAGAGAACAAAAGTTCCTTGCTCATAATTAACAGTTCTTCCAGGATTGCCTATCAATCAACATTAACTGTAAAGCCAGATAGAATTGCTTGGGATAGAAAGATACTCTTGAAGTGTATCATCATGAATCCTTAGTGTGGTAGGACCAACTTCTAAATTACATCTGTTGGAAAGGTGCTTTGCCTTGATGGGCATTGTAAACTGTTTGGCCTTACTTTCCTCTCTCCTCAGTGGGCCAGGTATACGTGATGTGGACAACCATTCAAGGGCTCCACTGCCTTCCCTTCTCCCATAGGGCTGTTCTGTGGTCCCTTTTTTTTACCTAAAAGAGTATAAGGATTTCATTGCATTTAATCTCCTGTAGAAGAGTGAAATGCTCAGTGCCATCCTTCCTTAGCTGCATAACAATGTGAAAATTTTAACTGTCTGTTATATATCCCCAAAGAAAAGGAAAGCTTAAAAAGTCTGCCTTCAACATTGACTATTTAATTTACAACAGGACTTAATCACAAACAAAAAACCCCCAACACTTGAAATAGATTCTCCCAATATTTAAATAACCTTTCCCTCACAATGTTATGAAATTGAGACAGAACTAGAAAATACGTTTCAAATTTCAAATATGCATCTGAACTGTCCTGAAGTTATGGATTTTTAAATCCATTTTTTATCCAACTCCCTTTAGAGACAGCCAATGGTTGCAAAGCTTGATCTCAGTTTTTCTAAAGTTTGGGGTTACTTAAACATATGGTTTAGTTTTGCACTCACGGAGTACTCCCTAAGGCAGAGATGGGCAAAATCGTGAATCTGGCCAGTGCCTAGGCTCCATGTCCCAGTAGCCCCGCACCATAGCTGGGTCTGGTTTCCATGGAGACCACAGCAGCAGCCCCGCTGTGATAGCATGAGGCTGGGGTTTCCATGGAGACTGCCCCAAGCAGCACTGGCAGGGCACGCAGCGGGGTGCAGAGCTGCTCTGCAGCCTGGCTGGGATCTCGCAGCAGTGACAGCATGGCCCAGAGCCAAGGCACAGCCACAATCGATAGCCTGCATGCTCCAGGCGGGGGTGTGCAGGCAGTGGATCGTGGCTGTGCCCCAGCTCCTCCCAGTGGTTACAGCACGGTCTGGAGCCAAGGCAGAGCCATGATGCCTTATGGGAGCATGTAGGCTGCAGATCGTGACTCTGCCTTGGCTCTGGATCATGCTGTCACTGCTGCAAGATCCCAGCCAGGCTCTGGATCAGCTCTGCATCCTGCTGCATGCCTTGCCAGCTGGGATGGCACTGGGGAGAATTTCGGGGGGCTATAGCTACCCCAAAATTCACCATAGCTCCCTATAGTCACCAGGGGTGCTGCTGCCACCACTGCTGTCTGCCCCACACAGGTGGCAGCAGCTGAGCCTGGTGCACTCTCACCTGCATCACAGCCCTCCTCAGCACCCCTGCCAGGAAGAGGAGGCTGATGCCTGCCAGTGCTGCTAGAGCCAGTCCCATGGACACCCCAGCCCCACAGTTTCACAGTGCGGCTGCTGCTGGGGCCGTCTTGGAAACCGACCCCAGCCATGTAGGCAGGAGCTGCTGGGAAATGGAGCCCACTGATGGCCAGATACGGCCTTTGGGATGGATTTTGCCTGCCCCAACTATAAAGAGAAAATAGTATCTTGGAAGCAACTATAATTGGGACCAATATTACTTACACAAATCCAAATCAGTTTTTTGGAATAAATGGTACTCTTAACTGACAGAAGCAAGTAACAAGCGTTTTTTTTTCATAGGACAAGGTTGCTACCTCTGTTTCACCGTGGTCTCCCAAAGTCAACGGTACCAAGAAGCCCCTAGACATGAAAATGTCAGCACTTCCAGTTGCAGAGGATGTTTGGGAGAGAGAAATTGATTTATTAAACAAAGCAGGTGCCAGGATGGGTGAAAACAGAAAGTATGAGGTGTTAATATTGGGAAAGAAAACGGTGGCTGGAGTTCCTGCAAAGACCAAGGCATTTCCTCAAAACACCATTCAAATCATTGTTTTCAGTCAACATGTTCATACAAGATACCTTGTTGTAATAGTCACAGACTGCATCTGTTCTTCCTGCTGCCAGTGTTAGATCTGTCTTCCTGTTCCCCACTCTTCATCCAGTCAAAGTACCTTACAACTGTCTCTATCCCCTCCACCATAGGTCCTCATCTGATATCAGCCTTTACCCTAACTCCCAGTCTTACTCTCCTCCCTCTCTAGTGCTCACCCCATCGAGGTCCCTTTGTTCAGGTCAGGTTGCTTTCTCCTCTGTGCTACTTGGGTGCCAGCAGAGGGAGCACTCAGAACACACAAGAGACTTGCTGGGTTTCTGGTTGTAGCCATTGTTGGTCTAAGGACATAGGCAAGCAAAGTTCTTTGAGTAGATATGACATTTTTTATTAGACCAATTGAGCAGTTGGAAAAAAGCTTTTGGGTGCAATCACACTCCATTCTGGAGATAAATGGGAACAGCAATGGCAGGGAAAGTGCTGCTCAGCCACTGCACCTTGTATAACCAGAGTCTTTGTGGATTTAGTTAGCAAACTGTAACAAGTCCCAAACAAACTAAGAATTTCCAAAGGCTGTGAAAAGCCCAAATGTAGGTCATTTTTTCCCCCACAGGAACAGCAATTTTTCAGTGACACAAAGGCAACTGCCTTGCTAAGACTGAAATCATAGCTGCAGAACGTGAAAACATGAAGGCAGTTGGGCTACTCAGTAAAGCATTTCCAATGAGGTATACAAAACAATGTATTTTCCTAATCTCATTTAGAAAAAGGGCTGAACCACTTCTGCTGAAATCTTGAGTGAAAAAAAAATAACATGCAGCCTGAGGTAGAGCTCTTCAGTGAGAGGTTTCTGCCAGGCAGGTTACACACAACTGAAACAGAAACCAAATCTTAGAAGGTGAGCATTGGGCAATCAGAACTAGTGCTGGTGCTAGGAGGCCCACTTATAAACAATTATACATTTGCACAAAACAGCCAGTTCTTCAAAATAGATTGAACTGCTAGCCATATACCTCCATCATATTTCAGATAAATAAGTATAACATTGATTTAATAAAAAAAAAGAAATGCTTGATAAACAGGTAACATGTCCCTTCATGAAGGAACATGAGTGTTTCTGTAGTTTACAATTTATAGACCTCAGATAAAATGCATCAGCTGTTTTGGTAGCAGGGATGGGAACCCAAATCTTCCTTCTGCCAGCCAAGTATCCTAATGACTGGATTACAATTTATACAGGCAACCCCCGCTTAATGTTCTCGACTCATTCCAGAACAGTGGTTTTAAACCTTCTTTTTTTTGTGGACTCCTAAAAAAAATTCAAATGGAGTTGTGGCTCCTTTTGGAAATTTCAAATGGATGTGTGGACCCTTCTAAATCGTAAGTGTGGGTAGTCACATACTTTTGATTGTTCATAGTCATGTTTCGTGGACCCCTTAGACATAGCCTGAGGACCCCCAGGGGTCTGTGGGTCACAGGTTGAATGCTACTGCCTTATAAGTTAGCTTCAAGATTCCTTCACTCAGCATTGCTGGATGTTGTAACTCCCATGTTCAGATGCTCAGATATTCCTTTTATATAATGTGAAGGGGTAAGTGGTACCTCTGCATCACACCTTGCATTACTGTGGAGAGATACCTGAGCTATCTTGAGTACTGGAAGCTGTAGAATAAAGAGAATGGTGCTGGACTAATATAATAAAATTCTCAGCAGGGCTAATTTTTTGGGGCATACTGCTGAGCTATTGTGACTTTAGTGAGAGCTTTGTTTAATGATAGCAGTTTAGCTAAATGCAAGAGCCTTGAACTATTAGGATGCTTATATAATTCCATTCACTTCTGCAATTTGCATTTTTAATATGCATGCTCTACTTAGATGCATGCTACTGAATTTTCCAACAGTCTTCTGAATTGTTTACATTCAGCTATGGGTGGTTTGGATTACTCCTTTTGCCTATTGTTCTATTGAAAACACTAGAAGCAGAGTATTTAAGGCTCTGAATGAGTCTCCAGTTTAAAATTTGATTAATAGTCTTTCCTTTAAGTCAGCAGTTCTGAACCGGGGGTACATGTACCCCCAGGATGTACGTGAGATATATTTCATACATTGTCTAACACAGGTTGAAGGGCCTAAAAAATTAATTTCCCATTGAAAGGGGTATGTGAAGTCTTACTTTGAGACCAAGGGGTACGTCAACTGAAAACGGTTTGGAACCGCTGCTTTAAGTACTCTGCTTTGAGTACCAGATACTCAAGGAGCTGGTTAGCATCATAGCTCAGCTCCTGGCACAGATCTTCAAGAATTTCTGGCACTCTGGTGAAGGGCCCGAAGACTGGAAGAAGGACAATGTGGAGTCTATCTTCAAGAAAGGGAGGAAAGTGGATTTGGCAAAGTACAAGCCCATCTATCCTGGGGAAAGTCTTAGAAAAGATTATCAAAGAGGCCATTCTTAATGAGTTGGCTAATGGCAACATCCTGAGGGATAGCCAGTATGGATTTGTTGTCAGTAGGTCTTGCTTGACCAATCTTGTTTCCATTTATAACCAGGTGACCTATCACCTGGACAAGGGAGAGGAGATTGATGTCATATATCTTGACTTCAAAAAAGCCTTTGATTTGGTTTCCCATGATCACCTCTTGGCAAAACTGGCCAACTGTAGCCTCAGGTTCACCATGATCTGCTGTCTGGGGAATTGGCTCTGTGGTTGGATCCAGAGGGTGGGGACTGACAGAAGTCAATCATCAAGGTGCCCTGTGACTAGTGAGGTCCCACAAGGCTCTGTCCTTGGGCCTGTATTGTTCAACCTCTTCGTTAATGATGTGGACATTGGAGACAGAAGTGGACTGGCCAAGTTTGCCGATGACAGCAGACTTTGGGGCAAAGCAACCATACCTGAAGACAGGATAGCGATCCAGGCTGACCTCAACAGGCTCAGAAAATGGGCGGATAAGAACCTGATGGTGTTTAACACTGAAAAATGCAAGGTTCTCCACCTTGGGAGCAAAAACCTGCACCATCTTTACAGGCTCGGCAGTGCTACACTGGTTAGCTCTACGGAAGAAAGAGACTTGGGGGTCATCATTGACCACAAGATGAATGCGAGTCTTCAATGAGATGCTGCGGCTAGTAAAGTGACCAAAACACTGGCTTGCATCCATAGATGCTTCTAAAGTAAATCTCAGGATGTCGTTCATTCTCCCATTGTACTCGGCCTTAGTGTGGCCGCAGCTGGAGTACTGTGTCCAGTTTTGGCCTCCACAATTCAAAAAGGATGTGGAGAAGCTTGAGAGAATCCAGAGAAGAGCCATGCGCATGATCAGAGGTCAGGGAAGCAGACCCTACGATGACAGGCTGAGAGCTATGGGAAAAGTGCAGGCTCAGGGGTGATCTGATGGCCACCTATAAGTTTATAAGGGGTGATCACCAGGATCTGGGGGAATGTTTGTTCACCAGGGCGCCCCAAGGAACAACAAGGTCAAACAGTTATAAACTCCTGCAAGACCGTTTCAGGCTGGACATAAGGAAGAATTTCTTTACTGTCCAAGCCCCCAAAGTCTGGAATAGCCTACCATTGGAGGTGGTTCAAACACCTACTTAGAATGCTTTCAAGAGAAAATTGGATGCTTATCTTGCTGGGATCCTATGACTCCAGCTGACTTCCTGCCCCTGGGGCAGGGGCCTGGACTCGATCTTCCGAGGTCCCTTCCTAATGCCTATGAAATCATCAATAAACAGATTCCTCTATGTCATGTTTTCATATCAATCTAGAAAATTCATTATTAATTTGGACTAATTGACTTTGTACTAACACAGTGCTTCACATGCATTATATTACAAGCTAAATAAGGCTTGTGGTACATTTTGAAATATAAAACAAGTTCTAACTTAGATAACAGCTGAATGGATTTTTTTCAGTGTAATATCCTTGGTTTTGTTATACAGCTATCTCTTAATATCACTGAGATTTGTAGCACATGTTGCCACTTCTATTTCCTTTCCTAAAGAATGAATGAACCACATGATGTCCATCTTATTTGTGGTCTGGTTGATGCATGAAGAAAACTGGGATGAACACTCAGAGCATCCCATCAATACAATATTTATGGGATATTGAGAGAGCTTATCCTGAGACATTTGGGAATAGGGGCTGGCAAATATGGAATAAAGAACGGGAGGGAGGCCTACACTGTGGAACTCACTCTCACAAGAAATCATGAAGGACCCATTATTTCACCCCATGTAGAATAGCAAAATTCATTTCTTTAACCTAGCACTCTTGCAAACTGTTCTCTCATAACTGTTCTCATTGACCTACCAAAACAAGTGTTTTGATATTTACCTTGATGAAGTCCAGCTTTTTCTGCAGAGTTTGTTATCCATCTATACATGTCCTGAATTATGTATTTTTGATATGACCCAATCAGGTGGGGGAAAAGAGAGTACTTATTATTTCTTAGCATGTACCCAATTATTCTAATGATGCATCTGCGTATACTTGGTAAAAGCCTTGCTTTCAATCAAACCTGCATGCCAGAAAGCTTCCAACTGAATATGTTACACTTAACCAATTGACCTAGGGTCATCAATAGTGAAAATAATGTATAGTATCTACTCTGCTACTTGCATATCTTGCAGACAGATATTGAAAAAATCTCTTTAAATAAGATATCTTTGAATAAATACATATTTTAAGAACTGTTGATCCAAGGTATTCCTCCTTTAAAGTACCCATGGGCCATTGCTATATAACTCCAAAGGCCCCAGTTTTGCAGTGTCTTGCTTTGCAAGTCATCTCGTTAGTAGCCAAGAAATTCTTGCTTGCTAGTCACGCAAATATATACTGTATTCTACTTTAAGTTTAAGATGACTTCCCCAAATTATTAGATTTTAGACACAGAAAGTTATAATTTTCTATATCTAGAATTGAATTATTGGACAGTTGTCTTAAATATGCCCCCTCTCCCCATTTCAGCAGGAAAAGCAGAAGCTGGGGGCAGCTGGTGTGCCCTCTACTCCTTCCTCCCCTGTCATTTGCTCTCACCCAATGCCTGCATGCTTAGTGCCTGCCCCAAGCTGCCTGTCCCTCCCCAAGTGCCTCCGTTTCCCTGCTCCTTGCACCTGCTTTTGTCTGCCTTCCCTCCTCCTGTGGCCCGCCACCACTTACACTGTGCAACGGCTCTGGTTCTATGTACCCTCAGGGCCTGAAGCATCTGGCTCAGCCAGGCAGTAGTGTCAGTTCTGGCCCTGGAAGAAGAAGCTTGTTATATTGGGGAAAATGTATGGTATGAGGGGGAGCGCAGGGTGGCAGGGGAGTTGCTGAAGCTCAGCACATTCCTTCCCTAACCCTTCCCCTCCTACTACGTGTCCTTTACCCTGTTGCCTGAGCCAGCCCCAGCTCCAGCGTCCCAGAGTCACAGGTGTTGTTTGCCCTGGACTGGTACTACAATTTAAGATGAGTTGGGGTTTTTTCCCTCCCCAAGTTGCATGTGGAAACAAAAGCTGGTCTTCGATTTGAGGAAATATGATACTGTGCTAAGAAATGGTATTTAACATTCTAAGACACATGGTAGGCATGCTTACCTACAAGAATCAGAACTTTATTCTCCCTATCAAGATGGCTCAAGAACCACTTATTTTGTGCCAAAAACTCTTATGTTATGTTTTTGGGGCTTTGTACGTATTTGTACTTTGTGCCCTCAGACAAACTGTGGGACTCGGTCATGGAGTTGCCCCAGGGGCATGCTTGCTTGAAACTACTGCAGCCTTATCTGTCTCAGACTACCCCCTGAAGACGGGATAGGTGGTGTGGCTTCTAGAGCAGGAGGGGGAGTCCTGGCTCCTTCACACTCTGAGACTCTGGCCTTCTGGTCCCCGACCCTCCTTGGTTCTCTCTGGTGCTGACACAGCTCTTGAGAGAGAGAGATTTTGTCTCTTGTAATCAGAAGTTGCAAGCAATGCACCAAACAACTATAGGGGCAAAGGCCACAGACCAAGAAGATCCTGCCATCCCCGAAGGTTTAAACAGTCCCTCCACTGCCAATCCAGCCTCCATAGTCCCTAGAGTTACTCAGCTATTCCCTCTCTCTTCTTCCCCTCCACCAGCCCCAAAGCTGCTCCCTTTGGCAGGGTATAGAAAGTTAAAAACCCTGAGGCAGAATCAATCTAAGTTACACAGTTTTCTGTAAGCAGTGTTGTTTAGATCGGTAGTGAACAGAACACACATTCACCCTTTGGTGGTGGTTTGCGAATCTTCTTAGACCAGGTTCTGCCATTTTTAAACCGGTCAGTATGAGCTGAACTTCTGTTTCATTATGGGTATAGGACCAGTTTTCAATCACTTATACCGATAAAAGTGTGATGTCTGTACCTGGCTTTAGTCTCAGTCTTCATACTGGGTGGCAGGAACTGATGCTTTTTGAGTGCAGGCTGTTCTGTTCCTCATTGCATTTATCACATTCAGCTTTCCTAGAGCCTTCTGGGTGTCACTGGCAACCCCGCCTTTGCTTTGGTGTCAAAGCAATTCAAGACTTTGTTCATGCTAGAGGCCCATAGACTGTGGCCTCACTGTCTCTTTGACTGACTCTTAGCTATATGGGTAAATGGAGGCCCACAACATTAATAACAAAATGAACACATTTAAAGACAGAAATATTACAATAAGACCCATAGCCCATCACAGTTAGTAAAACTCAAACATTATGCCTTTTAAGAACGATAGAAATTCTCCATGATCAATACAACAGTAGCAGAGCCATTCAACAACTCTCCAAAATGATGGACATTTAGTAATGGCATCATAGATGGTATAAGAAAAGGACTAATTGATGGATAATTTTTGGAGGATTGCATCAGAGATAGAGAAAAACCCAGTGGGGGATAAAACATTTAAAAATCTTTGTTCTGAAAGAGACCAACAAAAAACATAGGGGATCCTTCTGCAGAACTAAGTCCAAAGCTGCCAAGATGTCTATTAAATATCTCACCAATGAATATATGTCATAATAAATATTGCAGCCATATACACTGTAGATCATATTAAGATTTGTAAGTAGCGGCTAGGAAAAAGTGCTCCTATGAAGAAATTACTTAGAAAAACTTTTCTATGGCTTCGTTTTGCACCAGTGCTTTCCCTTTGGGAACGGGAATATACAGGAAGGCACTGAAGCTATTAACAGGCATTGCCCAATGAAGTGAATCAGCTGGGCTGGAATGTATCCTGCGCTGACCCACCTCATTGCATTAAATGGATGTCACCCGTTATCCTGCATGGTTGGGCCCCTGTCACTCACAAGATCCAATCCCATGGAACAGCACTCAAGTTGCACCTTTGCAATTAGGAAAACCCAGGCCCTGAGGATTCTGATTTTGGGTACACCTCTGCCAACAGAGAAACCCAGGCAGGTGCTCCTGGAACTTCAAGGGCCTGATCCTTTGTGCCCCAGGAATTCCAGGCCAGGGTCTTAGAGTCTTGCTCTGAAGGAGGAATTCCCAGGCACAAAAGATTGTGCCTGGAAAGCTTGGACACACTTGCCCGGGATGGCTGGAGAGTGCAGCAGGCTTCAGGCTGCCCACCTTCTCTGCCTTACAACAACTCAATATCCACTGCAAAACAGCAGCACAATGAATACTATCTTCTGTTGCATCCATAAAGTTGGGCATTTGCAGTGAAATGGAGATCACAGATTGCTGTTTACTTTCTCTTTGTGCTGCCAGAACATTTTTATGTCTGTACAAAGGCAAGGTCTGTTTGCAGCCTGAGAGCCAGGCTCTGATACCTTTAATCATGTTGAATGCTACCTTTTCCTGGGCTAAACAAGGCACACCTTATTTACATGAGACAATGAAGTCAATGGGACTTTGTATGCAAGCTGGGTAAGGTTTGATGTTCCACAAACAGTCCCATTAAAATTAAGAACAATCCATGAGGAAGGTGTTAATTCAGCATTTAGAAAGGTATTAAACTATGCCCTAAGTTAGTCATGTCTGTTAAAAACGTGGGCTCCTATAGATGGGCACTAATTTCACTCAAACAAATTAACTGCAAATATCAAATATGGCACCAGGCAAGTAAGGGTACTTATTGATCTATTATCTGTCCATGTTTACTAGAGCATTCTTGGTCTCTGATTCCTCTACCTTGCTTGAAAGAAAAGCATGTTACAGCAAGTTAGGGTATAATGACAAAAAATATATCTCCCCTCCAACCTCCCAACCTCCAAGAGAAATAAATAAATAAATAAAATGGGAGGGAACCATTCCTTTGACAAGAAAAGGAATGTTTCTGGTCTAACAAGCTATTTAGACTCTGAAAAAAAGGAGGATAATTTGACAAAGATGGAGCTATACATTTCAAGTATAAAATGGGATGGAGTTAATATTTTTTAAGCTAGCTCATGTTTCAGATTTAGCACTCTGACAATTGACAGACAAGTATTTGCACATTAAATATATTTTTCCCTTGAAATGCCTTTTCAGATTTCAAGCACAATTTGAAACATCTGGTAAATGATTTGTTTTCCTGATGCACAGCAAAGAGCATGCTTGGATGATCCACCATTGTTTGTAAAATGTTTCTCTCTATGGAACACTTCCCTCCCTCCACTGCCTTCCCTCCATATTTGCCATTTTGTTTATTCTGAAAATAACTAAGCTAATCTGAACTCACCATAACATATGAGTCTATTGACAGTGCCATAAAGAATGAAACAATAAATTATAGCAGATGCAATCTTTATTACTGAAACAACATAAAGTTAATGAGATGAGGTTCTTAAGAAATAAGTATAGCTCTGTAGACATTAATGAATTTAGATACCACTGTACACTTCTTTGCCTCGGCTTATTTGGAATTTGTTGGTTCTTTCATGAGCAGTTATTTTATTTGACAGGTGACTTGGTACAGACATAGTGTCTGTCACTTATTATTCAGGAAATGTAGTTGCATGCCACATACCTTCTAAATATATACTTTTCAAAACTTTGCCATCCTCCCTGTTCATCATGAATAATCTGATAGCTTAAAGAAATTTAGGATCCAAACAGCCCAGCTTCCCAACATGTGGCCAAGGTACCAAGAAGCCTTGCCCCTTTCTCTACATGTTTGACAAGGGGAAGAGCTTGAGGAAGACAAAGAGCTGGCCATGTAGCCCAGTATTAACTCTTCCAGTTTCTCAACCTCAGTTCAAAACTCCTCTCTGCCTTGAACAGGGGCTCTGGTGGCTGCAATGTTTGTTTGTTTTTTTAATTTGAGGGTGGCCAAGACCCCTCTGCCAATGCCATATAGGAGTTTGAGAAAAAAAAGGTATGTGGATCCAGGGTTGGGTGTTGTGCCTGGGGTGTGAAGGGCACAAGCTCGTGTCTGCCCCTTGGCTTCCTTTGCCTGGGGCAGAAAGATATCTTGGGTGTGGTTGAATTTTAAATGTTTGGGCTACTGTGATCCCTTGTCCCATGGCATATGTGGACTCAGACAGAGAAGGCCATGGTGCTTGGTGACTCTGGTGTTGGACACTGTGGCTCGGTGGTGGAATGGTGTGAGCTCAGGGTTGCCAGTATCCACCTTTGTCAGGTCAGAGGGGCTTCCACTAAGGGATTTGAAGGGTTGGGGTTTCCTTACTCCTGTTGAAAGCATAATTGAGATCAGCTCCTGAACCCATGCAACAAGCAGCAGGGCTCCGAGATGCAAAGTTACAGGGCTCAACGTGCTGTGTCAAACCTCCAGTCCTGACCTCTCTTGACTTCCTTCAAGGCACTGTGTCTGTGTATGTATGAAGATAGGCCTGGCCAATGTCTGGGGTTCAAAAGCTATGCCCACCTTGAGCAGGGGTTCTCACTGGTACGAATCCCACTTTTTTTTCTTTTTATATTGGGCATGGCTTAAATCCCTTAGCTCATACTGCATAAACAGCCTGGGAGAGAAAACTACCCAGCCTGTAATGCTGAGTGGCTCCAGGGCAGGGAGGCAGAGGGTGGGAGTTCATGTTTGCCCATGGACTCCTCTGCCCAGCCAGAGGGCCCACTTAGGTATGACCCAATATATATATATATATATATTTTAGTTTTTGTGTTGCTTTGACCACTCAGCCCATATCACATATGGACTTGGAAAGAGAAGGCAACCCAGGTGTGATGACCCTTCTCCCTGGGCAGAAATGCCTGCTCTAAGGTGGCCAAAGGTTCCTCCTCTTAGCCTGCCAATGCAAGCACAGCTCAGATTTTACCTGGTCAGGAGTAGGGCTCCAGGGCACAAGGTTTTAGGGTGTGCTGAGCTTCTAATCCCAGGCAAATGATTCATTCTGAGCAGAGGGAGTTCTGTGAGGATGTGTCCTGCCAAAATGTGGTCAGGGCATCAAGGAGAGCCCAATACCCAGCCCCTTTCCCTGCAAGGCTACCAGGCCAAAAAAACGGGGAGTATGAGAAAGGCTGGAGGACCTGCTGCTGTAGCAGCTTCCCCTGATTGGGCAGAGGGCCCTCTCAGACACAACCCATGATGAAAAGTGAAAGCAGTAAGTTTTTAGTTAAAATTAGAATTTGCCCTTGAAGTAACATACATAGATACTGACAATGAACATTCTGACAAAGATGCCACCAACACCACAATGATCAAACGAGACCATCATCAGAGGAAGTTTGGTATTCAATGCAGAGGAAATAGATTATGCCGAACATTTCTGGAAGTATTACTCTTTTTTACTTTTGGCTAAATGAAATTCTTGACCATTAGAAGTAGTAAATCTTAGCAACATATAGGCATATCTAATGAAAATTTTCTTGGATATTCATTTTTCTTTCCCCAGGTCCAATAGTTTCCCAAAGTTCTTTTTATGATTTTATTTTGCCTGGGTCCTCAAATCTCAGTTATGTGGTTCAAAGCAGAATTATTACAGTCACAGGGTCAAATACGACTATGACAAAAGCAGTTGCATTTAAATGAGCCAAAATCAAGGTTGCCTTATGTAACACATTGGTTTCTGTGGTGTTGCCTTATGGACAAATTTAGCAGAAAGGAATTCTGAATATAAGGTAATCAGGATACACTTTAACATTACCTCAATGAACAGAGGAAAAATCCATATTTAGGTGCAGAACAGGCTTGTAAGAGTAACCTCATCAAGTGTGTTTAACTAGGGCATATTTACATCATGGGAAAAATATTATTTGGTTTCCTATAAGTCCATAGGTTTCCACCTTCAGGAGCAAGCCTTCTTTTTATTAGTTCATCAATCCTTTAAGTGCAGAATATGAGTTGCTTTTGATAATGCAGAAGAAAGTGCAAAAAAGGATAGAGTTTGGGGTATATTGAATAAAAAAAAATACTAGACATGCCTTGTGTTAAAAATCGTTCAGAAACCTTTCTAAAAATAAAGCACATAAATAGCAACAGGCCTCTAGGCTTTTTAAATTAATTACCATGAAATTCACCCAAGCTGAGTAATGACCATAACAACTCTCACATTATATCAGAAAATACAAACATATGTTCAGAAGTAAGCCTGGCCATCAGAAGGGAAGCAATGAGGTTATGGAAAGGTAATGGGGAAAGAGCCAGGGAATTTCTTTCTCCACAGACAACCATAAAAAGGACAAATATACAGAACACAGGCATTCTCCTTGGCAATAAATAAATAAATAAATGGAATCTGTGCCAACTAATCACATTTCCAGATTTGTGGATGTAGTCATAAAATACCAGTTCGATAACTAGAATTTACTATAATATTAAAAAAATGTATCTGCATAAACTCTGTGCTAATTAAGAAATGGAATAATTCTATCCTCTCACTGAAAATTTGGGAATCTAAAATCTTTTTAGCACAAGATTTTGGGAAGGTGAAACCTAATTTGAAAATGATGTGCCATTTGATGGTACCTCTTCCAAAATGAGGTGGGGGGATAGTAAAATAGAAGAAGGAATGGTGGGAGGGCCAGAGGTTGAGGCAGCGTTAAAAATGAATTAAGACTTCAAATTCTAAACGCCACACAGATGCCATTTCTCCATATTCCTGTGATTTAAAAAACTGGTTAAAAGGTCTACCTGCGGCTAATCAAAACTGGCATGGTTAAAGCATGACCGTTTCTTTAGATCAGTGGTTGGTAATGTTTTCTACCAGCAGGTCAAAATGAGGTTCACGGCAGGCTGGTGCTAGGATCTGACCACTACTCAGGTTCACGGCAGGCTGGTGCTAGGATCTGACCACTGCTCCTCCTACCAGCTGGCCACAGCTGAGGCAAAACACCCCACCACCCAGCTGCAGTGCAGACAAAGACCTCTCCAGGATACTGCCAAAGCCCCCCAGCTCTGGCTCTGTGTGTTGGATCTGGCTGGCAGGCTCTGCAAGTTGTCAACAACTGCTATAGTGATGGCATACAAGAGATGTAGCTAGCATCATGTTTAGTTGCCTTTGACTTCCTATCCTGAATGACTAAATAGCTATTTTCCTCTGGGAGTACATTTCCACAATCTGAATCAAGGCCTGAGCTTCTTCCATTGGAGCAGCAGCAAAACTCCTTAACCATTCTGCAGCTTTACTCCTGCTCAAAGGTGATAAAACTCAGTAGCATAAATAAAGATGGGCATGTAGGACCCATGGGCATTGACTTTGAGGGGGTGCAAGATTGACCACTACTGCTGCTACCTATGGCATAAAAACTTCTTGTGGCTCTGGGTAAACTGTCACTTGTTCTCAGGTAAAAAAACAACTGGTAGAGGATGGAGTTTGGGACATAAAAAAGAGGTTCTGGGTCTGAATTGACCCTAAAGCTGTACTTCATTAATTATTTATACAAACCCTTTCTGTGCCAGACTGTTGCTATCATGACATCCCTTATTTCCAAAGGCAGTAGTGCTATCATGACATCCCTTATTTCTCTCATGTTTATATTTTACCAGGCCCAGAAGGCAAAAGATCTAATTCATATGTCTGTTGTTTATTCTATGTTTCACCAAGTTTGGTACCAAGTAGAAATTACTTTTTTATACAATGTAAATGATCGAGGGCCTGGATAAGTATTAATGAGTTGCCACAACACCTAGGGTTGCCAACCCTCCAAGATTGCAGTCTGGAGTCTCCAAGAATTAGATATACATCTCTAGGATACTGCTGAGAGCCACCCAGGAAAGAAACGATATGACATTCATTAAAATGAATATTAAATATTGATTCAGATTTATATAGTAGACCAGTGGGTTTTTAAAATGTAATAGCAATGTGCATTTGCCTTCCTACGTTAAGTCAGGAAGGCTTGCGTATATTAGTTACAGATTACATTGTAATCTGTAACTAATATACGCAAGCACGGGAGAACCGATATACGCAAGCACGGGGACTCATTTATGTTGTGTGTCATGGGAATGTTGTTGAACCTCCTGGAACAGGTTCAAACAGAGTTGGCAACCCTAATACCACCCCTGTGACACTGATAGAAGGTTGATTTCTGGCATTTGCCAGACAAGGCAAAACAAGTCAGCCTAAAACAATCTCCTAATACTGGAACAAAGATAGAGACAGTTCCCTGCACACCAAGGGTTCCTGAAACACCTTATTTCAGAAATGATAGAACTCTGATCATTCCATCCCAAGAGTACGGGGCTCAAAGGTTTTTGGTCTAGTGAGGACTCTCCTGAGAGGCACAGGCATGCGATACAAAACTGACCACCTAGCTGACACACGGTGGCGGGAGAGCCACTGGGGGCACGTGCCCAGACAGTAGGGCATGGGGCATGGGACTGCAGCCCAGCTACAGCCAGGGCCTGACAGCAGTGGGGGCAGTAGTGGCAGCATGATTCCTGCACTTAAGCAGGGTGCGGGGCTGAAGCCTAGCTGGAGCCAGCATCCAGCAGCAACAGTAGGGGCAGCGGTGCACAGTTATGTCCTCTGGCTGTCGACACCTACATGTCATCTGTGGCTGACCATAAATATTGGCTGAGCCCATTTATTCAAATTTTATTTTCTAGGATAGTACTTGAAAATTTCTCTTTCCTCCTGCAGCTACATTGCAGAAACTCCCAACTCAATATCATGTTTGAAGGCAAAGGAATGCAAGAGGTGAGTCAATCCACTTATCAGTAACATGCAAGCCAATACATATATTAGGGGAGAACTAAATGTCATGCATTGGCAAGATAAGTGTTGCATTCACCAGTTTACATAACACTTTGTCATTGAAAATCTTCACCTTAAAAACCAAAAGTGAAAAACTCAGTTCAGATCATATTTCCACTTAAATATATAGATGTAAAGCTAAATGTCTTCTAAAGCAAATGCCTCAAGAAAAGCTTAGGTATTAAACTGAATGAATTTATAAAGCCATGCCAAACTTTACCAAAGAGCTCAACAATCTCTCATCTTCTGTGTTATCCAGAAAAAAGAGGGAAATATTTGAGATGTGTTAAAATTGAGTCACAATGTTTGTTTGGGCAGACAGGCTACTGGGCAGCTGGGACACATGTCGGGGTAGGGAGAGAAATAACCTCTTTGTCAAAGGAAAAAACTTAATGGGACCTAAAAATACAAAGGACATAAGGGACATAAGGATATAAAGAGGAGCTAAGGAACAGTCAAGAATGGCAGAGCCTTATTCATACTCTAAGTGAGGAAGGGATTCAGAATAAGAAGTTACAGAGTTCCTACAGCTATATATTGAAGCCAGACATCTCTTCACCAAGAAGCAAAGTACTCTGAAATATGTACACAATTATCTAAAATTAAAACCAGTTATATGGTGAGCTTATTATTCTGCAAACTGCAGCCCTAGGACACAGTAGAAATCAAGATGATTCATTTCCATTTACTTGTTTTATCCTAGCAAGAAAAATTAATGTTGTGACCCTGAACTTTCCTATTCCTACAGGTTCTTAGAACCAACTTGATCTACTGTGGAAACAAGCTTAATTGGAACTGAATGCATTGGAAAACTCTGTCATACCCAGTGATGAAGAAAATCCCTAGAATTTCCTATAGGCACTATTAGGGGGAAAATTATGTAACTACTCCTTTGCAAATGGAAATGTTGAAGCCTTTTAAGGAGAAAATACCATGGAGACTGCAAGTCAAAAAATGTTATGAGACCCATTAAAGGGCTTTTCCTTTCTTCGCATCTGTCTTTGTTTGCTTTCTGTGTGCGGTGGATTTCATGCTGTTTAGCTAAATCTGAAAATATAAAACTAGAATTGCTGAAATCAAGCAAGTGCACTATTAATATAATCCAAGACCATAACCCATGTATCTATTAAATTATTTCAGAGGATGTTAGTTCTTGTACTTTATTACTTGTTTTCCTTTGCTAAAAATTTAAAAGTTCATAGAATCAAACTTAAAAGGTATTGATTTGAGAGACATTATTTGGCTGGGTGATGTGACAGAATGTCACAAGCCATATCAAAGTATACAGTATATGAAGAACTGTTTTCATTTTTGTTTTTCAGATCTCATTCATTTCCCCAGTTTTCTACTCAATTTAAATATTCCTTTTCACAAAGATTAATATTTTCATTTTATTCTTTTACGTTAAAAAAAATCTTCATTACAACATGAAGTATCCCTTTCCAAAAAGTGCCATCCATACTGACTAACATTAAGCTAGTTAGTAGGCTTCCATTTTTTTGACATTTAGAGAGCTCTGAGCCAGACTGTTTTATAATATAAATTGCCAATGGACCTTTGCTATTTTAAATCAAATGAAAAACTGGTCCAAAGGTTTTAGTGTGTGGCCCATAGGTTTTAATAGGGGCCTCCCCAATTATTTAACCTTTCCCTCCCCCACTTTTTGGAGTGGGCAAGGACAGAGAAGGTGGTTTGAACATCCTCAGACACAGCTGCTGTCTGTTCACAACTGTTGCTTTAAGTTTCTGGATTTTTCTTGCCTGTTTCTGTTAAGACTTTAACTTCTATTGATCTTAAGCAGATTCCTGTAGTGAAAAAAGTTATGTTAGAGATGATGCTCCTTACTCAGAAGCCTGAAGAAGTTAGAACTGGGAAATTGTCCCCTAGGAAGAAGCTGGTTATTTAACAAAACTGCTGAGGCTTGCTACTGCTCCACAGTAAAAGCTGTTGCTTAGGTCTTCTCATTCATGTATGACTATCTTTATTAAACCTGATGAACACAACAGTGGTGTTTTCATGTATTCCCTTTGTGGCTCCCCAACTTCATCCTACCCTCTCAGGTGCTGTTCATCCCTTATAGCCAAAGGGGCACATCTTTTCGGTCTCTGTAAATCTGTTGCTTAGATACAAATCAGAGCTGCAACTATTCCTGCAAGCATTATATCCCATTCATTGTTAATCCGTATCTTGATTGGTCATTTGTACCAGTGCTAAGGGGTAGTATCAAATCTGAATGCAGGTTAAAAGCAATGGTCAAATTACTTTTTCCTGCTGATATTGTAATAGTGCTTACACACTCTAGAAATAGGACCAGAACTCCAAAGCTCTAAGCTTTACAAAAAAACTGGAGTAGTTGATGTATGCCTCAAAGACCCTGCAACTTACTGTCCTGTATACATCTTCTGTAGAGCAGCAAACCACCACAATGCTGAATGGGCAAATTGCAGAATACCACAAGTGAATACACCAGTAATAAGTGGAAGTTTTGGCTCAAGGAACCTCAGAGACTGCAATTTTGCCTAACAAACTAGAAGTGACCTCAGTGTGTAGCCCAACAAATATTCATCAGTTAATTGGAGCTTTATAGCTGAATCTAAAACATCTAATAACCCAGGATAGTGTAAATAGGGCATGATAAGGAAAAAACACAGCATCAGTCAGTCAGCCATTTCCCTAATGGATAATGTTGGTAACAAGAAAGCAAACAGAAACAAACTGAAATTAAACAACCCCCCCCACAAATTAAGATTCTATCCCATTACCCCAAATGTGCAGCCTTATATTTTCAAAGAAATCCCCTTTCCTGTCTCCAAACCTTTTCTTAAACTTCCCTTCAAAAGCTGTTCAAGGGGAAGGAATCATGAAATGAAGTTAACCCTTTGTTCCCAGGAACCACACCAAGCCCTGGAACCTTGTTTTAGCACAGGGTGAGCAAAATTTTAATTATTTTAATCAGCCTGTGACTTTTTCCAAGATACTATCCCAATTTCTCTTCGTGCAGAGAAGAGGAGACTTTCTTCTAACCCTCAAACGCTTTGGAATATTTCAGTTTTCAGTGTTAACAAAGCTGAATCCTTTATGCTGAACCTTGAGAGGCAGAAAATTAATTGATAAAATTAACCAGCAACATCAAAATGATAATCTCAGGTATAAATGATCCTGATACTCAATTATCTGCATCTCTATCTGCATTCTGTTCAAGAACACCTCAGTTAGAAGCTTTCTACTCTGGTTTTGTTTGACAATGTAGAGCTTGCTCCCTTACCTTGTTTGCCTCTTCAGCCATAAATACTAGATGGACTTTGCTTCCAACATTCCTGTGTTCCATTATATAATCTCTATAATTTAAAGCTTTGATGTTCCATCTGTTACTTTATGATACCAACAGTTGGAAATGACTATGGCAGAGTAATTCACCAAGTATTAACTGTGCTGCATTGTTCACTTGAGCGTCAACAATTTATATTTAGCAAGTAAATTCATTTTATCTGAGCAACATGGCCAGGCCCTAGGGTTCTTTATTATGAATCTAGCTCCCAAACTCACATGACTGTCTTAAAATGTGTATTATATGCACACATCCATATGATCCACAAACGTTTGTCTCTTTTGTTTTTTGCCTGCTGGTTTCTGAGGGTGAAGTCACTTGAGACTTTCAAGCTTTTTTCAGCAATCAAGATAGAAAAGGGCCTTGTGATTCTTATTTTTAATCTAGCGGTTGAAAAACATTGGATATCATGAAAGATGGGAACACTAAACAGTGCATAACACCAGGGGCAGAGCTGGAGGGAGTGCAATCATGCAGCTGCATCCACCTTTGGTTGGGGCACGTGGGAGCTCTCGGTATGGGGTCTGCCCAGAGCCCCAGCTTTTCCATAGCTTTGGAGCCCAGGGGGAGAGTGCTGCTTCTCCTTCTGCAGAGTTCAGTGGGAAGGTCAAGAAAAGGAAAGAGCAAATCACAGCAGCATTCACTCCCTGGGATTCAAAGCAGCACAAAAAACAGATCCTGCTCTGGTCAGCTCAGTGTTCACTGCTCATGTGGAGCTCCAGTTTCTTTTTCTTTAGAAACAGTTTCTGATTCCCTCTCGCCATACAATTGTCAAAGGCTTCCAGAAGAACAATGCCAAGAATACCAAATGTTAAAGAGACCCAAGCCTAACATACTATTACAGATGGTAATCAATGGAGCTTTAACCAAGAGATCCAGTTTAAGACTGATAGGACTGGGAGGTAGGTTCCACCCAGAGTGGGGTGATAGTAGGGAAACCTGTCACAAGACTATAATAGTGATATGAAGGAGTCTCATTTCATACCATGATAGTAATGAACATCTCATTTCAGAACTAGTAAAAAGTAGGTTATAAAAATGTGAAGACTGAAATGAAAAGAAAATCAAAGGCTGATTCCTTTAATTAACACACAGGAGCACACTGGGCCATAAGTTTTGAAGCAAAACTCCCAGGGAATTCAAGCATTGCTTAAGATTGATGACACAATATATCATCCCATAAAATGAAATTGTTTTGATTCTTCATTATGAGCATTGTCTCAGTAATGGCAAAATATACAAAAAGAGAAAGAAAGAAAAAACAGCCCAAGGAAGCAGACCTTTAAAGGAGCAATATCAAATTATACCCCCTCCCCTTTTTTATACTCTATGCAGATTGGATAATAAAAGCAGATTATTAATTTGTGTTCTTGGCTATTAGGCACTTGCACTTTTTTGCAATTCTTGCACTGTGAGCCTGCTGCAAAATATTTAAACAAAAACTTGCAGCCTTTTACTCTTGAAAATATTTGTAATTATGTTAGATCTGATTAAAGCATTTAAAAGGGGTTGGGGGGAAGTCTTAAATTTTGATCTAAAAATGCCAGTCATCATTATCATCATTCATGCACAAAAACAACATTACAACAACAATGGAGGTTGCTAATCTAGGTATTCAAAAGTCCGGAGTGTGGAAAAGCAGTGCTTGACCATATAATTACAGCAGAAGTATCACAATGCACAAAGGGGCCAACTTAAGGTTGTAGGGGCCACCTTAAATTTAGCATTTTTTAAATTTCTGGGTGTTTGGGTTTGGCAACTAAAATATTTCTTTAACACAGGCAATGGCACACAAAATAGGATTAAACAGAACCCCCAGAAGGTCTATTGTGTGGAATCCTATTGTGCATGGGTCATAGGCAGGTTACGATATTTAGATCCTCAGCGCAGAATTTCACCACCCAAGTGGGTCACAGTAGGGGGCTACTATAGGTACATTGCCCAGCTAGTAGAGCCTGACAAGAAGAAGACCTTACTAGCAGTTTTCACAAATTTTGCTGAGACTCACATATTTTCAGTTTAATTCCAGGGCTTGAGAGGTGTTCTCCTAGAGAGCTTCCATACCCTTCTGTCACTTTTCCCTTTCATCCTGTTTCTTTCTGCTATGGTTCTAGTCTCGCTCTGTCTTTGTCCAATCATCAGTAGTCTTAGCCTTTGCTTGGCACATGTCTGGTGCCATGAAGCCAAGAAGAAAAGTTGGAAGGAAATTACTATTCACCTCCCAAGTTTAGTTGCTGTATGAGGCTGGCACGTATCTAGTGCAGCAAGCATTTTTTTGGAAAATTTAGCTGCAAGCTCTAATAAAATTCTCCTAACTTGGGCAAACAGATTTGAAGTGGCTTATAATTAGGCCATATTTGGACAGCTTTTCAAAAAGCAAGCAAAAGGCACATCCTTGGAACAAAGATCCTTGTATCTCTACCACCAAAATTTAAACATGGAGGGTGTTAGTGGGTCTCAATTAAATGGTTGTAATATCATTTTCATGGGCAAACAATATAACCTGCCCTCCTACCTCAATCCCATGCCTGAAAATGGTTAAATTTGGTCTTTTACTGAAATTTTCCTGCAAATAATCATCCTGAGGGAAATGCCTGGCATGGAAAACTTCAGATAAAACATCTGAATTTTGGCAGAGTTATAAGAAATTGAAAAGAAGGCCTTATAATGGGCAGCATTAGTCAAAATTAACTGTCTTTTCCCAGGACAGGTTACAGTCTGAAGAAATGAGTCAAATAGCCTGGGAGGAAGGCAGAAAGAAAGAAAATGATTTGACCAGGGTCACAAGGCAGAAACAGGTTCTCCAGACTCCCAAACCAGAATTCTATAGGCTAGGCCACAGTGCCTAGAGTAGTAGTGCTCAGCCTTTTTCTTGGCAGACTAGATGGGCACTGCTTGGTCCACCCACAGGCCAGATTGGCCAGTGGCCCTGGTTTGGTACCCAGGGTAGGTGTGGAGGGGCTCAGGGGGGCAGCCCAGCTGGATCGTGGGGGGCAAGGGGGCATGACCTGGACCCAGCCCAGCTGAGTGTGCAAAAGGGGGCATGGCTTGGCCTAGCCTGGCCATGATTCAGCTGGATAGAGGGAAGGGGCTGTGGCCTGATCATGACCTGGCTAGGGGGAGAGAAAGTGGCATGAGAATTTAGCAGCAGAAAAGGGTGGCCACTGTTCCCTCACCAACAACTTTCCCAGCCTATGGGGAGCCCTGCGCAGGCCAGATGCAATAACTCTGCAGACTGGAGATTGAGCACCCCAGCCTAAAACAATGATTCTTAACCAGTGTGCTAGGAGATCTTTGGAAGGCTGCTATGAGGTATGAGGAGGTAAGTGTTCCTACCTGATCGATATGCTGCTCCTATAGCCCAGCCCTTCTGCAGGGAGGTAAGTACTGTAATAAATTGGTGTGCTGCTCATTTCACAAAAGTTGTGGAGGGTGCCTTACATCAAACAAGGGCAGTCAAATGTCTAAAAATGTTGAGAACAAGTGGGCTAGTAGCATCCTTGTAACTGGATGAACCCAGAAGCAGCTGAAATAACGTAAGAAAGTAAGAGCTTCAGGGGACTAAATGGAAGCTTCCCCACCCTATCTGTTCCTAGGAAAGCATTTACAGCACTGAAACAGTCCAGGGCTTTTAGTAAGCTGCACAGACTCTGTATTTATTTGCCCCTTGGCTTGCTGAGCATGAAGAAGCCCTTGCAAAACCTCCTCACCATCAAGCACAAAAAAGCATTGAACTACTCCTTCCCCTCAGCAGCAATTCTCTTGATGATTATCATTGGATTCAGACAGCCCTGAATTCATCCAGCTGCAACTAATTCCAGTGATCACAATGACCCTTCCCTCCCCAGCCTTTTCTTCTGAAGGGAAGTGTCTTGCATCTACCATCTGGATAGTATTAAATTAATCTGTATGTACTGAGCACAGGAGGTACAGACAATGTTTCAGCCACAGCCTAGGGAGCTTGAACTTTGGGTGCAGATACTGCTTTTATCTATACTATTGGCTAGACGTAGAAAGACGTTTTTATTACCCCAAACCAGCATAATTACCAAACAGTTATCGATTCTCTGATATATGGAAAAATAGCTCTAGATTGTAATTAAAAGTCGCTCATGAGCACTGTTCTTCTGGAGAAAGTGTTTTCTGCTTTTGTTTCCATGTACGCATGTTCTTATTCAGGCAGGAGTTGATTTTTCCGAATCAAAGGCAAGATCTTGACTTACAACTCTTTTTCACATTTCCATGGGTAAGAGCTGCAAGATAAGATAGAGGAAAAATAAAAACAAATATGCCATCCTGGGCTAAAGCCTCGCTTCTGCACTAGGTGCTATGATTTGGTAGGTGTGTTACCAGCAGATCAAGGGAAGTGATTATTCCCCTCTATTCAGCACTGGTGGGGCCACATCTGGAGTACTGTGTTCAGTTTTGGGCCACTCACTACAGAAAGGATGTGGACAAATTGGAGAGAGTCCAGCAGAGGGTAACAAAAATGGTGAGGGGGCTGAGGAGCATGACTTATGAAGACAAGCTGAGGGAACTGGGCTTATTAGCTAGGGACAAAAGTTATACAAACTGGTTTAAGTGATCAGAAACTGGTTTCAACCTGTAACAGAACAGACACTCAGTGCACATAAACCAGTTTCAAAATGGTTGAAACTGATTTAAGATAAACCTAGTGGAATGTAGTATCAGCTTTAACTGATTTGGGTCAAACTGGTTTATGAAGCTTCTGTCCCAGACCCCTTCCTCATTCAAGTTAAATCACAGTCCCTCAGTATCCCAGCATGCTTTCCAGCCCTGGGATGGGCTGTCTGCTCCAGAAGCAGGGCTGGCCCCACCTTCTCCCTAGCTAGAGCAGTGAAGACTGGCTGACAACGAGGTGGGGGGCAGGCCCAGATTAGGATGCAGCCCAGTCTACTGGGGGATTAGGATGCAGCCCCAGTCTACTGGGGGGCTTCCCCCCGGCAAACTCTGGCTGGGGTCTAGGTCTAGGGAAGGGGGTAAACATTCCCTTCCCTTGCTCAAACTTTCTGTGGGCTGCAACTGTGGACCACAAATCCCAGAGGTAGAAGTGATGAGCAACCCTGCTGAGTCCTGCTGCTGTAATTCTGGACTGCAAATCCCAGAGACCTCGGGGGCAGCAGGAAGAGGAAGTGAATACACAGCCAGAAAGCCATACTCTAGTACCCCCGGTTTCTGGCCTGAGCTGCTGCAGACATGTGGCTGCATTTCTTGAATCAAAGGCAATTATCTGCTCGCTTTGGTTTCAATTTAATTTGTGCATTTTAGACTAACCTGCAAAGACTGAATAGATTCAGCTTCAGGCTTTTTGACCGTCTTTCCCTAGCCATTTATTTTAAAGAAGACAAGACTGAGAGGGAATTTAATAGCAGCCTTCAACTACCTGAAGGGTGGTTCCAAAGAGGATGGAGCTAGACTGTTCTCAGTGGTGGCAGATGAAAGAACAAGGAGCAACTGTCTCAAGCTGCAGCAAGAGAAATCCAAGTTAGATATTAGGAATAATTTTCTCACTAGGAGGGTAGTTAAACACTGGAATAGGTTATCCAGAGGGATTATGGAATCTCCATCCTTGGAGTTTTTAAGACCTGGCTAGACAAAGCCTTGGCTAGGATGGTCTAGTTGGGGATGGTCCTGCCTTGAGCAGGGGGTAGGACTAGATGATCTCTTGAGGCTCCTTCCAACCCTAACTTTCTATAATTCTAATGATTCAAAGCTGGTGGAAATGTCATATATCTTCAGACTTCCCTTATATACGAGAATCATCAGCTGTTGTAAAGCAGCAATAATGGCCCCTAAGAGACCCCTTTTGTGTCTTATTACAATGCTTGTCCAAAGAACCCTTGCATCTCTTCACCACTCACTCGCTTTCAAAACAGCCCTACAGGCTATTTTATCACCTGTCAGGGATCAGTTTCAAAATCACTACAACCAACAATCCTAGAGGAGTGTAAGAGTGGTTTATTATGACCATTGTTCTGTCCTTTCCCATAATCCCATCAATCATATCTAGAAGGTGATTTGGCTGGATTGTGGAATTTGAAATATTTAAATTTCTTCAAGAGAACTATCTTGTGTGCCAGCTGTGATTTTCCAGCTGTGACAGACTGTGTGGTTTATTATAATATTTCTGTCTAAACTGTGTTCATTTTGTAACAAGGTCGTGTGCCTCACTTTCTCCCTAGTTAATTTATACAGTGGGGAAAGAATGGTTTAGAGAGACAGTGAAGCCAGAGTTTCTGCCCTAGTGACAGAGGACTCAATTATTTGCAGATACTTCAATAGCTTTGGGGTAATAATAATTTCTTTCCATCTTTAGCCAAAAGCATGGATAGAAGAAGTACATTCACCCAAGGTTCAAAAAAGGTGGTGATTGCAAAAAACACCTGTTGTTGACACTGGACACCTTGAACCCAACACCTATACCTTAGTTCCAGGTGGACACAGCCCTCAGACCAGCCATAACACCTGTCAGTTGATAATAGGCAAATTTACTGATACAAGGTAAGAACAAAAAAGCATCAGCACAAACAATCAAACAATTCTATATCTACCAATCCTAGGGCTGTCATCAGAGTCAAAGTACATCCGGTCAGGATGCAGGCTTCACTCAGAAGGCTCTCTCTTAGGTGTCAGCAGTCTGGAGGTGGGATGCTGAGTCCCACAGTCCCCCTCCAACGGGCTGCTGGTGTGCCCTCTGTCCATGGTGGCCTCAGGGACCCTTCCTGGGTGACATAGTTGGTACATAGTTCTTTGGTTCCTAGGCTGTGTCTTTGTTGTGCTAGGCAGCCTGTCTGCTTTCAGGGCCATGAGAAGCTGTGTGTGCATCTCCCAAGCTCTTCAGAAATCCATTTAACACCTGCTGCCCATCCTGAACCCTTATAATGCATACCTCTATACCTATACGCCAATTCACAAAAAACAGGCCTGTAAAATACTGTTTCTAAGCCAATACCAGGAGGTGTCCAGGAAAGAAAGAGAAATAAACATGCCAATGGACACAGCAGGGAAGGACAAGCAAAGTATCGCCTAAAGAAGACAGTGTGGAGAGAGAGACCAGGCAGCAGCTTTGGGGTTCAGAAGGATGCTATTTCCTTGAGTCAGGGCCACGTAGAACCAGGGTCAGAGATTGAAAAGCCAGGGTCTCTGAGTGGGAAGTAGCCAGGGCTCCCCCCTTCCCTAAAAGCCACCCCTTTGCTAAATTCCAGGGGCCACTCTCAGAGACCAGGCAAGGGCTCTGTGGTTCCAAGCAAACATCCCTCTGGCACCAGACAAAGGTTGAATTCTGCACATCATGATTCCTTCTCACTAAGAACAATGGCTGGACTCCTACAATGCCTTACTTTTATGAGTAGTCTGATGTACTTGAATGGTATTATTCATATGATTAAAATGTAGGTTTGGATTTATTATGAAAAATATTGGGCTTCATATGTATCATTAACTGTTAACAAATAGTACAATGAACAAATATTACCAACCAACAAATATTAGCTAAAATTACCAGTAACAAATATATTTTTCTGCCCATTCTCTCTTCATCTGCCAGTAAGTTACAATACCAAATTATGATGGAAAATCACTTCATGAGGAAGAAATCAAATATGGTTGTGAAATTTTCCTTAGAGTAATCCCATAATCTGGCACTTTTTTCCCCTTTGAAGAAGTCGTGCATCTGCAACATGCAGACAGCTTTTGCTATGGAACAAAGTTTGTACATAATGAGTATAAGATGTTAAATTTAAACTTAAACAAGTCTGCAGTAATTGTTGCTTCTGCGTGGCCATGCCTTCCTTCACATTTGGGTTTCAAAGGACTTTAATTTTAAAATCATATAAAAATAGCATGGAACAATTTATTGTCTTCTTCAAAAATAATGCTGCTATCCCTCTGAAATTATAGTGTTGTTGACTGCACTTGCTCCCATTAGGCTTTGTCAGCTTTTCCGTCATACACTCTGCTGAGGGGGGGATTTTTTACTTCAGCCATCTGAAATGGCAAGTGAGGTGAAACTTTATTTTTTGTGTGTGGTGCATTTATTTGTGCTTGCAAGAAGCTAAATCTGTATCAGTTCAATTGAGAGAGCAGCAAACTGCATGAGGAGACCGTCACAATTACCTGTTTAAAGTTAAAAGCAGATTTCTAATGGGCCTAGTTAGTGAGGGCCAGATTATGACTAACATGTTCTTAGGGAGTAAAGAGGGGGAAAAGTCACCCTACTTCGTATGAAGGCCTCCACATTTCATCATGAGCATCCAGGGGAGAGCAATTGGTCTGTTCCTATTACTCCCCTGCCCCTCCCTGTGGAAGGGTGAGTGGAGTCTGTTTTCTCCTTTAAGAAGAAATCCAGGAAGGATGAGAAAGTTGATTCCTGAGTACAGAGGCATCCATTTATGGCTTGTCTCGGTTTAAAAGGGTTTGTCAGTATAGCTGTGCTGGTTAAGTCTCAGGTAAGGATGTAGTTTACATGTAGCTTAAGATTGTTTTCTATCTTAAACCAGTTTTGCAAATGGAATTAGTTATACTAGCCAAAACATTTTTTTGCCAGGTGACCTGTGTCTGCCTTAGCACTTTGGCCGGCAGGCTGTCAAAAGTCAGATGCTTAGGATCTCCCTGCTGGAATATTTATGAAATGTTTTGTTCCATTCCTTGAGGGTGTCTACTTGATGGCTTTGTGGGGAATGAATATGGTTGTTTTTAGGCTGCAATATCTAATGCCCACTTCAAGTGGAGAGGAATATTGTGCTGCCCAGTGTGAAATGAAGAGCCTGGTACCAGAGTAGCAGCCACAATGAAATCTTTAAAAAATAAAACAAAAAACCTCAAATTTTCCTGAATGGAAAGCAATACATAGGTAACTTGCTCCCTCCATCCTACTCACTCCTAGGCAAACTGTTTGAAGCAACCCAAGCTCCTACAAGGGCTCTTCCACTGCTTTGGGCCTCTTCAGTGATCAGGAGTGTTACAAATAAATATACCTGGATAACCCTCAAAAGTGGATCATACTAGAAGAGGGCAAGAAATCACAATGACCCTTGAGAATCTGATCTGGGGGAACATTCCTTGCTGACTTCAATTTGACAATGAATTTAATTCTGAACACATGAGCAAGATCTGACTGTGATGGACTATGGGCTTTACTGGGATATTTCTGTGTTAACAGTATTCAGCTTGTTATAATACTATGTGACTCAGTTTACTTCTTTAGCCCGTGCACAGAGAATGAAGTGCTGGGGCTGGCTACACACAGGAAAAGACTTTCACATCAACACAGACTTGAATGGCTTTGTTTGTATCCACAAAGGTGAGATGACCAACACCCAAGAGGTGTCCAGAAGAGATGGACGTGAAAATGGGAAAGCAGGCTGAAAACAAGCAGCATGGCAGCTCCAGTCCAGGGGGGGTTGCACAACTGAAACAAGTGGAGGATCTCTGTGGGTGATCACAGTTGTGCAGGCAGGATTGGGGATGGAGGGACTTCTTATTAACCCCTTTAGAAGAAACAGAGAACCTCTGTCTGGATGGCCTTTGCTCCAATAAGTGCCTTTACTGAAAATCAGCTGTACTGCTTGGAATTGTGGATTGCACCATCCCATGAAAAGGTGAAGTCACTCTCAAGAGCAGAACTGGATGCTGGCTCCTTGAGTCAGGCCCATGGGGAACTAAGAAAGTTGAGATGGAAAGGCTGTGGTCTCAGAGTGGGAAGGAACTCAGCCTTGCCCCCTGCTCTAGAAGGTAAGTCTTGGCTGATTTCAAGGAGTACTCGCAAAGGCTAGACCAAGCCAATCTCCCATCTCTATCCATGGCCAATATCTGGAGGTAGGTGGAAAACCCCAAAAACAAAACAACAGAAGAAAAAAACAGAAGCCAAATGGTGGTGTGTGGTGGGGAGGGAATGAGGAGTGTGAATTGTTCCTGGTCCCTGCTGACAACCAGCAGAAGTCCTGAAGCCTGTGATTAATTGGGGACCTACTGAAATCCTGATTTCACAGGTTTTGTGGAAAATGTGAAATCTGGCATTGCCTACATAAGTCCAGCCTGCTTTGGAGCTGCTGGCAAACAGGGGAGCCTAAGAAGGTTGCTGCTCCTATCCCTCACTGCTGATTGACTATGAGGGTTGCCTGTCATGCACCCCTACACTCCACCAGTCTGCACTGACCGAGTGGTGCTGCATGATGGACAGCCCTTGGAACAGCAAGGGGCAGGGCCACCAAGGCCCCTTGGCCAATCAGAGGTATGGGGGCAAGGTGCTAGCCATGAAGCAAAATGGCAGCCCTTGAAAATTGGCAGCTAGCCCCGTGACCTGCCTGTGAAATCAGCTGGATGCCTCCTTGAGCTGGGTAGACTCCTGATTATAATACAGAACAGCAAATATAGTAAGCAAGTTAAAAAATTAAGAAGTAGAAGACTGAAAAAAAGGAAGAACACCTAATCCAAAATCGCTGTTGCAACTACCCTTCCCATCCTCCCTTATATGCATGTACAGAACAGCTGGATTCTCCACAATTTAAAATAAAAGTAGTTGTCGGAACTATGAATTTGCAACAGGAACTTGGGATATTGCAAGTCAGGTTCTCAGTGTAAAACTACTCCAACATGACTGCTTCGTAGTGCCAAGAGCTGTCTTCTTACCCTGAAACCTCTGCCTCCAAAGCCTGTGAGCAAAATCAGGGAACCTATGTCACCAGCTTCTGAATAAATGGTAACTAAACGCTCTCCCTCCTCTGCTCATGAGGTTCCCATCTTCTGTGAATCATTTTAACCATGAATGCTACTCTGGCCCTCAATTTGTTTTGGGCAGTATGGTGTAAATCCATGCTTTTAAACTGTTACACCTTAGAGACAGGGACTTTGTCATTGGTTTGTCACAGTTAAACATATTGTGCAGTGCTGTGAACATCTGTGGCACAGACACATAAATAATCACAATCTACAGAGCCTAAAAGGCAAACCCAAGGAAATCTAATTTAAAAACTGCAATAAAATCATAAATATGTGATTTAACCCCACCAAAGCAATTGCTCTTATGGGTATCACATCATCCATTACTCCAGACAGAGGCTTGCAAACAGGGCTACATGAATTCCATTCCATATGCAAATGACAGCCTTAACTCTGAATCACCTTGCTTTTGCAGGCTTGTATCAGACAAAACAGTATTTCATGCTGGATTTTAGCATTTATATTCTTTAATGCCTACTAACTTCTTGTTTGCCAGGCCATGGTTTTGTATCATTTTAGATTCAGTCCAGTGGGAGCATTATTCAAATTGCACTCCAGGGGCTCTCCTTTCTGACAAAAAATATTATTCTTTCTAAAATGCAAATAAATAAAACCATAACATAAAAAAATCAGGATAAAACATGCAGAAAAGATTATTTTTCCATTCAGAAAAGACTGCTGAGTCCCTCTAGTGCCCTAGCACTGTGTGCTGCACCCATTCCAATGTAAAATAAAAGGAAGGGAAGCAGCAATATTTAATAGCAAGGCACCTTCTGCAGTGTCTATATTGGGACTAAATAACAGAGAAAAAAACGTACATTCCAGTCCATTTCAATTGCTGCTTATATTCTTCCCACAAGAAAGTAATTTCTGATTCTGTCCTTTTAAATATACCAAAACCCTCTGCATTCTCCCCACCTTATCAAGTAATTTTTTTTTAGTATTCATTACAAATTCAAGCTGTGTGTTAGTACATGTGTACTCATCTTGCCATTTTATTTCATAAAATCATTTTCATTGGTTTAATGCTAACTAGAAGTTACACTGATGAATCAAAGTTTTGGCATGGGGATCAAAAGGAAAACCTGCTTTTAATCTTGAGAACTCTGGTATTCCCACAATTTTTTACAACAATGGAGCACCTTCATCCAGGTTTTGTTTAATCTTCTTCAATATTGTATTAGGACTCATTCAAAATACATAAAGTAGCCCAGGCACAAAATCAGCATTTTTTTTGTTTTGGGTCAGAAATAAAAAGGGCAAGTTCGCTAAAACTATATCATGCTAAACATAATAAAAATACAGTAAATATTATGTGTAATACAGTTCATTATATGCTAATTGACTTCAGTGGTGCTGCAACCTCAACCAAGCAGCAGTCCATTTCAAGGTAAACCCTCCTGCCCTGGAAACGGAGAAGGGAGAGCAGAGGAAGGAAAAGGAGAGGCATCCCAGCCTACAGCCTACTCTCCCCTGCAGAAAGACCTGACACTTCTGTGGATGGATCTGCTTCTCAAGGCTTAAACTCTTGAGTCACTCCCAAGACCCATCCATGAGCCATTGCAGAGACCATCTTCAAATCAAGGGACTGCTGAAAACAAGAGTTCATTATACTGTTGGTTAATCCAAGGTATCCAGCAATTAACCTGCCAAAATGTGAATTGAGGGATCCTTTCCAAACATTACAGCTTCTTCCAAAGTTTGCATAATTCCAAGTGTAATTTAGATTCATGTTTCTGAACTCCTGAGCTGATATATCAGGCCCTAATCTATCATGTGTGTTGTCCCACTGATATAAGTCAGAATGGCTTATGTTTGCTGAATGGGAATGGGCATAAGCAGGTGCTGAAGTACTCTGTTGAATTATGGTTTGAACCATAAGATCATCACTCCTTTATTAAAGTAAATACAGACAACACATAAAGCTTAGTGGCTTGTTTGAGTCATTGAAAGAGGTCTCTAATTTTTTATTACTTAACTAAATTATCCAAACCATTTGGGTGATTTTAGCACGTGCCTATCTGACCAGTCTATACGTGTGCCTAAAAATAAAATGAAAAGAGTCAGTGAAGAAAAAAAACAATTTGAACAGTAGTTGAAGGTTTAGGGAAGTTTATAATGGATGACACTTCTTGTGCCATCCATTATAATATGCATAGCATTTTATCCAAGCATTTAAATCAAGTCCATTTTCTAATTCCTAATTCACCTACAACTTTATATGTAGAAGTCTGAGAAACAAGTGATATTAAGTTAGTTTATTTTGTAGAAGGTATGCATCTTTATTAATCATACCAAGAAAAATATTGGCACATAATCAAAATGATTGTCACTGTTGTTTTCATTTTGTCTGTTCCTACTAATTATGATCTCTGCCCTAAAAATCTCTTCCCTCCGTCTTAAATGCCACCAGTTTTGTACTTTATTGCAACCTCTAAGTACCATCTTATGTTTGGAAAAAATATTTACTTTTCAGGTTTGGGTGCAATATTATTGCAAACTGAATAAATAAATTCTCCATATGGATTGTCTGGTCATAGTGACAAACTGATATAAATTAACATTTTTAGCCAATATGCAAGAACAACAGAAATATCATAAAATAATATGTTGAAGTGTGGGGAAGTGATATACATCGTATCCATTAGAATTTGGCATGTTTGATATTTGATAACTCAGTATTTCAAATTTGAATATAATCCAGTTGTAGGACACTGGTTTGGATCATGATTTGAAGAAGATAGATAGCAAATTATCACCTTCTAACATGTGGAGACAGTCAGCTGTTTAGCTCAGAGTCTAATGAGGGGTACATTGTGTCTTAAAAAGGTAGAAATGGCATGCTCTACAACAGAGATGTAGCTATGTAAACAGCCTGCTTTCTAGCTAATGTGATGGTACCTAGCATATAAACCTTAGCCAGTGATTCTCCACCATGGTGCTATAAGGTCCTTTGAAGAGTGGCATGAGGTGTGAGGAGAGAAGCATATAAATGTAGGATTGTTCATGCCTGGTCAATCCCCTACCCTCACTGCCTGGCCCTTTTGCAAGGAGGTAAGCACTGTAACAAATAAGTTCGTTTTTTTAAAATGGGATGTCGCTCAATTCACAACAGTTATGGGTGGGTACCTTGAGTCTAATGAGGGATACATTGTGTCTTAAAAACCAGAGGTTGAGAACCACTGATATAGGCCTTCATTCTCCTTTAAACTAAGGCCTCTTTATAAAACCAGGGCGTAGTAACCAAAATTAAATATACATAAGAATTAGACTCTCAATACATTCATTTTTAGTAATAATTTGTCCTCCTTGGCTTCACAAACTCAAATATTTGTTCAGATGGATGTTAATGAAATCTTTTTCTGTGAACCTTATGACCAGAAAGATCATAAAATAAATCTGTATTTTGATTTCCCTTCGTAGATTTAAGAACTGTTTTGTTATTTAAGGGTTAATTTCAAATGTATGTACATGTCTGTACCAATTTGTACTATGAAAATATGCAGATTTTTAAACAGCCAAACAGATTAAAAATGCTAATGATCTTATTGTCACTAGAAAAAGGTAGTAACATGTTATGTTGTTTTCTGATTCCACACTTAAAAATAGTGAAAATTGCACTCTAATTAAAGACAGAAATATTTTTGTGAAGAGAAGCAGATTTTAAGGGTTGATGCTGTGGAGTGGTTATTCCTTAAATTCTGGTTGTAGATTACAAGAACCCTTTGTACAGTATTTTGGTTTTTATATTTGGGTGGCCTCTAATGGAGAAAACTTTTTTCTAATTATACCCTTTCTGCCTTTAAGAAGAGGTCTAAACAGCACTGTGCCCATATGACATTGAATTTGAATGGGCTAAGTTTCTTATGCATGTTTGTAGTTGCATGTGATCAAAAGCTTTCCTAGGTACCTAACTTAAAGTTTTAATCTCATATACACAATAATGAAATGGAATTAGAGCTTTGCTTATTGATGTAAACATACTTGACTTATTTAAAAAAAAAAGGGAAAATGAACCATCTACTATTTTTAGATATGGAAAGGACTGTTTTATAATCAGGCCAGATCAAATGCCAGACAAGTCAATGGAAATCTTTCTGTCTATTCCAGTGAGTGGTAGAACAGATCCCTAGTACCTTGGAATATAAATATTTCATTTTTCATTTTGACTCTGTTTTGTATGAGGAGATAATGCATAATCAGAAATCTCATCGACTACTGAAAAGCAGAAACTAGAAATTGGAATGGAGATGTTAACCCTACTGTCCTAGTCATGTGCTTGATCTGATAATCATAATGTGTCTTCTTAAATTTCCCTTTCTGTTGAAACTGGATACAATATTTTTTTTTCTAGCCTGAACTGTTGTGTTAAGATGTTTTGTCTGTTATGTGATATGTGGCAGTCTTGTGATTAAAAGCCCGGCAGGACTCCTAAGAACTTTTTTTCCTGAACTCTACCACTGATTCATTGTACAACCTTGGACAAATTGGTTCACCTCTCTGTGCTTTTGTTTTTACACTTACAATGTAATTATAATAAAAAAAAGAATGGCTTCACATATTTTCTTGTATAGGATGTTCAGTGGCTTGATTATCATACGTACAGTGTTTTCAGATGCTCAAATGAAAGAAACCATAGAAGTGCAAGTGAATGAATATTAAACACACATCACATTTCAATTTACAGGAGCAGCATTTCAGAGAAAGATGAAGTATTTTTTGCATATAGCTGGCAAATCCAATTTGTCATGCTTACATAGCACTTAGGAACCTTTAAGATAAAATTAATTAATCCATGTGTTAAATGTGATAGTTGAAATATGGTCCTAAGTGTACTCATGCAGTAAATTTCACTACCACATTTCCTAGTCAGACTATATGCATAAAATCTAGGATTTGCCTGCATTTCAGACTCTGGGGCTATTTCATTGGAATGGGGCTCACAGGATCATAAAATCATAGAAAATTAGGGATGGCAAGGACCTCAGGAAGTCAACTAGTCAACAGCCCCCTGCTCCAAGCAGGACCATCACCAACTACAACATCCCACCGAAGGCTTTGTCTAGCTGGGTCTTAAAAACCTCCCAGGATGGAGATTCCACAACCTGTCTGGGTAACCCGTTCCAGTTCCTCTTAGTGAGAGAGTTTTTCCTAATATCTAATCTAAACTTCCTTTGCTCCAATTTGAGACTATTGCTCCTTGTTCTGTTATCTGCCACAACTGAGAGCAGTGTGGTAATTACCACACTCCAGCAGGCATGATCGATTGAGTCTGCTCCGACATGCTGTAATTACAGTGCATTGCAGTAGCCTCTGCGCTCACTCATGTATAAGCATCCCATAAGCCCAGGCCCCTCAGACTTTACTCATAAGTCATGTGCCCAGTCCCCTAACCATTTTCTTTGCCCTCCACTGGACTGTCTCCAATTTCTCCAATCCTTTCTCTCCAAAACTGGACACAGTACTCCAGATGTGGCCTCACCAGTGCTGAATAGAGGGGAGTAATCGCTCCCCTTGATCTGCGGGCAACACTTCTACCAATGCAGCCTAGTACTTTGTTAGCTCTTTGCAACAAGGGCATGCTCTTGGCTTATATTCAATTTATATTCCACTGTAACCCCCAGGTCGTTTTCTAGAGAGCTGCTGCTTAGCCAGTTGGTCCCCACTCTATAGTGGTGCATGGGATTGCTCTGTCCCAAGTGTAGCACTTTACACTTCTCCTTGTTGAATCTCATGAGATTTCTTTTGGTCCAATCCTACCAATTTGTCAAAGTCTCTCTGAACCTTAGCCTTACCATCCTGTGTGTCTACTGAGCCCCCCAGTTTGATGTCATCTGCAAACTTGCTGAGGGTGCACTCTATTCCATCTTCCAGGTCATTGATGAAGAGCTTGAACAAAAGTGGCTGTAGGACTGATATTCCAGTCAGCCTGAGAGAAGTTTCTTCCACCATATACCTACATTTTTATTCTTCAAAGCCTAAGGGTGCATCTATACATTGCTGAATGGTGCTTTAGTATTTCCTTTTGGCACAGTACAAGTGGTTACAGTACCAGGTGTGCAGCACATGGGTAGATTTCACTGCTGCATTGCTGTAGTGGCATGCTATACCTGGGGGGGGGGTGCCGCTACAGCAACGTAGCTAGCAATCATGTGTAGACAACACGTGATCACTACATCACCATAGCACACCGTTATAGTGATGTAGCGCATTGCTACATAACTATAGGGTGATGTGTAGATGTGCCCTTAGATATCTTCATTTGAAAATACAGCTCCATGTGTTTAGTAATTTAAACTAGGATTAAGGCCTACTCAAAGCTCATTAAAATCCACTGAAAGATTCCAGAGGTTTTTTTTCATACCCATATTTCCTGGAAAGTGAATTCCTCAAGAATTATTAAATAGTTAATATTACTTTCAGTTGTCCTTTGTTTGACCACCAGAAACAGACCTGTATCTCTCATCAGTAACTGAAGAATTATATAACCTCCAGAAATACTTGTATAGTATAGCATAAAGCACTGAGTTAGAAGATGTTTCAAGAAGATGGATTTAATGCATTTCAGCAGCTGCCAGTGACCATGCCAGATGAGACATTTGATGACTTATAAATCACCAGATGACATATAGACCACACAACTTGATACACACCTGTACATTTTATAGCCACAAACTGAAATTAGGCACATGGTTTGACCTGACTTGAAGATAGTGTAAGCAAGTCAGTCCCATTTAAACCTGGGTAGACATAAAACTTAACTGCCACTAAGCTGGAACAAAAAATGGGCAATGCAGCAGAAATATCCTGTAAATAGGTCTTCCATTCCTATAACACATATCTATATGACTGAAAGCACCTAAAGCATTTATGAAAATAACTTCAAAATGGAAGGGGTATATTGGAAAATGGCCCTGAAAAACAAACAAAAAAAATGCCAGGAAGATGGTATGTAAGCAGAAAAAAAGGTACCTGGTTATCATTCACCTTTTAGGAGTGGCTTATGGGTACTTACACACCTAATGTAAATTTGGGACAGAGAGAAAGACAAAGAAAGGGTAAGGTTTAGTGGGTCTTGAAAAACTCACCTGATTAGGAAACCAGTAACATCTAGCTTAGAAAAAAATCCTTCTGGACATGAACAAGAGCCTGATCCAAAGCCCAGGTAACAAGGTTTTGTATTGCCTTGAGCGACCTGTATATCAGACTCTAAGGAGGTGCTTTTCTTGTCAGGAAGAACTACTTATGTTTAAATACATCTACTACCTAGGTAAATACATCCTCCACCCTCAGGCTCCACCTTTCCATTTGTATCTGTAATTGTTATTGAATCAGCAATAATGTTTAGAGGCCTTTACTCAAGAAGGGTGTTTCCATAGAAGAATCCAGACCTTCGTAGTAAGAACTGTAAACTGGCAGACCTGTAACTGCCTTGTGATCTAGACTGCTGCACATATAAACCATGTTCAGCTAGTCTTGTTTACTTTTCCTTTGCTGGGCCACATAGAGCCGCATTCTTCTGTGGTGCCAGGCTTTATTTTAATTAGGTTGTTATGTCATTGTTTAACTAATGTATTGTTTGGAACATTCTTTTTCAGGAACCCAATCCCATTAAAAATAAGGAATAAAGTTACAAGCTATTACTCTATAACAATAGAACTGATGAGAGTTCATAAACTGGTCAAAGAAAAATATCACTGCTATAGTTTTCCTTATCAGAAAACTGCAATATAACTATGTAATCTTGGTCACTTAAGCTACAGGTATGATATGGACAATGATTTGACCTTTCTATTGATCTGTTTATGCTGTGAAGAAATGAACAGCAGCATAGTAAATAGGCTGCTCTTATACCATATTTTATTACTTTGTCACTTATTTTATAATGCAATAATTTATACAAGTTATAAAGATGCCATTATTGCCATTTATGTTTTAAAATTTTAATATAAACCAACATACATTCAATAATCCCCCTTCTGATTTATTTAAGGATCTGACTAAACTAATCATGAGAGCACACAAATGTTATGGAGATAGGTATATAAGAAATTGAGAGAAAGAAAAATTTTGACACCTGAAAAAAAAGTCTCCGGTACTCTTAATTTGCTTTAAGTTCCCTTGAGCATAGAAGACACTGTGTGTGAAATATAATTCCTTCTCCAAAATCCCCCTAAGACTTTTATTGGGAATGGAAAGGGGAAAATAGGAATAATGTCAAGCACTATGTCTTGGGTAGGCCTGTGAGAAATAGTTTCCTGTTTTCTTAGTTCAGCATTGCACATTTGTTTTTGGTTGATGCAAGCAACCTTGGGTAATGAACTACTCTACCAACTGGAGAACTTGGGACCAAGCCAAATCCCTTGCTACAGAATATTGCTGGAGTTTCAGAACTATAAAATGTACTGGGTTCACAAGTTGAGATCATGCAAAGTATAACTAAAGCCCTGAAGTTACACATAGCTGGCTTGCCAACAAATGTTATTTGTTGGCAGAAAAAGTGCGTACGGAAGAAGAAGTGCAATGTTGAATTAAAACAGACATGTCTCTCTGCAAATTGACCAATTAAATTCAAAAGTAAGATTGAGTGATATCAAAAATAAAACATGAATTTACTGGAGTTTTCAATGTTATGGTTCCCCTCCCTTATGAACCCAAAACTAAAATGGTACACAATGGGTATGTCTATAAGTGTGCTTTAATGCATAGAAGCTTATTTTACTATTCATTAGAATGTTACAGCAAAAACTGTGCCAATATGCTAATGCGGAGTAAAATTAGACTACTATGCATTGAGTCCCTAAAAAAGAGTGTGCTTTCACTACTGCACATTAGGACAGCCTTATGTGCATTTACTTAGTATCTCCAGGCACCTATACACAAGCACAGAGAGTGCTCCAACGTACTGGAATTCCAGTGCGTTGGAGCAGACTCAATTAATCAAGTCTGCTGGAGCGTGGTAATCGCCTAGGAGCCTCTTGCAACTCATGTATCAACCTCCCCATGCTTCAAAATGGTGGCAGGAACACTTGAACTAAAGGTTGCTCAAAAAAAAAAAAAAAAATTATTCCATTAATTTCGCTAGGCATACTACTCCTATACTAAAGGAATATAAACTATTCATAAACTGAATTTTAACTTTTGATTTCAATATAATAATTTGTTACATAATATTAGAATTGTCCATTAAAAATACACCATAAGTTAGGACTGCATGATGACCATGCATTCAGGACAAGTCCTCAGAGAAATGTCTGACATTGTTAATTGAAATGCATCTTTCCCAGAATCATACTTTAAAATGTAGAAGTTTCATTGATCACATACAAGACATAATCTGACTGCACAAGTGCTATTCCATCCATCACACTATATTAAAACCAGCTACCTTAATTTAATCATAGTTCATTTTATTAATGAAAAACCCAAACCCAAAACCACCAGCCAACCAACCTCTCTCCCCCTCAAAAAAAACAACCAACCAACCCCCCAAACTCTTGTAACTTTGTTGGTATTTGAGCAAACACAGAATTTACTCCTTTGGCCTGTTGTATTGGCCAAAGTTGCCTGAACTCCACCCCACTGTTACTTTAGAAAATGGGGCTTAGGCAGCTCTAAAAAATTTTAGACTTAATTTCAAGTTCTTTCTGCATATTTTATTGATTTTTACTCCAATAAAATAAAAAGACACTCAATTTTCAAAATCCGTAGTGTTCATTTATTACCTCTAGTAACATATTATACTGTATAAATACTCTATCCTTGTTATATGTCCTTTTAAAAAAGCGATAACTTAGAAGATCACATTAGACAAGAAGTATAAAAATAAATAGGTTCATTATATGCATTTTATTACAAATTATAACCCTTCCTGGAAGGAAAAGAAATATAAAAATACTTATAAAGTATATATGATCTATAGTAATATATACATATGGAAAGCCATATTCTCTCATAGTCTATGGACTGGCACAAACTTTAATAATGCAAGTGTTGGCGTATTGCTGTGGATGGACCTGCTATCCTTCAGCTTTGTCTCTCCCGCCTTATAAGTAATTTGAGTACTACAAAAATAGATGTCACATATAAGATTCCTGTTCCCATTTAGGAAATTTTCTTCTGGGTTTGTTTTAAGAACATAATTTGCTACTGGCTGGAATAAGGTAAGAGTTCAAAACTTGTGTTCTCAAACCCTCACTATGTCAAGTCAGATGCCGGTAGGGTATGACCAAGTTGGAACCAAAGCAGCCAGGGAAAGGTTTGGTTGGGGAACATAAAAAGCAACAACTTTCAGACAGTACCTGCTCATGAAGACTACCACTTGTTCTGCCTTTTAAAATTATGCAAGTCAATGACTGCATCCAAATGGATGAGAGAAATGGATAGAAACACCAGAATGACACACAGATGCCTAAAACTATGAAAAACTTTCTAGTCATTTGCCAATTAACAGGTTGATTGTTTTTGTTATTTTTTACTCTTTACTGATAGAGAATATGCTTTTTATTTTTTTTTAAATAAAACTATTCTCTGAAACAATAGCAGCCATAAATGATATAGTTGAAACCCCTTTTCTAATCCTGTTTTTTTGGTTGGGGGGGTTGCCCTTTTTGAGGTAGCTAAGCCCTGACCAATTATTTTATGCTTAGGTAAAAGCTCTTACTTCCTTCCCCTGACCCTTTCCAAAACTAAGGACTTGGTCAGTACCACAGAGATCTCAGAGAAGGGGAAATAAAAAAAAAACAAAGTAAAATGGAGAACAAACTCCAACCTGTTTGCTTATAAACTCACTTCGGCCACTGCTTACATTTTGTTTAACATTGTGTAACAGACATAAAAACAATTATAATGCCCTAAGGCAGTTTCTGTTGCAGAAGAGTTAGTGACACTGGTTTGCTATCTTATCAAATTTGCAGTTTGCAGGATATTTATGATGCAACACCAACTAAAATTATTTGCACTGTCCCATCTTGATAAGTCCTCACCTTGAATTTTAAAGGCAAAATACATGTGCTATCTCTAGCCTCTAGCCCTCTTCATTTCAGTGCATTGTCTTAAAAAATAATAATATAATATATATATCTTTAGCGTTCCCAGCTTGATACTATTTAACTGCAGTTTGCAATATTACAAAAGTCTATTAAATTTTTAGGTTTCTTCGAAAGGTCACAGCTTTCTTGTGGCAACACACTGCCATCATAAGAAATACATTTTAATAATCTCTTCTTAAAACCCTTCCCACATGTCTTAGAACATGGTGACCAATCTCCCAATTGCCACTGTGGGCAAGGCATGTCTGCACATGGTCGGATATCATTTGGTTTCAGTTCTTTTGCACAGTCTGTGGCAGGCTGCCCATTAAGGTCCCTGCATTCTACAGCTCTTCTTTGCCAACCAGATCCACAGGTCTTTGAACATTCTCCCCATTCTTCAATTACCCATTCAGACAAAATAGTCTCCTTAATAGCATTAAATGATTCTTTCTTTTTAGTGGAAAGTTTCTCGGTCCCACTCTGTAATGGTTTCTTCACAAAATAAGTGTATTTGATTTTGGGTTGAGGTGAATCGCCCACAGTAAGGACCTGGATAGTTAAAGGTTCCTTGAGAGGACTAAAGCTGCGGATTCTTTCCAACGCTGCAGAGGAGCCACTGTACCTCAAAACACTGCCTTTGTGAGTGATGTCTTGTTCCAACGTGGATAGAGTGTAGTCACCATTAAGAACATATGTGCCATCTGCAGCTTTAATAGCAAGGAAGCTGCCATCATGTCTTGATCCCCGGTGATTCCTCTGCTTAACCTCAATGTTGGTTGCTCCAACTGGAATGGTGACAACATCGTGATAACCCGGTCTGAAGGGGAGAAAATGCAAGTATTGAGTTCCCAGTTTTCTACTGCTGGAGTATTCGATTTAGCAAAGGACAAGTTAACTTAACCTCAAGCACAAGTTTAAGTACCTGTAGTTCAGCAGGACACAAACGTGATTAAATACTTTGCTGAATCACACCCCAAATTTTTGCCATCATAGCTTAGTGTAGTGTAAACACACTACATTTAAAAATCGGGAATTTTATAATTGGTTATAGCTGATTATAAAAGCTCAAGTATAGAGTGAACTAAGCCAGTATCTTATTCACTTTAAAACTCAGAAAAGTTAAGCTTGCAACATGTTAACTAGATCAGAAGAGAGTTAAGTGCATTTGTAAACTCACTTTGCACTAACTGCTGTGCCAGATACTTTCTTACAGGTCGATCCATTGCCTCCACAGATACCACATTTGTCAAACTTCTTATTGGATCCTATCATGCGATCACAGCCAGCCTTTACACACTGTCCTTGGACACAGACAGAAGTGGAATCTGGGCTACATGGGGTGCCATCCACAACCTTTAGAGAATAATAATAATAATAATAAAAAAAACACAGACTTAGTACTTTTGATTAGAATATATATATTTATATATTTATTTATTTGAATATCTGAATAATATATAAATGGGTAGGGGAAGCATAGGAGCTCTGTTTGGAAGACAGTTAAATGTTGAAATTAAATGTATCAGTTTGCTAAAACATACAGTGCTCTCTCATTTCAGCCACAATGGTAAGACACCATGGTAGCAGGAAAGATTGATTCATTTCAGTTTTAATGAGGGAACTTTAACTGAGCAGCTGTGTATAAAGACAAGTCACTTCTTCCTCTTTCCAGCAGAGGACAGTCTTAGCCCTGAAACATAACGACCAGACCGAGTAATACCTTTCAATTTTTTCTAGACTAGTATATTCATAAGAATAGCTTCATATTAAGTGTATCTCTATTCCTTATGTTGATCTGGCAAACACTGTTGGCTCCCAATCTATATTGGTAATGAATCCCTCAGGCTAGCTACATTATATAAAAGATTTATTTTTATTCATTTTATGATATCAGCCTTCCAGAAACTATGGGCAACAGAAAGCCAATATTCACTCAGAAGATAGAGGGTTAATTCCATTTAAAAATGCTAATTTTCTGTGTACATTTACATGAAATAAAGCTGGGGTGGGGGAAGAGGCAGAAATATGCATAAAGTAGATTCTCAGTTTCTTCCTCAGCTTGGAAGAGTACCTATATATTTGTGTTGATAGGATTAGATTGTACATGGGACAGGAGAAAGAAGAAGCTGACTTACATAAACTGAAAAGCTTGCAATTATTTAATTTTTTTAAAGCTTTTCACAGCTTTTGGCCTTCTGTTTGAAATAAAACACCACAAAAAAGCCCCACATGCAGCATGGGCTCATGTATGTGCCCAAATCAGAAGAGATAAGAGCTCTCATGTAAAACTTAGCGGTGAAGTTGGAACTTAAGAAATACCTTAGGTTGAAGAACAAAGAAATATCCGGTCCCTTTTGCTCGGCAAACAAGCTTGCATCTGTCCTTTGGAGACACGCCAGCAAACTTTGGTGTCCATTCCACTGCAGGTCCACTTCCAAAAGGGGATTTGGAAAAGTCATTGTGTGTTTCACACTGTTCCTCCCTGAAAGTTTTGCCTGCACGTAGAGGAAAAAATTAAGCAGACGTTAGATCTTCATGTTTAACTCCTTCTCCACAATATTCCCTTCCTTGGTTTCAAATAGAAGTTGCACCTTACCATTGTTATCTGGACAGTCCTCAATGTTACATGAGCGGTACTGCACCCGTTTTCCTTCACAGTATTTTCCTCCATTCTTTGGAATGGGATTATCACACTCTCTGAAGGAGTACTGTACTCCTCCACCACATGTCCTTGAGCAGTCTCCCCAGGGTCCCCATGACCCCCAACCTCCATGAACAGGAGTCTAAGAAATTACAAGACACAGCCAAAAAGAAAAATTTAAGATTTCTTTTTTTAAAACTCCCCAGAATTTGTTAAAGTAACTATATTAAAAATGCTAAATTAAGCCCCCTGCAAAAGACCACATATTTATTTTATTAGCTACAGCTGGCAGTTTACCCAACTATCTGAAGTAGTTCTGATTTCTTCAACTAAAATATTGCTCAGATTTCTCTACCCGTTAGAGCATATTACACTTAAGGTTATTTTTTAAAAAATGTTTATAAATACTTACATCATAATGTTTCTTCTCAGTTTTGTTTACACACTTGCCATTCATGCACCATTTCCCCTCCCCACAACTGGTGCCGTCTGCCCATGGAAAGTGTTTAGTTTGGCACACAAGCAATCCTCCAGACGTGCCAGTACACCACAATGTTGTACACGTGCTGGCTGTGTCAGGACAATGTTTGGACTCATCTCCAAATGTAAATTGACACTGTCTGTTGGCATCATACAAAGTTCCTGGGAGGTCAGAGGGAAGCTGTATAGGTTTGTGGGGCTTGTCCAGTAAACACTCACCTAAAAAAAGGAATTGTGATCAGTGTGTTAGTTTCAATGAAGGGGGAAAGGTACATTTTCTCTGTACTTAGCTTTTTTGTTCAAATAGCTGTGCAGCCTTCATTATGCCAGCAGTTTTGTAGGACAATGAAATAAATCTCTTATTACTTAATGTTACCAGTAGCCAAATAATTTTATAACCTTGGACGGCTGTTCCATAGCAGAAGAGATTGCAAGAAGGGCCTGGATAGATGTAGGGGTTTTTTTTTGTTAACTAGTAACAAAAATATTTAAGTGCCAGTGAAATTCTAAACTGCATGAGCCTAATGTACCTACCATGACCATTATCCAAAAATGTTGTAATCATATAGGCACTACATGGAGACCATGGCTGGCTTCGATCCAGATTGGAAAGCATAGATGCCATCATATGGGAATCCTGGTTTATTCCATTAATACTGGCACACTGCTTTGCATCATCATGGGGCATGTTAAACACATGGCCTAAAAAAAAAAAAAAAAAAAAATCCATGATAATTTATGAAGTCTATCCTGTGCATTAGCAAATATTCTTTTAAATGTTGAACAAATCTCAGCGCGCACTGTGATACTTAAAAACATCCATGACCTGAATACTTTAAGTTTTAAACACTTTATCATTACTTCTTGCATATGTTCAATTAAAAAGACTTTTTTTTTTTTTTTTTTTTTGCAGTTGTGCTCAAAACAAACAGGTTTTACAACTAATGTTAGGTCTACAAGCAGACCTAGATAGGCTGGCATGTTGGGCAGAATGGAACCACATGAGGTTCAACACAGAGAAATGCAAAATGCTGTATCTGGGAAGGAAGAACCCCCAGCACACCTACAGGCTGGGAATCACTAACCTGACCACCACACAAATGAAAGGAATCTGGGGGTAATAATAGACCCCAACATGAATATAAGCTGGCAACATGACATAGTAGCCATTAGGGCCAATAAAACTCTGGCATGCATCAACTAATGCATCTCCAGTAAATCCAAACAAGTGACTCTCCCACTTTACTCAACATTGGTGCGGCTGCAGCTGGAGTATTGCATCTAGTTCTGGGTGCCACACTTTAACAAGGATGTGCTAAAACTTGAGAGGGTCCAGAGATGGGCCACCCACATGATCAGGGACTTGTATGGCAAGCTATACAAGGAGAGGTAGAGGGATCTCAGACTCTTCAGCCTAAAGAAAAGACGGCTGAAAGGTTACCAGATTGCTGCTTACCGCTATATCAGAGGCGTACATCAGGGGCTTGGTGAACAACTGTTTAACAGGGTGCCCTGGGGGAAAACTAGAAACAATTGCCACAGACTCCTGGCAGATAGTTTCAGGCTGCACATTAGGAAAAACTTCCTTACAACTAGGGTGTCCAGACTATGGAACAAGCTCCCCACCCCGGAGATGGTGCAATCATGCACCCTAGAAGTCTTTAAGAGAAGACTGGATGGTCACCTGGCTGGGGTCATCTTACCCTAGATGTCTTTCCTACTCATGCAGGGGCCTGGACCTGATGATCCTTCAAGGTCCCTTCCAGCCCTATGATTCTAAGGACAATCCTATTAGAGGTGAAAGTAATCAGCACCTCACTGAATTGGGCCCAAAATACAGGCCCTAGAATAATGAAACTACTCCCAATTAAGTCAACTCAAATCTCATTTCCAAGCTGAATTACCAAGTTCATGAGCTGTTGTAAAGGCAGCCTGCAGACCATCATCTTCTATGATAGAACAACTGCGGTTTGGATCACAGACTGTTCCCACATCAGCCATCCCCAGAGTATCACATGTCTTGGCACCGCAGAGATCCTATAAAAAAGGCAGTTTTATTATTAATCAGGTCAGAGACTTAACCTTGGCAAGAAGAATCCTACCTTGGCAGTTTGCCTATACTTATGGAAAGAGCATGCAGACTCAGTATTTTAATAGGTATGATGGCAAAAATCTTCCTCTAGAAGCAGAAGAGGGTTGCGTATATGAAGAATTTCTAACTAATGTACAAGACATCTGAGATAACAAATGCCATAAAAAGGCAGTTAATTATCCCACTTACTCGAGCTAAAACCGTTAAATGATTTACTCACGTGGCTTGCAAATGAAATAGTTTCTTGCATGGATTGTGAATAGAAGTAATGAAGGCTGGAAGGCAGGTTGCATATGAAATAAAGCCAAACTCTCTGTCTTACCTGTCTGGTGAACAGGATGGCTGTGTCATAGTGCTCTGCATGGCGGTCACTGGGTGGATTGTGCTGCTTTTGCCAGCTGCAGAAGTTCCTTAAGGTGAGCGCAGCATTAGAGGAAATATCAGGTCCCTTCTGCTCATCATAAATGACCAAAATTTTTACTACCACCAGACTTATAGGGTTTCGGATACTGGGATGTTTGTACAATTTGGCTGCCACAGACAGCAGAGTCAGAAGATAATGCTTCAACCCGCTGCCATGGAACTCTGCCATGGACTGGTCTGCTACAAGCATGGTTTCCACATAGCGCGGGCTGGACACAAATCGTTTTTTCCTTGTGCTTCCAGTCTCTGCATTAGAAAAAAAGAAGAGAAAGAAAGAAAACTGCCCATGAACAAAACAGAAATAGGACTGTGAAAAATCACACTACGGAATTTGAAACAGACCAAGAAACAAAATGCCATGGTAAAAATGATTTGCCTCTAATAGGCTATTATTGAAGGCAGAATGCCCATGAAATGGAATGCTACACTTGTGGCTACACACCTATGTGCAAAATGAATGGGTTTTGTTCTCCATAACCTGAGCAGTGTTAACATAACGACACCCACTAAATCACCTTTGCTGCCCCAGTAAATCCTCAAAAGCAACCTTGGCCAAGAGCACATGATCAGAGTCCTTGCAAATGAAAGAGTGACTCAGAAGCCTGAATGAGATCATTGGGCTCCACGTGGAAGGCACAGTGCAGGGTTCCTGGCTACTGCCAAGACACGGATCACTATGGTGACCCTACAACCGCCCCACCTTCCTTACCCTAGACACTGTGCCCTTGTCTGACTTTCAGCTCCACTCCCTCTCTCCGCCCCTTTCCCATGTGCTGCTCCAGTCAGATCCTTGAACACCCTCATTCACAAGCTTGGACTGTCAGGCGCTGTGGTTCCCCCTCCCCCATTGGCTCTGCTACACTTTTATCAGGGACAAGAGCACACACATTTTTGTGAATGAACACTCTGTCCATTACTTAAAGTGGGGGAAATGGGGGGGCAGGAATCTAGCAGTAACATTTGCAACCAGTTTCTGCCCCTACTGGCTGTCACCACATGTGCCCTCTGTCCTCAGCCTGCTTCTCAAGCCACTGACACTTGAGTTACCCAAGTGACTTCAGCGGGGTGTGCCTGCACTGGCAGGACTGGTGTGAAGGAGACGGGTCTTGCAGAGGAGCCTACAAAGGGACCAGGCTACAAGGAGGCTGATCTGTAAGAGAGCTGGGGCTAGCCAACCCCCTCCCTCACCCCACACAGAGCAGTCTGCAAGGGACTTGGTCTAGTTGACACACACTCAGGTCCACAAGGAGTCAGTCTAGCTGACACACACGTCTATGAGGAGTTGGTCTAGCTCCGGGTCTATGCCAGAGTGGGTCTAATTGGCACACTCAGGTCTACGAGGGGTGGGTCTAGCTGACACATGCACACACGGGTCTATGAGGGAGTGGGTCCAGCTGACACGCACGCACACACACAGGTCAACCCCCCTTGCTCCCAGCCTAGAGGAGCGCAGGCTTAAGGCGGGGTGCTCCACCAGAGCGGCGGTGGGAGATGCGGTACCTGCGCGGGGCGCGCTGTGCTGCCGGGGAGGCGGCGGGGGCCAAACGGGCTCCGCCACGCCGCAGCGGGCGGCGGGGGCCGGGTGTGCTGCAGGCAGGGGCCGGGGTCGGCGGCGCAGGCGGTGCAGCGGCGGGCTGGCGGCGGGCTGGATGCCGTACTCGTAGCCGCGCAGGTAGAAGGCGCCGCGGAGCCCGCCCGCGCACAGGCTGAGCGCAGCGACCGAGCCCGGCTCCCCGTGCACCGCGCCCGAGTAGAAGCAGCGCTCCAGGCCGCCCGCGGCCGCCTCCTCCTCCTCCTCGTCCGGACGCCGCGGGGGGTGGATGCCCACGACCCGCACCGCCAAGCCGGGCGCCACGAAGCTGCTATCCGGCTCCAGCTGCAGGCGGAGCCGCTGGCCGAAGGCGTCCAGGCGGTAGCGCCGCTGCCCCGCGGGGGCGTCCAGCTCCACGGGCACCACCAGCTCCTCCTCGTCCTGCTGCTGCGGCGGGGCGGCGGCGCAGAGGCAGAGCGCGGCGCCTAGCGCCAGGGCGGCCAGCGGGGCCATGGCGGGAGCGGGGCTGGCCGAGGAGCGCTGCCGCAGGGCCGGGAGTCAGCAAAGAGACGGCTCCGCCCGGGCCATGGCTGGGGGCTCCTGCGCTAGCACGAGCTGCTGCAGCCGCCGCTGGGACTGCGGGACCCGGGCTGCCCGGCCGGCTCTTTATGGCATGAGCCAGCCCCCGGGAGCGCCGCCCCCCGCAAAAAACCTAAGGAAGGCTGAGCTCACTGCCTGCGTAACCGCGGCCCCGCCCAGCCCCGCCCGGGACCTGCCGTCACCCCACCGCCCCCTTTCCTCTCCGGGCTGCTTGCCCCTCGGCGCTCCCGTTCCCTGCTCCTCTCCGCCGCTGCCCTGACATGGAGCGGGCAGGAAGGTGCTTCAGACATCCCCAACCCTGCAGCGGAGCAGCTCTTGCCCCCTCCCTCCCTCTCAGGCTCCTCACACTTACTTGCAGCCCCCTTGTCCCCTCAGGGGAGATTCCTTCCAGCCTCAGAGGAGCAGCTTCTGTCCCCTCACACGCTCCAAGCTCCTGAGGGTCAGTGCCAGCACCCCCTGGTCCTCAGGGGAGATCCCCCTCCAGCCTCAAACGAGCTCACGATGGTCCTCAGGGGAGACCTCCCCCCCACAAGCTCACAGGAGCATCTCCTGCCCCCTAACAGGCTCCAAGCTCCTCAGTGCCAGCCCCCATCCCTTCAGGACACTGTGATACTAACCCGGGTGCAGATAAGGGGGGAGCTGTGGGGGATGAGCCCCCCCATATGAGATGAGAACCCCTTCTCCCCCCATGATTTCAATATAACTTGGCAGGGGGCTGTGATAAGATTGCACCTTCACTTAGGTAGACTCGTTAATCAATGAATGGGTTTATTTTTTTGGTAACCCGCCCCCCCCCCCAGCCCCTGCCAAGGGTCAACGTGTGTTTGAAGTGTTTGAACCCTGGTGCTAATACTCCGCAGCATGGCAGAAGTTCTGGCACCCGCCTTCTTTCTTCCCTGACCCAAGAATGGTGTTTGTGCCCAAAAGCTTGCAACACATTTTTTTCCAGCTATTTATTTGCTCTAATAAAAGAGATCACATCTACTCAAAGAACCTTGCCTGCCTATGTCATTAGACCAACACGGCTACAACCAACAACCCTGCCAGAGGGGAGGGTTATTTTGTTTGTTTGTTTTTTCTTCAGGGGGATCTTTTCCCTTGGGCCCAGTCTGGAGGTGGGAGAAAGTTAGATAAGTCTTCCATTGGAAGACTTTCTTCCTCAGGTCCCTGATTCTAGGGACATGGTGCAGCATGGGAGAGGGCTAAGAGAAGTTCTCAGGGGTTGCAGCTGCAGAAAAGAAGATGAGGGCCTATCAAGGGAGGGATGAACAGGTCCGTGGAAAGTATTCAGAGGTTGGAGAAATTACAGGGCCAGAATTCTGCTATCTGTGGATAGAAGCCTTGGTTCTTCATGTCCAGTCAACTTACGAATTTTTGTTCCCAAGTTTGCATGGGTCTCCCGGGGGCATGTAACACCTTCTGCCCCAAACCAATTTGCTGTGGTGCAGATGAACTCTATGAGTCTTGCTCCTGCCTCCAAAGCTAGGCTGGAGACAGGGTGGGTTGTGAAGGCAGCTGGATTTGGAAACTCATGGCTTTAGAATTGCACCTGGTAGCTTTTCTAAAGCACAGTGTTTAACATCTGAATGAACTGAATGTTCTTTCTGTCACAGAACCAGCACAGAGTCACTAACTAATCATCGAAGGTTAGAGAAGTAGGACGGGAAGGGATCTCCAGACATTGTCTCATCCAAACCCCTGCCTTGCAGGATCACCCCTATCCACACCATCCCATCCCATCCCACAATCATAATCTAAACAACAAACTACCATCAACCTTGATGCAACACAGACCAAACACCCTAACCAGCCACAAGTCAAACAGGGGAACCATAGCAGCCAGCATCTTGCTTCTGTAAAATGATATAAATATATGTTCAAGAGATCCTTGAGCATACATAATCCAGTATCTCTCATTGTAACCTAATTTCTCTAATTAGTCCTTTCTGAGATTTCATAGTCAGTGATCCTGTGGGATGCTGGAACTTTAGGGCAGTACCTTTATATACTATGTATTATGTAAAAGAGATGGACAATCTAACAGTTCCCAAGGGAAGGAATATCTAAGAACATGATTTTTTAAAGCAAATAAGTTTCCATCCAGATTTCTGCTTTTTCACAGCACTTCTAATAACTACAATCTGTTGCGCACCTGTAGTTCTGGGAAATTATTCCTTTTAAATCACTTAAGCAGAGACACAGACATTTACCCAATAGTTCAGCCAATAGTTTCCTGTAAAACCTAAACCAGCCATGGTGGTACAGCTAATCCACTGACTCCTTGCAACATATTTTAGGCTTGCTCAATTTGATTTGATAGTCTCTTTAGTAAAGTTATACATGTCAGTGTTGATTCACACTTTCTGTACATATAACATAAAAAATCCATGTGCTATTTATATTTCAGAGATTTAGAGAAATATTAATCTATTATTATTAAATAACAGTATCTGGCAATATTTCAGATACTATGTAATTAAAACAAAAAAGGCCATATTAACCTTACTTACAGTGCTTATAAAATATTTTTGAATGTAAAATGTTGACAAAAATTGAACTGCATGACAACTTCCTAATATATCAGCATGACAATTTTCTGTTGTACATATCCTTTCACTAGGTACTAACCTTATTACTGATCAATAAGGACTTCTTTGGTTATATGCAATCCAGTTGAAATATTTCAGTATCATGTTACTGATTTGAAGTCTCTAGTTCTGAAGAGACCCTGACCACCTTAAATGATTTTTGTGTAAATTGTTTCCCCACCAGGTGGCACTCTGCTATAAAGAAAATTTTGAAGCATTTCTTTCACAGCACATCTGTGGGGGGTTTTCAAACCAGTTACTGGTAAAACTGTTTAGATTTGAGTATTATTCCTAACATTTTTTTAATTAAGAACACTTGTCATATCTTTTTTGTTAATGTTCATATCCAAGAAACTATTTAAGCAAAGTTATTGCAATTAAGCAACAGCTTTCTTTTCCTCTTGTTGTCACATTTGCTTATTCAAATGTGTTAATTTTTAAGAATTGCTTGTACCAAATGGAGTTTTGACTCGTCAGTTAAAATAATAAACCTCAAGAAAAAAAAAAGCAAGTGACCAACTCAAACTTGCAGAGACTCATAAAATCTGTATAACATTGATCCATGCACTAAGATGCAGTCTTGTAAATGCTTAGACATGTGCTTAAGTTTGTACACATGACTAAAGTTGAACTACCTGTGACAAATTGTGTACACAAATATTTGCAGGATCCTGGCCTAAGTCAATCATATTTTATTGAAATTCAAAAGCAATGTGATAATCCCTAGATGGTAATTAAAAAAAGAAACAGCTAAAATTGACTTAATTCACAGAATGAAAAGTGTTTGAAAGTTAGCTGTTGAACATTTTCTTTCTTATAAATGACTTCTGTTGTTTGAGAAAACTGTCAGAGAAAAAGCAATTTGTTTGAAGTAGGTAAGAAGTGAAGGAGTATAAACCACCAGATGGAGCTAACAGATCATCATATTTTAATCATTGCTAAAAAACAGGAGTTAATGTGGTTTAAACAAAACACATGTGAGAAGCATTAGCCAGGAGACATCAGCATGGAGGCATCTTTGAATTTATTCCATGATTTTTTACTTTTTAGTTTAACCATTTAAAACATTTTGATAGTATATTTTTAAAGGCTACAGGGATTTTATGCTTCAAGAATTTTTATAATTTAGAATTCTAACAGCAGAGGGCACATTAGGCCACTGAATAGAGGAGGAAAAAACCCCCATACATCTGAGGACACAACAGGAAAAAAATGTCTAAAAAGAGTAACATTTTTAACTGCTTTATTAAAATTCACGTTAAAGGACAGCTTTTTTGTATTATCCTTCCCAACATGGCTCGCAAAAGCATGCTGATAAACAACCTCTGTTGTAACCAGCCAATTAAGTTTTATTGTGCAGCATGAGTATACAGAGGATGACAACTCATTGCCATTCAAGATGAATTGAGCAAGATGCTATGCCCAATCTATTCCATTATGGCATAACTTGTGGCATCTGATTTCACAGTTTAATACCACATAATTGATTTTGACGACATCAACAGGAGATTGCTGGCTCATTCAATGGAGTAACAGGAAGAGAAGACTTACTGTGAAGGTTTCCATTCCATACAAGCTGTGTTAACCACCACAAGTGGAAAACTAATACAGAAAATACAGTAGAATACTAATGCTGAAATCATAATTTGAATAAGGCAGAAACCTTTTTGTGGGAACACATCAGGCTTCAGTGCAATTCCTCCACATATTTATCTGTTCCCCCTTCTTTTCAAGTCAAGTATTGAATCAACAACCAAAGTTGGAGAAAAGTTGGGAGCTTTTGTGAAATGATACATTCTAATCTCATGTTAATACATATGAACACTACACTGCTGTATGAGAGAAAGATGAGGCATTGGTACGGCCTTCTGTCCCCCAATCCATCTGGATCAAAGCATGCAGTCTTTGAGGCATGAATGACCTAGGAGATGGGAGACCAATCCACCTGTCTGTGCGTTTATCTACATGTGCAATTAATGTGACACAATAAACTTCGGAATAGTTTGAGCTAGAGTTAACTGCTCACAGGTGCAATGTCTACTCATTTGGGACAGCAGCATTTTGAGCCAGGATGGAGCAGACCACTGGCTGGCTGGGCTGATGGTGCAATTTAAATCCATGGTCAGTATCTACACATGCATTTCAGTGTGGTAAATTACTCTGCTGTAAGATAGTTCCTACTACGCCCTAATTCTGGCATACATATAAATGATGACACTTTACTGATGAGCTAATTAGTCTACTCCTTAGTAATGTAGATGTAGATGTGCCCAGCCAGACCAGTCTAAATCATAATAACAGGTTGTTTTACTTATATCTATATCTATATATCTTATTTTTAGTTTATTACTGACAGTGTGTCGTCAAGGCATGAGACAATAAGAATACTGGGTGCATCTATATGTACACTTCACTGTGGATGAGCATGTATGCCCCACAAGTACAAAGTCTAGTAGAGGAAAAGGAGAACTTCTGGGAAAAAGTGGATGAGGTGATGTAAAAGGTGATGGACAATGCAGTAGCTTTTGTGGGGGGAGACCTCAAAGGATATTCTGCCTCTATATGGCGCTGGTCAGGCCACAGTTGGAATACTGCATCCCGTTCTGGGTGCTGCACTTCAGGAGGGATGTGGACAACTTGGAGTGGGTCCAGAGGAGGGCCACTCACATGATCAGGGGCCGGCAGGGTTGGCCCTCCAAGGAGAGGCTAAGGGACCTGAACCTGTTCAGCCTCCACAAGAGAAGGCTGAGGGGGGATCTAGTGGCCTGTTACAAACTAGTCGGGGGGACCAGCAGGCATTGGGGGAGTCTCTGTTCCCCCGAACACTACCAGGAGTGACAAGAAATAACAGTCACAAGCTGGCAGAGGGTAGATTCAGGGTAGATATCAGGAGACGCTACTTCACTGTCAGGGCAGCTAGGATCTGAAACCAACTTCCAAGAGAAGTGGTGCTGGATCCTATCCTGGGGGTCTTTAAGAGGTGGTTAGATAAACACCTTGCTGGGGTCATTTGACCCCAGTACTTTTTCCTGCCATGGCAGGGGGTCAGACTTGATAATCTGCTTATGTTCCTTCTGACCCTACCAACTACATAACTATGAAACTATGATATGTTGGGCAAAGTCGAGATGGCTATGAGAGGATCCATGGGGGACATGGATTTGGAGATCTCAACCTAGAGGGGGAAAGGATAGTACATCATGTGGTATCCTATGATCTTACAATTTCAAATACATTCTTCCCAAAATGAGAAGAACACCTTACCATGTGCAAGAGTGGAAGTAGAGAAATGCAAGTGGAGTATTTGCTAGTGAGGAAATGGGATTGAAAAGAAGGTGAAATACTGCAAGGTGATCCCAGGAAAGAAAGTCACCATGCAATATAGAATGGTAGTCCTGGACCATGAGGTGCAATGAGTGAGGCATAATAAATATTAAGGAGTTCAGAAAATTGAGTGGTGGAGGCTGCAGCAGGACAATGAAACAAGAGAGGCCTTCAGGGCAAGTGCATTGGAAATAGAAGACCCTGAAAGTTGGTGGCAATAGGCAGTGGATAAGATCAGGAAAGCAGGAAAAGAAATCTGTGGAGTGTCATCTGGAAAGAGGAAAGGTAGTGATGTAATGAGGAGGTTGAGGAAATGACAAGGGAGAAGAAGAAGAAATGTAAGAAATGGAAAGATGTGGGGGACCCTCTGGACTTTGAAGCATACAAAGGGGAGAGAAAGAGGGAAAAGAGGACTGTTGCTAAAGCCAAAAATACTGCAATGGATGATTTATACCAAAGGCTAGAAACAAAAGAGGGACAAAGATTGACAAGGGATGTGACACATGTGAGAATGATCAAAGATGAATTTGGGAGACTGTTGGTGAACAAGGATGAGATTAAGCACAGGTGGAAGAACTATTCTGAAGATCTGATGAACGAAGAGAAACCAAGAAGTTAGCAAGCAAGTGCCACAGATAACCAAGGCATGGCGAGTGACATGAGCAGAATGGAGGTGATAAGAACATTGAAGAAAATGAAGAATGGGAAAGCAACATGCCCTGAGACCAACAGAAGTTTAGAAAGTCTTGGGGAAAGAAGGAATTGATATACTACGGAACCTATTTAAACCGATATTTTGCGAGAAGATGCTAAGTGAATGGAGAGGGAGTGTGTTGGTGCTAATATTCAAGAAGAAAGTTTATGTCCAGGATTGTGGTAACTATCAGGGAGTTAAGTTGATGTCTCACACTTTGAAGCTTGGGAAAGAGTGGTGGAAAATCAGTTAAGGACTGAGGTGGGCATTGGAGAAGGCCAGTATAGATTCATGCTGCAATCATTTCTCCAGATGATAGAGAAATGCAGGGAAGGTTGCAAAGATATCCATTTCATTTTTATTGACTTGGAGAAATCCTATGATCATGTGACAGGGAGAAAATATGGGAATACTTGGGAGTTAAGGAAATGTCAGAGAAATATGTCAGAACCATCGAGAATATGTACTGGAAATGTACAATGAAAGTGAGGAGCAGTTCAAGAGAGAGAAAGAGTTTTAAGGTGAAGATGGGTGTGCATCAAGAGTCAGCTTTGAGCCTGTTCCTGTTTGCAACCATGAGGGATGCATTTGCTGAACAAATAAGAAAGAAACCATCCTGGACTATGATGTTTGTGGATGATGTGGTCATTTGTACTGAGAGTCTAGAGGACGTGCAAACAGGTATTGACCAATGGAGAGAAGTGCTAGAGGGAAGAGAAATTAAGATGAGTTGATCCAAAATGGAATTTTGTGATTTCTGTGATTTCTCTGAGGTACCTGATGTTGGAAATGTGATAATCAATGAGAAACATGTTTGAAAAGTTGCCAAGTTCAAGTATCTGGGATAAACCGTTCAGCGAAATGCAGTGTTATATGAAGAGTTGAATCATCGAATAACATGAGGGTGGATGAACTGGAAAAATGTGACAGGCATATTATGTAATAGAACAGTATCAGTGAAGTTGAAGGGGAAAGTATACAAGATGTGTATGTCCAGTGATATTATACATAGTGGAGACATGGCCTCTGTAGAAAACTCAAGAAAGCAGACTGAATGTACTAGGGATGAGAATGCTCTGATGGGTGTGTGGAGTAACAAAGATGGATAAAAGTGAGAAATACTTACATCAGAGGATCAGTGAAGGTAGTGGAGTTGTCTAAGAACGCACAAGAGAGAAGACTGGCAAGGTATGGGCATGTTCAAAGAATACATGGGAAAAGAAGCTACAAGAATGGTACTTCCAGGGAGAAGTGGAAGAGGAGGACTGAAGATGAGATGGAGAGGGACATAAGAGAGAAGACATTAAAAGATGATCAATATGACTGAAGTCAGTGAATAGTCAAGATCCAGCAGCGACCTTGTTTTGACAGAACAAGTGAGAGAAGAAGAGGAAAAAGAAGGAGAAGAAGAAGGTGGAGTCTTTATGGCACAGTCCTAGGCATAGACATCCTGTCTAGCCTCCTTTCTTAGGATACAGCACTACTTTGACTGGCCCTGGGCCTGAAAACCAATGCTTTCACCTCTGTATCTTCCTCAGCTTCACATGCATATTCTGCACTAGAATTCACTTCTATAGGTGCTCTTTTTTAACTCTTCAAGTACTATATGTTTAATAAAATAAGGAACACCAGCTTTGTACAGGGGAATCTAAAACTGCATTTTTTTTTACCCTTAAGGTCTAACAATTATTGATCTTTAGGAAAAAGTAACAACATTTTATATGCTGTTCATCCCAAGTTTCTTCTCATCCCTTCTTCTGAGTCCTTCTGCTGAGTCCATTCATGAAGCAGAAAGACCTGTCTTGGGCCTGCTGCAGTCCTGCTCTTAGCTAATGGCTGACTGACAAAAGAAAAGGGGAGTCAAGAGGAGATTGTGCTCTTAAATTAGATTTCAGTCATGTTGCCCCTTGAGCAACTTCAGAGCCCCAATCAAGTTATTGAAAATCACGGTCTGTCTTTGGAAGTAAACAAAGTAAACCATTTTCTTGTAGCCTGATCACTATCTTTAGCATTTTTTTGATAAGCATGACTAATACATTCTTGGTTAGTCACTTCAGTGAAGTGGGTGGCATTACAATAAGCAGGTTTCAGCCTCTTTGAGACGTCATACACATTCCGTATGGCTCTAATGCTGAGTGAAGGATGGAAACAGATTAACAGATAAGTACTGATCCACCACATACCTGAATCCAGATTGGGATTTGTTATTGGCCAAAATTTGGGATTATTTGGATACAAAATTTTGGTTCATCCAGTTACATACACACACACACACACACACACACACACACACACACACACACACACACACACACACAGAGCAGCACTGAAGTCCAGTTCTGGTTTAAAATTCTGCTTCCTTACAACTTTGGGATGATAACTGTAGGGTTTTGGTTCTTGCCTCTAATATGTGGGACATGTTTTGTGATGACTGTCATACCACAGAGCTTTATGACTTTAATAGAATCCCATGCAATGCAGGGTGAGTTATAATTTAGCCCCCTGCTTCAAACACTAGATGGGAAGCACAGGTAGTGAGACCTGTGGTTTAAGTTGCCCAACACTTCACTATGAAACTCTGATTCCATTGTCTTATTACTTTGACAACCTGTAGCGATTTCAGTTGAAATTTTCCATGTTGGTTGTCCTCTTCAATATTATATTTTTAAAGATGCAGATAGACCTGCATTGCTGTTTCTGAAATAGGTCTGTAGTTTACTCCTGTTAAAAATTCTTCCAACTATTTCACTGAAAAGCTTTAGAAAGTCCATGCCTTGTATCACAGAATTAAAATTTGGCAAGAGGCCATTCTTGTATCACGAATGCACTTTTGGTGTCCTGGTGAAAAATCATATATTATATGATTCATATTTATATTTGACTATGTACTAAGTACTATGTCCAAGAACTATGGACTAAGTCCAAGATATCTGTCCACATACACTCAATTACGACAACAAAACTGAAACACCAAAACTCATTGTAGTCTGTTAGCTAAATTCTCAGAAGATTCCTTTTACCTGGGGTATGCTACAGTCTCACGTAATTCCTACATGCATGCACCACCCCAAAACTGCAGCAGCCAAATAGGAATTTCCCTGCAATTATTCCTCCCAGTTATTGGGAGAAGTACTAGGCACTGAAACTAAGACCATGGTGGGGGAAACAAAAGATAAGGATGGACAACCACAAGTGAGAAGGGAAGCAGGGGCAATGCTGAAAGAACATAGGAGCCAATGTTGGGGGAGGGTAGAAGCCAAAGCAGCAGAATAATACCAGGGGAAGGACAAGAGGCAGAAAATGGACAAAAACATATGAGGAAGAACAGAGAATAAATTCAGTAATCCGTAGAGAACACTTTTACAAAATCCAGAATTTAATCCAGGAGTTGCATCTCATTATCTCTTTTCTGTTTAGCAATGAGCTGTGAAACCCACTGGCAAAATGTGCATTTTGATCTCCTTTTAGTGGTAGGCTCATACAGTGGATAACAGCCTTCTTCTGCTAATTGTTAACTCAGGTGGTAGGACTGTACTATGATCCTTCTGATGACTTATCTGGGGGGCAAGTATGATTTTACATGAAGGAACTTTTGGTTTTTCAATTTCCACCCACTCTCTTATTCTTCACAAGCAAGTCAGCAGCTTTTCATGAACAAAAGCAATTGATGGCTTTAGCAGCATTAGCATAGATTTGGGATTTCCATCCCTTGCCAGAAGATCATTTGCTAACGGAGCAGAATCAGGGATTCTTAGCCTTTTGGGAACACAGGGAGATGGAGTTTAGAAAGATCATAAAGCATCTATGCACTGACTGCTGTGTCACCATAGTCTTTTCAATAATTTTAACAAATAATTACACAAGATCAAGTACAAGGTGATAGCCAATTTGTGAGCAGTAAATTGTAATTCTCATAAATCAAAAGCAAACAAAATCTTCTGGAAGGGAAGACAATAGCCTACCCTCTCTAAGAAAGACAGTAACATTTTTCCAATTTGATTGGGCCGAATCACTTATTGGTTGTTTTCAAACAGAAATTCTAGGTGGCAGGCTTTCTTCCACAATGAATGAGTGATCTGTATAGAAAATGTTTCCTTTTTCTCATGTGTCATATATTGATTTTGATTACTGTATGTGCAAGATGGTTAATGACCCCTTGTTGCTTCCTAAAGAAACGTTGAGAGAATGACGTTCTTGTGACAGACGATTTCTTACAATGGGTTTGAATGGAATTTATAATGATCCTTATCTTTAGTCATTGCCAATGGCAGACATTTGGCTGCTTCAGCCTGAGAAATCGTATTAAATTTGGGATAATCTGTAGGGCTGTGCAAAGCTTCAGATCATGATTCGGATTTGGAGATGATTTGGAGGCCGAATCTATGAATCCAAATTGATCGCTGAAAGCTTTAGTCTTTCCAAATCTATTTGGAGCTTCCAAATAGATTCAGAAAAGATTTGGTGATTTGGAGATTCAGCCATAGGGTATAATGGGGAATCAATGAAATATCTATTGTTTTTAGATAACTATTGTTTTTAGAAAAAAGACTCATGTTTTGTATTATATTATTAATAGATTTGTCTTCTTTAAGAATACACCATTGTTAGAGCATGTTACCTAACCTCTTTAATTAAGAAAAGAAAAGGCTAGTATAGAGAAAGCAGTGCACACATCTAAGTCTTGCTAGCTGGGTTGATTTGATACCTAAGATGTAGGCTCTCACTTACCTTTAAACTGAACGCCGTTATTATTCTCAAATTCATAAGATGTTTCATAACAAAAATCACGTATCAAAAGCATGATATATCTGAAAAAGGAGGGTTGCATGTGACCAGGAATTCCAATGTTACTGTATCACCCAGAATTCCACAGGCAACTGGGTTAAAAGACTGAGGGAGTAACCCACATCTATCTCAGTATCTGATAACAAAAATATTCCTGCTGAAGAATTTAACTCACCACCTAAATTGCTGATGAACAGCTGACTTAAATCCAACTGGCTAAAGCAACTGCTAGTGTCAAATATACATAAACCCCTCTAGAAAACAGGGATCACAAGAGGAATTAGGCAAAACAAAAAGTTATGTTCTGCTATATTTGCTGAAATGTTTCAGAAGTTAAATATAACAATAGTGTTTGCTGTAAAAGTCCTATCAAATGGCAATCAGGGAGAAGCAGATTCATACATACCCTTAGCAACTTTGACATTTTTTTATATTTTATCACATTTCGATCTTTTTCTTATGCCACATTACAATATACAATATATTTGTTTTCAGGCAAATTTCTTTGGGTAAATTTGATATCTTTTATTAGACCAATTAAAGAGTTGGAAAAAAATGTTCTTTGCAAGCTTTCAGACACTTGAAAAGATATCACATTTATCCAAAGAACCTTGTCTGCCTATGTCCTTAGCCCAACACAGCTACAACCAGCACCTTGAAACAATTATTTTCTTAATTCAAAAGACAATAAAGTCGTGTTATCTGAATGCTTTACAAGTATAAAGTATTTTTAGTTCCAGGACTAAAAATGTGTTATGTATGGAACTACTGCCCTTTCTTTATAAATAAGGAACTGAGGTAGATTCGGGTAGGATTTGGATCAGAACCATAATGGTTTTTGTGAGTAGGAAGCTGTTTGTATATCTCGTCTCTCTGGTCTATCTGAGGGCATTGGGTATTAGGCCTCACGAGGTGGAACTTCACAATTTTCTGTCTCTTTTTCTGTGTTCTGAGTATATAACCTCACCACGTACTGTGCAAGACCAACAGCACATCAGTCTCTTTTCTTGAGGAGCTTGTTACTACTGCTAATAAGCTCCCTTCTTGAAAGAAGTAGGTTTATTTAGCAAACAGAGCAAAGCATTTGGGAAAAAATGGTTTCAAAACAACAGGCAGCCTACTTATATTTTTAATTGTATCTATTCTTGCCCTTCAATGAAAGTCAAGTGAAACAGGCTTTTCTCTCGAATTAAAGGAACAGAGCACAGCTAATCAATCTTCTTTTAGGAAGTCCAGGAATTTTTGGAGCTCCATCTAGCTTCAGTTTTTCCTTCAGAAAATTCCCAGTTACCCTAAGTTGCTTCCCCTTATACAGGCAACTTTGTTCTCCCTAAAAAACTCTGTCTTCATTCTGGGTTCCTGAGGATAAGTGCAATTAGCTTAGTGGGCTTTGCTATAGCCCCAGATGTACTGTCTTCTTTCTTCTTGGTATTTTTCCCAGTTGGCTAAACAAGCTGCCTCAGAGCATGCCCATGTGATACCCAACTCTGTGACTTGGTAGATAGACATATTCAGGCTCAACAGCTTTTGATTACAGGTCTATGGAAACAGGCACACTAGGGAAAGTCCAACAGTACCTCAAATCTGTGAGCTAACAAATGAATTTGTTTTTTGTGTGCACGTTTTTTTCAAGTGTGACACAGGTTCCCCGTTACCATCTTTGACCTTAACGCTGTCAGGCACCAGTGGGAAAAGAAAAGAGTTGAATTGTCACCCACAGGGCAGGTAAAGAAGGCCAAAGGACCAAAGAATGTTCCTCTTTCCGGGGCAGGCTGCTGTGCACCAGGTCAAGACTCAAAGGAAGTTAGCATTACTACCTTTTAATATGTGTAACTTTTATGCTGTGACAGGTGCTGCAAAAGTAAGTTATTTGGTGGTTAGAGGGGATAAAAAGTGTTGTTTTCAATGAGGAGATTCTATTGGCTCAATTACAAACATATGTCACAATTAAAGAGGCACTCCATATTCTTCTCAAGTAAAAATTTGTTATCTGAAGTCTTTTCCTAATAGGTGAAACTTAAAAATAAACATACCTATAACAAAAAGAAGCCTTTTAGAAAGTAAATGGGGAAGCAGGTTTTTGTTAAGCAAAATCCAGTGTGGAACTTTGGGGAAATGAGGGATACACTTCACAGATAGTCTTGCAATAGCTATGCATCTCTGCATGCAGCTGTTGGGTACTAAGCCTCAAGAATTTGAGGCTTTTCTCATCAAAACAGTGTGTGTTTACTGTGCCTGTACTACTTTTACAAGGCCAAAAGTTTTCCTAGTCCCTAGATTCCTCAACATTTTCACTAATCTCAGCAATACCTGCAAGTGATTGTAATGGAGATCAGCTGCTAGCTTCCTTTTTTTTGCCAAACTGGACTTATATCACAAGCAGAAAAATGCTAGGTGGCCAAACATCTAAAACTCTTGCCTGCATTTCTTTATTTTTTGTGCAGAACTGATGGAAATAACATTTACGCAAGCAAAAATCTCAGTGACACATACCTCAAGAGGGAGAGCTCCTTAAAAGGAAGTTTTACTTAACTGCAAACTCAAGGATTTGAATCAGGGTCTTTATTTAGATGCTTTAATACAAGCTTTCACCAACTCATCCTGTGACTTAAGCAAAGCTATCAAAAAATGCTACAAGAGATTGTAATGCAAGTCATGGTTATAAGTGCGAGTATGAGTGCTCTTTTTAAAATTTTTTTCATGCTCCAAGTATAGTTACAGTGACTTGGCTTCAGGCCTGCTTTCCTATAACCTTGTCTGATACCTTGGAGCCTGATCCCATAGAGTACATGAGTCACCCTATGTCACCATAGTGATGCACTATGTCGCTGTATGACGTCCTGTGATGACGTAGAGATCATGTGAGTCTACATGTGACTAGAATCTACTTTGCCATAATGGCATGCTCCCCTGTTTTAGTGCACCACTATTGTGCTGGAGCACCTAAAACTAATTGTATGCTGCATGCACAGTGCAGTATTGTCAGTTATTGTGCTGTGCTATAGTAGTTCCAAAAGGAAGTACACATTGTGGGGCAGTTACTTCCAGAAAGAAGTACTAAAGTACAGCTCAGTAACAATGTCACTGTAGGGTGATGTGTAGATGTGCCCATAGATGCCAAAAAGTCAAGTTCCTGGCCCCCAGAGTGGAAGCCAGACCCACGATTTAAGTGCTTAGCCTCCTTTATATAATGTATGGGAAGGGTTGGGTATCTCTGAATGGGCTCTAAAACAACCAGTAGGGAACAGGGAGCCACTAAAGTCACTGAGCACACAGCTACCTAGAACTAGTCAATAGGGAAATGATAGTGTGTCCAGGAGCAGGCAGCAGCTTAGTAGAGGAGTTTTGGGGCCACATTTTTAGACTTAGGTGTCTAACTTGTCTCTAGGACCAATTATGCATTCCAGGCTTTTTTTTTTTTTCAGTTTGACTTGTGCCTCCTTTCCCAATCTGTGAAATGGAATTAACTGCACTTCCTGTCTCAGGTGAATGCTTGGAGGTTATATGCATTAGACTTTGAGGAACTTAGATGCTGCAGTGACAGAAGCCACATTAGAACCTTTGAAATACAAAGTTCAGGTAAAAACCTGGTGCCTCATGATGGTGTAAAGCCTAAATGTAGATAACCTGTACACATTGTGGGGCAGTTACTTATGTGACCAATATAACTGACTTAAACGAGACTACTTGTATGAAGGGGACAGTGGGGGGAAATTCAGAACTGGCTCCCAATAAAAGAATTCTCTGTTCACGCTAGGCATTTAACTCAGTAATCCTAGAATGTCAGATGTGCCCTGTGACTTACTCCCTACCTACAGGGGAAGAGCAAGCCAGTCTGAGTGAGGGGGGAGCACTGCCTCCCTGGTATTACTTACCCCAGATCTGATCCTGGGAGCTTACGAAGCATGCTCAGGCCTCTTGGGTGCTGGAACCCAAGCACAGAGTCATCCTATGTAGTCTCCCATTCAGGAATGGAAGATGAAGGCAGTTTGTGCTAACTAGCGGATGGCACTGGGGCCCCCTCTAGCTGTTATTTTGGTAGTACTATAAGTTTTATAGTGCTCTAAAAAAAAATAAAGTTCTAGTATTCACTGTTACAGGACAACATCAGCAAGCAACTCCAAGGCTTGGTCTGCAGCTGGTCCTGCACTTTCCCTTTTTACTCACTTGCTGTGCCTTTTTATTTAAAATAAGTCAGGGAGGTAGTCTTGTCTCCACCCCCCAAAAAAGGAGGGGGCAAACATGACCATGTCTTCATTCTTATTCTGACTGTTGCGTCTATTATCAACTGGTTATGTCTGACCCCTTTTCTGGGTCTTAGTATCTCTGGCCACAGTGTCTTCCCTTCTCGCTTGTTCTCTTTCTGGCTTAGTTGCCCCAAGATCTTGAATCAGAACCTTCGGCTTGACCAGCCAGCAAATTAACTTACTGGACTATGCCTAAAAGTTGCCCACCTCTAATTACCTTGCCAGTGCCTAGGCCTTAGAGTGAGTAAGTTTTACTCTCTTACTCAGGCTCACAACCCTTCCTGGGTCAATAAATGCAGAGTACACTTTCTTGACATTCTGCCATGCAGTCTAATTCCCTCTTATAGCCACACCAATCCACTGGAACACTATGCTTCCCCAATCTCATCTTAAAGGAAAAAAAAGACACCCATATACAACATCTGAAACCTAATTTCCTTTCGTCTGCTCACCACCTGTTCATGCTAGCTTCTTCCTCACCACTGGGGCATCTCCTGTCTCTCACAAGGGTAATCAGTCCTGATTTTTAAGCCAAGTTTCTCCTTCTCTCCCCCAGCAGTCTGTCTGGGAGCACCTTACTGGCCCTTCCCCTTTGCTGGTCACCTGAACCTGGCTAGTCAGACCAGCACAGTATTCTCTGTTGTAACATGATTGCAGTCTACTATAGGGGTCAGTCTGCACCTGGCCAGCAGGTGTGTTTCCTTCACATTTTCTCTGGCTTTTCACTCTTCTTGGTCCTGAAGATTTTAGTTGTAAAAGGACCTTCGTCTCTTAGCTTCTTTATAGAAATAGGGGTACAACCCTCTGTTACAATCACATGTTCAAAGCTCCCAGGCTGAAGTGTGACAGAGTAGCCACAGAGGTATGCCACTATTTAGCTCTGTCTACCCCAGGCAACTTTAAAGACCATTCAAGCCAGACTTGCAAGGTTTTTACAGTTTCTGATGACTTAACAGGCTGCTGCTATTGTAACACATGGGGCATTTTTACATGTGCTCTGGGAGGTATGGGGGGTGCACTTTAATTAGAGAGCTGCGCTAATTAAAAGCACCTGAGAGCAGTGTTTCTTCTAAGCTATGTGGTGTGCACGGCTGCGCAGTTGTGCCCATGTCGTGCGGCTAGGTGCATCTGTATGACTGTGCAAGATACAAAGCTTAGAGGGAATGTTACCCAAATGTCATGTGTATCAGTGTCCCGGTGCTGAAAATTGGTGGCAGGGCACTTTGAACTCAAGCTCACTGAATGAGGTTTAGTTCAAAGTGCCTCACCACCATTTTTCAGCACGAGGATGTGGATACACACGATGCTAGAGTCTATTAGAGCATGTTAACTTCCACACTCTAGCTCTAGCATGTCAGAGCAGGCTCCCTGCATATGTATAGGAGCCTATGGGCAGTGGGATTCTAAGTGTTCTAACATCATAGGTCAAAATCCTGAAATGAGACATTAAAAAGGGGGGGGTGCTGGAGATTCTTATATTTGCTATATGTCTTTTCAGTCTTTATAGATGTTGTTTTCTTTGCATTCAAAAGCACTAGTAACTTACAATTAAAAATAATAATATGAAAGCTGAGATTTTTATGTACCCATGTGATTTTAGGATTTAGGACTTTAGGAAAAATCAGAGAGCACAAGACTTGAAATTGCAAGAGTTGATAACACTATGCTTTGGGTGGTGTTCCTTATTTTATTCCGTTTTCTTAATGGTTTTGAAGGGCATAACTGATATTTGAGCACAGAGCACCTGAGGGTCCATTTCTATTCAAGGGTGCTTGGGCACAACTCCTCTTGAAATCAGCAGAAGTTTAGTGTAGGTGTCTCAAGAAAGAATTTACCATATTCCGAAAAGTTATTCATCACCTAATAGATATACCTACAGGACTTCAATGCTGACATTTCTGTTGGTTCTGTGAGAAAAGCCATGGACTTCTGTACCTAGCTCTGCCACATACTGGCTGCATCTAAACAAGATGCTGACTGTGCACTAGCCCATGACTACTGCGCAGTAGCATTGTGTGGCAGGAAGCATGATGAGATGCTACTGTGCAATAGTCATGCGTTACTGCACAGTTAACATCATGAAAAAGCCATTCCTCAGTGTGACTGCACAGTAACTCCGGCTACTGCACAGCTGTTTAGTACTTGTTTATATAAGTTTAATAACTACACAGTCATCATCTCAGGTAGTCGTGCCCAGTGTGTATGAAATCATGAATGAAATCATTCTATCTGAACCACTTATAAAATGGCTAAAACAATATTTACTTACCTCACAGGTATTGTAGATTGCAATTGATTTTGAAGCATTATAGGACATTCAGAAAGAGGTGCTACAGAAGTGCAGAGCATAATTTTTTTTTGCAGTTATTTCTGAAAAGGATCATGACAACACTCCTTACAAACAATCCTGCAAGAACGAAACAATAAGAAAACCAATTTCACTCTTTCACTCACAGGCTTCCAAAATAATTAGAAAGTATGTCATTTCCCCCCCCCAATTTTTTAAAATTGTGGAAATCTTGTCAGTGTCCATCATATTTTGTCATTTTGGTTACTATTGTATTGCAGGACATAATCATATTGTCTGTCTCTCCAAGCAGTTGAAGAAAGTAGCATCCCACTGCCCAGTCGCTAGAACACACTGCACAAGATAATATTAAAGAGTCTTCATATGGATTTGTGCGGTCTCTAAGGCAATGATGTAATGCACAAAGATATAATGGCAACACAAAGAACCAGGGCAATTACTTAGGTCCCAATCCTGAAAATATATATACACTGGCTTAACTTTCAGCAAGTTACTAACCCCTTAAATGTGCAGAATTGGGATGGCTAAGTAAGTTATGTAGAGTTTGGGGTTTTTTTTTGTAAACTATACAAATAGGAAGGCTGTGCAATGGCTCACATAAAAATGAAGTTCTCAAACAGAAAAAGTTACACCCTTACTCTATGCTAATTTGTACCCTGGATATGACAAGGAAGAGTGATATGAAATAAATAGTTCCTAATAAACCAAGCCACATTCCATCAATCTTATTACCAGCTCAGCTGGAAAAAACTCTTCCATTTAAGACTGAACATTAAAACTCCAACCAAAAGATAAAATAACCTTCCCTTTTAACTTCCAAATATCATCACTATATTATTCATGTTGGTCCTGATTCTGCAAATACTTGTGTGTAGCTGACCTCTCTGAATAGGTTCCTTAGGTTTCATGCTGTACATACAGTTAAACATGTGAGTAAATGTTCATAAGACTGGCTTAGAACCTCAGCTGTTATATGTTTTATCCAGCTGCTATTACACCATCTCATCTTTATCTCTGGGCTGTAATATGACAGAAGAACAATGTTGTTTTGGATCACATGAAACTAAAAGCAGAGTGTAAATCATATTTATGAAGCCTTTTTTATTCTCAAGAGGTGCTTTGGGGCAGTCCTACTACATGATTTAAGAGCTGAGATTGCCAAATTAGTTATAGGAGTTAAAACTAGATTTAGAGTCAAAATGGAGGTAGGGATAGGCATGTAGGATAATGTGTTCAAACCCTTACATGTCCCATCCCACCTCAAGAATGGGAAAACTTGTGAGGAAAGTCTTTTTAAACGTGGTCCTATTTTTTGCACTTAGCTTTGAGCCTCAGTGTTTTTACTTTAGTCCCAGTTCCACCCTCTCTTTATTTAGATGAATAAATGTTTCTACAGCATCCAGTTAAAATATATTTAGTGCATGATTAGGGCACCTTGGGGTGCATTTATGATGGGTGTAAACATGTCATCACAGTTACACATGGAATAATTTATTGTGTGCTTGTAAATGATTCAGCCCAACTTCCTTTTGCTCTGCACATGAACTGGGCCAACTTTCATTGCACAGCATTATACATCCTTCCATAGTGGCAAAGGTCTGTATTGTTACGTGAGAGACTCTGCCCTCTTGATCTTTGGGTCCACAGAGAGCACAGCTGAGGAAACACACAGCTCCAGATACAGCTTCTCCAAAACATCCACATTGGTAGCCTATAAAGAGATTTCCATGCAACAGCTAGAAGGGGGCTGAGCATGCTGCCTCCATCATGCTCCAAAACACAGGGAGAAATTAAGTGAGATGGGCTACTATATGGCACCTCTCAGGAGATTCAGCTCAGGAAAATGGTGATGAGAGGCAAATGTATCCAAGTCACATTGCACAGTCTAGATTTGGGGGTTTTGAGCACTAGAACAGCCCTGTTCTATGTGAGTTCCCTGGTTCCCTGTGAGGTGTTGTACAGCACAGATTTGTCAGATCACAGAGTGCTCAAGCAAGTCCTCCTGCTGCAGAAATGTGTCAGCATGCACCACATCTGATAATTCAGAAGTCTGCAACCATGGAGCAAATAAACTGCCCTCTGCTCAGGAAATTCCCCAAAGGCTATCTACATGGGACCTCTATGCCCTGTTGAAGCAACATAAAGGAATGTAGTGGGCACAGGAGACTGATCCTATGATTGCAGAGGCATAGGTACCATGTCAGTGAAATGCTATTAGCTATCCCTTGAGTAGAAAAGTACCAAAACATGATGAAGAGGAAACTTGGGCAAGCTTCAAAGAAACACATCAGCTTGTTCAGTACTGTATGAAACAAAATGCAGACAGTCCCTGCCTCAAAAATCACCACTTAAGGTCCTAATCCTACAAATGCTTATGCATATAGGTGTATTTATGCATCTGAATAGTTCCATAGACTGCAGTGGAGACTGCTAGTGCTAGTAAATCACTATTGCCAACCCTAAGATTCTAGAAATTACAAATTGGCTTCCAAAATTATGAGACTGGCTTAAAAGTGACACCATATAGGAACTTCATTCTTCTTCTGGTTTGAGGGCAAAATCCAAATGGATCCTTAGACATCTCCAATTTAGACCTCATAACACTTAAAAATTAGGTGCTTGACCCTAGGAGAGTGATTCACAGAAATAGGACTAACCAAATTAACTTCTATGTAGACAAGGAGCAGAGTAATGTAGACCTTGGAAGGATACTTTACTGGGCCCACTTAGTATTTTCTGTTGGTTATTTCTAAACATGAGGATGTGTCTACCTGTCTGGGCTTCTCTGGCGCATACATGCTAGGTTTCAGCTTACACATCAGGCACCTCTGGCCAGTTGGGATACAGAAAGTGAGTGTCTTCTCACTCACTTCTTGAAGGTAGGCATTTAATTGGTTTCATTGGTGGTGATAACACAAGACAAATAATCAAAAGGGAATCTGACTTCATACCATAGTGGTTAGTGCAGCTGGCAGAGGGGACCTAGATTGTGGTCCCTGATGTCAAGAGTGTTCATGCATTTTTCATTAGATAAAAAAGTCAGAAATAATCCTAGTGCATGAACCAGAACCCAGTTCTCTCCTCTCCCAGGTTGCGGCCTCAGGGTCCCTTCATCCAGGCTTTTTGTTCCCCAAGCATCTCTCAGCAAGCCTCAATAATATGTGGTCTTTTAAACCTTATGGCCTATGCTTCCTGTATCTCTTGGCATACCCCAGGAATACAGTCTTTTAACCAACACAGAAAGTAAACAGAGACACTTTGTTATCCTGGACACTGAAGACCTTGTACACATGACACCATTAGCATGTGCATGTAATGAAAATGTCATGTTGTGTGGCTTAATGGCATCACAGTATACATGTGCAAGACTTTGGGGGGTTTAAAATGGCTTTGCATCTTGCAAAATAAACAACATCTGGATGTAGTTTAGTTTGCAATTTTGCAAACTGCAAAGATGCATCTACCAGTACACCCCCTGGACACAGGAGAGGCAAACAATCTCTGCAGAAAAAAGGGATTGGGCCCTTTGCCACTTCTCCCTTCAGCAGGCACGTGCTAAAGGCAGAAGTGGTGAGGACCCTAACCTTTGTTTTTTTTCCAGTGGAGCCTGTCCAACTCTTCTGCAGCTGGGGAATGAACTGCTGGCAGACTGGGTGGTCCCTGAGCTGCAGGAGCCCCCCAGTTCTTCCCTCTGCAGTGACGGTGCTCCCTGGGGCAAGGTTCCCTACATCCTGGTTGAGTAATCTACTTATAGGCAGGTATATAAAAGGTGGATACCACCACCCAATGCTTTTTAGTGAACGTGAGCATGGCTGCTGTACTTGGTACTAATCTCAGTCCTGCTGGATTGCATTAATATCCCTGGCACGAGCCTAATGCAATAGGTCCTGCCAGAGCTTTAAGCAGAGTTTAGGCACTGCTTCACCTCTTTTCTAGATTACCATGGAATTTAAACAGGAAGGAGGGATCTAGCTATTCAGATTGGGGCCTTTCTGGGTATACACTGAAGTCTAATGATCTTCGAAGACCAACTTATTAATGTTAAACTACAATAATATACATGCTTAAGTGGCTACTAAGAACAGGTGTGTTCTAGATATGTTTTTGTGATTTAGGCATCTCATTTGCACCTAGGTCCTGATTAGGTGTTCAGTTTTATTGTGCATTTGTTTCCTGGTTTCATGCTTTTCTTTGCAATTAAGAGAGCTAGAAACTTATTTTTCAAAAAAGCAAGGCAAAGATTTCATCTATTTTCTTGACTGAGGCATCTGAGGATCCAGAGCAAAATGAGAGTTGGTAACCCTGACCAATTCATCCAAAGGCTGAGGCTCAAGGAAGAGAAACCCAGAGGAAGCAGTAACTTGAATTCGTGGGGTCTTAAGACAGTGTAATATGTTATAATGTTGGAAAGTGAACTATAATTCCTGGAAACCTCCATATATATGAAACTACCCCAAAACAAATAACAGGTAACAGATAGGGAACAATAATACTGGTGTGTGTGTGTGTGTGTGTGTGTGTGTGTATACATACACACTTCCATACACCCCCCAGTATTTATATATAAAAATAGTATTTATATATATTATATATATACACACACACACACGTATACATACACATACATACACACATATATATACGCACACAGGTTCATCAAAGTGACACTGTTTATTACCTGTTATATATATCCTAAGTGTATGTACACTAGTGTTGATTTACATATGCTTTTCCTAACCTCCTAAACCTATTGGCTTGTGACCCTAATCTCTAGAATTCCCTGTATAAAAGTGGAAACATCCTTTGGGGGTTCTCTGTACCAGTTCTGAGGGTTGCAGTGTTTAGTACAATAGACATTAGCAATGAAAAAGGGGTTGGACCTTACATGAAGTCTTAATGACACAAATAAGAATACCCGGGCAGACCACTATAATGGGATCATTAAAATCTACACAGAAGTGGTCTTGGGAAGCAGCAGTACATGGGGCAGTGCTGGTTGCTTTGTGGCGGGCAGCAGCAGTGAGACCAGCGTCAGCTCTGAGGGAGGTTATTTTTTTGTGTGCTCCCCAAATTTTTTTGTGTGCTGTAGCCCCAGATGCCTCCCCTTGTTTAAACTACTGGGGCTTTGTTCTCCTCTTTACAATTAAAAAACAAACAGATGACAGACTCTAGAAAAAAAACACAGCCACACATCTTGGATGCTGTTTTTCCACACACAAACTAAAGCGCTTAAGTCACTGAAAAAATTCTGGGTTTTTACTTGACAACATAAAAGATTAACAAGACAAAAAAAATCCCAGCTATAGTATAAATATAAAATCAAGCCATTATATACATTCTGTATTTAAGCTAATGTACTAGTTAAAAACCCATTTAATAGAAATATAGATTGATATCATTCTTAATGATGCCAGTCGAGCTGTTGTGGCTTTACAGGTAAATACATGCACCATATTAGTCTAACTGTGTAAAAAAGTTTATAAGAAGTCAAAAAAATGAGCCTAAGTATATATTAAACTAAGAGAGCCCTCCTGCATTTATTGATGTGCATTTCAAAACTTTCCAAGAAAAATATTTCATTTTAAATTTCTTACAAAGTATAAAAGACCATGGGAACCAGATTTAAATGCTATTGAACATTAAAGCTACAACATGAGACATCAAAACCTCAGAAATTTTAACAAAAACATTCAACTTATCCCTTGCTGTTTTGTTTCTCCTGTCGTTCCTGTAGCAAAGTCAGCTAGGAAGGGAATTTCAGCTTTTGAATGTTCTATTCTGTTAAGCTGTATGGCCCCAAACTCATAACTTTTTATACATGGGCACACAGCTGTGTCTCCTCAAAACCCCATTCATATCACATCATTTGAATAAATCTTTTGTTCTTCATTTCTCTGGGGCATATATTGGCACCTACAGGCAGTAATGCACATTTTTTGTTCACTGCATTCTGTATCAAATTACCTGTCCACAAGACAGACACCTGTGCTTTGTTTTCACTAATATTTATCACAGCAGTTCTCAGCCTTTTTTGGACCTGAGACTTCCCTCACTGAAGTTGAGACACCCCTCACTGGACTCAAACCACCTGTCCATAACTTTTGTAAATTGAGTGGTACCCAGTTTGAAAAACTAATTTATATATTACAGGGTTTATCTCCTTACGGAGGGGTCAAGCAGTGGGGACAGTGGATTGGCTAGGCAAAGTCAAGCTTAAGCTGTGTTTATCTGCTTATCGTCACACACCTTGCTTATCTTCTCACCAGGGTTGGATTACGCCTTAAGTGGACCCTAGTCAAACAAACTCTTGGGCCCTGAGCTGGTCGAGACCACCCCCCACCTTCCCATCCCAATGCTACCACCCATGGGAAGTAGGGCTTGGAGCTGCCACTAGGAATCAACTGCTGTAATGGCAAAGCTGGTGGAGGGGAGGGAAAGGTAAGGGAGGTAGACGGGGTCATTCATTCTGCTGCCACGGAAGGAAGGGCTGGGCCTCTCCACATCTCGGGGCCCTAAGCATGTGCCTAATTTGTCTGTGCATTAATCCAGCCTTGCTTCTTATACTTTAGACACCCTTCCAAAAGTTTGGCATCATCCTTGTTGAGAATCGTTGGGTTATATATAAATGAAAACTGGCCTCAATCCTGGCATTGGAGGCTGTGTGGGTGGGCCCATGTTGAACCTAATAGGCCATAATTAGATAATAGGGTCTCACTCAAGCAATAGATAAGTATAACAGCTTTCCAACAGATGTAGTGGAGTAAGAATCCCAAGTGGTTTTAAGATTCAGATCAATACATTTATGAATAAGATTACATGACATGGTTACCTGGGACAGCAGGAGACAGGAGTCAATGACCAAGGAAGTTCCTCCCCATCCCATGTTCCTAATGTAACCAACTATGCATGCATATTTTATACTCTTTTCTTATGTTTATTTGAACAGGTTAGCCAGCATTCTTTGTTTATGCAAGAGGGGAGACTTCAGGCTCTTTCATGCCTCCTGAGAGTCCCTCAAAAAAACACTGGGATTGGGAAGAAGCATCTAGGGAACCTTTCCACAAAGAGATAAATTCTGTTACAGACATCCTAATGTTCTCCAGGATGGTGCCTTGCCACAGTTTTGCAGTCTCTGCAAAATACAGGGTAAGCTCCCTTTCTGGTCCTTAGTGAAAGGAAGGCCAAATTCTGCAAACCACTACAACTTCATGCACTCAAATTGTTATTTAGATTTTCAATGAATTTTGGTGACATTCCTCACATGAGTCAAGTTATTTCTGGTACAGGTGCCAGTAGAATTAGGCTGTTAGTCTTGCACACTACTTTAGCACAACTGCATGATATTTAACCCATCTCCACATGCGAGTAAAGATGACTTTAAAAAAAAGGGGGAGGAGAGGGCATAACAGATGTTTTTTTTTCTCTAATCAGCTCATGATTCGAGCTCATGAATCATTGTCGTTGTGGTGGGGCTTAAGCTGAAACTTCAATGTCAAGACAAAGAAGCAAAAGCAACCAAGAGACACGGACCAGGCGAAGGCCAGCACCAGATTGGAGGTGTAGGATTCATCATCAACAAGAAGATCACCCAACAAATCATTGAAATAAAGATTCTTTTGCCAAGAATCACCACGCTAAAGCTCGACGTCAGTAAAAAGAAGCCACTACTGATCATACAGATATACAACCCACAGTCAGGATACGAGATCGGCCAATTCTACACCAACGTAGAAACACAACTCAAACAACCTGCGTATCAAAAATTAATCATCGGCGACTTCAGTGCCTAGCTAGGAAAATGACACAGCAATCAACGATTCATCGGAAATTTTACCAATGACGAATGGACCGTGACTGGAGAAATGCTTGCTGATTTCACGGAAGGAAATAATCTCTATATAACGAATACATTCTTCAAGAAACCAAAGAAGAAAAGGTGGACGTACCAATCGACGAACATCAATAAAATGCGTCACGAAATTGATTTCGGCCTATGCTTGGATCGGTTGGTAGTACAAAATTTCGAATTCCTTAACCGCCTCAACGTTGGCAGCGATCATCGACCGGTTCGCTTCACTTTCAACCTCAGCGTACAAATGACCAGGAAAAGGATAACTAAGATATACAGAACATTCAACGCAGATTTTCTTCGGAAAGAAATTGAAACCAAAAACTGGTCACTAAAAGGCACGTTGAAAGAGAAGACTGACAACTTCCTACTCCAACTGCAAAAATGTGTCGAAATGGTGGCAATAACGAAAATGAATAGGACAGCATCCTGACTATCAAATGAAACACATCAACTACCGAAGAAACGAAGCTGCATGGATCGCCAAGCCAAACCAATCAAATTCGTTGAGCTCTCCAAAGTCATCAGGAAAAAATTGAAAGAAGATCATCAAAATTTCCGTCTGATAAAACTTTTGAAGATGGCTGAAAAATGCAAAAGCCTGAAGAAATGCAGGAGAGAAGTACACCAACAAACAGTGACGATGAAAGCACTAAAAGACAAAAATGGAGACCAACTAATGAAGAGGACAGATATGGAACGATGATGCAAAGACTTCTACACGACCCTATTTGCCTCAAAAACCAATGTAACACTTATCAATGATGATTGAGAAGAAGAAGAAATCCCACGAATCATCCCATCAGAAGTATGAGCTGCCGTGAAAAGTCTAAAGAATGATAAATCACCGGGTCCAGACGGCATCACAAACTAAGTGCTAAAAGCTGGAGGCACTCCCATATATGAATCACTCACCTCGATATTCAACAGCTGCCTAGACGAAGAAGACTTTCCAAAACAGTGGAAGACATCAACGACAATCATCATTCCAAAGAAAGGAGACCATGAAGACTTAAAAAACTACAGACCTATCACTCTCCTACCAACTG